>BSBK01005323.1:280000-1002500 GCA_027943335.1 Chamaecyparis obtusa
TGTAGAAAAAAGCCTCGAACTATTACCCAAATCTACTATCCAAAACTATTCTAAACTACCTAAGACAATAATATAGCCTTCCTTATATAGGCAATTCCCCACCGCCTGGGAAGGTTCCAGAATTTTAGCCAATAAGGCCGACGAAACTTAGAATTATTTTATTTTACATTTCATTACATCATACTTGGCTCAAGATAACCTTTGAAACCCGAACAAAAATTTTGAAGAAAATTATTTTCCACCATTTCAGGTGGCCCAACTTCCAAAGACCATAAGTCATCACCAGTTGACCCGATCGGCTATTATAACCCCATTTCAGAAATGCCACGAAGCGCTCTACAGGCTTGACTGGCACAAGTGCTTGTCACCCAAACTTTTGACCTCATCCGGGGCCTCTAAAGCCTTCAAAACTAAGTTCAAAGTTTCTGTACCCTACTGCCAATACCAAAATCTTCAATATCTTCCAATATACACTTGATCTGGCAATGAAACTTTACTGGCAGACTTATATGACCAAAATGAACCTCCAAGAAAGAAATCAGATCATTCTGAGCACATAAAAAAACTACCAAAAATAGTAACTATCCATAAATAGCAGCTCTGCACAAATAACCCTTATTGAATATAAAAATAGAATATTTTTGGGTGATGCAAGATTGCTCTTACACCTAGGATGCTCCTGCATCAGACACCCAGGGTAATTTCAGAAGTGACCCTCTCACGACTCAGTGTGCAGAGGAAAACCAAGACGGTTAACCTCCACCCTTGTTAGCCATGATGAATCTTCAACAGGTCCTCCTTTCCACTTGACCAGATATTCTTCATATGTCATGTTCCTTGTGCTTCTACCAACATGACTGTCGCAGTATATCTTCGATCTCCTTAGTGTCTGAACTAGTTGCTGGAATACTCCACTGTGCTGCTGTGATCACATCTTCAACACCTCCTTCATGATACTCTATCAGATCTGAAATGTTAAACACTGGTGAAATATGTAGCTCAGTAGGCAATTCTACCTCATATGCGTTTCCTGAATCATGTTTCTTCAGTATCTTACATGGTCCAAACTTCTTCATTTTCAGCTTGTTATATGTACCAACTGAAAACCGCTCCTTCTGAAAATGAACCATGACTTCATCACCAACCTGAAATACCTTATACCTTCTTCTCTCATCTGCCTTAGCCTTATACTGTGCGTTCATCTTGGTAATATACTTTCTCACCTCCCCATGGATGTTCTTCAAGTGTTCTACAAAATCCTCAGCTTCAGCACTACTTATTTCTCCTTTATCTATCTTCCTCAATTCAGATGCATTTCTCGAACTACTTCCATATACAATCTGGAATGGTGATTTACCAGTGCTCCTATTGACAGAATTATTGTACGCAAATTCTGCCTGCGGTAAAATCAAATCCCATCCTGTTGGCTTATCTCCAACCAAACATATTAGAAAATTTCTCAAACTCCTATTCACCACCTATGTCTGTCCATCAGTCTGTGGATGATATGATGAACTGAACTTCAAATCTGTCTTCAACTTCTTCCACAATGTACGCCAGAAATATCCAACAAACTTAGTGTCCCGATCTGAAACTATGGTCTTTGGCAAACCATGAAGTCTCACTACTTCTCTGAAAAAAAATTCTGCTACATGAACAGCATCATTAGTCTTCTTGCAGGGAAGGAAATGTGCCATCTTTGAAAATCTGTCAACCACCACAAAAATTGAATCATGTCCCCGCTGAGTCCTCGGTAAACCAAGAACAAAGTCCATGCTGATATCCTCCCAAGGCTTCTCTGGTACAGATAATGGCTGATACAACCCTGTATTCTGCTTCACTCCTTTCACCATCTGACATACTCTGCAACTCTGTACAAACTTCTTCATATCTTGCTGCAACTGTGGCCAATAATAATTCTCACTAACCAAAGAAAAGGTTTTGTCACGACCAAAATGTTCAGCTAACCCTCCGCTATGCTTCTCCTTGATGAGATTCTCCCTCATAGAACTTCGTGGAATACACAACTGACTCCCTTTGAACAGCATATCATCCTAGATGATGAAATCCAGCCATTTCATCCTGTCTAGAGTAACAGGTTCTGTACAAGGTTTCCAAGCTTCACCAAAATCAGGACCCTCTAGATACAAATTCTTGAGTTCTTTAAACCCAACCACTTCAATCTACATTTCTGTCAGCAATAGTTGCATTCTACTAAGAGCATCAGCAACCCTATTGGACTTTCCACTCCTGTGTTTCAAAATAAATGTATAACTCTGCAAAAACTCAACTCATTTCAAATACCTCTGATTCAACTTTCCTTGACTATTCAAATATTGTAAAGCTTGATGATCAGTATACAAAACAAACTCCTTAGGAAGCAGATAATGTCTCCACTTCTTTAATGCCTGAACTATAG
Organism: Chamaecyparis obtusa; assembly: GCA_027943335.1. Lineage (NCBI taxonomy): Eukaryota > Viridiplantae > Streptophyta > Pinopsida > Cupressales > Cupressaceae > Chamaecyparis > Chamaecyparis obtusa. Next base: position 282,420 of record BSBK01005323.1, read on the forward strand.
CATAAAATTCCTGATCATAAATAGAATATTTCCACTTGGCATCATTTAACTTCTCACTGAAATAAGCAATAGGTTTACCTTCTTGGCTCATAACAGCTCCTATTGCAGTACCACTAGCATCACAATCTACTTGAAACACCTTATTAAAATCTGGAAGTGCTAAAACAGGTTGTTTTGTAACTTTTTATTTCAACAATGAAAACTTTTTTCTGCCCCATTAGTCCACTTAAATTCATTTCTATCCCCTCTCATTGTTTCAGTCAAGGGTCCACAAATACTGCTAAAATTTCTGATAAATTTTCTGTAAAAGCTAGCTAGACCATGAAAAGATCTTACCTCAGTAGCACTCCTTGGAGTAGGCCATTCAAGGATAGCATGTACCTTCTCTGGGTCCATTTTTAGACCTTCTCCTGAAACTACAAACCCCAAATACACCAACTCTTTCTTCACAAAACTGCACTTCTTCAAATTAATCAACAATTTTTCTTCTCTCAGCTTCTCAAATACCATACGAATATGCATCATATGCTCCTCCAATGTCTTACTAAAGATCAGAATATCATCTAGGTAAACAATGACAAACTTACCTAGAAATTCTTTCAGAAACTCGTTCATGACCCGCATGAAAGTGCTCGGTGCATTGGTTAGCCCAAAAGGCATGACTAACCACTCATACAGTCCTTCCTTTGTCTTGAAGGTAGTCTTCCATTCATCTCCTTCTCTGATCTGAATCTGATGATATCCACTTTTCAGATCTATCTTTGAAAAATACACAGCTCCACTCAAACAGTCCATAATATCATCCATTCGTGGCAATGGAAACCTATACTTGATTGTGATCTTGTTTATTGGCCTAAAATCTGTACACATCCTCCATTCTCCATTCTTCTTTGGTGCTAATACCGCCAGTACAGCACAGGGACTCAGACTCTCTCGAATCAACCCCTTCTATAATAGTTCATGTACTTGTCTGTTTAACTCCTCAGTTTCTGCAGGTGTCATTCTGTGTGCTGCCTTATTCGGCAAACTTGCTCCTGGGATCAAGTCCATCTGATGACTGATCTTCCTAACTGGTGGTAATCCATTAGGCACGTTATCGAATACAATATCTTGAAACTCATTTAACAAATCTGCAACTTCTACAGGAACATCTTCTACTTCCTCTTTACCAGCTTTTGGAATTAAAGCAAAACATACATGCTCATGCCTCATACCATCTAGGAAATTTCTTCCATCAACAAAAGTTATCCTTGCATTACCACATACCTTTTCTTCAGTCTCCTTCAATGGTTTTAGCTTATGTCGCACTCCATCCTTTGTCAGGGAATAGGTATTCGCATGACCATCATGTACATCACATCTGTCAAACTGCCATGGTCTACCCAACAACATATGACATGCATCCATAAATATGATATCACACACTACCTCATCTTGGTATCCGCCAATCTTGAACTTCACCAGGCATTGCTCATTGACCATGACCTTGTGGTCATCCTATACCCAGGCAATCCGATATGGATGTGGGTGTTTCTGTCTCTTGAGCTTGAACTTTGTCACCATCTCTTCTGACACCAAATTGTCAGTGCTTCCACTATCGATAATCACATCACAACATTTACCTTCACACTTGCACCTGGTGTGAAACAAGCTCCTCCTTTGCTCAGGTTCATTCTCACCACTCAATAGGGCTCTTCTGTTAATCAACATTTCTCCTCTTTCAGCATCTTCAGAATTTGATGATCTGGCATCTTCATCTACATGTGCAACTCTGGCCTGGCCTTCATTTCTCCTATCTATTCTGCCTTGGCGCTGACTACATTCAAATACCCTATGACCTTCTTCTCCATAGTGAAAACATGTTCCACGGAAGCTACCTCTTCCAGATCCTTGTCCTCTTCCCCTTCCTCTTTGATCTTTATTATTCTGATCCTAGAAGCGATTGGAATTGTTTCCTCTCTGATTCTGACTGCTACTGGCCTCATCCTTCTTTTTCGGATCTTCATTTTGGCCACCATATGACCGTCCACCAGATCGTCCACCGCGACCTCTTCCGTTTTGTCTGCTCTCAAACTTCTTGTTCAGCTTTTCCTCTACTTTTAGGGCAAACTGGTATGCCTCTTCAGTAGTTCATTCAAACCAGATTCAGCTCCTCTTGAATGCTTGGCCTTAACCCATTAAGGTATCGGGCAACTTTCTCCTTATCAACTTCTGCATGGCCTATTCTGATGAGAAGTCGATAGAACTCCTCTGTATACTCCTGAACAGATCTTCCTGCTTGCTTCAAACTCTGCATTTTCTTCAGTAGGTCAAGCTCATAATCAATAAGAATGAACTGTCGCTTCAATTTATCCACCATCCGATCCCATCTCCTAATTTTCTCCTTTCCCCTTCTATTTTGCTCCAACCTAATCTCTTGCCACCATATCTTCGCATGACCTTTCAGTCTGGCCTTCGCAAATTTGACCCTATCAGGATCCTCGACATCTTCATACTCAAAATATTCTTTACATTCATTAATCTAGTCGATCAATTCCTCTGGGTTAAGATTTCCAGAAAATGTAGGAACCTCAATCTTAGGTCTTTTCCCAATCTTGGAAATCGCCCGAAAAAGTCTTTCTTCCTCTTGGTTCACAATTTCAACTTCTCCTTCTTGATATTCTTCTTCGGCTTCATCCTCGCTTTCATCTCTGACATTAAGATTCATTCCTCTGCGAATCTCTTCTTGCAATGCTCGCACTTGTCTCTGCAGCTCTATAACCTTAGGTGTCACAGCACCAGCTCTTCCACCACGTTCTTTTCGTGGAGGTATTTTCGTGATGTGCGCTGAAATCCTAACCACGGTCCTGGTGCAAACTACCTCACAGTCGGTGATCTGTTTACACACTCAAGAAAACCTACTCTGATACCACTTGATGAAGGGTGCTCCCCCTAATACCACAAACACATAACAGACATAGAGAAACAACAACAATAATATGCAAGAACAGAAAATTGGCTTCTTATTATCTCCACAAATGTGGAATTACAAATTTTCATAATTACAACATGCAAAGCCACATGGGTATTCCCTTACAATATTCTGTAGGACAAAGCTTCAAACTATTACCCAGATCTACTACCCAGAACTATTCTGAACTACCTAAGACAATAATACAGCCTTCCTTATATAGGCAATTCCCCACCCCCTGGGAAGGTTCCAGAATTTTAGCCAATAAGGCCGACCAAACTTAGAATTATTTTATTTTACATTTTATTACATCATAGTTGGCTCAAGATAACCTTTGAAACCCGAACAGAAATTTTGAAGAAAATTATTTTCTGTCATTTCAGGTGGCCCAACTTTCGAAGACCATAAGTCATCACCAGTTGACCCGATCGGCTATTATAACCCCATTTCAGAAATGCCACAAAGCGCTCTACAGGCTTGACACATGCAAGCACCCGTCACCCAAATTTTTGACCTCATCCGGGGCCTCTAAAGCCTTCAAAACTGAGTTCAAAGTTTCTGTACCCTGCTGCCAATACCGAAAATCTTCAATATCTTCCAATATACACTTGATCTGACAATGAAACTTTACTGGCAGACTTATATGACCAAAATGAACCTCCAAGAAAGAAATCAAATCATTCTGAGCACATACAAAAATTACCAAAAATAGTAACTGTCCATAAATAGCAGCTCTGCACAAATAACCCTTATTGAATATAAAAATAGAAATATTTTTGGGTGATGCAAGATTTCTCTTACACCCAGGATGCTCCTGCATCAGACACCCGGGGTAATTTGAGAAGTGACCCTGTCCTGACTCAGGTGTGCAGAGGAAAACCAAGACGGTTAACCTCCACCCTTGTTAGCCATGATGAATCTTCAACAGGTCATCCTTTCCACTTGACCAGATATTCTTCATATGTCATGTTCCTTGTGCTTCTGCCAACATGACTGTCCAGTATATCTTCGATCTCCTTAGTGTCTGAACTAGTTGCTGGAATACTCCACTGTGCTGCTGTGATCGCATCTTCAACACCTCCTTCATGATACTTTGTCAGATCTGAAATGTTAAACACTGGTGAAATATGTAGCTCAGTAGGCAATTCTACCTCAAATGCATTTTCTGAATCATGTTTCTTCAGTATCTTACATGGTCCAAACTTCTTCATTTTCAGCTTGTTATATGTACCAACTGGAAACCACTCCTTCCGTAAATGAACCATGACTTCATCACCAACCTGAAATACCTTATACCTCCTTCTCTCATGTGCCTTAGCCTTATACTGTGTGTTCATCTTGGTAATATGCTTTCTCACCTCCCCATGGATGTTCTTCAAGTGTTCTACAAAATCCTCAGCTTCAGCACTACTTATTTCTCCTTTATCTATCTTCCTCAATTCAGATGTATTTCTCGGACTACTTCCATATACAATCTGGAATGGTGATTTACCAGTGCTCCTGTTGACAGAATTATTGTACACAAATTTCGCATATGGTAAAATCAAATCCCATCTTGTTGACTTATCTCCAACCAAACATCTCAGCAAATTTCCCAAACTCCTATTCACCACCTCTGTCTGTCCATCAGTCTGTGGATGATGTGATGAACTGAACTTCAAATCTATCTTCAACTTCTTCCACAATGTACGCCAAAAATATCCAACAAACTTAGTGTCCCGATCTGAAATTATGGTCTTTGGCAAACCATGAAGTCTCACTACTTCTTTAAAAAACAATTCTGCTACATGAACAACATCATTAGTCTTCTTGCAGGGAAGGAAATGTGCCATCTTTGAAAATCTGTCAACCACCACAAAAATTGAATCATGTCCCCGCTGAGTCCTCGGTAAACCAAGAACAAAGTTCATGCTAATATCCTCCCAAGGCTTCTCTGGTACAGATAATGGCTGATGCAACCCTGTATTCTGCTTCACTCCTTTCACCATCTGACATACTGTGCAACTCTGTATAAACTTCTTCACATCTTGCTGCAACTGTGGCCAATAATAATTTTCACTAACCAAAGAAAGGGTTTTGTCACGACCAAAATGTTCAGCTAATCCTCCGCTATGCTTCTCCTTGATGAGATTCTCCCTCATAAAACTTTGTGGAATGCACAACTAACTCCCTTTGAACAACATATCGTCCTGGATGATGAAATCCAGCCATTTCATCCTATCTAGAGTAACAGGTTCTGTACAAGCTTTCCAAGCTTCACCAAAATCAAGACCCTCTGGATACAAATTCTTGAGTTTCTTAAACTCAACCACTTCAATCTGCATTTCTGTCAACAATAGTTGCCTTCTGCTAAGAGCATCAGCAACCCTATTGGACCTTCCACTCCTGTGTTTCAAAACAAATGTATAACTCTGCAAAAACTCAACCTATTTCAAATGCCTCTGATTCAAATTTCCTTGACTATTCAAATATTGCAAAGCTTGATGATCAGTATACAAAACAAACTCCTTAGGAAGCAGATAATGTCTCCACTTCTTTAATGCCTAAACTATAACATAAAATTTCTGATCATAAACAGAATATTTTCGCTTGGCATCATTTAACTTCTCACTGAAATAAGCAACAGGTTTACCTTCTTGGCTCATAACAGCTCCTATTGTAGTACCACTAGCATCACAATCTACTTGAAACACCTTATTAAAATCTGGAAGTGCTAAAACAAGTTATTCTGTAACTTTTTGTTTCAACAATTGAAAACTTTTTTCTGCCCCATTAGTCCACTTAAATTCTTTTCTATCCCCTCTCATTGTTTCAGTCAAGGGTCCACAAATACTGCTAAAATTTTTGATAAATTTTTTGTAAAAGTTGGCTACACCATGAAAAGATCTTACCTCAGTAGCACTCCTTGGAGTAGGTCATTCAAGGATAGCATGTACCTTCTCTTGGTCTATTTTTAGACCTTCTCCTAAAACTACAAACCTCAAATACACCAACTCTTTCTTCACAAAACTCCACTTCTTCAAATTAATCAACAATTTCTCTTCTCTCAGCTTCTCAAATACCATACGAATATGCATCATATGCTCCTCCAATGTCTTACTAAAGATCAGAATATCATCTAGGTAAACAATGACAAACTTACCCAGAAATTCTTTCAGAACCTCGTTCATGAGCCACATGAAAGTGCTCGGTGCATTGGTTAGCCCAAAAGGCATGACTAACCACTCATACAGTCCTTCCTTTATCTTGAAGGCAGTCTTCCATTCATCTCCTTCTCTGATCTGAATCTGATGATATCCACTTTTCAGATCTATCTTTGAAAAATACACAGCTCCACTCAAATAGTCCATAATATCATCCATTCGTGGCAATGGAAACCTGTACTTGATTTTGATCTTGTTTATTGCCCTAGAATCTATACACATCCTCCATTCTCCATTCTTCTTTGGTGCTAATACCACTGGTACAGCACAGGGACTCAGACTCTCTCGAATCAACCCCTTCTGTAATAGTTCATGTACTTGTCTGTTTAACTCCTCAGTTTCTGCAGGTGTCATTCTGTGTGCTGCCTTATTCGGCAAACTTGCTCCTGGGATCAAGTCCATCTGATGACTGATCTTCCTGACTGGTGGTAATCCATCAGGCACGTTATCGGATACAATATCCTGAAACTCATTCAACAAATCTACAACTTCTACAGGAACATCTTCTACTTCCTCTTTACCAAGTTTTAGAATTAAAGCAAAACATACATGCTCATGCCTCATACCATCTAGAAAAAAAATTTCATCAACAAAAGTTATCCTTGCATTACCACATACCTTTTCTTCAGTCTCCTTCAATGGTTTTAGCTTATGTCGCACTCCATCCTTTGTTAGGGAATAGGTATTCACACGACCATCATGTACAGCACATCTGTCAAACTGCCATGGTCTACCCAACAACATATGACATGCATCCATAGATATGATATCACACAGTACCTCATCTTGATATCTGCCGATCTTGAACTTCACCAGGCATTGCTCATTGACCATGACCTTGTGGTCATCCTGTACCCAGGCAATCCGATATGGATGTGGGTGTTTCTGTCTCTTGAGCTTGAACTTTGTCACCATCTCTTCTGACACCAAATTGTCAGTGCTTCCACTATCGATAATCACATCACAACATTTACCTTCACACTTGCACCTGGTGCAAAACAAGCTCCTCCTTTTCTCAGGTTCATTCTCACCACTCAACAGGACTCTTCTGTTAATCAATGTTTCTCCTCTTTTAGCATCTTCAGAATTTGATGATCTGGCATCTTCATCTACATGTGCAACTCTAGCCTGGCCTTCATTTCTCCTATCTGTTCTGCCTTGGCACTGAGGACATTCAAATGCCCTATGACCTTCTTCCTCCTGGTTCACAATTTCAACTTCTCCTTCTTGATATTCTTCTTCAGCTTCATCCTCGCTTTCATCTCTGACATTAAGATTCATTCATTTGCGAATCTCTTCTTGCAATGCTCTCACTTGTCTCTCCATCTCTCTAATCTTAGGTGTCACAGCACCAGCTCTTCCACCACGTTCTCTTCGTGGAGGCATTTTCATGATGTGCGCTGAAACCCTAAACACGGTCCTGGTGCAAACTGCCTCACAGTCGGCGATCTATTTACACACTCAAGAAAACTTGCTCTGATACCACTTGATGAAGGGTGCTCCCCGTAATACCACAAATACATAACAGACATAGAGAAACAACAATAATAATATGCAAGAACAGAAAATTGGCTTCTTATTATCTCCACAAATGTGGAATTACAAATTTTTAAAATTACAACATGCAAAGCCACATGGGCATTCCCTTACAATATTCTGTAGGACAAAGCCTCGAACTATTACCCAGATCTACTACCCAAAACTATTCTGAACTACCTAAGACAATAATACAGCCTTCCTTATATAGGCAATTCCCCACCGCCTGGGAAGGTTCCAGAATTTTAGCCAATAAGGCTGACCAAACTTAGAATTATTTTATTTTACATTTCATTACATTATAGTCGGCTCAAGATAACCTTTGAAACCCGAACAGAAATTTTGAAGAAAATTATTTTCTGCCATTTCAGGTGGCCCAACTTCCGAAGACCATAAGTCATCACCAGTTGACCCGATCGGCTATTATAACCCCATTTCAGAAATGTCACGAAGCGCTCTACAAGCTTGACCAACGTAAGCACTTGTCACCCAAATTTTTGACCTCATCCAGGGCCTCTAAAGCCTTCAAAACTAAGTTCAAAGTTTCTGTACCCTGCTGCCAATATCAAAAAATTTCAATATCTTCCAATATACACTTGATCTGGCAATGAAACTTTACTGGCAGACTTATATGACCAAAATGAACCTCCAAGAAAGAAATCAGATCATTCTGAGCACATACGAAAATTACCAAAAATAGTAACTATCCATAAATAGCAGCTCTGCACAAATAACCCTTATTGAATATAAAAATAGAAATATTTTTGGGTGATGCAAGATTGCTCTTACACCCAGGATGCTCCTGCATCAAATCTTTTTAGCTCATGTGATCTTACACTGATTGTTCGATTAAAAGGCTTATATTCAGTAGGTCCAATGTGCTATGTGACACTGATGTGCTCGCTTTTCATTGGTTGTTGACTGCTAGTGTGGCTGTCGACTTTTCAAAGGGTCTTGTGACTATTATGAGATTAATGATGACTGCCTAATTTGCTGGGAAATAATTAGATCGACGGTCGTGTTTTAAACCTGAGCTTGTAGCCATTATTTTTCAAATTCAAATCTTTTTGCATGGTTTTCATAGGGGGTTGGTACAGTGAGCTGTATGAAATAGGGGGGTGGTTCAGATTTAATTGCACCAGGACATTTGCAGTTGGAAAATGATGTAGAGTCCATAGGTGGCCATTTTGATTTAATTTTGTCATCTTGGGGTGCCATGCCAAGTAAATGCAAAGGACTGATATTTGACACAGGCGGGTGGGGTTTGATGTTTGTCAAAGATTTTCATGACCTGTACATGCAAGATTTTCTAGTGTTGGCTCTTGCATTAAATTTTTTTTCCTACAACAAGAAATCAGTTGAATTTCTATCTGCAGTTAACCTTGAATATGAAACCAGTGTAGTTGTACATCATATTTGATCTGATTTTCTAGGGTTTCAAGGTCTATCTGCATTCTTTATTTCTTGTTGTACTGGTTGTTGCAGACCTAATTTTTCTCTAAATGATATGTAGCTTGTTGCAATCCTTGTTCCTATAAAAGGATTTTTAAGATCATTTAGAAAGGTTCCAAAAATTTTGGTTCCAGTTCGTAGTTTTTGGTTTGAAGTTTATGGTTCCAGAGCTGGTTCCATGAATGTTCTGCATTGTAAATATTTCCTTCTTCTCTTCATATAGGGTTTCCTCTTTCCTTTCTGGCTATGGGAATAGAATACATGTTGTAACAAATGTCTTATGTATGATTTTGCAATATATTTGCACTGCTATCAGATTATTCCCATTTGAGTTTTAGACTTATTGATTGAAGCATCAAGGGTGTTTTAGTCTTTCTATTTGTATTTCCTTTGTGTATGCAATAGAGTTGTTTTCACAGAAGCAACTAGGTCTAGGACTAGTTTTCAGATGTGTATGAGCTGGGGTATCAAGGGTATTTCATGCTTGTCTTTCAATAGATGTTGATTAATGTATTACTTTTTTATAGGTCTCTTCTAAGGGGAGGGTTAAAATCCTTTGAATGAATGATAGCACATTTGGATACACAAGTGGTTTGATAATGTATGATTTGATCAATAGTGTATGTTGATGTAAGGCATTAACATATTATAATATATTGTCACCTTGTTTCATAGCTCGGTTGCAATGATGTATTTGACTCTGATGCCCATTGGATAAGGCACTAGTCTATGAGAGACTTAGGGTATTTCAGGGGTCCATTCATCCCAACATCAATCATTGAAATGAAATACCTTTTCCCTTCATGTTGGTAGTAGTAGTAGGAGGTCCTTTCTTGTCTTTAGAATCATTCTATGCAAATAGGGTTGTTGCATAAGATTTGGTTTCATTGGGGTATTGGATACCCATAGGGGTCTAAAAACTATTCCACAATAGTATATCTATAGGCCTATCATTTTTCATGAGGTGTCTTGAGTGTGTAGATAAGCCAATACCCACCTGAGTGATGTGGAGTTGAAAGAAGAAGGAGGATTCCTTTCAATCCTCATCAATTGGACTGTTTCTTGTCAAACTTGAGTGCACAACCTAAGAATCAAGCCCATATATTTATTCAAGTTTGGTCCTGCAAGGAAAAGCTCCAACAAAATGGAGATTCCATTAGGGAGAACATTACTAAGCAAAATCTATTGAGAATCTCTGGTTGCAGTACATACTTTCCATATTTTATTGACCAGGTTGATTTTCCCATCCGAGTCACCAACAAAATGGTGATTGTACTGGGGAGGCCATAAGTAAAGAGTCAAAAATAAAAATAAGCATTTGCTAAATCTTCTCACTAAGTGTTGAGTGGCGACTCTGAGTCTCTGTTTGATTAGTGTTTTGTAACAAAGTGTGATATATTTGTAGTCTTGACAAGTAGCTGTCCTATGAGATTATGGTGTGATTGTGGGTTTTGAAGAAGGTTTAGAGTTGGGAAAGACTTTCAACTGATTCAAATTTTTCCTCTATAAGGAGGTGGTGACTCTACCAAAGACTGAAAGGTGATTTGAAGGAGACTTCAGACTTATATTTTGTAGCATTCACAACATCTCCAGGTAATCATATTTTATAAAGAAAAAATAGTCCCTAATTAGGTGAGCAAGTCACTATTGAAAAGGGAAGTCAATTTTAAGGTTTAATGAAATTATATGGTTGCATGAGTTTGAATAAAAGTGTTTTCATAAGAATAAGTTGTATTGTTTTGTCAGTATTTTAAAATAGGATTTCCAGCCTTGATTGGTCAGGATGATGTTTCTAGAGATAGAGACATCTTTTTGAGTGGTCAAAGAATCCAATAGACTTGCATAAAGATTTTGAGATGTACAATAGGGGAAAGGAAGGAGGAGTCATCCCACTCGTACTATAAGAAATTTCTTATAGCTTGTGATGAATTTCTCATGGGTGTTCAACTTCAAGATTTTCAATATGCTAAAATGTTTTTAGAACTTGGTATGCCTGAGTCAGTTAGTTGGACTGCCTCTTTTAGAAATGAAGCATTGGAAAATGTTAAGGAATGGATGGCTTCATTTTTGGATGATGAATCTTTTCATGTTGATGATAGTTCCTACTGTGACTACTTTGCACAAATTATTGTGGGACAAGATTTTTCAGCCCCTATCTCAGATGAGGATGATATTTGCAGTACTGGTAATCAGACCAAGGAGGTAGAATATGAGGTTCAGTGTTTACTGAGTAGTGAACAAATTTCAAAACTTCTGGAAACTAAATTTCAAAGGTACACTCCTGACTATGTTTCTAAAATTCCATGCCCAATAGATATAGATTTTGATGAAGATGAAGCAAGTGATGGCATGATGTGTGAAACATTTGTTGTTGTCCCTTTTCCCATTTTTGATATGCAAGAGGATAGTACACATCATTGTAATGAATTTGATAATGTCATATTTGATGAGTATGATGATGTGTGTACTAGTGTGGATTCAATTTTTCAAGAGCCTAATGTCAGTGGTTCTTGTTTACATTTTGATGCTGGAGAATATGGTAAGTCTGAATGTATTTTCTCAAATTTACAAATGACTGATGAGTCATTAACTGGCAATGCTTGTTCTTTTTTAGAAGATGCTAATGTGATTTTTTATCAGCAAGTTGTCTCCAATTTCATGCAATCAAATTTTTGTCTTGAGAAGTGTTTTATTAGTTTACAAAGCAAGGAGATAGAAAGGGTTTATTTTTTTTTGCAAACTAATGATTAGTATGTTGATGCTTCCAGTCATGAAGTTAAGATGGAGTGTTTCCTCTTTTAGCATGACAAAAAAAGTGAAGAGTGTGATATTTTGATGTCACAGAATGATCAATGTTTATGGAAGCCCGATGATCATATCTTGCTAAATGATGGTGAGTATGGTGATCATTTTTTGTATGATATGTTGAAGGTGGATCACAATATGTTTGACAGGCTGGATGAAAAATGTGACTTCAGTTTGCCTCTGCTCAATGGAGATGAAAATTATTTGTTTGATAGAGGCAAAAGCTGATCAAAATTTTTGGGCTTTGAGCCTTTTTGTATATGTTGTACATTCTATATATACTCATGTGTTTCTTTCTGTCTGGTCTTTCTTTAGTTTGTAGGGTTTTATCTTGGTGCTCCCTATTTTTGTTTTTTTCCTATGGGTGGTCTGCTCTCCCAATGATCCTAAATTCTTGCATGGGTACAAGTTACCCATCATCCCCAGATAGAGCCACTGTTAGCCCATTTCCATGTCATAGCGAGAAACCCTCAAAAAATGGTCTATCTCTGAAAAATATTCATGGCTGCATTCAATTTTCCCTAGTCTCTACAAATATTTTCCATGTTTCTAGCTCAAACCCTAGGTTAAAATTCATTATTCTAGCTGTTGCATGTAAAAAACCCTAAGTTGGTCCCAGCATGTTCTAATTCTTCATTACCTTTTTCAGCCACTTAAGTTCCCCTTTGTGCACGTGATTTATTTTCCCCTTTGTGTTCACTAAATCAAGCAGTCTTCTTTCATGCCCTTAAGATATTCAGTGAACCCATGAATGTATGTTTTGGTTTGTCTCTTATTCTCTAAGTTCCTGGCAGTTACGTCTTAACATTTGGCGACTCCATGAGCGGCTTGTATCATTCTTTCAATCGTTGATTCACAAAATGGTACGCCCTCTTCATAGAGGCAATACATGTGGATCGGGTGTTAGAGCAGATGTTGAGGTGTCAATTGGTTGTTTGTCAAGAGCAATGACTTGTATCTTATCAGCGGGGCCCAGTTTTCAGTTTCAATGAGATCTACGGTGGGTGCATGATCTCAAGGAATCTTTTGAGCCCTTGAGATTATGCACTAGTCGTCCGATCTTCTAGTGTATTAAGGACAAATAAAGGTGGGTCCAATATGCCACATAGTGTTGACATGCTCTTTCTTGATTGGTTGAGGCGGTGATGATTTGGCAAGTGTCAGTGGGACCTAGTTGCCAGCGTATCCTTGAGGGTCCTAACATCCGCAGAAGATCTACAGTTGGTGTAAGTTCTCATGGGTTTTGTTAGAGCTACGAGATCTTATGCCAACCATCAATTTTACCTTTTTCTCAAGTGACAAATGAAGGGTGGGTCCTCTAATAGTTGGAGCTGACGTGCACATTTTTCATTAGCAAAAGAGATAAAGATGCAGAGGGACCATGTTGCTAAGTGTGCAGAATTGTCTTATTTTGATTGGTTGGTCAGTCGATGAATAGGATGGTGTCAGTAGGGCCTATTTCTTAGATGGTTAAAGTACAACAAGATCTTTTGGTTGTCATTATACCATTAAGATGAGATGCACTAAGTTTAGCATCGTGGTATAACAGCAATCATCTCATGCAGAGATGGACGAGATAGTATGAAGTGGGTCCTCCAGTGCTGACATGCATTATTTTGATTAGCTGAGCGGGAAGGTGATGAGGACATGTCAGTGGGCCCGAATCTTTTGAGGGGTGGTAGTGTGGTAGGATCTATGACTATTGCATGATCACATGGAATATTTTCAGCTCATGTGATCTTACGTCAGTCGTTCAATTAAAAAGCTTATATTCAATGGTGTATGATCTGATCAATGGTGTATGTTGATGTAAGACATCAACATATTATAATGTATTGTCTCCTTGTTTCATAGCTTTGTTGCAATGATGTATTTGACTCTGATGCCCATTGGAGAAGGCACTAGTCTATGAGAGGCTTAGGGTATTTTAGGGGTCCATTCAACCCAACATCAATCATTGAAATGAAATACCTTTTCCCTTCATGTTAGTAGTAGTAGTAGGAGGTCCTTTCTAGTCTTCAGACTCATTCTATGCAAATAGGGTTGTTGCATAAGATTTAGTTTCATTGGGGTATTGGATACCCATAGGGGTTTGAAAACTATTCCACAATAGTATATCTATAGGCCTATCATTTGTCATGAGGTGTCTTGAGTGTGCAAATAAGGCAATACCCACCTGAGTGATGTGGAGCTCAAAGAAGAAGGAGGATTCCTTTCAATCCTCATCAATTGGATTGTTTCTTGTCAAACTTGAGTGCACAACCTAAGAATCAAGCCCATATATTTATTCAAGTTTAGTCCTGCAAGGAAAAGCTCCAACAACCCAAACGGATTGCCCCCCTGATACAAAATGAAAAATCCCTAGCTTCTACCAAATTATTGGATCCACAAGGAAGCCTAACTCCTACCGCTCAGATAACATAGCCTTGTGAGTCTTGTAGAACCCACCCAGCTCTCGAGACCCCTAGGTTCCCTTTGGAAGCACCATCAAAATTTAACTTGACAAAGAAATTATCTAGGGGCTCCCATTTCACATCCTTCCTAATGTCCTACTTAGAATGCTTACCAATAAGAACTCCCTTAAATAGAATATGAATTGAAGGCCAATTATTCAAAATCTTAGAATATTGAGAAGAGAAAGTTGATGATAGAGATTTCAAACTACTAACATAAGCATTAACCATCTCTGAGATTGAGTCCTCTACCAGCATAGTGACCTGGTTAACCATGAAATATTTATTCCTGAAGATCCTCTCATTCCATTCCCACCATAAACACCAAATGATTGCAGTAGGAACAACCCTCCAAATTTTTGTGAAAAAAGAGTCTATGTAAAGCAAGGCCATTGGAGGAGAAACTGATGAAGGTAATAATGTAAAGGACCCTACCAACCCAGTTGCCCAAGAGCCCAAGACCATAAATCATTTGAAAAGTCACAATTCATGAGCAAGTGGTTTGCATCTTAAAGAGTGTTCCCACAAAGAACACAAGGGATTCTATCTGAAATTCCTGATCTAAGGAGTCGATCACTGGAAAAAATTATTTTATGAAGTTCTACCTAGAGGAATGAACCTACTTTAGGTAGAACTGTGCTATGCCAGTAGAACCAGAACAAAGTATTATCCAACTGGGTGTCTTTAGTAGATAAAGATAAATATCCTTCCCGCATTGTATATTTACCAGAAGCTGCTTTAACCCAGATAATATAATCATCATCCTCAGTGTAGACAAGAGGCCTTTGATCAAGTAGAACTGAAAGTCTATCCTTTTCAACCTGAGGAAAAGGAAGCTGGGAGAAGTTCTTCCAAACTGCCCTTTGGATGCCCTCAACCACTACAATCATGAAATAATCCTTAACCTGAATTCCCCAACATTCTTCCAGAACTTGTCTAGCTGAGGAAAAGTTATAAACAGAAGATGGAGGGGGAAGACCATTCTAGGAGCCAGTCCAAAACATAGCCTTGTTGCCTGAATTAATGACCCAAGAAAGATGTGGGAGGATTATTTTCCTATACTTGACAAGGAATTTTCACATGGAAGATCCAGCAGGAGGGTTCTTAATAGTAAAAATTCTATCTGGATTAGAATTTTCAATATATTTACCTCTCAATATTTTAGCCCAAAGGGCATATGGATTCTCATAATATTTCCATGATAACTTGGTTCCCATACTGATGTTCCTCTCAAAAAGGTTGTGCAGCCTAACCCCACCACAATCTTTAGGGGTACAGATGGTATCCCAGGATATAAGAGGAATCTTAGGCTTATCATCAAGATTTCCTTTCCAAATGAAATTTTTTATGGACCTTCGAATAGCCTCCAAAACCTCTTTTGGAGCTTGCAGAACTAATATCACATAATTAGGAATTGAGCATAGGATAGATTTTGCCAATAGAATTCTACCTGCCAATGAGAGCCATGTGGCCTTCCAAGCAGCAAATCTATCTCAAATCGCTTGGAGGATGTTATCCCAAAAAGTTGTCTTACCTGCCCCTTGGAAAAAAGGAATTCCCAAATATTTGCATGGAACAACTGCAACAACAAAACCCAAAAAACCAACAATGGCCTATTACACCAGCAAGGGAGTGTTGAAAAAGATTTTATTTTTATTTTTCCACATTAAGCTTCTGGCCTAAAGCTGAGCAATAGTCATTTAGAGTTTTTTTAATGGCATATGCCTTGACAATGTTTTCCATTCCAAACAAAAGAGAATCATTAGCAAACAAAGCTTGAGTAATGGTCAGATGTGTGCCCCTGATGGAGATGCCCTCCCAAATCCCCTGGGCCTACTTATATGCTATTAATCTACTAAGGCCTTCAGCCATGATAATAAATAAAAAGGGTGAAAGGGAGTCACCCTACCACACTCCATGAGTGGGAGAGAAGAAGCCACATGGGGAACCATTAATAAGAACTAAAAACTTGGCCCCATTAATACATGATAGGATCCACTTAACCCACCTCATACTGAAGCCCATCTTAATAAGAACCTGTGTCAGAAAAGACCAACTAACCCTATCATAAGCCTTCATCATGTCAAGTTTCAAGATCATGGCTTGCATCCCCTCGGCCTTAATGGAATGAAGAACTTCATGAGAAACAAGTGCCCCTTCAACCATGTCCTTGCCAAGGATGAATCCCCCTTGCTGATCTGATATGATTCTAGGAATGATCTGACCCAATCGAAGAACAATAGATTTGGTGAAGATCTTATAGATTGTATTACAAAGAGAGATTGGTCTGTAATCTGAAAAGGATGTAGGCTACTCACATTTGGGTATGAGGGTAATAAAAGTATTATTAAACTACACGTGTTATCTAGATTCCTCCATAGCCAATAAAATATCCACCCCCATGAAATCTCAACATTTATGATATAATAAGGGAGTAAGGCCATCTGGACCAGGTGCCTTATCCAAACCCATAGATAAAATAGCCCCTCTAACCTCCTCCAAAGTAAAAGGTTGCATAAGAAAATGGTTATTAGCAATAGAGATTGGCTTTGGAATATAGTCAAGAACACTCTCCACATGAGGTGGTTGGGGACCATTGATAAGAGAACTAAAAAAATGCACTGCTTCCTCCTGAATATCATTCTCCTTCTGAATAAAATTGCCATGAGCATCATTAATTTTAAGGATAGCATTCTTTTGTCTCCTAATCTTGGCTGAAGCATGAAAAAAACTAGTGTTCCTGTCCCCCTCCCTAAGCCACAACTCACGAGATCGTTGCCTCCAATAGGTTTCCTCTCTGAGTAATACTTCATCTAGTTTAAGATTAAGATCCTTTTGGATATCGTAGACTTCTACCAAGAGACCATTTAGAATAACATATTGATTCCAATGTTCTAGCTGCTCTTGAAGTTTTGCCTTTTCAACAAAAATATTACCAAAAATAGATCCATTCCACTCCTTAATTTTAGCTTTTAGAGAAGATAGGTTCTTAGATAATTGGAACGTCCTTGATCTGTGAACAAAATGGCTTTCCAATCACCATGTTTTCAAAAGTTTGAGAAAATTAGGGTCCCTGAACCACATTCTTTCCACCTTAAAGTAAGATTTTGGCTTGAACTTGTTTGACTAGATGTTAACTTCAAGAGCCACTGCAAAATGATCTGATCCTAGAAGGGAAAGAATGGAGGAGATGCATGGGCCCTGGTGAAGAATCCATTGTGGGTTCAACAAGAATCTATCTAGTCTAACACCTACAAATTGAGATCCCTTTCTTTTATTGGACCATGAGATCCTACCATTAGAAGGGACACAGTCATACAAGTTATTACCTTCCAAAAAACTCTTAAAATCTTGGGTCACCCTCCATGAGGGCTCAAATCCACCTACTTAATCCATACTCCCTTGAGTATCATTAAAATCACCACCCAGGATGATTTTAGAATCAACAAGATTAAGCAGATGTTGAGTGAGAAGACCCCATAATCTCTGTTTTCTTAGAAGGGGAGTAGGACAATCGATATTTAGTAAATGAAATGAGAGATCAAACACCAAGACTTGTACCATCATCCAATTAGCAAAGGAGCCTGAGAGAAGTAGTTGGCATTTATGAGACTTCCATAGAATGGCCAAACCCCCTGACACACCATAAGATGGAGAATGCACAAAGGACCAATTTTTCCAAGAGCTAAATAATTTATCACCATTTTCCTTAGACAACTTCATTTCCTACAATAGAATTATGTTTTCCCCACTCACCAAGAGCTAATCCTTGATGAGGCGAGCTTTTTTAGAGGCATTAACACCTCTAAGATTCCAAGTTATAATTCTCATTGTAACCTCGGAGGGCCCAAAGCTCTCCTTCCAGCTTTGCAATGAGCAGCAATAAAAAATGTTGCATCCTCCTTACATTTCCTAGGAGTTTTTTCAAAAGTAAGAGTCCATTGGACCCCAGCTACAATTTCTTCTTGAATCTTAGATCTCGTAGGTAGTTTTCCCCTTGGCTTCTTGATAGACTTTCCCTTCTGAGAAAATGAAGGATCGACCTCTGACTGTGTGATAGAACATGGTAGGGAAGAGACATTTATATCCTAGTCCAAAAGAGGCTCTCACCTCATTACCATTTCATCATAATCTGGAACCTCCTCTCTAGATATTTCATCAAAGATTTTGTTTGCAACCCCTAACACAAGAGAATCCACAAATCTCTCCATATCTTCTTTTGTGGGATGAGCCCCTTTTAACAGATTAAGATCATGTTGAATATCAGAACCAATGAAAACACATTCATTTATGATTGAAAGAGACTAAGAACCTTCCCCTATTACTTGAGTCCTAGAAAATGTGGGTGAAGGAAAATATTGGATAGGTGCTTCCAAGCCTTCTCACTCTGGAGAATCAACAGGTTCATAGTCAAGATGACCAGACTCTTGCTGAAGTGGGGAAGCCATGATCTATTGATCGTGCAACAAAACATATAGAGAAAGATTAGCCTGCCCTGAGTTAGGAAGACCATTCATGTCTTGGCTAGCATCAAGGGAAGAACATCCGACTAAGCCTTGATCTTTAAGCTCCTGAGAGTGATTCATCTAAATATTTGGCTCACAAGTGAAATCCCCTGATGAAAATTGCACCAATTTCTTGTTAAGAGGTGAGGGGAAAGAAAATTTTGAGTCATGATCTTGCATGTCATATGAAGCAGACACCTGTGGGATTGATCAACAGCCTAGACCTGCAATGAATCCCCAACTATCCTGGCCTGACCAAGAGTAATGGAAGAAGCCGATGAGAACAAACCATCATCTAGAAACTTGGATTTTCCTGGAGTCATCCTATCATTAGTAAAACAAGCAGACCTTGGAGAAGAAACATTAGTACAAATATCATCCTCCCTACACAAATCTTGAGGAGAAAAAAATGAAGAATCTTTTAGTGAAAACTGTGATAGGACATCAAGGTTGGAGAAAGAAATCTTGATTTTTTCCACCTGTGGCAGTGCCAAAGAGTGGGTGATTTGACAGGAATCTGGGATCAAGGATTGATTGGGACAGGCCACTAGAATATCATGAAGAAAAGGTTGACACTACAATTGAAGATGGCCAAGAGAATCCAAACGATGAAAGATTGTATTATGTTGAAATCTAATATTTCTTCTTCCAAAATATTTTGACAAATCTCAGTTGACATCTTGAAAGAAAAAATCATGTTCAGTAAGATAAGATAGCTTGGTTTTTCATCCACTCTTGATTATGACTGTTCACACTTTAAATGATGACTTCCTAGATGATAAAACATGTTAGCTAAAAGTGGAACATTTTATATTTGAGTTCTCACTAGTCCATGAAGATTTAACATATGAAAAATAACACAAATGAATCTTCAAATTTCTAACCACTAAAAAAGATGTGTTTACAAGAGAGAAGATGGTTGTACTTACTTGTAAACACCTCCATTGACATCCAAGAATCAATATCTTGTCTAAATATTTGTATGGAATTCCATGCCTCCCATTGTGGGTTTCTCAATCTCCATGAATAGTTCATACAGTATTCAACCTGCAGATTTTAATGAAATGGTCTACATGTTAATATCAATAATATGGAAACTTACATTAAAATTAAATGCAGTTTATGTTGTACTTTCCTCTATCAAAAGCTAGTTTTTCTCTTTTATGTTCTGGCTCTGTGAAAGTGTTTGTTGAAGACATTGAGAGGGAAATGATTTGTCCTCTTTCATAATTGTTTCTCTTGGAAAAGTATTCTATGCAACTTGATATAAACTCAACATACTTCTTAATTGATTGTCACCTTCAAATGGTGGCGTCAAAATGAATTCTCTATTTTTATCTTTGAAATTTATAAATACTTCTTCTTATATCGAAGCAAATTATTATAAGAGAATCAAATTCTTTCTAAAATTTCTATTTAGATATCATCTTTTTAATATTAATATTCAAACAACTAAACTTAAAATAGAGACCTTCAAATACATGATATCCATTTAAGCAAAGAATTTGAAGCCCCAAAGAAGTAGTATCAAGATCTGCAATGGAATTTCTACTCCCCCATGAAATACCATCCTCATCTTTAAAAAAGATATCTGTAATTACTAATGAAATTAAATCGCCAAAGATAGAGAAATTAAATATATTCAACGAAAAGTTGTTCTGAATGAAAAAAAATGAAAGTTTGGTATACTTCTAACCCAAGAAAAAAAATGATTCTTGAAAATGCCTTGAAATATCTTGCTGCTCCTTGAATCATATTTTCTCTTGAAGCCTTGAGAAAATGCTAATGAAATGATGATGCTTCATAGATGATGATGTTGAGGTCATGACCAAAAGAATTGAGAAGAGAGAGGGGCTTTTATATAGGGATTGCAAAGGCAAATTACCTTTTTTCTGACTTAGAAAAATAATATTGTCATTTTTAGGGAGTGTAAGACCACTAAAATCTAACTTGTTCCTAAAAATTTGGGGAAAAACCTTGGGAGCAGGGTGAATTTTAGGTAATAGGGAGACTTCGTCACCCTATTCCTTTCTAAAACTGACAAAATTTTAAGAGAAGAAAGTTAATAAGATCTAGTTTCTGAAAAGATACACCAAATAGAGATATGAGAGCAATGGATGCAGGAAACATGTCTTGGACTTTAAAATGAAATAAGACTCATTTAAATTGAGGAAATGAAATAATTTAAAAGGCATGCCTATAATAAATGGCTCAAATGGGATTTTTATGAGAGTTAATTAAGGGAGGATTCATAATATTAATTTAAATCAACAAAGGTACCATAATGCATAGAGGAATGAAAATACTAAATTGAATTCTAAGAGAGTGTGAAATAGAACACCCTAATTAAAGGTGTATAATTTGCAATTTGTTATAATATTCTTATCATTTTGAAAAGAGAAATCCAAATAATTTCAAAACTTTGTATCCAAATTGATGCATACCTTTACAAAGGTGTCTACATTGTGTCTCCCATAGCATTTTGAAGACTCCAAAATCAAGTGACAAAATTGGAGTGAAAAACACACAACCTTGTATAGTTAGCATAGAAAATATCTACTCTGTTATTTTATTTTGATGCATTCCTAAAATAATTACCTGGTTCCATTACAAAATCAACCCCATTCTATCATCAAATCAATCACCCAACAAGTTTAATTTCTAATGTTAGTAATGACAATTTTTGCACACCAAGAAATGGGGTTAAGTCAAATGAACAACATGCATCATTTGCCATGCAAATATCTAGATTTAGTTTTCTAATGGGTGGTCCCACAATAATGTGTCCCACCTTTTGGCCATCTTTGACATAGAGATCAACATTCTGAGAAAAAACTTCACTTTCGAACACCTGTTGCCACAAAAATAGTAAGAAGTTGAAGATGATGTAAACTACAGTCTTTTAGAATTTTCTTTCTAGTTTCTAAATATATTTTTTTTTATAAAAAAATTCATTAAAATTAATTTTTCCTTCTCCTTCGAAAACTGGGCTGTGTTAAAAAACTATGTTTTTAAGGAGTTACTATCACTTGGATCAACATAATTTTTTTTAAAACTATGATAACGATGTAATTCTTTTGAGATTATGTTTTTAACCTCAATATCTAAATGATGCAATTGGTTTCATTCATTTTGGGTCAATATTTCATATTTTATTAAGTTCTAAAGTGACAGTAACTGTAATTTAGACATAAGGTCACTTGGATCGCTCTAACTTGACCTGTGTATATCAAAATTTATTTTTGGTTTTTTTTATAGAAAGGTAACACAAATAATCTTTTCCTACATATTTTTCATAATTGTTTTTCATATTTACTATTTTTCCCGAAGTCTTGAAGAGATGGGTTGTTGAATGACCAAACAACCTATGTTTAGTTAAAGTAATATTTAAAAGTGATAATGAACTCAATATGTATTAAAATTATATTCATTACAAAGCTTGTTTCAAATAGAATCATTTGACATTGTATGTTTGAAAAATCATCTTGTTTGGTCCTTTCCGTAGGCCTTGAAAGGCCATTTTTTTGTAGTTTACTTTTTTATGAGGGAAAAATTTCAATTTAGGGGTCTTCGATCAACGACCCCCTTCGCGTGAAGGCACTTGACGGGCTTCATGCGAAGGGTATTTTCTCAAAGACCCTCATGTGAAAATTCCAGGGAAGAAACACCCCACCGAAATTTTTCCTAGCCTACTTCGAGCGAACTAGGTTGGCTAGTTATGAATTTGTTTTGTAAAAAAATTTAGAATTGTATAAAACTAAAAAAATTTCTTTCTATTTTCCACTGAATTGCAATAAATTAATTCACTTTTTCTATTGATTTTTCTATTATTGATCAATTTTTACAAAGGTATTTTTTGGAGAAGGATTTCTATTTCTATTTTTTTAAAGGCATAATTTTCGAGAGCAGAAATATTAGATCAAAGTACTTTTGGAAGAAGAGAATTTTTATAGGCGATCTTGTGGAAGACATTTTTTGGAAAGAAGAAATGTGGAACAAGTCTAGGGAAGACAAAGTAAATTTTCTATAGAAAGGTCACCTAGTACTAAACAAAGAAATCCTGAAGCTACATTGACATATTATCATAAAACTAAAGAAGGTGAAGGACAAGCTAAAGTAGGAGGGTCAAGTCAAGTCGAAGAATTTCACATCAAAGAAGGGTCGAGATCACTCCCTATGGAAACTCAAGCAATTGATGTTGGAGAAGGGTCAGGATCACGTGCTCCTACTAGTATGGATGAACTTTTAAATTTAGCTCAAATTGTAAATATAAATATTAATTATAGAAAATTAGATCATTTACTTACAATGGATGTGGAGAATTTGAGATCACTTGCTAATGTTCAACCCTTAAGTTTTTCTAAGAAGAGATCAATGAATATGATAGAAAGACAAATATTGGCTAAATTTGAAAATTTTGAAACACTTGAACAAGTCCAATTGCTTTCAATTGTACTTATAAATAAAAAGTTGGAAGGGGCATTAAAATTATTGGGTATAGACATAAGACCAAAGAAGAGAAAAGTTATTGACATGCAAACTGATATGATTGAAAATATTAGGAAAGGTTTGAACTAGGTAGGGAAGCAATCTCGAACTAAAGATACAACCATTACAAAAAAAGTTATGTTGACATTAATTGTAGGTAACACTATGCTCTTAAAAAGATAGATATCTTCAATTTAATCTCAGATTGGTTTTAGTAGGAAAACAATATTACGATATGTTATGATGCAAGGATAGATGGGGAGAGGGGAAAAAGGCACATCCCACATAAGTGAGAGAGAGAATGAAGAAACTTTCATATATTATCTTTAATTGATTCATACATGCTGGGTTGTAAGGCCTTCCCGGTTTAGGCTAGATATTACAAGCAAGTATAGAAGTCCTGCAACATGCGATGATCTACCAATAATCTCTAATTTTCTATCTCCTATCTTCTAAAAATGATGTAACTGATCTCCCCCTCCTAAAAATCTAACCAAACAACTACAATTATACAAGAGGCTACCGAATCAAGTCGGCCTTCAGATCCACCATCAATGAAAGGAACAACTAGATCTAGGTCCACATGCTTCCTAATGATAGATACCAACATAAAATCTACAACCAAATATAAATGCAAGAGTCAACCTCAACATAAATCCAAAATAAACAACTCGATAAGCAAGGTAACCAAGTGCCAGACAAGCATCAATGAGCACCAGAGAGATAGCCAACCAACACCAGTAAACAAAGGAAACCAAGCAACACCAAACCAATGCGGACAAAGAAGGAACCGAGCAACATAGAAAACTTTAAACATATTTTTGGTGACATAGGATTGCCAAGGACCCGAGATGCTCTTGCATCAGACACCTGGGGTTATTTGAAATGATTCTCTAAATCATGAAGTAGGTACAATCTGAGTTGCATCCAACTTAGATTGTGAAATCCATGCACTATCTTCCATCACTCTATTCTTCCACTGTACTAGATATTCCATATATTTTTTTCCTCTTATACTTCTACCATTTATTTGCTCCAAAATATGCTCAACTTCTTTTGACTGTTTCTTAGGATAATCCATCGGCACTGTCATTTCTTCATTAGGTTCATGATACTCACATAAATCAACAATCTTGAATATAGGTGATATATCTATGTCATCAGGTAACTCAATCTCATATGCATTTCCATTGTCAAATTTCTTCAAAATCTTGCAAGGGCCAAACTTCTTCATTTTGAGCTTCCCATATGTTCCAACAGGAAATCAACCTTTCTTCAAATGAACCATTACTTCATCACTGACTAAAAAATTATTATGTCTTCTTGATCTGTCAGCTCTATCTTTGTATTTCTGATTACTTTTCTCCAACTTATATTTCACATCTTCATGCAATGTATTCATGTACTCAGAAAACTTTACTCCTTCAACACTTCTCTTTTTTTCATTAGCAATATCCCTCAAATCTGATATACCTCTTTGTTGTATGCCATTTACAATCTCAAAAGGTTTTTTTCCAGTACTCCTATTCACTAAATTATTGTATGCAAACTCTTCTTGTGCCAACACAAAATCCCAATTACTTGGTGTGTCTCCAACTGAACATCTCAAAAGATTTCCCAAACTTTTTTTTACAACTTCTATATGTCCATCAATTTGTGGGTGAAACGTAGAACTATATTTCAACTTGGTGCCAAACTTTCTCCAAAGGGTCTTCCAAAAGTATCCAACAAATTTACTCTCTTGGTCAGAGATAATACTCCTCAGTAATCCATGCAATTTGACAATTTCCTTAAAGAAAATATCTTCTATATGTACTACATCTAATGTCTTTCTACAAGGTATAAAATGTTCCATTTGAGAAAATCTATCCACAACAGAAAATATATAATCATTACCTCTTACTTTCTTCAGTAAGCCAAGAAAAAAATCCATACTAATATCAATCCAAGGTTTCTCAGGAAGAAAAATCATTGTATACAATCTAGTATTCTAACTTACTCCTTTTGCAACTTGACAAATTCCACAACTTTTCACAAATTTCTAAACATCTACATGCAACTGTAGCCAAAAGTATTTCCCCTTAAGAAAATTCAATGTTTTGTCAACACCAAAATGTCCAGCCCAACCACTACTATGTTTCTCCTTTATCAAATTAGTTCTTATTGCTCCTATCGGTATATACAATTGAATACCTTTAAACAACATACCTTCTTGAATAAAATATTCTTCCTATTTATTACTTGGTTGATCTTGAATAGGTGCTTTGCACTTTCTCCATGGCCAGAAAAATTAGGATCAAATTCATAAGAATCTCTCATGTCATCAAAGCCAAGAACTTCATTTTTCATCTCGGTCATCAAAGATCTTCTTCTACTCAATGCATCAGCAACTCGATTAGTGACTCAACTCTTATGCTTTAACATAAATGTATAACTCTGCAAATACTCAACCCATTTCATATGTCTCTAATTCAACTTATTCTGACTACCCAAATACTAGAAAGCCTTATGATCGGTATAAAACAAAAATTCACTCGATATCAAATAATGTCTCTATTTCTTCAGTGCTTGAACAATAGCATATAACTCTTGATCATACACAACATATTTCCTTTTTGCATCATTCAACTTTTCACTAAAGAAAGAAACAGGTTTACCTTCTTGACTCAATATAGCTCCTATTGTACTTCCACTTGCATCACATTCCACTTGAAATATCTTATTGAAATCACGTAGTGCCAAAATAGGAAATTCAACAACCTTCTACTTCAGAGTCTCAAAACTTTTATCAGCTCCATGTGTCCACTTGAATTCTTTTTTATCTCCTCTCATAGTCTCAGTCATAGCATTACATATTGAACTAAATTTCCTAATGAAATTTTGGTAAAAACTTGCCAAACCATGAAATGAAATTACCTCACTAACATTCTCACGTGTAGGCCAATTCAAAATAGTTTCAACCTTTTTAGGACCCATTTTCAAACCATCAGCTGGAATCACAAATCCCAAATATACAATCTCCTCTTTCATGAATGAACACTTTTTCAGATTTACCAGTAACTTTTCTTCTTTCAACCTCTGCAATAATTTTTTAACATGCAACAAATTCTCTTCTTTGGTCTTACTAAATATTAGAGTATCATCAAGATATACAATCACAAACTTACCCAAGAATTTCTTCAAAACTCCATTCATCAACCTCATTAAAGTACTTGGTACATTAATTAAACCAAAAGGCATAACCAACCACTTATACATACATTCTTTTATCTTGAAAGCAGTCTTCCACTCATCACCTTCTCTAATTCTGATATGATGATACCCACTTTTCAAATCAATTTTGGTAAAATACTTTGCTCCAGTCAAACTGTCCATTATGTCATCCATTCTCGGTATAGGAAACCTATATTTCACTATTATCTTGTTGATTTCTCTAGAATCAGTACACATTCGCTATTCTCCATTTTTCTTAGGTGTCAATACAACAAGTACTGCACAAGGACTCTAACTTTCTCTGATCAAACCTTTTTGTAACAATTCTTGAATCTGTCAGTTCAATTCCTGATTCTTGGTAGGTGTCAACTGATGTGGTGCCTTATTCAATAAACTATCTCTAGGGATTAGATCCATGCAATGATCAATTCTTCTCTTCAGTGGAAAACCATTAGGTACATTATCCAAGATGATCTCATTGTACTTGGTGAGTAACTTATCAATCTCCTCAGGTATACTATCCTCTATTTTCTTACTCAGTTTGTTAGGGATCACAAGAAAACATACATCATTCTTCTTCAAATCCTTAACAAACTTTCTTCCTTCTATCAAGAAAACTTTTACAGATGTGAAAACATCAGGTGCTTCAATCTAAGGTAACAATATTTTTCTTCCCCCATCAGCCCAAATAGTATATTTATGCAACCTCCCATCATATATAGCATGTCTATCATATTGTCAAGGTCTACCACCCAAAATATGAGAACAATCCATAGGCATGATATCACATAACACTTTATCATAGTACTTTTTGATTTTCAAATTCACATAACATTGTTCACTTACCAAGAGTGTATATCATCTTTGATCCATGAAATCTGATAGGGCTTTGGATGTTCCAACCTTTTCAATAGTAACTTTGTGACCATTTCCTCATATGCCAGATTCTCTGAGCTACCACTATCAATTATTACCTTCCAAACTTCATCAAAAACTCTACATCTGGTCTTGAACAAACTTTTCCTTACCGAATCTTCCTTATTACTTTCACTCCAAAGTTCTCTCCTTACCATCAAGTTATTTTCCTTCTTAGGTTCATTCAGTGGCTCTTCTTGCACCAAGGAATTTCTACTTGTACCAACCTTCTTACTTGCATGTGTACACTCAAATGATCTATGTCCTTCTCCATAATTGTAACAAGTTCCTCATAAACCACCTCTGTTATAACCACCTTGGTAGTTACTCCCTCTGCCTCTAGATGAACTTTAACCTTTCCACTCGGTCTTGCCTTTATCCAGATTTTCCTTTTCAGGTTCAGATCTAGTATTTTCACCATGAGACATACCTCTTCCTCTAGGGAATCTACCACCTCTACCTCTTTGTCTTTGCTCATGTCTCTTGTTCAATTTCTCCTCAACTTTCAATGCAAATTGATAAGCCTACACAATGTTCTCCAATTTGACCAAACTAATTTCTTCTTAGATGGAAACTCTCAAACCATTCAGGTATCTAGCAATTCTTTCCACATAATCTTCATCATGTCTAGATCTGATATCTAATCTATAGAATTCTTCAGTATATTCTTTTACCGAGCTATCTTTCTTCCTCAAACTTTGCATTCACCTAACTAGGTTAATCTAATAATCACAAGGTAAGAAATTTCCTTTCAATTTATTCACCATTTTATTCCATACCTTCATTTT
Organism: Chamaecyparis obtusa; assembly: GCA_027943335.1. Lineage (NCBI taxonomy): Eukaryota > Viridiplantae > Streptophyta > Pinopsida > Cupressales > Cupressaceae > Chamaecyparis > Chamaecyparis obtusa. Next base: position 310,728 of record BSBK01005323.1, read on the forward strand.
CTCTTTTCCTTTCCTCTTTCTATCCAATTGTAGATGTTCCCACTAAAAGGATACATGACTCTTCAACTTTGTGCTTTCAATTTTCACCTTCTTTTCCTCAAGTATATTCTAATATTCCAATTACTTTTCCATCTTGGTGATCCAGTCCCCCAATTTATCAGAATCCAATTTTCCACTATACTCAGGAGGATTAAAGTGTGGTGTAGACTTAAGATTTGTCAAAGCCTTCAACAATATTTCCTCAACTTGATCCATCATCAGTGTAGGTTCTACATCAACTTGTTCTTCCTCAATTTCATCATCACTAACATCTTCAAGATGTCTTCCTATTCTCTGGGCTATTTCAATTGCTTCTACTCTAGCAGCAAGTTGTCTCAATATGTCTACCAATCTTGGATCCGCATCTCGCCTCCCATGAACCATCTTGAAACCCTCTACAATTGTAGGTTAGATTGCAATGTGCTACCCCACAACAAATTAACTAGGGTTTGACAAGAAGGAACCCTCAAACCTAGATTTGCAAACATAGATCTAGATCTCACCTCACTCTGATACCACTTGACACAAGGATAGATAGAGAGAGGGGCCAAAGGCACACCCTAACTAGATCCACCTTGTAGAGATCACATGTGGAAGCAACAAATAGACAAGTGAGAGAGAGAATGTAGAAACTTTCATATATTATCTTCAATTGATTCATACATGCTGGGTTGTAAGGCCTTCCTGATTTAGGCCAGATATTACAATCAAGTACATAATTCCTCCAACATGTGAGGATCTACCAATAATCTCTAATCTTCTATCTCCTATCTTCTAAAACTGATGACACTGATCTCCTCCTAAAACTCTAACCAAACAACTACATTTATCCAAGAGGTGACCAAATCAAGTCGACCTTCTGATCCACCATCAACAGAAGGAATGACCAGATCTAGGTCCACATGCTTCCCAATGATAGATACCAACATTAAATCTATGACCAAATATAAGTGCAAGAGTCAGCCTCAACAGAAATCTAAAATAAAAAAATTAGTAAGCAAGGTAACAGTGCGTCAAACAAGCATCACTGAGCACCAGGGAAATTCACTGAGCACTCGAGAGATAACCAACCAACACCAGTAAACAAAGGAAACCAAGCAACACTGAACCATCTCAATCAAAGAAGGAACTGAGCAACATAGAAAACTTCAAACATGTTTTTGGTGACACTGCATTGCCAAGGACCCGAGATGCTCCTACATCATGTTAATAGGAGAATACTTTTGGGTGATAGCACCTTGGAAGGAAATTGGGCAATCATGTGTAGAGCTCCTTGTTTTGATAGGATTGATGGAGGAATCAAGAATTTCATCACATTATTTTGGAATGATAATACACATCCTTCATCAAATAGTAGAGATGTTATTAGACATATAATTCCAGCCAATCAATATAAATATCATACGAAACATTGGTTGGACACAACATAACATGAAATGTATGTGTCATTTTGTAGTTCAAATCCTAATATAAAATTTGGGCAAACATTGTTTTAAAGATTAAAGCCATATTATATTAGGACAAACAAAGTGTTTGAAAGTTATTGTTGTCGTTATCATATTAAATTTGATGTCCACTATCAGGTTTTTCAAAATTTTGTAGAAGACACTTATGGTTTTGAAAATGCTCCTCCTACTAGACGAAGTGATTTCATCTCATCCATTTTATGTGACAAAAGAGATGATGTAGCTGGACAAATAAATTTCATAAAAGGAATATGTCAAACATGTGCTCATTTGTTTCTTTTTCCTTTGAAAAATGAAAATATTGATGTAACAAAGATGGTAAATTGCAAGAGTTACAAATATGTAAAGAATGAAACAAAATTTTGGAAAGATTCCAAAAGGTTAGAATATGTTGAAGAGGAGATAAATGTTGGAGTATTTATGGACAAATTTAAAAAATTGATTCAACCCTACATTCATCATGCTTTTCTTGCAAAGTGGAAAGCACAAAAATTCCAAACACTGAGAGACAATTTCCCACTTGGAACTATTGTATTAGTTGTTGATTTTGTAGAAAACTATTCATTTGTTCATCAAAAGGCAATTCAATCAAAATACTATTTTTTAGAGAAAACTACTATTATGGTACATGTGTTTTATCAACATGCACAATTATATTTGGATAGTATTCAGAGCACATTTGAAGCACGGGTCATCAAGAAGGAATATAATTTTTATATAAGTGATGATAGAGAGCATGACATTCATTATGTAGAACACTACTTCAAGATGTTTTTTGCAAATTGGAAGGAAAGAGGTATAAAAATTGATAAATTGTTTGGTTAGATGGATGTGCTACACAAATCAAATCATCAAGACCATTTTATGCACTATGTATATATCATCGTAATGAAAACATACCACATGTCTGGATTTTCTTTGAGAGTGGACATGGAAAAGGTGAACATGATGGTGCTGGAGCTTGTATCAAAAGTGCTCTATGAAAGTATCAAATGAATTATAAGGGAGTTCATATAAAAAATGCACATGATGTTGTTGAATGGTGCAAGACACATTTCAAACCAAATGAGAATGACAAGTCATCGGGATTGACTCAAGCGGTGCCACATAGAAAGTTTAGGGAGATAAAAGGTATGCACACATTTTTAAATTATTCAAGTGTATAAATTTTTTATGTATTCTTTATTCAAATTATATTTATAGAGAGTATTATATATGCATTTTTTAAGGTGTGGATAAAAAAATTATGCATGGTTGCAATAGGATAGAAAATACCTGATCTTTGCATTCAATTATGAATACGAATTGTCACAATTGAACATTGAACACTAGGGACTACTCATGCTTTTGTTGTCATTGCATTGCTAACAATTATGAGGAATGCATCAATCAAGACCATGGATATGTAGGTGCATGAAATCTAGTGACAATGGTTGTTATTGATACATTTGATAGAGATGAAGATGAAAACTTTGATGATGTCCCTTTGATTTCTACTGATTAGGATCATATCTCGGGATTGGTCAAAATTGGTAAGTATATATATTTCACATTATATGGTCCATTGAGATGCATGTATAGATAGATAGATAGATCTATAGATTGAACTAAGTAAATTTTAAGATAGATCACATGTATATATAAATTTACTATGCAAGAGATGTCTTTGCAGTGATTGCTGAGCGTGGAAATGTAGAAGAAGTTGGTTATTATTTACTATGTTGTCTTGCAGAGAGGATGAAGTTACTTGAACTTGAAGAAAGTGATGGAATGTTGTTCCCCATAGGTTTTTACATGCTTTACATCAATATATTGAACTCAATTTATAAATTATAAATTTTAACCTTTTAACATATTTCAAATTTAGTTTGTTTAAATTTATATTGTTAAAATTTGTGACCTGCAGGTTTAGTTGTTTTTGAGGGTGTTAGAATAACTAAGAGGGGGGGTGAATTAGCTATCCATAGTCCCAAATAAAAAATGTATATCCAAAAACAATTTAAACAAATTTCTGCAGCTTGGTAACATAGAATAGTAAATTGTCTATGCTTTTACCAATTACCAGTTAATATCTTGTAATAACTACCGATCAAATCTAATATGCAACATGTAAATTATGATATCCAACAATCATCACAATCAACACATAACACAAGAGATTTAACATGGAAAACCTGTAAAGGGAAAAACCACCTGGGACCGGCAACCCAAAAATTATTCACTCTTCTAAAGTGAGGTTGGTGAAGACCCAACCCTATTAAAGTTTACAAAACACACTGTAAGGTGTGACCTTGTTAGAGGATTTAACACTAGCTTTTATCTTCCAACCAGCATTCACTATGGGTTTGACAGGATAACAAATGTACATTCCATGAATGACATTACAAGACTTTCTAGTCTACTCTGTTAAGAGATTTATCTGATTCCAATGGTTAAACTGTAACAGCAGTTGATCTGATTACAATACAACTTTATTTTCAGATGTACAAATCTATATTATTCTCATTCAAATTCTCTGATCAATATATCAATTCTGTTCAACAATATTCAGTAACTTACTGTCTCTCGGTTATAGCTTTCTAACGCTTGGTAATCTCTGCAGTTCGGTTCTCCTTAACTAGTTTGATCAAGCATGCATGAAGCTTGTTCACATGATATCTCTACAGTATTCTTTCCTCTGGCATAAGTTTCATAATGAAACCCTAGTCTCTTAAATAGACAAGTAAACCATTTTCCTTTCATCCATCGGATTTTTCCACTTAAACCTTCCTCAGCTGATGTGTTAGTAACACATTTCAATTCTATCCTTTAGATCTTCCTTGAATTTTGCTAGCCGTTGATCTTCTAACAAACTTTATCTATCCATCTCGTGATCATACACTTTACAGCTCATTAACTTTTTTCAGCTAAACTAATCATTTAGTTTTTTTGTTCATTCTTGATTAACAAAAAAATACGTCAGTGAACACAAGCTTGGTTTATACTAAGCTTGGTATACACTACACTACTCAGTGTATACTAGAATGCTTCATTAACCAACTACACTTCTTTGTAACAATTTTCTCCCAACTACATAATAGATTAATGCAACATAATCAAGTCAACAATATGAAGTCATGGACTCATCAATAAGTTACCAAAGGTATTCCTTATCCTCATCTGTCATAACCATCTTCCTCTATGTAGATATCTCAATTATTAATCTTTCTCTTCTCTTCTACAGATGTGTTAGATTTTTGCAACTCCATGATAAGTACTGTCAAAACTAGTTGACATCAATGAAAATATAAAACTGATTCAATTATCTTACATAACAGTTTAGTACTTGGTGATCTCAAATCACTTGAATTTCTTCAATCAGGTTCTCAATCAGTTGTAGTTGATCAGAGGGAACATATTTCAAGAAAATCAAATTAATTGAACATGGTATTCACTTTGTTGATTACCAACCAGACAATAAGGTGTTTTAATTTAGTCACCTAGTAGTTGCCATATCCATTTGTCTCCATACAGTTAAATCTCAACATGGACGTCATAAGTGGAGACTAGATAGTGAGGATCATGAGAGAATATTACATGTTCTCCATGAAAGGTCTGAACCACTTGAGTTGGTCTAAAAAGTATAAGATGTATACCTATTTCATGTGTTAGGACCTACTTGATATCTTTGGATTAAATTGACTATACTTTGTTTATATATTTAAACATATGATGGACTATAATTTGTTGATATATGATGGACCTATTTGACGGTTCAATGAATTTAATATATAGAATTTTATGTATGCTTTTATATATATGGTTGTATACATGTATGGTTTTATATGTATTCTTTGATTATTCTATGATTTTTATAGATTGCATATTAGTTAAAGATTTTATGTATGCTTTGATTATTCAATGATTTTTATGATACTTATTGTCCATGAGTTACATGCATTAACTAGTTATTTTTTATGATATTAATTCTAGATCCCCTTAAGACCTCCCCTTAAGATTTCTTATTAGTTAAAGATCCCCTTAAGACATTAGTTTAAACACTAAAAAATGATGAAATTATTAGATTACTTATGACATGTGTTAGTTCTAGAATGAGTTAGAATAGTTATTGTCTATTAACTTGTTATTTTTTATGATATTAATTCTAGATCCCCTTAAGACACCTCCTTAAGGATTCTTATTAATTAGAATAGTTATTGTCCCTTATGACATGTGTTAGTGTAAGAATTTGCAAATAGCAAATATTGAACCAAGATCAAGAGGTTGAAGAAAAGCACAAGAGAGAAAATATGAAGCAAGGATGGATTGAATAGATCCAATGAATTCCTCAATAGATTATTGAATTGAATTACATAATAGGCCTCCTTATAAAGGAGAGGCAATAAGAGAGAATGATAAGGAGCTGATAAGCTATCACCTAATCACATGTCCACCAAATGTGGATCATTCTCCAATATGCAAGAAAGTATGTGCATTGGATTAGGATGATAATGTGATAAGAGCACAAAAGGTGGATCTCACACACAACGAGGTATGTGATGACAACTATCACACCAAAAGTGGAGTTTCTCCTACACCATGTGCTTAATAGATGTGCAAACTCCTAGGTGTCTCAATCACAACTTACTATGCAATGCATTATCCTAAGTAAGATTAAGTAAAGTGTAATTAGGAATAATTAATTACACCAAAACCCCCCCTTAAGTGCAACTTAGGGGAATGCACTTAAACTCACAATGCAAGATGGGTCCCGGCTACTAGGCCATGTTAGGTACCCATGTACAAGATACATGAAATGCATAACTCTCATAAAGTGGAGAAAGAGGGAAAACCTCATGGGAAAAACCCTCCCCCAAAAAGAGAGAAGAAAACAAGATACATGAATGGATGGAGTACTCAAGACCCCCCAAGAACTACATACATCATGTATATACAAAGAAGAATCCCCCCATAAGAAGGATAGATGGAGACATGATATCCCCCCCATAATGTAGAAGCTCCCATGTTGATGAAGAGTACCTGCAAACAAAAGATCAACCAATGCTTACAAGAAACATGTCTCCCCTTAGGAAGAAATAGATACATCAATTGAAGAAGCCAATCCTTGTGGGAATGGAAGGAGGAAGAAGAGGAAGGTCTCCATGTATGAATCTCTGAAGACTGAATAGGAATCTCCAAGCTCAAAGAATCTATCACTTCATGTGATAAATCAAGTGAAGAAGGAGAAGAATTAAGTACACCAATCTCCAAAGTAGGTGAAGAAGTATCCCCATCTATGATGAAACTGTCATCAAAGGAAAGAGAAACCCCCTCAAGTATGTCTTCCAAATCTGTATCATGAGAATCAACCAGTGCTGAAGATGCATCAAAGTAGTCATCACATTCTGCAAGATCTGAAACACAATGAATATCCTGCTGAATAGTAGAGCCCATGTCTGAAGAAGCAGGAGGTGGAGGAGTAGGAAGATCAACACTTGTCTCAACAACAAAATGATTCAAGTGCCCAAAATTCTCCTCATAATCATCATTATCCCTTGGCAAAGGGATGGGTACATCATGAATATCATCATCATTATCAACAAAAGTGGAAAAAGAATACAAGCGTGATGTATGATCAACAACTCCCATAGCTATGACACCTATAGTCTCCATGTCCTTAATGTAGACATAATCAGGAGTGAACTCAACAATTTTACCTTGTGCCCCATGTGTGATTTGGTAAATTGAAAGAAGATTAGTGGTCAAGGATGGTACACAAAGAACATCATTAAATGTCCCTTCTCCCATAGGAATAGAACCTTTTCCACAAACTCTCATGAATGTGTTGTTACCCATCAAAATATTAGGAGAATTACAAGGCTCAAAAGAAGAAAACATATCCATAGAAGATGCCATATGATGTGATGCACCTGAATCAAGAAGCCATTTACCTTGCTCAGGATGTGTGGAAGCCATGAGTGCTTGTCCTTTACCTTTATCTTTGGATGATGATGGAGATGTAGAAGCTGCCAAATGTGTAGAAGAAGGAGCAGACACTAATGAGGGAAACTTAATGTTGTGTTTCTGAATAATGTGAGTTAGCTCATCAATCTTCTTTTGAAAACACTTATGCTCATCATGTCCTAACTTTTGACAATATGCACATTTATATCTCTTTCTTCTAGATGATTCTTCTCTTGAAGAGGACTTGGATTCAATACTTTTTGGTGAAGAAGATTCATTACCTTTGTCATGAGGCTTAGGATCCTTATTGTGTTTCTTTCCTTTTCCATTAGAAGCCTTTGATGTAAACTTACTTGCAACCAATGTTTGATGTGTGGAAGGCTTCAACTGACCCATGTGTGCCAACTTTGCTTGTTCCCTTGTGAGCTGCACTGCAAATTCATCAAGAGAGGGCAATTTGTATGCACTACCAAGAGCATCCATAGTAGCATAGAATGTAAAAACAAAGATAGAATATTCAGGACCAAGCTTGGAAAGAATAGAAAGATCAATTGTTCATCCCCTTTAACAATGCCACATGAAGAAAGCTCAGATCTAATAGTATTGAACTTAGAAAAGAAATCTTGAATATTGTCAAAATCCCTAGGATTAAGACCTATGAGATCATTCTCTAATCTGAATTTTCTCATTCTATCAGGTTTACCAAAGAGTCCTTCCAATGTGATCCAAGCATCATGAGGATGTGTGCAAGAAGCAATATGATAGTGCAAGTCATGAGAGATGGATGATCTAAGAGTGCCAAGTGCTTTATCTCTTCTATCAAACCATTTTCTCTTTTCTACAGCACCTGTTTGAGGTTCTTGATCCTGCCCAAGAGTCATTCTAAGCAATCCAAGACTCAACAAATGATTACTTAAAGAATCTTTCCATTCATGGTAGTTATATGGAGTGAGGATTTTAACCTTTGAATTATCCATGTTAACACCAAATACTGACTGATAACTACTGATAACTTCTTCAAATAACTGATGCAAATCAGAGAACTGAAATCCAAGGATTAACCAAGTGCAAATGTAGCCCCAAAATAGCCTATTGCTGAAAGTGATATGTCTACTCAAAATCACTGAAATCTGATTATAGATCTGGAAAGTAGATGAAAAATTATGCACTTTCAAAAAAAATTTCACCTCAAAATGTTACCGTATGTGCCCAAACGAAGCCTTGGAAGTTGCAGAAATCAGGAACAGACAGGAACAGTCACCAAAAACTGCAATTTCTAACAAATCTGGCTGCCAAAATGAAAAAATAATACCACCACTGGAAAGTACAGGAAATTCTACCCAATTTTTAGAAAAATTGCACCCGATTTGGAGCCCGGATGACCAAGTTATGGCCTCTCAAAGTTAGACTGCAAAAACCAAAATGCAAATGGTGAGGGCAAAAAATTTTCAAACCCTGATGACGTCAGCAATTTGGGAAGTTAAATTTGACGGTTAGATGACCGTAAAAAAAACACAATTATACTATGCGATGACGGCTGAATGAACGTCAAATTTATGCCTGCGAAAATGATGACATCAGCAAAAATCGGTCCCCCTCTAGTGACATGGCTGGTGAGTTGGCCTGTCGTACACTCTGTATAGTATGGATGGTGTGTGCGGGTTGATGATGATGTCATCACAGCTGACTGGGCAAAGTGACGTGGCAGGGGGCTCTGCGGTGGCAGATCTGGGCGGAGGCGTGTCTTCGGAGCGGCGCGGTGGTGGCCGGAGTGGAGGGCGCCGGGGAGCGGCCCGCGGAGGACGCCGGAGCGGAGGGCACCACGGCGATGAGCGGTGGTCACGCGGAGGGTGGAGCGGCGCGGTGGGCGCATGGTCCGGTGGTTCTGCGGACGCCGGTGGCGGCGCGGTTATGCTACTGGTGGCCGCGGCGCCGGCGGCCAAGGGCTTTAAAGCCTTTAAATTTTTATTTTTGATTTTTAATTTTTTAAATAAAAAAATAGGGCCATACCTGCCCAAAATCAAATTTTTTTTTGCAGAAAAAATTCTGAAAAAAATCAGAATTAAAAAATAATTTTTTATTTTTTTTACAAAATTGTACCGTAGAGGTGTATTTGCAAAAAAATTTTGCCTCGAATTGGACTTTCGCTAAATATGGGCGAGTTTATAGTCAATTTCAACCGAAATAGCCTCCCGGACGTAATGGTGAGGTCAGATCTGCTCCAAGATGCCTCTATCACACGCTGGTGGCCAGATCTGAGATTTGGACCTTCAAACTTGCAAGATCTCTCCAAATCGGCTGATCAAGAACGCTCCAATGGCTCTGATACCATGTAAGAATTTGCAAATAGCAAATATTGAACCAAGATCAAGAGGTTGAAGAAAAGCACAAGAGAGAAAATATGAAGCAAGGATGGATTGAATAGATCCAATGAATTCCTCAATAGATTATTGAATTGAATTACATAATAGGCCTCCTTATATAGGAGAGGCAATAAGAGAGAATGATAAGGAGCTGATAAGCTATCACCTAATCACATGTCCACCAAATGTGGATCATCCTCCAATATGCAAGAAAGTATGTGCATTGGATTAGGATGATAATGTGATAAGAGCACAAAAGGTGGATCTCACACACAACGAGGTATGTGATGACAACTATCACACCAAAAGTAGAATTTCTCCTACACCATGTGCTTAATAGATGTGCAAACTCCTAGGTGTCTCAATCACAACTTACTATGCAATGCATTATCCTAAGTAAGATTAAGTAAAATGTAATTAGGAATAATTAATTACACCAACAATTAGTTCTAGAATGAGTTAGAATAATTATTGTCCATTAGTTACATGTATTAATTTGTTATTTTTTATGATATTAATTATAGATCCCCTTAAGACGTCCCCTTAACATTGATTATTAGTTAGAATACTTATTGTCCATTAGTTACATGTATTAACTTGTTAGTTTTTATGATATTTGTTAGAAATAGGGAATACTAAGAGGGGGGAATGAATCAGTATTCTAAAAAATTTTACTTTTGCCCAATTATGGATATAACAGATTATCTTTATACATGCATAACATAAGAAGCTAAACAACATGCATAGCAATAAAACTAAAGAACTCATAACACATTATTTGTTCTCAAGGAAACCCTGGCCAAGGGAAAACCTTGGTGGGGATGGTACCCACAAAGATCCACCAATCAAAAGTATCATGTTAAGGATGTTGACCCTATTAGGAGTCTATTGCAAGCATATAGTGTATCAGCCCTGATTAAGGGACTATAGGCCTTGTTAGAAGCCTCAACACTGTTAGGAGTTGGTAGTAAAAAATGTGATTACTAGATGAGCCCACTTCCCAAACAAGTAATGTAAAATATACAGTGATTAAAAAAGAAGGTTAAGGTGCATAACCTTATACTACTTGCATCAATATCTCTTCACTATTCTTTCACTATTGCTATTACATATGCATCATATATTTTGCATCATGTCACTACTTCATTACATCTCATTACTACACTACTTTTCTTACAATTTACAATTATATTTATACAAATAACTTTATCTAAGGGTTAACATCTAGGATGTCATCCATTTATATTGTTAAGTCATTATTTTGATAAACAAAATAATCCCTTAACTCTTTACCAATTTTGTCTTCATAGTCTGTCATGTCAGCTTGACACTGTCTTTAGTAAAACTATCATAATTTCTTCCGTACATGCTGTACTAACTTGTGCTCTGAGATGGGTTTTCAATAGTCATCATAGAGTCTATTTTTAGGTTTGCAAGCACTGAACTTACTTCAATCAACATCGCAAATAAAAATTGTGTCTAGGTTCACTGGTAAAAATATTGTCTCATACTTAGACAATTTCGCATTACGCTATGTCATACTAGCTCTCTAACCTGTGTGATCTTCATGTAGATCATATGTTGCCATAATGAAAACATCTATGTAATCAACTCATCCAAATTTCCAACTATCTCCCCCTTTGTCATTGGTGGTGACATATGAGAAAATTGGCTAAGTCTACAACTTAAAAATCTCAAAATTGTGGCCATAGTATAAAATGTATACTATCCTTATAACTCCTCAAAATGACTTATCTCTAATACAATACTCCCCCTAAGAGTATCAATCCTTATCATAATCTTATCAATTTTCTGCTATATATCTCTCCCCCTTTGACAACAATGACAAAATAAAGGTGAGGAGGGTTACAAAATTGTGTTCAAAAAGATTATACCTTAGTTCATTATTGCAAAGCTGGTAGGCTTGCAACACAATCTGCAAAATTAATCTTCATAGATTCTAACTCCTTCTCCCATGATTTCTTAATGGAATCTACCACATTAAGTAGTGCGCTCAGTCCATAAGATGCTATTTCGCATGCTTGGAGGTTTTCAAAGTTAAACTTTTGAAAAGATGTCTTAGCTGAAAGACATTCTTCCAATTGCTCTTCAATAATGTTTAACTTCATAGAAGTGTGCTCTCTTAAAAGAGTGAATCTTTTCATTTTCCTATCTCTTTCATCTTGAAAAACTCTGATTTCATCATATAACTTATGAATTTTCTTCTCAACATCAAATACCTTCACATTGGGGCTAGAAAGAAAGTTAGTTTCATTCTGAATTTTTGCTTCCTTCATCTTCATCTTCTTATCTTCTTCTACTGTTAAGGTCTTTGATTTTGTACATTGGATGTACAAAGATTTTCCTATTTCCAAATTCTTCCTCAAGTCCTTTATGCAGATATCAAGATTGTTGATATCATTCTTGATATTCTAGCTAATGTTCAAAAGCATTTTAGCCTCATAGGCTACTTGAGCTTTCACTTTTGCTATATCAGATAGATTTGTGAATTCATTGTCAAAAGTGCTCATTATTTCCTTTCCTTTCTCTAGAGGGTCTGCTTCTACAATTTGTGTAGTTACAATGCTTTGTAACTTCTCAATAAGTTCCATTATGCATCCTTAAAGACTTTTTACTTTCTTGTTCTTACCAAAGATTTTGTTCAAGGATGTGATCAATTCCAATTGATCATTATCATCTACTTTCTTTCCCAAATGCTCAATCATAGATCCAATCTGATTCTTCTTTCCAGTCTTAGGAGTAAGACTGATATCTTCTTTAGTTGGAATGTGTACTTGTTTTTCTATCACTAAGGGTTCTACAACTGTGGTCTCTGTTTTCTCTTCTCCTTTTGTAGTTTCTCGCTCTTTAAAAGCTAAATTGTCAACAATGTTCTCCAAATTTTTGAATACATTATCATCAGTATCCAAGGTGATCTTTGTTCCTTCTACATTCATGACTTCATCTTCAATGTTAATGGCTGATGGAGAGGGAATGTCCTCTTGTTTTGTTATACCTGCTTGCTCTGCTGCAACTAATGGTTCTCCAACATTTTCTGACATAACTTTGATTATTGCTTGCTCTGTTTCAGAGTTAACTTCTTCATATCTGCCTCCCATAATCTAAATGGTTCTCTTCTTAGTTCTCAAATGGGTGCTTAAGGCTTTCATGATCTGACTAAAATGTACTTCATCTTTTATAACACAAAGGTTCCTTACAAGCTTTTCTCTAATAGTTGTGTCTTCCTCTGATGCTCTCTTCTTCCTATTCACAAGTTTATTATACAAATCATCAAGTATCTTACCCTGAATTGTATCAAACTTCTTATTAGACAAAATCATATGTTTTACCACTGCATTTTCTAGATTTAGTCTCTCTGCATAATCATAAAGTTCATAATACTTGTTCATTCTTGTAAATTCTCCATCCTCAATGATCTACTCATTAAGCTTTTCAACTTTAGGTTTCCAAGCTTTCTTCTTAATAGAAGTTCCATCATCTTTGATTTCTACAATTTTACTTGGAACTGGTTGCACTAATGTTTTTTGTCTCTTTCCCAGTCCAGTAGCACTCTCTTTTACTCTTTTGCTAGGTGTGGAGGAAGTGGATCTAGTGGATATCTTTGCTTCTTGATCTTTCTCAATTTCTTCTACTTTCACCTTCACTTGTGTTACTTCTTGTTGTGCTACAATTGATGATAAAGGTGGAACAGACAAAACTTCTTTTTGTCCAATATCTTTGATTGTTGTTGTTGTTTTCTTTGCTACTAAGAACTCATGCTCAGTCATCCCTATATCTTTTAGGATTTTCTTTATAGTACTCTCAGCTCTTTTCTTTGATTGTTTCTCTTCAAGTAAGGTCTTTGTGGAGTTGAAGTTCTCCTCAAAGGTTCCAAACCTGTTACAATGAGTGTCCAAAAGTGTACCCTGCTAACATACTCTTCTATTTCTACCTCAGATATCTCATAGCCAAGAGGGTCTATGAACTCTGTTCTAGGTTCTACTACTTCAATGTAGGTAAATTCAGTATCAACCATGAAACATATGTCATTTTTATACTTCTCCACAAGAGACTATGGGATCCTTGATTTGCTAAATACTATATCCTGAAATGTCTTGATTACCAATACTACACTCTCATTTACTTTATCAATAACACATGCCTTCTATATACTAGGTTAATCCTTTCCATTGTTGTTTGGCCATAATTATAGTCATTTCCAATGGTGTAAGGAAATCTTCTCAATAGATGAAAAAACATATAGGTGATTAAGGATGAGAACCTAAACTGTGTATACTTAGTTTTCTTAATCTTTTCCAAATTCTCAAATAGTTGAATTCTCAGAATCTCACACATATCAACTTGTACCTTGTCAACACACATTAGATAAGTTGCATGTATCATTCCAACTACCATGTCATCCTCTCTTGAATTTGCACAAAACTTAGTGGCTAGGATCTTACATAAGTATCTAACATCATCTTGTTGAATCTTACTAGTCACAATTCCTCTACCATTATAGGATAAATTTGTGTTATCAATGATTATTTTCCTCATGTTCTTCTCATTTAAAGGAATGGTTCTAGTTTTAGATAATCCAGTGACTTCATGAATGAAATTAGTTGTGATATCTATCACTCTATCTTCTAACCAAAACTTCCCATTATGAATTTTTCTTAAGATAATATTAGTACATTCTTCATTGTCAAATTCATATTGTAATGCATACTTAATGATTTCATTATCTTTCAAATGTTCAAATCCTTCTTTCAATGTCATGTCCTAATTGTAGATTTTCTAATATTCCTTGGTGAAATCACTATCAATGACAGTCTCTAGTTTACATCCAAGATAACTTCTAACATTCTCTAGATGTAAAACTCTGTCTAGTACAGATGATAAAGCTAATCTAGGATCATCTTCCAAGGGTTCTACTTGTTCCCTTTTCAACTTAGGTCTATTCTTATCTCTGACATTGTGTATTAAAGAAACATCCATGATTTCTTCTAATTCCTTCTCTGATTTAAGGATCTATCAAGTAAAATACTTTGATTTCACCATTTTAGGCCTTGCGTAGATTCAGCACAAAATTCTTCTCCAAATCCTTGCAAAATGCTTCCAATCACTGCTCTTTGATCTCCTTAACACTTTAGTTCACTTTTATGATCAAATAATACCAATCATGACCTTTTATTAATTCAATCTCACTTAGATCTGACATCGCATTCAATTCTTTTGCCGCTTCTTTCCAAAAAGTTGTTTCTGCTAACGTGCAAAACTTAAAACTTCTTGCAATCTCACAAAACATAATATTTTTCTTTGTGCTCTTAACCATAGCATTAGAACATCACATACTATCTTACATTAACTGCACAAGGCTCAGTTCATCATATATCTACTTCTACACTAATCTAAGTTCCTATTCTACTACAATTTTCATAAATTAAGTACTTTGAGATGGGTCAGGTAAAGATTCATTCTTACCTTTTAATGCTTCACCTTCCTAATTACCTTCAATGTCGAATATGTCTCCTTGATCTGTGCTTTTGATAAACTTCACTTCATCTGAATTACCACAACATCATTTCTAACTTTTACTTGCATCTTCATTTCTTCTTGCGTGATTTCTGGGATTAGGATTAGAATGAAAAACTCTATTGTTCATTCTACAAAACCTTTTTGTATGTCCAATCTTGTTGCATATCTGACAAATAATTCCATTGTTTCCATATCTTGGTCCAGGTTGATTGATTTGTGATCTACAGTTTCTAGCAATGTGTCCAACCTTGTTGCATCTATAACATATTACTCCATTTCTTTTGTTCATATCTTCAGTAGGTTTCTTATCTGCATTGTTAGTATTCATAAACATTCTACTACCATCATTATTCTCAATAAATTTAGGTTTCCTACATTCAATAGATCTATGTCCAAAACCATGACAATTATAACAATAACCATTAAGAGGTTTAAATTGCTTACCTGTGCAATTTCTCTTCATATGACCAATAGTATTACAAGCAAAACATCTACCTTTGAATTCTCTTTGCATACCTTTGGGTTATTCCTCTTGCTTAGGTGATTATTCTTCTTTAGGTGTATCTTTAGACTTGTTAATCTCATTAGACTTCTTCTCATCTATGCTTTTAGATATTTTCAGATCTAGTTCCTTGCTTTCATCATTTGCTTTAAAAGTGTTGAATCCAAGACCTGTCTTATCATACAATGGTTTTTGATAAGATATTTGTTCATCAATCTTTTCACTAGTTGAATATAGCCTTTCAAGTTGTTGTTTGGATTGAGTCAGTTCACCTTTCACAATTTTATTGTACTTTTCAAGTTTAGCATACTGCAAATTGACTTTCTCAAGTTTAGATGTTACTTTACCAAGTTTAGATTTTAGTTCTTCATTTTCAATCTTTAGACTTTCATTCTTAGATATCAAATTTGCTTCATTCTTGCCATTTCCATCTTTCAAACTAAGCTTCAGATTTACTATCTTTAGTTCACGCTTAAGGATCTCATTTTCTTTTTCTAAATTGTCATCACAATCTTCAATAAAAACTTCAGATTCCTTTTCAAATCTCAGATCTTCCAACTTGTTTTTCAATTTCTCAATGAGGTTCTTTGCATCATCATATTTTCTTTTCAAAGTATCTTTTTCAATAGTAAAAAAGTCAATCTATTCAAGAGCTTCTTCAAGATTCTTCTGTAGTTGATCCATATCCATAGAGATCTTACTCAAGCTACTAGGCTTTCCTTGAATGATTCTTTGCTGAGTAACTAAGCTCTGATACCAATTGTTAGAAATAGGGAATAATGAGAGAGGGGGGTGAATCATTATTCTCCAAACTTTTAATTTTTCCCAATTATGGATATAACAGATTATCTTTATACATGCATAACATAAGAAGCTAAACAACATGCATAGCAATAAAACTAAAGAAATCATAACACATTATTTTTTCTCGAGCAAACCTTGGCCAAGGGAAAATGCTGGTGGGGATGGTACCCACAAAGATCCACTAATCAAAAGTATCCTGTTAAGGATGTTGACCCTATTAGGAGTCTATTACAAGAATATAGAGTATCAGTCTTGATTAAGGGTCTATAGGCCTTGTTAGAAGCCTCAACCCCATTAGGAGTTGGCAGTACAAAATGTGATTACCAGATGAGCCCACTGCCCAAAAAAGTAATGTACAATATACACTGATTACAAAAGAAGGTTAGGGTACATAACCTTATACTGCTTACATCAATATCTCTTCGCTGCTCTTTCACTATCTCTATTACATATGCATCATATATTTCGCATCATGTCACTACTTCATTACATCTCATTACTACACTACTTTTCTTACAATTTACAATTATATTTATACAAATATTTTTATCCAAGGGTTAACATCTAGGATGTCATCCCTTTATATTTTTAAGTCATTATTTTGATAAACAAAATAATCCCTTAACTCTTTACCAATTCTATCTTCATATTCCATCCTGTCAGCTTGACACTATCTTTAGTAAAACTTTCATAACTTCTTTCGTACATGTCGTACTGACTTGCACTCTGAGATGGATCTTCAATAGTCATCATAGAGTCTATGTTCAAGTGCACAAGCACCGAGCTTACTCCAATCAACATCGCAAACAAAAATTGTGTCCAGGTTCACTGGTAAAAATACTGTCTCATACTTAGACAATTTCACATTGTGCTCTGTCATACTAGCTCTTTGACCTGTGCGATCTTCATGTAGATCATATGTTGCCATAATGACAACATCTATGTAATCAACTCAACAAAATTGCCAACAATATTAAATCTACATCCATCTAATAAAATCTAATCAAATGAAACTATCTAATCAGCTTGTCTAATCAAATCATATCATCTAATCAAATGAAACCATATAATATAATCATATGAAACTATGTAATTAAATCATATAACCATCTAATAAAATCATATCATCTAATCAAATGAAACCATCTAATCAAATCATGTTATCATCTAGTAAAATAAAACCATCTAATCAAATCATATCATGTAATCAAATGAAACCATCATAAATCTATATAATGTCAAATCACAAATCATTTATGTCTAGAGGTGTGGATAGCATATAAATATATGTCTTGAATCATAAACTGAAAATATCAAACATGCAATAATGACATATATAATGAGTCTTAAATCAAAGATCTATGTAACATGTCCTAAACTAGGGAGTCATCTAGGTGCATGCAAATAGAGAGACCCTCTTACTGACTGCCATGACCATCCTCTAGTTGTGAGGTAGTAACTGATCCCTGCGAATATAAATGCATATGTATATAATAATAATAATAATATAAAATACTTAAAATATTATAACTGCATGTTTAAACTTACATATTTTTAAAACTTGCGTGACCACTAGTAGGTGTGACATCTGTTGAATCTCTCCTATGAAGATGCTCTGAGCCCACACTAGAGGTAATGTTCTTTGACTAAGTGTCATGAGCATCCTCTGGCTATGAAGTAGTAACTGACCCTTGTAAATTTAGTACAACATTGGGTTATATACATGTGCATAGTATATATTATGTAAAGTACTTGAAATATATAAATACATGTTACAAGTGTACACATGCATGCTTAAACTTACATATATTTAAAACTTACTTGACAACTAGCAGGTGTCACATCTAATGAATCTCTCATATGAAGATGCTCTGAGCCCACACTAGAGGTAATGTGCTCTGCTATCTGTGCCTGCAAAATATTATACATTGAATAAACATCAATACACACTTTTACAATTAATTGTTCACTAAAACTCCTAGAAAGGAGAAAATAAAACTTTATATACCTGGGTCTCAGGAGAAGGAGGATCATCAGTGTGTTGCACCATCATATCATCAATAAAAATTGCATCACCCACACCACCTCCAGTCTTGAACGTCTCTAGTAATTAAGAGTGTAGGGGTGTGTGTAGCTGGGAGGGGAGTGATGTAGAGCCTAAACCACCAAGATGTAATAAGAAATTCATAAATGATCCAACATCAGTGCAAGTGTCCACCTGAATCAACCCACGCAACTACTCATCAAATGTGTCTAGGCCCTCAGCTATGATGTGTACATCTCCAACCCGTATACCTGGCTCTGCAGCTGCAGATTGATCTGTGGGTGTAGAGAACTATCCATAGTGCTATGAACTATGTTGTGCCTAACTAGATGGTGTGTCCTGTGTCAATAGAACTAAAAGACCCCATGCAAGTCTGATGACATCTCTGATTGACTATACTGGGATCCTCTACATGTTAGCAATATAAGAATATGACTGTAGGAGATCCTCCAAGAATTAAATCACCACATCTAAATGACTATGATGTCTAGAAAGTGATCGTATCTATCCATGTGGAGGAATACTTGCAACTCTATATGCCTCATCACTGACCCCTACACCAGTACTAGATGAAGCCTCAGAAGATGATTTGGCTTGACTTGGTCTAGTCAAAATATATCTACCCACTATATCCAAAGTGATGGAGGTGGCTACAGAAGCAATCTCCCCTATCTTATCCACGAATCCCCTCTGAGAAGCAATGACCACTCTATCTGCAGTAGCAGCTGTATGCACCCTAAAATGGTCGCCTAGACTTTGGGCCCCCATTCATCAATTTATCAATTTCCTAAATCAATATTTTGCAATATTTTCAATTTAAATCAATTTCCTTGATCAAATCGTAACTAATTCAAATATTTCAATATTTCCTAGGGTTTGATCATTTTATTTTAAGTTTTATTTAATTAAGAGAACATGCTCCCTTTTAATTAAATTAAAAAAAAAAAAAATTAAATAGTAAAATCACTTTATTCTAAGCCACATTTAATTAAAAGAACAAATCTCTTTTAAATAAATAAAAAATCTTTTAATTAAATAATGGAAACCACTTTGCTAAAATTAATAAATAAATAATAAAATAAAAATAAAAAGAAAGAGTTTTTGTCTACACATTGAATGCACACTTTCCAAGATGAGTGGAATCTCATTTTACCTCTTAATCTCTTCCACACATATTTTTGCCTCTTAACTATGTCCATTGATTTTGCCTCTTGAGAATCTTGAGCACATTGATCAACCAAGATTTAATCTCCACCATTGCTCATTTATTTTTGCCTCTTAATCTTGACCGTCTATTTATTTCTAAAATACTTTATAAGGAGCCCTCTCTTTCTCATTTATGCATATAAATTTTAGAGATCTAGATTTATGTTATTGTTATGTAAGTTTGGAGAGCGGTTTTAGAGGAGAATTTGAGTACTTGAGCTTGGACACTGCAACTTCTCTTTTCTAGTCTTCTTCTCTCATACCTCCATAACAATCCATTTAGATTACTATTGCACTTGCATATTAGATTAGATTCATATTTCTTTTCATAGAATAATCTTGCATAAGCATTTTCTTTCATAGATTAGTTTGCTTTCATGCATTGTTATCATATAGAATAGCTTTCATTTTCATTTGCATGCATACTTGATGATCATGGAGACTAGCATTTTTTCTTTTCCTTTTTGAATATTTGATTTTATGGTGTACTGGCATAGGCAAAAACTAGGTCTAAACTAAGGGCCTTCATTACAAACCCTTGCACTCAATGAATAAAGAGCTATGTGTCGCCATTTGAGATGTCATTCTTGAGCAATCTTAGATTTAATGACTCATAGAAGTGTGTCAACATTTTAGCACACATTTTTTAGCACCCACCATGGGGCAACCCACCTTTACATTCTTTTTTTGGTTATTTTTGGACCTAACCCCTTTCTGCAGATTTGCTTGGAGACTAAAACCTTAGATTTTCAAAGATTTGATTATATCTCCCAAATGGCTTATAGTTTCAGTCTAAAATTTTGTTTTCAAGTTGGTGACATATCAGAGAAGCTTCAGCCAAAAATTCAAAATTTTCTGAGGTATTTTGAATTTTTTATATTTTTTTCTTTATTTTTCATAAAAAATTAATTTTTGTCGCAAATAAGCATATTTTAAAAAAAAATTTACATTTTTAGAAAGCTATTTAAATTTCACAGGGGTCCATTCTTTATTTTTTAAATTTGGATGCAATATCGTAGCTCAAATAGTCGATTTATAAAAACATGTATGTTTTGGTAAAATGGGTGTCTAGGGCACAAATGAAGAGATTTTTTAAAAAAATTTATATTTTTAGAAATCTCTCTATATTTTAGCAAGGTTCTTTGTTTTGCATTTCTATTTTTGTGGCCAAAATCATATCAAAAAAATTAAATCTTGTTGACTAGGTCAAATGCAAAAAAAATAAAATTTGTGATGAGTATGCACTTATTTTTCATGGTTCAATGCATGATATGAGTTGTCATTTTGATTATTTGCTAGCTATTATTGCTCCAAACAATTTATTTTCAGATCTAACCCTAAGGTTTGCATAAGTTGGATATAATTGCATATCTTGTTTGCTTGTTGGAAAGTTCATGGCTTGCTTGCACAAAAAAGCTTAACAAAAATCTACTAAGCGCATTGCTTTGGACTTGAGGTATTTTGTTTCATCTTTATAACATTTGAATTTTGGGAATAAAATTAATCTCTCATGTGTCTAGCTTGAGTGTTTATTGCTTTCATAAATCACACTTCAATTTTGCTATAAAGGAGACAATGAATCTAAATTTGCTTTCTTGCATATATGTCTCACATAATAATTAGGTCCTATGAATACTATTTGTGGTGTTCTTGAGAGAGTGGGCTTCATTCGCTTCTTTTGCATGTGAATCTCTTCTCGAAGAGAGATCCCCTTGTAGGTAGGGAAGGAAGTTGTTATTATCTAACAGTCTTACTTGGTTTAGTCCTCAACTTTGATTGGTACGTTCTCTCTTGGACCCGTTTAGAGAGATCGGTAGACATTGTTGTTGACATAGAAACCTTGGTGAGGTGATTTCAATTTTAGCATGTCAAAGAATTTATTTTCTATGTTTGGGTGAAGTGAAGAGGCTAGAGGATTATGCTCTACTCTCTTTTTGGGTAGTATTAGAAACTCAGATCCTTGAATCTAAACCAAGTACCCATGTGGTCCTTTGTGTGAGTCACCTTGTTAGAGAGGGTTAACTGTAGTGGACATTCTCTTTATTGGGTAAACCATGTGGACAGAACCTCAAGCGGTAATAGCCATTTTCACTGTGGTAGCAACAACCATTATATAAATGTCCTTGTCAAAGAAATCTCCACGGGTGTAGTTTCTTGTTGGACTATCAGATCTCCTTAGCATCTTTGATTGATTAAATTATTGGAATGTGTCAAAAATCTAGTACACCTGGATTGGAGTTCGCCCTCTTGAGATTGAAAAAGTTTGCAGAGTCAAACCATTACTAAGAACCATAGTGCAACCAAATTTTTATTTGCTAGGACTAAATGCATGATTGGAAAAACATTTTGAGAACATACACAAGTAGAATATTTAAGGAGTAGCATTCAAAGTCACTATTCTTGTTCATGTGCAAGGTTTCTTTGTCCCTTGCTCATTGTTTGAAGACAATTGCTTTCTTGAACTCCCTAGTTGCTATCTTGCGTACCTGAATAATGATAAAAATCTATTAATGCATCTAGTTGGTCACATTAAATAAATAAATCTAAGTTTTCAAGTTATAAAAACTTCAAAAATCTCCCCAAAAGTGCTATGACATGTTGCTCAACATCCAAATGAACTTAAATGGTATCAAGTTTCAAAAAATGACTCTTGGTCTTCTTTCTTCCACATCTCCCATGTCTTCCTAGTCTCCCATTCCATCCTTTCTCTTCTTCCTTCATTCTTCTTCCTCTTCTTCCTAAAATCTTCATGTCTTCTTGATTCTTTTCCTTTTATTATATATTCTACCTTCTTCTATTCATCTCTTCTGTCACTTCCATGCTTGATTCTTCCTCTTCCAGAACCATGAATTTCAACTATCTTGTTATGGAACCTCTCTTGAAAATAGATGATCTCGAACTCATTTCTCAATTCAAAGAGTTTTATTTCTCCAATAGTCCTTCTAGATATTGCACGAGTGATAAAATTAAAAAAAAATAAAATAAAAATTGATTGAATCAAATACCTTTGCTATGATCATATGCATGATCCTGTCACAATCTCCTTCTTCCAAACATCTTTCATCTTCTAAGTCTTCTCATCCTTCCTCATCTTCCAAGTCTTACCATGACTCTTCTAAAAATTATTCACATTCCTCATTATCCAAGTCTTCTTCCTCCACTAGGTCTTCACTTTCCTCTTCTTCATGATCTCGTTCCTCTTCTACTTCTCCCAAGAGTCTTACTTCTCTTCTCAAGACATACCATAATGAGAAATGTGACAATCTTTGTGATACTTATTCCACGAAGAGTGGCACGCCCATCTTTGATGACTATGATGATGGACAATGTAGTGATACCTATGACACCTCTATTCCTAAGAGTCCTCCTATTCGTGTGCTTGTGCTTACTGGAAATGTGTCATCACATTGGATAGATCATGATGTTGATCCATACAATTCTAATTTTGAAAGAGACTTTGATGATTTTTGTGAACAATACCTAGATGATACATCTACTTATATTGAGGAAGAGAAAGCTTTCCACACTGATTATAAATGTAAATACTATAAGAATCTCTCCTCTAAGAACTCTCATGCTAAAAATAAAGATTACACTCTCGAGCAAGATTATGTTAATGATGGACTTTTGTCTTATGATGGTTTCCTTCCATCCCCTACTTCCTCCAATACCCATACATTTCCTAAAGCTTCTAAGTCTTTCAAATCTTTCACAAATCCTTCGTCCAACAAAGGTCCTAATACTTTTCATATAGTTCCCTATAGTTGTCCTCAAGGGCTACCTCTTAAAGAAACTCAAGCTAACCTTCACTTGGCTGCAAATACTTTCAATAATGCTCAACCTAAAGAGCCTAAGCGTTTATACACTATAATGCCTACTTCAGCTAGTCCTTTACCATCTCTTCCAAAATCTTCCATACATGCTTCCTTGTCCTTAGAAGTGGCTCCATGTCAAGAGGACTCTAAAAATGATAAACAAAAGAACATAAAGAAAGATCAAGATCAAGAACCCTCCATGTCATCCAATCCTTTTCATGATGTCTCTTATCCATTTTGTGGCTCTTTTGATCCTACACACCCTTTCTCATTCATTCCACCATGTCTTAAGTCTTCTCCTTAGCAAGATCAAGGTACTACTTACACTGTTGAGCTTATTGACAATCAAAATAACCTTACTACACTTGCGCTTTCCAAAGATGATACTTCCAATAATGTTAGTAAAAATAGTGTTGTTACTTTCAATGTTAAGCCCATTGAAAATCAAGAGAAAAATTATATGCTTATTCTATCTAAAGCTCTTTGTCAAGATCAAAGTCTTCCATCTTCTTGTTCTACCACTCCATGTCTGCTTCCACTTTCTACTCTTCCTAAGTCTTTTCAAGCTCCGAACAATCCTATTAAAGAAGTTTCTCATATTCAAGATGTTCATGATCATACTACAAATCCTAATGCTCACTCTAAAGATGTTGATGTCCTTGGTTTTCATATAGATGTTGATGAACTTACTAATTATCCTTTTGTATCTTCCACATCCATCCTTGGACCTCCTCCACCAATACTAAGGGCTTCACATCTTCCTTCCATCTTGGGCCCTTATTTCCCTTCACTTTCCCCTCCTAACTCTCCTAATTCATCATCCATCTTAGATCTTTACATCCCTCCATCTCCTATCTTTCCTCAAGATCAACATAGATGCATACCCTTGAATCTTTTTCATCCACCCACCCATCTAAACCATTCACATCTTCCTTCTTCCACAATTCCCAAGTCTTTTGGAAGTAACTTGAATGTTCAATGCAAGAAAAAGAAGCAATACAAGAATCCATCAAAAAAGGAAGATCGCCATGTCTCCTCTAATCGACATGGAGGTCTAAAGTCAAAAGAGATATCTAAGAAGAAAACTACAAGACACGTATGAGTTCCAAAATCCATCACTGAAGATATTCTCTCTAAATCATCAAAAAGAAATGAAAAACCTATGACTATATGGATTTCAAAGTCTCTCTTGAAAGATTCAGATGTTGAGCAACAAGTGAAGTTGACATTCAAGCTTCCAAAGGCTTCCACTTGATCTTCTTCCAAAAACATTCTTCTATTCCATGTGCCTAAACCACAACCTCTTCTATCCATTCACCATATTTCTTCACGTAATCCTTCATTCATGTTTCCTCCATCCTCTTGCCACCCTTCAAGGTGTGTGTTGATGTTGATCTTTCCTTCCTTTCCATCTACCCTTTCACAATCCTTCCATTCATTATCTTTCTACCTTCTATCATTTTTCCTCATTTGCCTATTCCTCCTATCTTCCAACCTCACTTGCTTTACATAAAACCTTATCCTCCATTTTTCTCTTCCATCTTCCTTTCCCTATTAGCATCGTTGAGCATATCATTTTGAATCCTTGGCATATCATGGTTTATCCTTTCAAAGAGCATGGTTTATCCCTTGTGGCACTTTGGATAAGTATCGTGATGAAAACCTGGCAATCGAGCATCATGCGTAGTTCTTCTATAGAATTTCATCCATTCCACTTTCTTTCTTTGACATTGACAATGTTGACCTATACATGAACGTTTGGCTATCTTGTGAGCTATCTTACAATGATCTTGCTTTCATTCCATTCATGTTTAGCCTCATATTTATTTTCCTCCATTCATTCTAGGCTTTCTCTATCCTTTTCCCCTTTGGTATTGATCTAATAAAAAAGAGTAAAACATGATGCTATGAAGCCTCTTGACATGTCTACTCCTTTGGACTACATCCTTTCCTTTTTTTGCATTACGCTTTTGTGACTTATCCTATGTTGTCATTTCATTGCTTGTCCAAATGTGCTTTACATGACAATTTTTCCATAACTTAGGTACTCTTGAAGAGTTTTCCCTAGAGGATTTCTTCCCTTCATTCTCCTTCATTCTTTTATCTTCCACCTCTTCCACCAGCTTGCTAATCCCTCTTGTTCTCCACCTTGCTAGACATTGGGACTACACGATGTGATCTTATTCAGGAGTTTGATGCCCATTATGTCTAGGGGAATCCTTTGTACATACTTATTGATCTTGAAATTTTTTTAAAAATGATATATTGTCAAAAATTCTAAAAATCAAAAAATATTCTGAAAAAATGATCATCTTAGTTAAAAACCAACAATATGTGCTTTGATGAATCTCCAAAAAAATTATATATTCCAAAAATACCAAAAAATAAAATAAAATTTAAAAATAAAAAAAATATAGAAAAAGTGCCTTGGTGGAAACCTGGAAATAGGCACTACTTGAGGCCTTTGCACCCCTATTTCTTAGCACGCGTCCTCGACACTTAGCCTTTCTCCATCATGCCTTGCCCTTGTTGCCTTGGTTTGGAATTGGTCTTTGTCTTTGTCTAGGGGGCATAACTATGTTAGCTTTGGTCTCTTGGATACGTTAGTCTTTAGGACACCCCGCAAATGGAGTTTTTCAACACCATCCCAACTGTGGTTTTCAACACAACCCCTGACATTGAGTCTTTTTCAACACTTCTCAGTTTGGTCTTATCTAGTTTTGTCATGCGATCTTACCTGCTTGCAAGCATTCAATCCTTATTCTCAGAACTCAGTATCAGTGAACACACTTAAAGTTTTAAACGCAACACTTAATGCTTAAGCTCTGTCATGATATTTTCTTTGTGTGTTGACTGTTATTGATTTTCGTTGAGTGTCCTTGTCTAATAAGTCTCTCTAGGATGCATAGCTAGAGGACTTAGGGCATGGGGCATGTTTTTATTTTCTTTCTACTTGTGGGTGTGGTCTTGAAACTCTTGAGTGTCTCTTGTTGTTCCCTTGAAACACTTAGGAGATTTGAGGTATCATCCTTGGCTATTTTTGCACAATCGTTCTTATGGTCATCCCGACATCTATGCCTTGATGTGAGCATGATTTTTCTACATTAAATTGGGTAAGATAACATCGAAGTTATCTTGACCTTTATGTCTTTGATGCTTATGTTAGAATCTTTCCACATTCCAATCCAATATAAATCACATTCATATCTTCATATTTGCGCTTGTGACTAGTGATGATTGTGTGATTTTTCAATGTCCGTTAATAATGGCCCAATGATGAAAATAAATCCTTAACATTTTCTAATAAATGATGAACACAAAATCCTATGTTACAGTTGCTTTATTGCAAGTACACCTTTGCATTTTCTTGTAACTTACTTTGTTAGACTTCATGTTAATTTGTATTTTTAGGTTGCATTAGGAGTTTTAGAAGATTTTCCTTCATATTTCTTTTGGACTTTTAATCAACTGTGGTCACGTTTTGATCTTCATTTCTTTATCTTCTTTCGTGATCTCAATCAAAATTTCCTATCTTAAATAGTTGATTGATTTTGAGGCATTCTCTTTCTTGGGGCAAATTCTCTTTCTTCTCTTCATTTCTTTTCACTTCTTCCAAACTTCTATCTTCCATTTGCTTTCACCCCACTTCTTTTCTTCTAATTCAACCTTGGGGCATAATATTTCATGCTTGATGATCTACCTTGGTTCTGTGATCCTTATATCTTTCATCTTACATCAAGAACCTTATCTTTAGTTTGATTTGATCAAATTTATCAATTCGTTGTTTCTCCTCTATCTCATTTCGATTTCGATCACGAGGGGGCAGTACCTATCAAACTTCAATCCTTGATTCAGCTTTATTAATCCTATCAATTTCTTCACTTGGGGAAACCTTGCTTGAGACTTGACAATTACCTATTTACAGGGGTGTGGGCCTTGTCTTTTTTAATTAGCTTATCTTTGTCCTAAGGTGTTCTCATCCATCGATCACACGTCTATGTTATTTTGTGATCCCAAATCAATCTCACATTTCAACTTCATTCTTTGACTACATGTGTTCCCATGAAGATCATGCATTAGCCAAAGAGGAGCAAATGTATGCACCCTAAAATGGTCGCCTAGACTTTGGGCCCCCATTCATCAATTTATCAATTTTCCAAATCAATGTTTTACAATATTTTTAACTTAAACCAATTTCCTTGATCAAATCATAATTAATTCAAATATTTTAATATTTCCTAAGGTTTGATCATTTTATCTTAAGTTTTATTTAATTAAGAGAACATACTCCCTTTTAATTAAATAAAAAAATATTTTAATTAAATAATAAAATCACTTTATCCTAAGCCACATTTAATTAAAAGAACAAATCTCTTTTAAATAAATAAAAAATCTTTTAATTAAATAATGGAAACCACTTTGCTAAAATTAATAAATAAATAATAAAATAAAAAGAAAAAGAAAAAGAGTTTTTGTCTACACATTGAATGCACACTTTCCAAGATGAGTGGAATCTCCTTTTGCCTCTTAATCTCTTTCACACATATTTTTGCCTCTTAACCATGTCCATTGATTTTGCCTCTTGAGAATCTTTAGCACATGGATCAATCAAGATTTAATCTCCACCATTGCTCATTTCTTTTTGCCTCTTAATCTTGACTATCCATTTATTTCTAAAATCATTTATAAGGAGCCCTCTCTTTCTCATTTATGCATACATATTTTAGAGATCTAGATTTATGTTATTGTTATGTAGGTTTGGAGAGTGATTTTGGAAGAGAATTTGAACACTTGAGCTTGGACATTGCAACTTCTCTTTTCTTGTCTTCTTCTCTCATGCCTCCATGGAAATCCATTTAGATTACTATTGCACTTGCATATTAGATTAGATTCATATTTTCTTTCATAAAATAATCTTGCATAAGCATTTTCTTTTATAGATTAGTTTGCTTTCATGCATTGTTATCATATAGAATAGTTTTTATTTTTATTTGCATGCATACTTGATGATCATGGAGACTAGCATTTTTGTTTTTCCTCTTTAAATCTCTCACTTTATGGTGTACTTGCATGAGTACAAACTAGGTCTAAACTAAGGGCCTCCATTATAAACCCTTGCACTCCATGAATAGAGAGCTATGAGCCACCATTTCAGACCTCATTCTTGAGCAATCTTATATTTAATGAATCATAGAAGTGTGTTAACATTTTAGCACACAATAGTCATTGCCGGTGCCACTGTCGGGGTCCTCTACCCAACCAACTTTCTATGAGAACCTACCACTTGATTAGCCCTACGATACTGATCATGGTATGCAACTCTACCATGCCCTTGACTGTAATATCTAGGAAGATCAAAATAGTTGACCCTGAGTCCCAAACGGAACTCAACGTATAACTAATTTGCAAAATATAAAGGAATCTACTTGTTATTAGGATAACAACCATGTGCTGCAAGAAAATGAGGGCATATCATGCATGCAATCTGAGGATTCTCACACTGTGTAACCTAATACACCCTCACCTTGTACTTCCTCTTATAAAATGGGAAAACCTCTCGTTTGATGATTTCCTTGGGGACATGACTCTGAACCGTCTCCAAGGAAACATCACCCGAGACCTAGGCTCTCAACTCTAAAAAAATACTATCAACAACCTAAGGCATGAAAGAAGAGTGGGATCTCAATCTGGTAGTCATCTCCTCCAAACTCCTCAATATAGTGATATAAGTATCTTTGTATATGCCATCTGGCGAAGATGTATGGATGGACTCTCTAAATCAAATGGTCTCTATCTTAGAAGTCTAAAAAATAGTCACTAAATCAGGAGTGTGAGGTGTGTTGGAAATTTGGCTAAGCTAGATTCATAGATGTTGTCATTATGGAAACATATGATCTACATGAAGATCGTACAGGTCAGAGAGCAAGTATGATAGAGCACAATGCAAAATTGTCTAAGTATGAGATAATGTTTTTGCCAGTGTACCTGATGATAGTTTTGATTAGCAATGTTGATTGGAGTAAGTTCAATGCTTATGTACTTGAAGATAGATACTATGGTGACTATAGAAGACTCACCTGAGAGTGCGAGTTAGTACGACATGTATGGAAGAAGTCATGACAGTTTTACTGAAGACGGTGTTAAGCCGAAAGGATAGAATATGAAGATAGAATTGGTAAAGAGTTAAGGCATTATTTTGTTTATCAAAATAATGTCTTAACAATATAAAAGGATGACATCCTAGATGTTAACCCTTGGGTAAAGATATTTTGTATGATGTAAGCTGATTGAAAAGAGTTATTAGTCTTAATAACTTGTATAAATGTAATGTATGAAGAAGATGTAAGAAGTGAAAAAGGCAGCAAAGAGATATTGATGTGAAGTTGAAAGCATTATAAGCTTATGTACCTTGACTTATTTTGTAATCAGTAAATATTGTATATTACTTGTTTGGGTAGTGGGCTCATCTGGTAATCATATTTTTTACTACCTACTCCTAGCAGAGTTGAGGCTTCTAACAAGGCCTATAGTCCCTTAATCAGGATTGAGACACTATATGCATGTAATAGGCTCCTAACAGGGTCAATAGCCTTAATAGGATACTTTTGATTAGTGGATCTTTGTGGGTACCATCCCCACTAGGATTTTCCCTTGGCCAGGGTTTCCTTGAGAACAAATAATGTGTTATGAGTTCTTTTGTTTTGTTGCTATGCATGTCGTTTAGCTTTCTATGTTATGCATGCATTAAGATAATCTGTTATATCCATAATTGGGCAAAAGTAAAAGTTTGTAGAATACTGATTCACCCCCCCCTCTTAGTATTCCCTATTTCTAACAATTTGTATCAGAGCTTAGTTACTTAGAAAAGAATCATACAAGGAAAGCCTAGCAGCTTGAGTAAGATCTCTATGGATATGGATTAGCTGTAGAAAAATCTTGAAGAAGCTCTTAAATAGATTGATATGCTTACTGAAGAAAGAGACACTTTGAAAGGAAAATATAATGATGCAAAGAACCTCATTGAAGAATTGAAAAAAAGTTAGAAGATCTGAAATCAGAAAGGGAATCCAAAATTCAAATTGAAGATTGTGATGACAACCTAGAAAAAGAAAATGAGATCCTTAAACATGAATTGAAGATAGCAAATCTGAAGCTAAGTCTAAAAGATGGAAATAGCAAGAATAAAGCAAATCTAAAATCAGAGAATGAAAATATGAAGCTTGAAAATGAAGGAATAAAATCTAAACTTAGTAAAGTAACATCTAAACTTGAGAAAGTCAATTTGCAATATACCAAACTTGAGAAATAAAATACAATTGTTAAATGTGAACTGACTTGATCTAAGTAGCAACTTGTAAGACTATATTCAACTAGTGAGAAGATTGATGAACAGTTGTCTTATCAAAAACCATTCTATGATAAAATTGATCTTGGATTCAACACATCTAAAGCAAGTGGAGAAAGCAAGGAACCAGATCTGAAAATGTCTGGAAGCATAGATGAAAAGAAATCTGACGAAATTGACAAATTTGAAGATACACCTAAAGAAGAAGAACCACCGAAGCAAGAGGAATCATCTAAAGGTATGCAAAGAAAATTTAAAGATAGATGCTTTACTTGTAATACTGTTGGTCATATGAAGAAAGATTGCACAGATAAGAAATTTAAACCTCTTAATGGTTATTGTTATAATTATAATGGTTTTGGACATAGAGCTATTGAATGTAGAAAACCTAAATTTGTTGAGAATAATAATACTAGTAAAATGTTTAGGAATACTAACCATGTAGATAAGAAACCTACTAAAGATATGAATAGGAGAAATGGAGTAGTATGTTATAGATGCAACAAAGTTGGACACATTTCTAGAAACTGCAGATCACAGATCAATCAATCTGGACCAAGATATGGAAACAATGGAATAGTTTGTCAAATATGTAACAAGATTAGACATACAATAAGGTTTTGTAGAATGAATAATAGAGTTTTTCATCCTAATCCTAACCCTAGAAGTCATGCAAGGATAAATGAAGATGCAAGTAACAGTCAGAAAGGATGCTATATTAATTCAGAAGAAGTGAAGTTTGTTAAAAGCACAGATCAAGGAGACATATTCAGCATTGAAGGTAACCAGAAAGGTGAAGTATCAAGTGGTAAGAATGAAACTCTACCTAACCCATCTCAAAGTACTTAATTCATGAAAATTACAGTAGAATAGGAACTTAGATTAGTGTAGAAGTAGATATATGATGAATTGAGTCTTGCACAATTAATGAAAGGTAGTATATGATCTATTGATGCTATGGTTAAGAGCACATAGAAAAATATTATGTTTTGCGAGATCGCAAGAAGTTTTAAGTTTTGTAGGTAAGAAGAATCAGCTTTTTAGAAAGAAGCGACAAAAGAATTGAATGTGATGTCAGATATATAATGATAAAAGGTTATGATCAGTATTATTTGATCATCTAAGTGAATACAAGTTCTAAGGAGATTGAAGAGCAGTGATTGAAAGCATTTTGCAAGGATTTGCTAAAGGATTTTCGTGTCGAATCTACGCAAGCCCTAAATCGTGAAATCGAGGTATTTTACATGGAAAATCTCTAAATCAATTAAGGAATTAGCAGAAGTCATGGATATTTCATTGATTCATAATGTCAAAGATAAGAATAGACCTAAAGTCAAAAGGGAACCAGTAGAACCCTTGGAGGAAGACCCTAAGTTAGCTTTATCAACCGTACCAGATGGAGTTTTACATCTAGAAAATGTTAGAAGTTATTTGGGATGTAAGCTAGAGACTCTCAGTGATGGTGATTTTACAAAAGAATATCAAAAGATTTAAAATCAAGATATGTCATTGAAAGTAGGGTTTGAGCATTTGGAAAATAATGAGATTGTTAAGTATTCACTGCAATATGAGTTTGACAATGAAGAATGTACCAAGATAATTTTAAGCAGAATTCACAATGGAAAGTTTTGGTTAGATGACAGAGTGATAGATATCAAAGTTGACTTAATTCATGAGGTAAATGGTCTATCTAAAACTAGAGCCATTCCTTTGAATGAGAAGAACATGAGGAAAATAGTTATAGACAACACAAATTCATCTTATAATGGTAGAGGAATAGTAATTAGCAAGATACAGCAAGATGATGTTAGATATTTGTTCAAAATCCTTACAACCAAATTTTGTGCTAACTCAAGAGAAGATGACATGGCAGCAAGAATGATATATGTAGCCTATTTTATGTGTGTTGATAAAGCACAAGTTGACATGTGTCAAATTTTGAGAATTTAGTTGTTTGAGAATTTGGAAAAGATAAAGAAGACTAAGTACTCTCAGTTTAGATTCTCATCATTGATCACATATATATTTTTCCATTTGTTAAGAAGATTTCCTTACACCATTAGTGATGATTGGAATGATGGTCAAAATACTATGGAAAGGATTAAAAAAGTGTACATGAGACATCTTATTGACAAAGTCAGTGAGAGTGTAGTGTTGGTGATTAAAACATTTCAAAATTTGATGTCAAGCAGATCAAGGATCCCTCAATCTTTAGTAGAAAAGTATAAGAGTGAGATATGCTTTATGATTGATACTGACTTTACATACATTGAAGTAGTAGAACCTAGAATAGAGTTCATAGACCCTCTTGGCTATGAGATTATTGAAATTGAGATAGAAGAATGTGTGAGTAGACTACTTAAGAGAAAGTTGGACATTCACAGCAATAGGTTTGGAACCTTTGAGGAGAACTTCAACTCCGCAAAGATTATCCTTGAAGAGAAACAATAAAATAAAAGAGTAGAGAGCAAAATCAAGAAGATATTAAAGGACACAGGAATGACTGAACATGAGTTCTTAATAGCCAAACAAAAAGTAGCAACAGTTAGAGAAATTGGACAAAAGGAAGTTTTTTCTATTCCACCTTTATCAGCAGTTGTAGTACAACAAGAAGAGACACAAGTCAAGGTGAAAGTGGAAGTAATTGAGAAAGATCAAGAAACAAGAAAATCCACTAGATCAACCTCCTACACACCTAGTAAAAGAATGAAAGAGATTGCTACTGGACAAGGTAGAAGGTAGAAGACTTTAGTTCCACCAGTTAAAAGAAAGATTGCTGAAATTAAAGATGATGGAGAGACCCTTGTTAAGAAGAAAACTTAGAAACCTAAAGTTGAAAAAGTTAATGAATAGATTATTCAAGATGGAGATTTCACAAAGATGAACAAATACTATGAACTCTATGATTATGCAGAGAGATTGAACCTAGAAAATGCAGTGATAAAGCACATGATATTGACTGACAAAAATTTTGATACAATTCAGGGTAAGATACTTGATGATTTGTATGAGAAGCTTGTAAATAGGAAGAAAAGAGCATCAGATGAAGGTATCAGAATTAGAGAAAATCTTTTTAGGAAGATATGTGATGTGAGAGATGAAGATCAATTCAAACAGATCATGAAGGATCTGAATACCCTTTTGAGAAGCAAGAAAAGAACAATTCAGATTATGGGAGGCAAGTATGAAGAAATCAACAAGGAAACAAAACTAGCAATAGTTAAGATAATGAGAGAGAATGCTGGAAAACCATCAATTGTAGTAGAACCTGAAAAGTAAGCAGAAGAAGTAGAACATTAGGATATTCCCTCTCCACTAGCCATCAGCATTGAAGATGAATCTATGAATGTTGAAGGAACAAATATCACTTTGGACAGTGATGATAATCTATTTAAAAACCTTGAAAATATTGTTGACAATTCATCTTTTGAAGAGCAGGATAGTGCCAAAGGAGAAGAGAAGATAGAAACTAGAACTGAAGAATCTAAAGAGATAGAGAAACAAGTATCTGTTCCCACCCAAGAAGAAATCAGTCTTACACCTGAGACTGGTAAGAAAACTTGGATTAGTTCTATATTTGAGAGTTTGGGAAAAGAAGTAGATGATGATGATCAGATAGAATTGATCACATCTTTGAATAAAATTATTGGAAAGAATAAGAAAGTGAAGAGCCTTGAAGGATGCCTAAAGGATATAACTGAGAAGTTACAAGGCATTGTAACCACACAGATTATAGAGGCTGACCCACTAGAAAAAGAAAAGAAAGTGATGAATACATTTGATGATGAGTTTACTAACTTATCTGATGTAGCTAAGGTGAAGGCACAAGCAGCCTATGAGGCCAAAATACTTTTGGAGATAAGTCAGAACATTAGGAATGATATCAAAAATCTTGATATCTGTATAAAAGACTTAAGAAGGAATTTAGACAAAGGAAAATCTTTGTAAATTCAGTGTACAAAATCTGAGATCCTTATAGTAGAGGAAGAGAAGAAGATTAAGATCTAGGAAGCTAAAATTCAAACATAGATAAACCTTCTTTCCAGCCCTAATGTGAAGGTACTTGATGTTGAGAAGAAAATCTACAAGATTTATGATGAAATAAGGATTTTACAAGATGACAAGGATAGGAAGCTGAAAAGATTCACTCTTTTAAGAGAGCACATTTCTATCAAATTGAGCATTGTTGAAGGACAACTAGAAGAATGTCTTTCATCCAAGACATCTTTTTAGAAGTTCAGTTTTGTGAATCTACAAGCCTATGAAATTGCATCTTATGGATTATGTGCACTACTCAGTGTTCCAGATTCAATTAAGAAGGCTTGGGAGAAAGAGTTAGAGAACATGAAGATTAACTTTGCAGATTGTGTTGCAAGCCTACTGGCTTTGCAATATTGAATCAAGGTATAATTTTTGTCTGAACACAGTTTTGTCACCCTTCTTACCTTTTTTTTGTCATTGTTGTCAAAGGGGGAGAGATATATAGTAGAAAATTGATAAGGATGTATACTCCTAGGGGGAGTATAGTATGTTTATAATATTTATGGATTCATAAGGATAGTAGATACATATTTTTTAGTATGGCCATAATTTTGATATTTTTGAAGTCTATGACTTAGTCAATTTTCTCATATGTTGCCACCAATGACAAGGGGGGAGATTGTTGGCAATTTGGCTGAGTTATATTCATAGATGTTGTAATTATGGAAACATATGATCTACATGAAGATCGCACAGGTCAGAGAACAAGTATGATAGAGTGCAATGCAAAATTGTCTAAGTATGAGATAGTGTTTTTGCCAATGTACTCGATGACAATTTTGATTAGCAATGTTGATTGAAGTAAGTTCAATGCTTGCACACTTTAACATAGATACTATGGTGACTATAGAAGACTCACTTGAGAGCGCAAGTCAGTACGGCATGTATGGAAGAAGTCATGACAGTTTGATTGAATACAATGTTAAGCCAATAGGATAGAATATGAAGACAAAATTGGTAAAGAGTTAAGGGATTATTTTGTTTATCAAAATAATGTCTTAACAATATAAAGGGATGACATCCTAGATGTTAACACTTGGGTAAAGATAGTTTGTATAATGTAAGCCGACTGAAAAGAGTTATTAGTCTTAATAACTTGTATAAATGTAATGTATGAAGAAGATGTAAGAAGCGAAAAAGTTGTGCATGATATGAATGTAATAGTGATAGTGAAAAAGGAAGCAAAGAGATATTGATGTGAAGTTGGAATCATTATAAGGTTATGTACCTTGACCTATTTTGTAATCAATAAATATTATATATTACTTGTTTGGGCAATGGGCTCATCTGGTAATCATATTTTGTACTACCAACTCCTAGTAGGGTTGAGGCTTCTAACAAGGCCTATTGTCCCTTAATCAGGACTAAGACACTATATGCATGTAATAGGCTCCTAACAGGGTCAACATCCTTAACAAGATACTTTTGATTAGTAGATCTGTGTGGGTACCATCCCCACCAGGGTTTTCCCTTGGCCAGGGTTTCCTCGAGAACAAATAATGTGTTATGAGTTCTTTTTTTTTGTTGCTATGCATGTTGTTTAGCTTTCTATGTTATGCATGCATTAAGATAATCTATTATATCCATAATTGGGCAAAAGTAAAAGTTTGTAGAATAATGATTCACCCCCCCTCTCAGTATTCCCTATTTCTAACAAAATGTATCCTGAGGTGGTACAACCTGGGTTGGTATATCTTGAGTGGCCATCTAGATGTAACATGTGAAAGTTAAATGTTAACAATTAAGTACTTGATTACATGTTATAACTATGTGTAAAATGGAAACAAATATCTGAATATATAAAATTATACTTAAATTTACAATACTAGAGTGTACTAATAGTCCTAAAGGATCCTTGAATGTACTAATTGGTATTAATATGTCCTATTAGGTCAAGTAAGTGGTCTTATTAGGTCTTAAGGTTCCTAGGATGTACTAATTGATTTTAATAGGTCATATTAGTCTTATTAGGTCTTAAGTCCAGTCTTATTAAGTCTTAAGGGGTCCTATTAGGTCTCAAGTGGTCCTATTCTAGGTCTTAAGGATCCTAAGGGTTCTTAAAGAGTTTTATGTCACAATAGGGGTCCTAAAGGAACCTATGGTGTACTAATAGTCCTAAAGGGTTCTTGGATGTACTAATTGGTATTAATAGGTCCTATTAGGTCAAGTAAGTTGTCTTATTAGGTCTTAAGGGTCCTAGGATTTACTAATGTGTTTTAATAGGTTATATTAAAGTCCTAAATTGGGTTTTAAGGGGTCATATTAGGTCTTAAGTGGTCATATTATAGGTCTTAAGGATCCTAAGAGTTTTTAAAGAGTTTTATGTCATAATAGGGGTCCTAAAGG
This sequence comes from Chamaecyparis obtusa, assembly GCA_027943335.1. Classification (NCBI taxonomy): domain Eukaryota; kingdom Viridiplantae; phylum Streptophyta; class Pinopsida; order Cupressales; family Cupressaceae; genus Chamaecyparis; species Chamaecyparis obtusa. The sequence goes on from BSBK01005323.1 coordinate 348,180, forward strand.
AACCTAGAGTGTACTAATAGTCCTAAAGGGTCCTTGGATATAAGTTAATTGGTATTAATATGTCCTATTAGGTCAATTAAGTGGTCTTGTTAGGTCTTAAGGGTCCTATGATGTACTAATTGGTTTTAATAGGTTATATTAAAGTCCTAAATTGGGTCTTAAGGGGTCCTATTAGGTCTTAAGTGGTCATAATTTAGGTCTTAAGTATCCTAAGGGTTCTTAAAAAGTTTTATGTCACAATAGGGGTCCTAAAGGAACCTAGAGTGTACTAATAGTCCTAAAGGGTCCTTGTATGTACTGATTGGTATTAATAGGTCCTATTAGGTCAAGTAAGAGGTCTTATTACATCTTAAGGGTCCTAGGATGTACTCATTAGTTTTAATACGTCATATTAGTCCTATTAGGTCTTAAGTCCTATCTTATTAAGTCTTAAGGGGTACTATTAGGTCTTAAATGGTCATATTCTAGGTCTTAAGGATCATAAGGGTTATTAAATATTTTTGTCACAATAGGGGTCCTAAAAGAACCTAGGGTGTACTAATAGTCCCAAAGTGTTCTTGGATGTCACAATAGGGGTCCTAAAGGGTCCTAAGGTGTACTAGTTGGGTCCTCTAAGTGTCTTAAAGGATACTAGGATGTACTAAGGTTCAGTACTCCTAGGATAATATTTTAACATCTAACTCTACATGAATAACATTTATACATGTAATTCTAAAACATATGTACATAATTTAGAGAGAGAGAAAGAGAGAGAGAGAGAGAGAGAGAGAGAGAGAGAGAGATATTCCTAATATTTACTAAATTTAAAATCAATTTAAAAACACATATTTTTAATAATTTCTATAAGATCTTAATTTTTTCTAACACTTTCTAACAAACTACTATGATTTTCTTGTTGGAAATATTCAAGAATTAACCAAGTTACTGAGAGGGGAGGGGTGAATCAGTAACTTCAAATTTTCTTACAATATCAGATGTATTAACATATAGTTCACTTTATCCTTTTGCATATAGAAAGCATGAAACATAAAAGCATTCACAACAATGACACATAGATTTGGTTACCCAGAAACCTTCCAAAAGAAAGTAAAACTGGGGTGGGGATGAAACCCACAAAGCTTTAATACTGCAGTATAAAGTTGGCCGGTTAAGGCTTACATTGATCACTTCTGATGATCTGCCCTGCTAGGAGCAATAAGGACTGCTAGGTCCACCTTGTTAGAGGTTTTGCAAACATAAAATGAAGTATGCACTCGGTTAAGAGATTTTACAAAGACTGTTAAGTCTACCCGGTTAAAGGATTTCAAGCTGATTCACCTGTTAGGATGAAACAGTAGATCTCTTACTTGCAACTATACTTGCTGATTGAGATTCTCTGATGTATTGATCACCTTCTGTGATGGATAGATCTTTGCTGCTTCTTATACTGTTGTAGCCCTTTGTAATTCGCTTATCTCTGCCTTTCTCTCTTTTTTATACTTCTCTATATTTTTTTTGGATATGATATAAAACATTGTTTATATATCAAGTCTAGACAATTAATTACAATTACAAAGTTGGCTTACCAAATAAACATAAGTGCTACTAAGTCAGCCCAAGTATGGTTACACGGTTCCTGCAAACTAACTCGGTGACTTTCTGATACTCGGCGTCCACTGCATTACTCGGCATCATCATGCACTCGGTAGAAGTGAAGGCTCGGTTCATACTAACCACTCGGTAAGTTTCAAACTCAGTAAATACTTGTGACTCAGTAGACATAATGTCACTCGGTTTACACTGTCCTGCTCGATTTGTACTGTCCTGCTTGGTTTGCACTGTCCTGCTCGGTTTGCACTGTTCTACTCGGTTTGCACTGTCCTACTCGGTTTGCACTCAGGATGCAAATAAGTGTTGTCACTAGTGGCAATCCTGCTTAATGCCAACATTTCTACCATTTTATAACATACTAAGTTACAATTTTATAACATTTGCTAACATTCTACTATGTTTTTCTAATATTTTATAATGTATACTAGAAGTTACAATTTTCTAATATTTTCTAATCTATACTAACTTACATTTTTCTCATTATTTCTAATGTATACTAATTTACAGTTTTCAAATATTTTCTAATGTATACTAAGTTATGATTTTATAACATTTGCTAACATATTCTAACATTTATACTATGGCTTTTTAATATCTTTTTAGCATTTTATAACAAATCTACTATGATTTTCTAACAGTACTACTACAATTTTCTAACATTTCTACAAACTAAAAATTATTTAAAACAAATAACTAACTAAAATAAATATAAAACATATAATTTATAATAAAAAATGAAAAAAATGTGTGTACCGGATACTACTAACAATCTGAGGAGGTTGAAAAAGATTGAGAGGTGCTGATGTTGTAGTGGATGTCACTGGTTCTCTCTAAGCCCTAGGTCCACAACATCTCAAATAGAAAATGGTGAAAATGAAATAGGAAGTCAGAAATTTATAAAACAAACCGGTGAAAAAGTGGCTTTGCTCGAAGGGGGGCTTCACTTGAAGTACCCTATGTGGGGTACTTCACTTGAAGACCCCCCTTTTTGTGAAGTACCCCATATAGGGTACTTTGAGTGAAGCTGATCATCCCCTTCGCGCAAAGAGGGTACTTTGAGCGAAGGCAATAAAATTCATTATTTTTTTAGAAAACTAATTTCCTTCATCCCAAAAAGTGGGACACACTATTGTGATTTCACCCATACATTGATTTTTTTATAGTTTGTGTGTATACATGTGTGTGCACATGCGAGTGCACACACACACACATATAATGTGTGTGTGTGTACATATACACGCATGGGTGTGCCATAATGCTAATATGTGTGTAAACATAAGAAGACACTCACAATATGTAGAACATGCCAACTAATATTGACTTAATTTGTCCAATGTTGCAAGTAGGCCAATCACAAAATTTGAAAAAATGGAGGTCAATAATTCAAGAGGACAAATTATTTTTTGCCAAATGACAAGACAAAATAATCGCCAAATAAATGTCCTCATTGGAAAAATGATGAATCTCTTCGATAATTATCAAATCATTCTTGATATAACTTAAGATCCATTAAAAAACATTTGATTAATTTAGAAAATATCAATTCTAGTATTTGTAATAAGGTGTGTAACTAAACCTTATCATATCTATAAGTTTATCTTTATGCATCTACATGTACAAATATAAGCATCTATACATTTGTTGCATAAACAATATATTGAAATTATTTCCTCATATATTTGAGGATCCTCAAGATTACTATGGGCTCTAAGAACATGTCTATTTCTCTAACTAGTTAGGATCTCAAAACCAACAATGCATAGAGTCAACCATCATTAATATTTTTACATACTTATTTCATTAGGGAGAAAATTGATAGGATTGATTAGGATTTTCATTATGTGATCTTTTGTATCCTTGAATGAATTTGAAAATCCATCAATGTCCCTCCATAGTAAACCAACCCATCTATAAATGCCATCAAAATACACCCTTTTGCAACATTTTGGTATATCTTTCTCATAAAACAAAAAATCTTTGTTTAATTCTTCATTGTGTAACTCGATGAGAATGTGTGCATGCTCTAAAGCTTGCTCCATTATGGTTCTAGGGTTATCTCTGATATAACAATCTATCCAAGAAGTGTTCTCCCCATGATCTTGTTCTTCCTTCAAAAGAGAACATGCTCATTTAGAAAAAGGTTACCTAAGTGTTATTTATTGAAATGATTTGTTTTGTAAATAATAAAATAGATTTAGCTAAGTTTGGTCAATAAATACTTGAAAATCTTTGCAATCATCAATTAATCGACAACCTATTGCTACATCAAGTTCAAATTTACCAATCCTTTCCAAAATATCATCAGGAAGAAATGTGTTAATTAAAAGCATTGGATACAATGTGATATGTTGTATCAGTTTTCTGGATTAGATTGTGTAGAGTTTTTGACCATCAACATTTTGGATCATACTACATCATCCATCATTAGGATGTATATGATACAACATATACATAGATTGTGGAAATCTAATAGATTTGATTGATACAATGTGATAACTCGTATAAGTGAAGTGATAATTGCATTCTTCAAATATTCATCCAAGGCAGGGTGATAGTCTTTTTCAATCCATTCAACATATTTCCATTGTGCCAAAATAAGATTTGTCCACTACAATAGAATATATATGAAATACATTTTAAGATTTATAAGTATCTTGTACACAAAAATAAGAAATTTATTTATATATTTTAAAATGAAATGTTTGATTGTTAAATTTGATACGTGACTTACATAATCTTGCATCCACTTGCGTGCGCATGGACCATGTATTTTCTCTACTTCATTAGCTAACTCCATGTATGTTTCATGAGAAAATTGCAAAGTAATTTGCATATAGTGAGGAAAAAGATCCATCATAGACATATCCCAACTGGGTAGCATGAAAAATAAGTAAATTAATTCATTTGTTAAATAAAAATGACAATCAAATAATATTTATGATTATCAATATGAGGCTCCACAAATTAATAGAAAACACTATACTTACTTGATCAAGGTTGTCTTAAAATGTATAAGCTCATCAATGGCTCCATAAGTGTCAAAAATATCATCAATGATAGTTATCATGACACCCAATTTAGCATATCCAACTTGAGTTAGAAAGAATTCAGGTTCATACAATCCACATGCATATGCAAAATAATACTCCATGTGTCAATGTCGAAAAAAGTTAAGTTACTTTACACTTGTTTTGCTCCACCATCTATGCATTATACCACCACATACATTTTATTTCAATATAATTAATATTAAAAAAAATTAAAATGATATAATTATAAACTATTTTATTTGGTTAACACAATTTTAATTTATAGATATATTACTTGGATATAATTTTGAGCTCAATCTGATGTTGAGATTGTACTATGTTGAAATCCAATATTGCTACTTTGAAAATAATTTGACAAATCTCATTTGGCATCCTGAAAGAAAGAATCACGTTCAGTAAGATAAGATAGCTTGGTTTTTCATCCACCCTTGACTGTGACTGTTAAGCTCATACTTAGAGTGATGACTTTGTAGATGATAAAACATGCTAGCTAAAAGTGGAATATTTTATATTTGAGTTCTCACTAATCCATGAAGATCTAACATACGCAAAACAACACAAATGAATCATTAGATCTTTCTAACCATTTAAAAAAATGTGTTTACAATATAGAAGATTGTTATACTAATTTGTAAACACCCTCCACTGACACCCAAGAATCAATATCTTGTCTGAACATTTGTATGGAATTCCATGCCTCCCATCGTGGATTTCTTGATCTCAAGGGGAGAGCTGACCATTTTTCCAACAATCTCCCCCTCAACATTACCCAAGGGGATTCAAACCTATGACCAAGCTCTGATACCACTTAATACAAGTAGTGGTTGTTGTTGCACCAAAAGATCAACTTGTTAATGCCTGATACAACCACTAGACTTATAGAAGACATGGGAGGTGGTTAAGCCATGTCATGAATACCGAGGGGAGTGCTAACCTCTTTTTCGATAGACATAACCTTCTTTGGGTAGTAAGCCTACTATTTTGTTTGACTCCTAATAGGGTATGTTCTTTAACAAGGACTATGCACTGTAATGTTTTAATAAGCTCCTAACTAGGATAGATATTTTAACAGGGATATAATACTCTCAGTACATCATTTGTGGGTACCAATTTCCATTGGGGTTTTACCTTTAACAAGGTTTTCTCAAAAAAAAATATTGTGTTATTGTGTTGGCATTTGTTGTGTTCATTTGATCTGGTATAGCTGCTACTTAAAGTTTAAAGTTTAATAATCTGTCATACAATTGATTCACCCCCCTCTCAGTTGTATTGGTGGACTGTTATTCCTAAAAATTCTCCAATGCAAATTTATGATAAAATCGATTAGGGATTAAATTTCTTGATGTGCAGATGTGCCTTGGGTTAGGACTTTAGGTTAGATTTCAATCGATTTGTTGATGTAGGAGGTTAATGGTACTGAAGCCCATTTTTTGGGTATTACATTTATAACTCTTGTTAAAGTTTTATGATGAATATTAATTTATCCAATTATGTTTGAAAACGTTCTTTTATCAGTAGAAGTTTTATTTACTAAAGTTGTTGTTATTGCTCGTCATGTCACATTACTGTATTTAGAATGACTTTTCTTTCCAATTGTGTCAAAGGCACTAGGAACAGTTGATACAACTTATTTTAGAGACTCATCCTTCTTCTTGGATTTCACATAAATGCCTAACCACTTCATCACTTTTCACATTTTAGACATTTTAATTAATTTTAACATTAATTGGCATTGAAACCCAAATTTCTTATTATAAAATAATTGTTTGAACAATCTGGTCACGTGTGTCCTAATCTATTTTCATGAAATCAAACCACGTAGATTGTCTATCACATCACTTTTTATTTGAAATTGTTCATTCATTTCATTATCATTCAAAGGAGTTTCTTTCTCAATCAATGTTTCTATCCCTACATCCACATTGTTGATTTTAATTTGAATTGGTGTTTGATTTTAAATTTCAATCAGGTTTTGACTTTTAGTTCCTTTATCATTATGATTAACATTACTAATTTGTGGAATTTAATGTGCAATTGAATTTATTACTCTATTTTTAGGAATAAAATTTAAATCATTTATATTGTAAACTGCTTCTAGCAAATGATGAACTTCTTTATCATAATAAGTTACATTTGGATGTGAAGACATACCTGTACCCAATACTAGATTAGATGATGCACCTGAATTTTCTTCTTCAACCTCTGCACCCATCATGGTGTCTTCATTTCTCTCATCTTCTGAAATAATTATTGAACTTTATGCTCCAACATTATTCAGTTTTCAAAGTCTTTCTCTTCTTTCCCATTGTCATTTTGCCTCCTCTCTATTTTCTACAACCTCCTTAGTTCTCAGAACCTTCCTTAGCCTCTTTCTACATTGCTTTGATCACATTTTTGCACCAAGATTCGAGTTCAAATGATTCTCTTCATGTCAGACAAAACAAGACAAGAAAAGAGAATGTTGATCAAGATATTTTATTTGCAATACAGATCATTAAAAAAGTGATTGAATACTCGTCAATCATTGATATAAGGCCCATAGTCCTATTTTTTGGCTGCAATAACTCTTTATAAAATAGGCACCCATTATTTAAATGAAACAAGCACCCATTTTTTGAATTTCACAAAATGGGTGCATGTTTTTTGAATTTTAAAAAATAGGTGCTCATTTTGTAAAACTTGATGGAATATGGATGAAGTGACTGAGAGGGGGGGGTGAATCAGTCAACCATAAAACACTTCCCAATTATTTCTTTCCAGATCCCTTAGGATATCTTAATGAATATTATCTGTTTAACACTCAGTAAATAGATTGCAGTAACTTTGTAGATGCAGAAAGTATTAGCAAAATTATCTTTTAGATATTCATCAGCACATGTATATGATTAAGATAGCAATTAAGAACACAAGAGACACAAGATTTAACATGGAAACTCAATATGGGAAAAACCACCAATGTATCTAGATACTGATTTTCACTTTTCTGAAGTGATGCCCGGTTAGAAGCCAACCCGGTAAAAGGTTTACAAAACACACTGTTAGGTGTGACCTTGTTAGAGGATTTAATCACCCTGCTAGGAGTGGCCTGGTAAGAGGTCTTAAGAACAATTCAATGGAATTGTCACCTTGTTAGAGGATTTACAATATGGTTGTTAAACCAACTCAGTTAAGAGATTTAGAATTCACTGTTATAATGATAAAAAGGTAACAATGAAAATGACCTGTATAATAATGCAACTGCCTTGCTGATTACATATCTCTGTTCTGCATAAGTGTGATCCTTCCTGATCGAATATATCTCTGCTGCTCCTCAAGGATATCTGATCATCCTTCACAATTTCGCACACACCTTTCCTGTCTTTCTTCTATATATCTTCTACTATATTTCTTGTTTATTTTTCACATTTGACCTTTTATTTATATGATTTTAGATTTGTCAAATTGACATTACTTAGTATAACAGTCGGCTGAAATAAGCAAACTTTATTTGCAAAAATCCTTCAAGGGCCGACAGTGCTCGGTGAGCATAACTTTCTACAATCTTTCAGAGACCGAGGGAACTCGGTAAACACTGACAATCCTTTTTCTTCGAAAACTGACTGAATTCGGTAGATGCTAACTTTCTTTGATAACCGACTGAACTCGGTAAACACTGAATTTTCTTTGACGACCGACAGAACTCGGTAAATGCTGATTTTTCTTTGATAACCGAGTGAACTCGATAAGCACTAATTTTACTGCGTGGCAGACCGACTGAGCTCGGTAGGTACTAAAAGCTATGGACTATGACATAGTGTGACATCAAAGACAATACATAATTTGAGTAGCAATTTTCTTCAGACAATTGTTTCCAACAAAACTATGAGCGGGAACTGTACCTGTTTCCTTGGCTTTTGGTTCGGGACAGGCTTGGTGGGACCAAGCCTATGCTTGGCCCTGCAAAAATATGGATAAGGCATTACAATATAAAATTTATGCCTTGCCATAATTTTTTGGACACCTTCCCAAATGAATTTTCCAAGGAAATGAAACCCAATTTTAGTTCTTATTTTGTAGATTATAAAAATATAAATTTTATAGAGATATGAGAAATTTTAGTATTTTTGCAATATTTATTAAGCCAATGTGGTACCTAAACTTGAAATACTAAGGCTAACTAAAATTTTAATAACTTTTATAAGTTTACATTTTTTGGAAAATGAGTTATATGACATCAATCTACATAGAATTTTCTTCAAATTAAAAACAACTATTGAAAAAAGTGAAGTTATCATCAAATTATGGTGATCGTACACTAGAGGTTTCAAAAATGTACTTAATATTCAATTAAAAATATTCAATAAAATAAAAGATAAAATATTCTTATCAATCTTTAGTGTTTTAGGTACCTTTCCCTAGAAGGATCCACAAAATAACATTTATTTACTTCAAAAAAGGGAGGTCGTACACGTGTGAGGTGTGGTCCTGAATCATGAATTTTGAAAAAGTAGTTTTTAAACATGCCTACTAAAATTCAATTTATACAATGTGGGTATTGAAATAAATTACATATTTGTAAAGTAAACTTTGAGCACTAAATTTTATATTACTGAAGTTTTCCGAGATTGAATCTTTAAGTGCCTCAAATTTTAACATCAATTGATAGAAATTTTGAAAATAGATAAAACACTTCCACTTTTTGTCCAAAAGTGGGACTCAACTTCTTGCAGCCACCCAAAACTAGAAAAGTGTGTCTACACTCCCATGTTAGCCCACATTTGGCACCCATCGTCAAAGGTAAATTTTCCACAAACACATAAGTATAAAATATTATTCTTAGAATCCAAATATTTTAACATAATTTGCATTCAAAATAATGAAGTAATTAACTTGAATCAATTAGTCAAAACTTTAATTCAGTACATGCATATAAACAAGAATTTTATGATAACATTAGTAAGCTATTCTAATGCAATAAAATTTTAACTATTGTATATAATATTTCTCTAAATCTCATATAAATCATTACATCCATTGATTTTTTTATTTTTTATACTTTGTGTGTATACATGTGTGTGCACGCGCGCACACATACATAATGTGTGTGTGTACATATACACACATGGGTGTGTCATAATGTTAATATGTGTGTAAACATAAGAAAACACTCACAATATGTGCAACATGCCAACTAATGTTGATTTAATTTGCCCAATATTGCAAGTAGACTAGTCAAAAAACTTTTAAAAATGGAGGTCAATAATTCAAGAGGAAAAATTATTTTTTGCCAAATGACAAGACAAAATAATCGCCAAATAAATGACCACATTAGAAAAACAATGGATCTCTTTGATAATTATCAAATCATTCTTGATATAACTTAAGATCCATTAAAACATATTTGATTAATTTAGAAAATATCAATTCTAGTATTTGTAATAAGGTGTGTAACTACACCTTATCATATCTATAAGTTTATCTCTATGCATCTACATGTACAAATATAAGCATCTATACATTTGTTGCATAAACAATATATTGAAATTATTTCCTCATATATTTGAGGATTCTCCAAGATTACTATGGGCTCTAAGAACATGTCTATTTCTCTAAATAGTTAGGATCTCAAAACCAACAATGCACAGAATCAACCATCATTGATATTTTTACATACTTATTTCATTAGGGAGAGAATTTATAGGATTGATCAGGATTTTCATTATGTGATCTTTTGTATCCTTGAATGAATTTGAAAATCCATCAATATCCCTCCATAGTAAACCAACCCATCTATAGATGCCATCAAAATACACCCTTTTGCAACATTTTGGTATATCTTTCTCATAAAACAAAAAATCTTTGTTTAATTCTTCATTGTGTAACTCGGTGAGAATGTGTGCATGCTCTAAAGCTTGCTCCATCGTGGTTCCAGGGTTATCTCTGATATAACAATGTATCCAAGAAGCGTTTTCTCCACGATCTTGTTCTTCCTTCAAAAGAGTACGTGCTCATTTAGAAAAAGGATACCTAAGTGTTATTTATTGAAATTATATGTTTTGTAAATAATAAAATAGATTTAGCTAATTTTGGTTGATAAATACCTGGAAATCTTTGCAATCATCAATTAAACGGCAACCTATTGCTACATCAAGTTCAAATTTACCAATCCTTTCCAAAATATCATCAGGCAGAAATGTGTTAATTAAAAGCATTGGATACAATGTGCTAACTGGTACAAGTGAAGTGATAATTCCATTCTTCAAATATTCATCCAAAGTAGGGTGATAGTCTTTTTCAATCCATTCTGCATCTTTCCATTGTGCCAAAATAACAGTTGTCCACTGCAATAGAATATATATGAAATACATTTTAAGATTCATAAGTATTTTGTACACAAAAATATGATATTTATTTATATATTTTAAAATGAAATGTTTGATAGTTAAATTTGATACATGACTTACATAATCTTGCATCCACTTGTGTGCGCGTGGACCATGTATTTTCTCTACTTCATCAGCTAACTCCATGTATGTTTCATGAGAAAATTGCAAAGTAATTTGCATATAGTGGGGAAAAAGATCCATCATAGACATATCCCAACTGGGTAGCATGAAAAATAAGTAAATTAATTCATTTGTTAAATAAAAATGACAATCAAATAATATTTATGATTATCAATATGAGGTTCCACAAATTAATAGAAAACACTATACTTACTTGATCAAGGCTGTCTTAAAATGTATAAGTTCATCAATGGTTCCATAAGTGTCAAAAATATCATCAATGACAGTTATCATGACACCCAATTTAGCATATCTAACTCGAGTTAGAAAGAATTCAGGTTCATACAATCCACATGCATATGCAAAATAATACTCCACGTGTTGATGTCAAAAAAAGTTAAGTTGCTTTACACTTGATTCACTCCACCATCTACGCATTATACCACCGCATACATTTTATTTCAATATAATTAATATTAAAAACAATAAAAATGATATAATAAACTATTTTATTTGGTTAACACAATTTTAATTTATAAATATATTACTTGGATATAATTTTGAGCTCAATCTAATGTTGAGCTTGTACTATGTTGAAATCTAATATTGCTGCTTCCAAAATAATTCGACAAATCTCATTTGACATCCTGAAAGAAAGAATCACGTTCAGTAAGATAAGATAGCTTGGTTTTTCATCCACCCTTGACTACGACTGTTAAGCTCACACTTAAAATGATGACTTCGTAGATGATAAAACATGCTAGCTAAAAGTGGAATATTTTATATTTGAGTTCTCACTAATCCATGAAGATCTAACATAAGCAAAACAACACAAATGAATCTTTAGATTTCTAACCATTTAAAAAAATGTGTTTAGAAGAGCTGGAATTTGTACTTACTTGTAAACACCCTCCATTGACATCCAAGAATCAATATCTTGTTTGAATATTTGTATGGAATTCCATGCCTCCCATCGTGGATTTCTTGATCTCCATGAATACTTCATACAGTATTCAACCTGTAGATTTTTTTAAAATGGTCTACTTGTTAATATCAATATTATGGAAACTTACAGTAAAATCGAATGCAATTTATGTACTACTTTCCTCTGTCAAAAGCTGGTTTTTCTCTTTTATATTCTGGCTCTGTGCAAGTGTTTGTTGAAGGTATTGAGAGGCAAATGATTTGGCCTCTTTCATAATTGTTTCTCCTGGAAAAGAAATCTGTGCAGCCTGATATAAACTCAACACACTTCTTAATTGATTGTCTGCACCCTCTTCTGCTGGTGGCGTCAAAATGAATTCTTCATTTTCATCTTTAAAATTTATAAATACTTCTGCTTATATCAAAACAAAATATTATAAAAAAAATAAATCATTTCTAAATATTTCTATTTGAATATCATCTTTTTAATGTTGATTTTCAAACAACAAAACTTAAAATAGAGACCTTGAAATACATGATATCCATTAAGGCGTAGAGCTCGAAACCCCAAGGCAGTAGTTCTGAGATCTGCAATGGAAATTTTACTCCCCCATGAAATACCATCATCATTCCAATGCATGTTTAAAAAAGATATCTATAATAAATAATGAAAGTAAATTGCCAAAGTTAGAGAAATTAAATATATATTAAATGAAAAATTGTTCTAAATGAAAAAATAGAAAGTGTGGTACTACTTGTAAGTATAATCAAGAAGCCCTTTGATTTCTTGCTGAAAATAATGATGAATTCCTAATCGTTGCACAACGTCAACTATGAAGAATCTTTCAAGAAGGTCGTAAGGGGAGGGACATATTTCTCCATCTCCAAGCAGAGGATCAAATGCTTTTTCCTTCATCTGCTCAATCAAATTCCCCACCCTCTTATGATATGAAGCTTCCTGTTCAACAATTTAAACGAGTAGATTAAATCAAATCTAGGAATCTTTAACATTTAATGAAACAATTAAAAACATAAAAATAGCAGTCTATAATGAAAGGAATGTTGCAATCTATAGTGAATGGAAAGTTAACATAGCAGTCTATAAGAAAAATGATGCTATTATATAATTAAACCTTAGAACACATTATAAATACATAAATAAAAGACCACCCACCCCATATGGGGATGAAAGGGATTGCAGGAAATCATCCTCCCAGACATTGGGATGATGATTTCCTATCCTTCGATTTACTGAATTCTCATCTTCTAAACTTTGACAAGTTAACAGTGCGGCCATTTTTGAATATCAAATGATATATAGTGAGCGTGAGAGTGAGATAAATGAGAGGATGGAAGAGAGATTAAATAGGGAGAGGGAGAGGGAGAGAGTCAACAGTGTGGCGTCAATGTACAATGCTCATGGTCATCTACCCAGATAAGTTTGAACGAAGAAATGGTTGGTGAAAGGAATTCGTACACCAGAGTTTAAGATTGATTTGAGAATATGCGAGCTCATGGGGAAGATATTTTCTTCTGTGATGTTATTATGGCAAAAATCTTGACAATCAAACTTCCTGTTCATGGGGAAGATAAATATGCGAGCTCATGGGGAAGATAAATATAGCTAGCATATAAAGCGTATCAAATAGAACAATGGACATAAATATATAAATACACAAATAGATATAAAAAATAAGCATTTGAGCTACCCAACCACCTGATATGGGGTTGAAAGGGATTGCAGGAAATCATCCTCCCAAACATTGGGATGATAATTCCCTATCCTTCGATTTACCGTTTTCTCATTTTCTGAGCTTTCACAAGTTAGAACTCTGAACATTATTTTTATAAATATAAGAAATAAGCATTGATCAACTACCCAACCACCTGATATGGGGATGAAATGGATTGCAGGAATTCGTCCTCCCAGACATTGGGATGATCATTCCCTATCCTTCGATTTACTGATTTCTCATTTTTTGAGCTTTCACAAGTTAGCACTCCAGCCATTTTTTAATGTCAAATGATATATAGTGAGCGTGAGTGCAATAAACGAGAGGATGGAAGAGAGATTAAATAGGAAGAGCGAGAGAGTCAACACTGTGGTGTCAATGTACAATGCTCGTGGTTATCTACCGAGATAAATTTGAACGAAGAAATGGTTGAGTGACCCATTTACTCCAACTATTCTTAAAATATGGTTGAGTGACCTATTTACTTCAACTACTTTATTTATTTAGTAGTTGGTTGACTCCAACAACTCTTCCAAGAGAGGATGTAGCTCTTTCCTATATAAAAAGGCTAGATCTCATGTATTTGACATCTTGGAAATATATTGCTAATTGCATTCTCCATATTGGAAATACATTGTAATTGCTAGGATACATTATTTGGCTTGATGCATAATAACATCAAGATAATCTAAAAATTGTTATTCTGTTGATTTCATTTCTAATTAGTGGTCTAATACTTTCAATTGAATTTTGGGTTATTTTTGTTTATTAGCATATTCTAACAAAAAGGACAAAGTTGAAAGAAAGAAAAGATCATTGATTCGGGGAAAGGATTTGTAAAATTTTGACAAGATATAGAAGATCTAGTTGTAGTTGAAGCCAAAGAGATTGTGAAAATAATTAAAAGAGTATGTTATCCTCTTTATAAAACTTTCCATAAAGAAGTGGATTTGATATTTTCACACTGCTTGTAAATACCTTTTTTGCCTATTTGGAAGCATGAAATATCTAAAAAGGAGAAGAAAGGGAACTTGTTGAAGTTATTGATGGAATCTAAAATTGTCAAAAAGGGGAGATATAGTAGTGATCCTTAAAGAAGCTGAAGTTACCAACAAAGTGAGAGATATTAGTCACATTTGCATTGTTTAATTTATGAGAAAAAAGATCATTATTTTTTATATGTAAGGGAAAAAATTGCTAAATTATAGCCATTGTTGCTAGGTGTTGGCATATGATGATGATAATGGTTATTTTGTCATTGATGTCAAACAATTGAGAAGGCAGAATCAAGAATTGAAGGAGAGAAGATAATAGATAAATAGTTATATATATTATCAGAAAGAAGAAGAGCTATCAAATAACTAGAGTTTATCTTTACACAGGATATATGATATTAGAAGCTGACAGTTATTGGTCCTAAGGAAATTCATAGAAAATTTGACATGAGAAAGAAAAATAAAAATGGTCTATGGAAGTTTTGAGATTAAGGTCTTGGAAATCCTAATTAGGGAAAGGATCAAGATCGAGGATTAAGGATTAAGGAGAAGATCGAGAAAGAAGTTTACAAGGATTATGCAAGTAGATAAGTGAACCGAGGAGATGAAAAAGAAGAGATTAGAATAGAAAAATGAGCAGAGATCAGAGATCAGGAGCAGAGTGTAAGGGATCAGATAAGATTTGGAAGGAAAGCACATACAATTAATTCACTATCTTGTCAAGAATCCTAACAATTTCAGAAAGGTATTGTAAAATCTCTTAACCGAGTAGTCTCTAACTAGACTTAAAGAGTTCTAGAGTAAACTTGATTGTAAATCCCTTAACTGGGTGATCCCTGAAAAGTGTCATAAATCTCTTAACAGAGTAGTTCCTAACAAAATTGTTAGATACATCTAACAATGTATCAAACACTATTAACTGGGTGAGTCACCTATAAAGTGACATATGTAAGCTCTTAACTGAGCATCTCTTCCTGCAGCAGTGAAGAGTTGTGGGTACCATCCCCACCATAGTTTTTCCTTCTAACCATGGGTTTTTGTGATACAAAAAATCATTGTGTTATGTGTGGGTGAATTATGTTATGGTTTACTATTATTTACTTTACTGGTTATAGTTACAACAAATCGATAAAATAGTTACTATTGGTTAATGTGAATTAAAAGTTTCATGCTTATGGTTAAAATCTTGAATTGGTAAAAAGAATACAAGTATTGATTCACCCCCGTCTTAGTACTTATCTTTCTAAAAATTGGTATTAGATCTTAGTTCTCTCCATTAAGAAATCAATTACAACCTTGTTGGTTTCCTTTCTGGTAGGAAATTCCTCAATCCACTTTGTAAAGTAATATGTGGCCACCAAAATCCAACTATGACCACCACTTGATTTCTATGTGAACTCACCAATGAAATCCAACCCCCACATAGAAAAAGTTGCCACAACCATTACTAGATTCAACAATAGAGCTCCTGAATATTTCAACTTGGAAGAGAACTTCTAACAAGACTCACACCTCTGCACAAACTTGAAAGTGTCTTTAAACAAGAAGGGCCAATAATAGCTAGCCCTTAAAAATTTATGACAAGTTTCCCTAGCAGAATAGTGGCCTCCACATACACCAACATGCATTTCCTTCAAGACTATACTAGCCTACCACTCATCTAGACATAATAACAACATACCATTTTTATCCTTCCAGTACAAATCACCCTATATTAGTGTGTATCTTTGGTCTTGCAACTTGAGAGTCCTTTTCTGATTATCATTCATATTCTCAAGGCACTTGGCATTTTTAATGAAATGAATAATATCAGAGTACCAGGGCTACATCTCAATGCTAGTAACCAATTTATCCTGTACTCCAACATTATTGACCAGGACCACATCCATATTTTTCTCTATCATAAGCTTAGCCAGGCCTAATCCTCTTATCAACTTTGTAATGTGGATCTCTAAATTGAATTCTTGAACTCTATTGATCCACTTACATCTTTTACCAATAACCTCTGGTTGGGTTTGAATGTCCTTAACCGCTGCATGTGGCACATATGCTATCACCTTGGCACATAATAAAAAAGGTTTGAATGCTTTGACTTCTTTAACCAATGCATATGCATGTCTCTCCATTAATTCATAATTTAACTTAGCTGCTTGTAGGGATTTACTAAAAAATGCAATTGGATGTTTATATCGCTCTTCATCGTTTTGCAATAGGATGGCTGCAATTGTATGGAATGATGCAAAAGAAAGAAATGAGAAAGGTCTGTCATAATTTGGAGATCTAAAGATAGGGGCTTCTTGGATTTCCCTTTTAATTCTTTCAAATTCTATTTGGACTTCTTCAATCCACTCAAACTTTACATTTTTCCTCAGCAACTTCACTATTGGCTTGACTACTTCTACAAAATTTTCAATGAATCTTCTCACAAAATTGATCTTTCATAAGAAAGATTGCACTCATTTAATATTATTTGGAGCAGTGACCCTTTGGATAGCCTCCACTCTTTTTGGATCAATTCTAACTCCTTTTGACACAATGTGACCTAATAACCTTCCCTTTGCTACTACAAATTGACACTTTTTAGGCTTAAGGAAAATACCATATTCCAGGGCCTTAATAAAAATCCTTTCCAAATGACCACAATGGTCTCCTAGCTTCTTGGAATATGCATTTGGGTCATCTTGATAAACCATCATGAATATATCAATAAATTCTTTAAATACAACATCCATAGCCCTCTAAAATGTTGCTCTGGCATTCATGAGACCAAATGACATTCTCACATAAACATAGGTCCCCCATGGAGTGGTAAATGAAGTCTTAAACTACTCTGATTCTTTCACTAACACCTAGTTGTATCCTGAAAATCCATCCATTATTGATAACAAATTACAACTAGTAACCTTATGCAACATAGCCTACATATTAGGCACAAAATAGATATCCTTCAAAGATTCTACATTCAGGCTTCTAAAATCAACACAAAGCCTTATGTCACCACTTTTCTTCTTGACTAGGACCAAATTAGAAACCCATTTTGAATGCCTAATTAGTTGGATTATACCAGCATCTCTCATCTTTATCAATTCTTGTTTCATCTGAGGGCCTAATAATGGACTAATTGACCTTTTCTTTTGTCTGAAAGGCTTAGCATCTAATTTCAATGGGATATCATGTTGGAACAAGTCCTCCATATAGATGTTTAGGTCATCATATGACCATGCAAACACATTCTTGTGCTTCCTTAATAATTTTATCAAATCTATTCTAACATGGGGATCTAACCTTCTTCCAATATATACCACTTGTAGTGAAGACTCTGATCCCAAGTTGACCTCCTCAAGATCTTCAATTTCAGCATTAAATTTCTTCAAAAGATCATTTTAATCAGTGAACAGTGCTTCCAGCTCAACATGTCCCCTAGGGATCTGATTAGAACTTAATTGTATAACTTTATTTTCAAAGATAGTGTCTTTTCCATCTATTATCTCAACCAGAGCATTGCAATCAGTATTTTGACCTTCATAATGATCAAGACACATCAAAAAATTGAGTATATCTTTATCATTCTCAAAGACTTGCCAATTATAAATATTATCTGGTACATATGGCCTAGTCTTAACCTCCAAAATAGATACTCCACATAAGGTCAAGTCGTCATTCTTCAAAGGAACATTTGCTAAGAAATAAACCATAATATTTTTTGACCTTCTTATCCACTTGATGTTAAAAGTATCAAATAATTCAATTTGATCCCAAACAACATGCTTATATAATTTTGATCTATCATTTTTTGCATCATATTGAGATCTCACTTGTGGAACCACTAACTCATAGTCACCAAAGACTTTCAAAGATTTTATACCATTTCTAGTTGCAATGTCCAAACCTAAAAGTAAAGCTTCATACTCAGCAATATTATTTGTACATAGAAAATCTAGTAAGAAGGAGTACTTGAAGGTCATACCTGATGGAGAGATAAATAGGACACTAGCTCCTAGTCCTTCTTTTGAGCATGCTCCATCAAAGTACATTTTCCACAAACCAAACTGTTGTGACTTAAAATCCTCCACCATTAGATCAATATTTTTGCATTATGGGAGGATCGTCTCAACTCTAAAAATTTTCATGTCAACATTAACATAAGAGTTGAGCATATTACTTGGCACCTTTTCAAACATTACTGGTGCTCTAGGTTCCCTGTATAATTTTACTTCTTTCCCATTTATTGGTATTACTGCATATGATAAATCCAATTGTACATGACCTCCCACTATTGCAGCCCATTGTCTAGACAACAACATGCCATAATGTGGTTGTGTATCTACAACAACAACATCCATCTTGTAAATGGCCTCAGGGAATACAACAATTTTGACTTCTATGCCCTTCAGGGTAACAATCATAGGGACCTCTCTATTATCCATAGCATAACAATGACCAAAAGAAGTATCAACTTCCATTCCTAATGCCTTCATAATTGCATAAGACATTACACTTGCCAGTGCACCAGAGTCTATCATGCAATTTTTCACAAGCTTCTTGTTTATAAGGAGAGTCACATAGAAAGGATAAATATATGAAGGCTCCTTCTACTAATAACATTCCCCACATATATAATAGGGACATTTTGGTCATATTTATTCTTCTTTTCTTCATTTTCCTTTTTACTATCACAAGGGGAACGTGCAATGTCTGTCAATAATGAGAAGGTTTCCTCTCTATGCTCCTTAATCTTTAACATTTCTATCAAAGGGACTAGAACATTCATCTGGGTAAGAACATGCTTCATATTAAAAGTAGGAAAATATGATAAATCATCCATAATGTTTTTACCTTTTGTTCCCTTATCCAACACAACTTTTCAATCAAATTTTTCTTCCTTCTTCTCCTATTGAAGAGAAGATGAGTCTACCTTTTTACTTATTTCTTTTCCTTTCCCTTACTTGGAGCACCATAAAAAATCTTTAAATTATCCTCCTTGATAAATACAGATGTTGGTTTACCCTGATTTGGCTCTATCCTTCTATTCCTTAGGTCATAGGCACTCCTAGCTTTGTTAATTGTTGCCACAGTAAGGGATGATTTTTCTTCTTCATTAGGAAACCTAAAATGAGGATGCCTTCTATCATCATTCATATGTATTATATCATATGATACATCATTAGTAGATCATCTTCTGAATCAGAAAGAACCTACTAGTGATATCCCTGATATTCATTTCTCCTTATGTCAACATCAATAACCGGTTCCTCCTCATCAAAATAACACATGTTATTATCCCTTTTAATAGTGAACATATTAATAATAAGGTCTTTGTAATCTGAATTCACTGGTTCACTAGAATCATCCATTTGTTCTACCAATGCTCGAGCTACTACACATTGGAAAGAGGAATGTGGCATATTGCAAGTAGTACACCAAGGAATGTTCTCTACATTGTGGACATTATTTATTTTCAAAGGATCAGGGGTCTTCTTATTCTTCTGATTATCTTGGTTTTCAGGAACAGGCTTACCATCCTTCCAATTTGTTTTATAAGGCATATCTCACAGATTTGGATGTCTATCATTTATTTGATATTGATGCCTATTTTCATAGGACCCTCTTTCATTTTTCTCAATCTTTGTAGTGAGGTCTTTTACCACATGCATCAATTTTTCAACTTTATCTTCCTTCTTGTTCGGCCTTCTTGCTTGGCCTTTTTTTTTCTTTCCACATTCTTACATCCTCTCTTTTGAATACCTTCCCTAAGGCTTTTCTATTACTCTCAATATTTACATCCATTTTGAAGGATTCTCTCAAGGTTCTAGGATTTTTATCCCTTAAAAGGTATGACAAATTTCCATCAACTACATTGAAATAGGTTGTTAAATACACTTCCTCATCTAATCTCAAGACTTGAAGAAGTTTTTTCATGACCTTTTGGAACCTATTATTGAACTTTGTCATACTTTCATTTGGAAATTTCTTGATATTATTAAACTCATTAAGCATAAATCTTGAGTTGACATGTTCACCATATTTCTCCTTAAAACATTTGACAAATTCATCCCAAGATGTGATACTATTTTTAGGCAATCCTCTATACCAATCTCTAGCATCTTCATTCATAGATTGCACAAAAAGTTTCATTACCACATCTTCATGCTCAATCTCAAAGTCATTCATCTTATCAATGAAGGTTTTAAGGTGCTCTTCACAAGAAATAGCATTATTTCAACAAATTTAGGGATCGTGTCTCTTACCTTATTTGGAATAAAATTTGGTTGGCCAAGAATCCCATCAAATAATAAAGGTCGGTACCTATCCAAATGTATAGGTCTTCTTTGAAGATTTGCAACAGCCTGAGGTCCACTGGTTCCAACCGTTGCACTCTCATTTGTAACATTGTTCACTGCTCCACTAGCAGGAAGAGAGGCAGAATTTTGAACTAGGGCTGAAGGTTGAAAATTATGGATAGCAGCATTTTTTATTACATTTTGTATCTGGCCCATGGCTTAGGGTCCTTGACTATGGCCAACTCCTTGTGATTTTTATACTAAACCAACAACACATTGTTTCACACTAGAAGCAATAGGATCGACCAGAGATTGATTCAAAAAGGAAATTTTTGTTTTCATCTCTCCAGCTTCAGCTTCTAATTCATCATTTTGTAATAGTTTAGCAAGGTCCTCTTTTATCTTTCCTATCTCTTTCCAAGTCTAGATCCAATTATGACATCCCACTAGGGGCATTGTCATTAAGTCTTGGTTCTTCAATATGAAGGCTAGATATCTTTTGTTTTCCTTTCTCTAGAAGAGAATTTTGTTGAACCTTAGTAGTTCAGTCAACCTCCCAACTTTGCAACTGTCTCAAATTAGGGCCTTCACCCTTAAAATCTAATGCAAGGTGTTGTGAAATTAAGATCGTCCTATAGAGAATATATATAAGTGCTATATGAAATAGATTACCATTGTGATTGATCTTTTCACCAGCCATGGATATATATTTATATCTTTTGAATAGTCACGTCTTGAAGAGTCATGACCATATAAGAATATAATATGACAATTATGGTAATAACCATAATTGTCTACTATAACCATAATTAACACTAATATATACCATATTATATAATATATAAATATAAATCACAATTCTTCATTAACAATAATATATATATATAATACGAATGAAGCTATATCTTAACACTCCCTCTTAGCGAGTGAGTATTAAATACCAAAAGTCTATCATGACATCCGCCACTTCGGGACACACAAGTTAATGTAGTCTCGTCATGAAAATAGACTTGAATATCATGATCTCCGCACAGTCGGGACACACAATTAAGTAGTCTATCATGATATGGTTTCGTTATTACACATCCAGTAATAACAAGAGTCAAGATCTCCACACAGTCGGGACACACAATTAAGTAGTCTATCTTGACACTTTGGTTAACCATTTACAAGATCGTCACCTTGAAATGTTAACCCACACACAAATGATCATTTTCACACAATATTGCAATATAATTTTTTATATTTATTCATGAATAAAAAAAACTCTGGCTCATCCAGAGAGTGGAAACCGAGACTTCCACCTTAGAATTGTCTATCAGTCATGACAATTTAAAACCAACAACTCAATGTTGTCTAGCCATGATAAGGTTATTACACAACAAGTAATAACATAGTATTCAAGATACCTTCTTTTCACCTAATAAGGTTTTATTCCTCAACATAGCAAGGTTATCTGAAGTTACACAATCTTCTTTCTAGCAAGATGCTTGGTAAGAGTATCGGTTGTTTGTTCTTTAGTGAGGATGTACCTCCACTGAATTACAATTGTTTGCACAATCTCATAGTCTTGGTGAATTCTGAGCTTACAAAGTATACACCATCTTGACATGGTACACTACCTCTGAATTTGTATGACCAAGATCCTGGGGTGCCAACTTATTTTGACCTTCTAGCTTCTTCCTCTAACATATAGCCTTCTCACATGATAATGATCATAATTCTCTACTACAAGAAAAATTTCTTGATTACTAGAGAACCAACAAAACATGGTCTACTCCCTCTAAATCAAGATCCTTGAATGTTCACTGATGCAGATCCTTTAAATTCTCCATCTGTCATGAAGGCATACCCTATTTATATACTCAACTTAGTGTCACTACAGGATGTCATTTCATACTTTCCTTCCTGAGAGAACCAATACAAATAATCTGAATAGTCATAAGGTTACATTGGCTAGCATAAGATGCATTTGATCTTTTCCAAGTCCACAATATTAACACTCCCTCTTGGACCTGAGAGAAGATAATAAAGACCTCTAGTATTCTATCCATGTGCATCTCATCAGTGATTCTATCCACAAGTTCCCACTATTATAATCTTAGATTTGTTTTTCCTTCAATTGTGAACTCCCTCTTAATCAATACGATTGTCATAAGTTAACTGGACCATATGCTCCCTCTGAAGCTCAAGTTCATCGACTTCTTGACCTTTCTGAAGATGTCAGACTTCCTCTGAATTTGGATTTCATATGCTTTCATCCTGAAACTTTAAATATTTTCAAGTATTTCCTTTCGTAAGGTGAGCCCATGAATATTAAGGATGCTGGTAATGATTAAAAGTCTTGTCAGCCTAGGTAACAGCAGGCCAGCCCATTAGAACAAATTAATATTAATTTGGATCTTTGAAATCAATATTTCCCTTGTCATACAAATGATCACTTCCTTGCTGATACAATAACAATAGCTTTACACCAGGGTCATTTCAATTCACCAGTTGAAAACTTGCAGACTGATTAGTTAACTAAACTTGCTTCTCAAAAAGACCATATTCACGCTACAATGTAGGCTCCATAATGGATGTCAACTTTCACATGAAAGTACTAAAGTCTCTTAGGCATATTGTAGGTTTTTTTGTTTTTTTTTTCAAGAATTTGGTAGCCCCATCATTATTATGATAACACAATACTCATAAAAGTGTATTTGGTTCTATTGGATTCCATGCACCTAATGTTGGAGGCAATGGTAGCTTTGACTTTGCTAAAGATAAGCCATTTTCTTGACAAACCAAATGTCTGAAATTCTCAATCAGTTGTTCTGTATCAGTTGAAAATAGAGGCAAAACATCTACCACAGGCATTGCTGCCTTCTCCACCACCTCTGCAGGAAGGCCATCACCATCAGCTTTAAACAGATCCTTGAGAGCCACAAAATCTTCCTCAATCATTTGATAATCATATTTTAAAAAAAACACGACAAGGGCCTCCTCCCAACAATACCAACAAAAATCTATCAAAACAGGCCTTCATCAATGCTGTAAGGACACGAGTACAAACTCCTGTGTGGATAGTGTTTTCTACAATCTCTAGGTTCGATTCAAGTTGTTCATGGAAAGGTCCTATCCTTGAATTGGTAGTTTCCCCCATATACAAACCATCCTAGAGTTCACTACTCAAATCATGGAATACCACTTTATATGCAGCAGACTCACAAAGGTCCAGGATGCCTTCCTTGATTCCTGCACCCCACAGAAACAAGTCTGATGCATCTTGTTCTTTCACAAAGCTCACTGTATGGATGTGGGTGTCCATGGCTGGAAGGATGTGAAGATTTGAGGTAGCCAGAATAATCCTTCCTTGATGCTTGCCATCAAAACACACAAGCCCTTCCAACTGGGATGCTTCCAGGCACCATCCACAGTCAAGAGGGAAGGAAGGAAATTCAAGAATTTCCCTTTAAGTGTAGTAAGACCTTCATCCACAGATTTGAAAATAGTTTTAGATCCAGAGACAGCCTTCCAAAGACATGATTGCAGAGACATGGGATGCGCAATTCTTTGGTCAGCAGGGATCCAGAATCAGAAGCTACAGAGGCTGCAACAGTGGTTTTTCAATGCCTCCAGGTCCGCATAAGCCAACTATGAAAGGTCTGCCAGGATCCAAAAGCTCCAAGACGACCTTATCCACCATCGGTGTAGCAATCCAACATCCAGTCGGGGATAGTGTTTCTTTAGATTCATTAATTGAGTCTTCAACTGTGCTAGAAAAACTTTGAAAGGCGAGGAATGATTGCATTACTTCTCTGAGATGGGCTCTCACCAAAAAACTTGGCAACTGCAGTTCTGCGGAGAAGAAGATCGCTTCAAGTGATTCTGCAGCCTTGCAAAGCCTGGTTTTCAAGTCCATTATAGAAAGCCTCAACTCTTTCATATTATCTCTTCCAATTGTGAGGGCCTCCTCTGCTTCTTTTAATATCGCTTCGAGTTCCGCATCTTCAATAGGACTTTTCATGGATTGCAAGGTGGGGTTTTCTAAAGATTTATTGTGCAGATAAAAGGAACAAACCCCTAGTCCCCTGACTTGTGCTTTTGGACTACGAACTTCATCTGGAAGAATTGAGGTATTAGTTCAAACCCGATTGTGTTTATATGTATTGCATTGTGTATTGTAGCTATATCTATCAATTTCTGGAATTTGGTAAGTGTTGGATATAGCAATTCTGTTCAGATTCAAAGTTCAAAATTAATCAAAGGTTTCTACCAATAGTTCCCATGCTCTGACTTTGATAGTGCAAAAGATGATTATGCTAAGCAATGAATCGATTTCAATGTTTCCAGACTGCCGTCAAACTATACCATGTAATTCATAGTTTTATGTATGCTAGGCTCCCGCAATACTCTGGAACCATTAATATAAATCGCAATCCATAGAGTTTGGCAATGATGAAGAGATAATGGATTGATTTTTTGGTGTCGTGTATGACTTGAGACCAACTGACCAATGGAAGTTGACCTTTATGCAATGAATGATCCCTGGGTTTATGCTAGCATGAATGGGTATTGTTGAATACTGATTGGTGTAACTATTACACTCGATGAAATCATAAATATTATGATGATGTATTTTCCTTTGATGCTCAGTGTTTCCTCCTTGAACGATTCCTTCCGTCTACCTTTCTCCTGATTGCTAAGTCATTGCTGACCACTCCATATCTCCCTGCTTCATTCTGGGGCATCTCTGGTAGAATATATGTGATGATTTTATTAAAACAAACTTGTCGATTCTTATTCTCTCGCAATCAATAGATACTGTGAAAAGGGTGCATAAATATCAAAGATATGGCTGCCAATTTATCACCGATTGCTTGTGAATATATTATATATTTTATTTTCTTATAGGTTAGGCTCTGATACCATGTTGTGAAATTAAGATCATCCTATAGAGAATATATATAAGTGTTGTATGAAATAGATTACCATTGTGATTGATCTTTTCACCAGCCATGGATATATATTTATATCTTTTGAATAGTCACGTCTTGAAGAGTCATGACCATATAATAATATAATATGACAATTATGGTAATAACCATAATTGTCTACTATAACCATAATTAACACTAATATATACCATATTATATAATATATAAATATAAATCACAATTCTTCATTAACAATAATATATATATATATATATATATATATATATATATATATATATATATATATATATATATATATATATATATATATATATATATATATAATACGAATGAAGCTATATCTTAACACAAGGTAGGGCAGGGCAAGGGCCAAAGGCACACCCTAATCCTAATCCTCCTTGCAGAGATCACACATGGAAGAAATAACACAACAAAGTGAGAGAGAGAATACAGAATAGATCCTTTAATTTATCAAATTTATTCATACATGTTGGGCTGTAAGGCCTTCTTAGTTAGGGCTAGATATTACAATTCAATTACAACAATCCTCCACTATGTGAGGACTCAAAACTATCTTCAATCTTCTAATTGCTAACTACTACTATTCATCTTTTATCTCTAACTTGATGTCCTAAAACAAAAACCAATGACTACATTATATACAAGAGGATACCAAACAAGTCATCCTTCAAATCCACCATTAATGGAAGGAATGACCAGATCTAGGTCCACACACATCCCAATAATTGGTACCAACATTAAATCTATGACTACAATTAAATGCACAAGTCGGCCTCAACAAGAAACTAAAACAAACAACTCGGTAAGCAAGGATAAATGAGTTCAAGGAAAGGATAACCAAGCACCAGGGAATTAACTGACTAACTTGATTAAAGAAGGAATCAAGAAACTACTGAGCCAACTCGGTTAAAGAAGGAGCTGAGCAACACAGAAAGCTCAAACTTCTTTTTGGTGACATAGGATTGCTAAGGACCCGAGATGCTGCTACATCAGACACCCGGGGTAGTTTGAAATGATTCTCTAAATCATGTAGTAGGTACAACCTGAGTTGAATCCAAATCAGATTGTGAAATCCATGAATTATCTTTAATTGGTCTATTCTTCCACTTTACTAGATATTCCATGTACTATTTTCCTCTTGTGCTTCTGCCAATTCTTTGTTCCAAAATCTGCTCAACTTCTTTTGTTTGTTTCTTAGGATAATCATTTGGTACTATCATCTCTTCATCTGATTCATGGTACTCATACAAATCTACAATGTTAAATATAGGTGATATATCCATGTCATCAGGTAACTCAATCTCATAAGTGTTTCCACTGTCAAATCTCTTCAATATCTTGCAAGGACCAAATTTCTTCATTTCCAATTTCTCATATGTTCCAATAGGAAATCTACCTTTCTTCAAGTGTACCATTACTTCATCCCCAATTGCAAAAGTCTTATGTCTTCTTGATCTATCAAATTTGTCTCTGTATTTATGATTAGTTTTCTCCAACTTATGTTTCACTTCTTCATGCAATATTTTCATGAACTCGTAAAACCTTACTCCTTCAACACTTCTCTTTTCTTCACCATCAATAGCCTTCAAATCTAATATACCTCTCAGTTGTATGCCATTAACAATGTCAAAAGGTGTTTTTCTAGTACTCCTATTCACTAAATTATTGTATACAAACTCTTCTTGTGCTAACATAGAATCCCAATTACTCGGTGTGTCTCCAACTAAACATCTTAGAAGATTACCCAAACTTCTATTCACAACAAATATCTGTCCATCAGTCTATGGGTGAAATGTAGAATTATACCTCAACTCGGTGCCCAACTTTCTCCAAAGAGTCTTCCAAAAGTATCCAACAAATTTACTGTCTCGATCAGAGATGGTACTCCTCGGTAATCCATTGATGCAGGAGCATCTCGGGTCCTTGGCAATCTCGTGTCACCAAAAATAATTTGGAGTTTGTCTGTGTTGCTAGGTTTCTACTTTGACCAAGTTGGTCGGTAATTGGTAAGTTTCCTTTGGCTAACGAGTGTGGTCGATTCTCTCCTGGGCGGTTGGTTATTTCACTGGTGCTCGGCATTGTCTATCTGTTGCTCGGTTACCATACTTACTGACAAGTTTAGTTTTATTTCCTTTTGTGGCTGACTTGTGCATTTATATTGGATCATGGATTTAATGTTGGAATCCATCATTGGGAAGTGTGTGGTCCCAGATCTGACCGTTACTTCCATTGATTATGGACCTGAAGGCTGACTCAGTTCAGTAGACTCTTGTATAAATGTAGTTGTTTGGTTGTAGTTTAAGAGGGGGAATTCAGTTAGAACATAGGAGATAGAAGATTAGAGATTTTGGATAGATCCTCGCATGTTTGAGGACTTCTGTAATACATTTTTAATATCTGGCCCTAACTGGGAAGGCCTTACAGCCTGACATGTATAGTCCTATTTGATGAAATATATGAAAGATCTAGCATTCTCTCTCCCACTGTTGTCTTTATTTTCTTTCGCATGTTTTGAGTAGGCTTGGATCATTAGGGTGCACCATTGTTTGGACCCTCTTGATTACTATCTTGTGTTAGGTGGTATCAAAGTGAGGTGAGATCTTGATCTAGGTCTGCGGATCTAGGTTTGTTGGTTCCTCTTGAGAAGCCCTAGTTGATTGTTGTGGGGTAGCAGATTGTGATCTAACCTACAATTGTAGAGGGTTGTTAAGATGGTTCATGGAAGGTGAGATGCAGATCCAAGATTGGTAGATATGCTAAGGCAAATTACTGCTAGATTAGAAGCTATTGAGACAGCTTAGAGAAGAGGCAAACATCTTGAAGATGTTAGTGATGATGAAGTTGAAGAAGAACAGGCAAATGCAGAACCTGCACCTGTTATGGATCAAGGTGAGGAAAGATATTTGAAGACTTTGACAAGTCTAAAGGCAACACCACATTTCAATCCTCCTGAGTATGGTGGAAAGCTAGATTCTGATAAATTGGTGGACTGGATCACCAAGATGCAAAATTACTTGGAGTATGAAAACATTCCTGAGGATAAGAAGGTGAAGATTGCAAGCATAAAGTTGAAAAGCCATGCATCCTTATGGTGGGAACATCTGCAGCTGGATAGGAAGAAGAAAGGCAAAGACAAAATCAAGATATGGAATAAAATGGTGAATAAATTGAAAGGAAAGTTCTTACCTTGTGATTATCATATTAACCTAGTTCGGAGAATGCAAAGTTTGAGACAGAAAGATAGCTTGGTAAAAGAGTATACTGAAGAATTCTATAGATTAGATATCAGATTTGGACATGATGAAGATGATGTGGAAAGAATTGCTAGGTACCTGAATGGTTTGAGAGTTTCCATCCAAGAAGAAATCAGTATGGTCAAGTTGGAGAACGTTGAAGAAGCTTATCAATTTTCTTTGAAGGCCAAGGAGAAATTGAACAAGAGACATGAACAAAGACAAAGAGGTTGAGGTGGTAGATTCCCTAGAGGAAGAGGTAGATCTAATGGTGAAAATGGTAGATCTGCACTTGAAAAGACAAATCTGGACAAAGGCAAGACTGAGTCAAAAGGTGAAAGTTCATCTAGAGGTAGACGTAGTAACTACCGAGGTGGTTATAGCAGAGGAGGTTTCCGAGGAACTTGTTACAATTGTGGAGAAGAAGCACATAGATCTTTTGAATGTACACATGCTAGTAAGAAAGCTGGTAACAATATAAATGCTTTGGTGCAAGAAGAGTCACCAAATGAACCTGAGAAAGAAAATAACTTGATGGTAAGGAGAGCACTATGGAATGAAAGCAAGAAGGAAGATCTGGTAAGGAAAAGTTTTTTCAAGACCAGATGTAGAGTTTCTGACAAAGTTTGGAAGGTAATCATTGACAGTGGTATCTCAGAGAATCTGGCATCTGAAGAGATGGTCACAAAATTGTAGTTGGAAAGGTTGGTACATCCGAAGCCCTATCAGATTTCATAGATCAAAGATGAGCATACACTCTTGGTAAGTGAACAATGTTATGTGAATTTGAAGATTGGAAATTATTATGATAAGGTGTTATGTGATATCATGCCTATGGATTGTTGTCATATTTTGTTGGGTAGACCTTGGCAATATGATAGACATGCTATATATGATGGGAGATTGCATAAGTATACTATTGTGGCTGATGGAAAGAAACAAATCTTGTTACCTTTGATGGAAGAAACTATTAGTAATGTTTGCACATCTATGAAAATTTGTTTGATGGAAGGAAGAAATTTTGTTAACTCTTTGAAGAGGAATGATGTATGTTTTGTTGTGATTCCTAATAAGTTGAGTAAGAAAATAGAGGATAATGTCCTTGAGGAGATTGATAAGTTACTCACCAAGTATAGTGATATCATTTCTGAGAATGTACCTAATGGTTTTCCACCGAAAAGAAGCATTGATCATTGTATGGATCTAATCCCTAGAGCTAGTCTATTGAACAAGGCACCTCATAGGTTGACACCTACTGAGAATTAGGAATTGAATCGACAGATTCAAGAGTTGCTGGAGAAAGGTTTGATCAAAGAAAGTTTGATTCCTTATGCAATACCTGTTGTATTGGTACCGAAGAAGAATGGAGAATGGAGAATGTGTACTAATTCTAGAGGAATCAATAAGATAATAGTGAAGTATAGGATTCCTATACCGAGAATGGATGATATAATGGATAGTTTGACTAGAGAAAAGTATTTCACAAAAATTGATTTGAAAAGTGGGTATCATCAGATTAGAATCATAGAAGGTGGTGAATGGAAGACTACTTTCAAGACAAAAGAAGGTTTGTATGAGTGGTTAGTTATGCCCTTTGGTTTAACTAATGTATCGAGTACTTTTATGAGGCTGATGAATGAAGTTTTGAAGAAATTATTGGGTAAGTTTGTGATTATATATCTTGATGATATTCTGATATTCAATAAGACCAAAGAAGAACATTTGTTGCATGTTAGACAAGTTTTGTAGAGATTGAAAGAGGAAAAGTTGATGATAAATCTAAAAAAGTGTTCATTCATGAAAGAGGAGATTGTGTATTTGTGATTTGTAATTTCAGTTGATGGTTTGAAGATGGATCCTAAAAAGGTTGAAGCTATTTTGAATTGGCCTACACCTATGAATGCTAGTGAGGTAAGATCATTTCATGGTTTGGCAAGTTTTTATCGAAAGTTCATAAGGAATTTTAGTTCAATTTGTAATGCTATGACTGAGACTATGAGAGGAGACAAAAGAGAATTCAAGTGGACACATGGAGCTGACATAAGTTTTGAGACTTTGAAGCAGAAGGTTGCTGAATTACCTATTTTGGCATTACCTAATTTCAATAAAGTATTTCAAGTAGAATGTGATGCAAGTGGAAGTGTAATTGGAGTTGTGTTGAGTCAAGAAGGTAAACCTGTTGCTTTCTTTAGTGAAAATTTGAATGATGCTAGAAGGAAATATTCTATGTATGATCAAGAATTCTATGCTATTGTTCAAGCACTGAAGAAATGGAGACATTATTTGATATCGAGTGAATTTGTGTTGTATATTGATCATAAGGCTTTACAGTATTTAGGTAGTCAGAATAAGTTGAATCAGAGACATATGAAATGGGTTGAGTACTTGAAAAGTTATACATTTGTGATAAAGCATAAAAGTGGAGTCACTAATTGATTTGTTAATGCATTGAGTAGAAGGAGATCTTTGATGACTGAGATAAAAATTAAAGTTCTTGGTTTTGATGAGATGAAAGGTTTGTATGAAAATGACCTTGATTTTTCTGAGCCATGGAGAAAGTGCAGAGCACCTATTCAAGATCAACAAGACACTAAATGGGATGAATATTTGATTCAGGAAGGTATGTTGTTTAAAGGTATTCAGTTGTGTATACAAAGAGGAGTAATGAGAACTAATTTGATAAAGGAGAAACATAGCAGTGGTTTGGCTGGACATTTTGCTATTGATAAAACATGGAATTTTCTAAAGGAGAAGTACTATTGGCCGTAGTTGTATAAAGATGTTCAGAAATTTGTGAAAAGTTGTGGAATTTGTCAAGTTGCAAAAGGAGTAAGTCAGAATACTGGATTGTATACACTGATTTTTGTTCCTGAGAAACCTTGGATTGACATCAGTATGGACTTTGTTCTTGGCTTACTAAAGATAGTAAGAGGTAATGATTCTATATTTGTTGTTGTGGATAGATTTTCTAAGATGGCACATTTCATACCATGTAGAAAGACATCAGATGCAGTACATGTAGCAGATCTTTTCTTTAAGGAAATTGTCAGATTGCATGGATTACTGAGGAGTATTATCTCTGATCGAGACAGTAAATTTGTTGGATACTTTTGGAAAAACCTTTGGAATAAATTTGGCACTGAGTTGAAATATAGTTCTACATTTCACCCACAAATCAACGGATAGACTGAAGTTGTGAACAGAAGTTTGGAAATCTTTTGAGATGCTTAGTTGGAGACACACTGAGTAATTGGGATTTTGTATTGGCACAAGAAGAGTTTGCATACAATAATTCAATCAATAGGAGTATTGGAAAGACACCATTTGAGATTATGAATAACACACAACCGAGAGGAATAACTGATTTGAGAGACATTGCTGATGAAAATAAGAAAAGTGTTGAAGGAGTAAAGTTTGTTGAGTACATGAAAACATTGCATGAAGATGTGAAGCTAAAGCTAGAAGATAGTAATCAAAAATACAAAGACAGAGCTGATAGATCAAGGAGACATAAAACTTTTGATGTTGGTGATGAAGTGATGATTCATTTGAAGAAAGGTTGATTTCCTGTTGGAACATATGGGAAGCTGAAGATGAAGAAGTTTGGACCTTGCAAAATTTTGAAGAAATTTGACAATGGAAATGCATATGAAATTGAGTTACTTGATGACATGGATATATCACCTATTTTTAACATTTCTAATTTGTATGAGTATCATGAACCTAATGAAGACATAATAGTACCGACAAAATATCCTAAGAAGCAGAATGAAGAAATTCAATAGATTTTGAAGGAAAGAGTTGGCAAGAGCACAAGAGGAAAATAGTATATGGAATATCTAGTAAAATGGAAGAATGGACCGATGGAAGATAGTTCATGGATTTCATAGTCTGAGTTGGATACAGCTCAGACCAGACCTACCAAATGATTTGGAGAATCATTTCAAAATAACCTCAGGTGTCTGATGCAGGAGCATCTCAGGTCCTTGGCAATCCTGTGTCACCAAAAATAATTTGGAGTTTGTCTATGTTGCTCGATTTCTTCTTTGGCCGAGTTGGTGAATAATTGGTCAGTTTCCTTCAGTTACCGAGTGTGGTCGATTCTCTCCTAGGCATTCAATTATTTCACTGGGTCTTGGCATTGTCTATCTACTACTTGGTTACCATGCTCACTGATGGGTTTATTTTTGTTTCTTGTTGTGGCCGACTTGTGCATTTATATCGGATTGTGGATTTAATGTTGGAATCCATCATTGGGAAGCATGTGGTCCTAGATCTAACCTTTACTTCTATTGATTATCGATCTGAAGGCCGACTCAATTCGGTAGACTCTGGTATAAATGTAGTTGTTTGGTTGTAGTTTAAGAGGGGGAGTTCAGTTAGAACATAGGAGATAGAAGATTAGAGATTTTGGACAGATCCTCGCATGTTTGAGGACTTTTTTAATACATTTGTAATATTTGGCCCTAACTAGGAAGGCCTTACAGCCTGGCATGTATAGTTCTATTTAATGAAATATATGAAAGATCTGGCATTTTCTCTCTCACTATTGTGTTTGTTTGCTTCTGCATGTTTTGAGCAGGCTTGGATCATTAGGGTGCACCATTGTTTGGCCCCTCTTAATTACTGTCTTGCATCATCCATGGAATCTAAAATTTTCCTTAAAGAAAAGATCCTGCTATATGCACTACATTTGATGTCTTTCTACAACATATAAAATTTTCCATCTTTAAAAATCTATCCACAACAAAAAATATAGAATCATTACCTCTTACTGTCTTCAGTAAGCCAAGAACAAAATCCATACTGATATCAATCCATGGTTTCTCAGGAATAGACATTGGTGTATACAATCCAGTATTCTGATTTACTCCCTTTGCAACTTGACAAATTCCACAACTTTTCACAAATTTCTGAACATCCTTATACAACTATGGCCAAAATTATTTCTCCTTAAGAAAATTCAATGTCTTGTCAATTCCAAAATGTCCAGCCAAACCACTACTATGTTTCTCCTTTATCAAAATAGTTCTCATTGATCCTCTTGGTATACACAACCGAATACCTTTAAACAACATACCTTCTTGAATGAAATAGTCTTCCCATTTAGTACTCAGTTGATCTTGAATAAGTGATCTATACTTTCTCAGACATGACTCAAAAAAATCAAGATCATTTTTATACAAATCTTTTGTGTCATCAAAACCAAGAACTTCAATTCTCATCTCGGTCATCAAAGATCTTCTTCTACTTGATGCATCAACAACTTGGTTAGTGACTCCACTCTTATGCTTTATCACAAATGTATAATTCTACAAATATTCAACCCATTTCATATGTCTCTAATTCAACTTATTATGACTACCCAAATATTGTAAAACCTTTTGATCAATATACAACACAAATTCACACGGTATCATCTAATGTCTCCATTTCTTCAGGGCTTGAACAATAGCATAGAACTCTTGATCATACACGAAATATTTTCTTTTTGTATCATTCAACTTCTCACTAAAGAAAGAAACATGTTTACCTTATTTACTCAAAACAACTCCTATTGCACTACCACTTGCATCGCATTCCACTTGAAATACCTTATTGAAATCAGGAAATGCTAACACGTGTAATTTAGAAACCTTCTGCTTCAAAGTCTCAAAACTTTATCAGCTCCATGTGTCCACTTAAATTCTCTCTTATCCCCTCTCATAGTTTCGGTTACAGCATTACAAATTGAGCTAAAATTCCTAATGAACTTTCGGTAAAAACTTGATAAACCATGGAATGATCTTACCTCACTATCATTTTTAGGTGTAGGCCAATTCAAAATAACTTCAACCTTTTCAAGATCTATTTTCAAACCATCAACTGAAATCACAAATCCCAAATACACAATCTCTTCTTTCATGAAGGAACACTTTTTCAGATTAATCAACATCTTTTCTTCTTTCAATCTTTGTAATACTTGTCTAACATGTAACAAATTCTCTTCTCTGGTCTTACTGAATATTATAATATCATCTAGGTATACAATCACAAATTTACCCAAAAATTTCTTCAAAACTTCATTCATCAATCTCATAAACATACTCAGTGCATTAGTTAAACCAAAAGGTGTAACCAACCACTCATACAAACCTTCTCTTGTCTTAAAATAAATCTTCCACTCATCACCTTCTCTAATTTAGATTTGACGATATCAACTCTTCAAATCAATTTTGGTAAAATACTTTTCTCCAGTCAAACTATCCATTATGTCATCCATTCTCAATATAGGAAACCTATATTTCATTGTTATCTTGATGATTTCTCTGGAATTAGTACACATTCACCATTCTCCATTATTCTTAGGTGCTAATATAGCTAGTACTACACAAGGACTCAAACTTTCTTAGATCAAACCATTCTGCAATAATTCTTGAATCTGTCAGTTCAATTCCTAATTCTCGGTAGGTGTCAATCGATATGGTGCCTTATTCGGTAAACTAGCTCTAGGGATAAGATCCATGCAATGATCAATGCTTCTCTTTGGTGGAAAACCATCATATACATTATCAGAAATGATCTCCTTATACTCGGTGAGTATCTTCTCCATCTCTTCAAGGATGCTATCCACTATTTTCCCACTTGGTTTCTTAGGAATCACAACAAAATATACATTATTTTTCTCTTGAAATACTTAACAAGCTTTCTTCCTTCCATCAAACAAACTTTCATAGATGTACAAACACTACTAATAGGTTCTTCAATCAAAGGAAACAATATTTTCTTTCTCCCATCAGCCCAAATAGTATATTTATACAATCTCCCATCATACATAGCATGTCTATCATATTGCCAAGGTCTACCCAACAAAATATGACAACAATCCATAGGCATGATATCACACAACACCTTATCATAGTACTTGTTGGAAAGTTGGCTATACTGGTGTATATGACTTAATATAGTGTTTTCATTATGGCAACAAAGTCATATAGCAGTTTGGAGTCAGCGCACTTAATAAGAAGATCAGAATTCAGCTAAGTGTTGAAGACTAGACAGTGTACAGAGTACCCAAAGCTCAGAGCATCATCGCATGTGTGTAAGATCGAATTATGGTATGCGCCCTAGAAGATAATTTGGTTAGACAATACTCATGCTTAGTCTATGAGTGCATGATCAGATATGCAAGTATGAGAAAGATACAGATAGTTGAAGTTACACAGCCAGTGTGTGCCAGAGAAGAACAGTGCATATAGCTGACTGTTAGCATTTTTATTTGTGGTTATATTCTATTGATGTAAAAGCTATGCGCCTATTTTATTTAGGTTTCTGACATATAAATAAGTTTTTTTGTAAACACACTTGAGCAAATTCAATTGGTAGTGTTATATGTAATAGGTTTAAGGGCCGATCTAGTTGTTTGTTTTGTATGCGCATATAAATATGAGATGCACCCATTGTAATTACCATGGATGTAAAAAGAGAGTTGTGAGTGTATGCATCCTAAAATAGTCGCCTAGACTTTGGGCCCCCATTCATCAATTTATCAATTTCATGAATCAATGTCTTGCAACATTTTCAATTCAAATCAATTTCCTTAATCAAATCATAATTAATTCAATTATTTCAATATTTCTTAAAGTTTGATCATTTTATCCTAAGTTTTATTTAATTAAGAGAACATGCTTCCTTTTAATTAAATAAAAAAATCTTTTAATTAAATAATAAAAACACTTTATCCTAAGCCACATTTAATTAAAAGAACAAATCTCTTTTAAATAAATTAAAAAATCTTTTAATTAAATAAATGAGACCACTTTGCTAAAAATAATAAATAAATAATAAAAGAAAAAGAAAAAGACTTTTTGTCTTCATGTTGAATGCACACTTTTCAAGGTGAGTGGAGTCTCCTTTTGCCTCTTGATCTATTCCACACATCATTTTGCCTCTTAACCATATCCATTGATTATTCCTCTTGAGAATCTTGAGCACATGGATCAACCAAGATCTAATCTCCACCATTGCTCATTTCTTTTTGCCTCTTAATCTTGACCATCCAAGATTCTTTATAAGGAGCCTTCTCCTTCTTATTTAAGAGATCTAGATTTTTAGTATTGTTATGTTGCAAGTTTGAAGAGCGATTTTGGAGAAGATTTTGAGCACTTGATCTTGGATATTGAAACTTCTCTTTTCTTGTCTTCTTCTCTCATGCTCCATGGCAATCTATTTAGATAAATTTTGCACTTGCATATTAGATTAGATTCATATTTCCTTTCATAGAATAATCTTGCATAAGCATTTCCTTTCATAGTTTAGTTTTCTTTCATGTATTGTTATCATATAGAATAGCTTTCATTTTCATTTGCATGCATAATTGATGATCATGGAGACTAGAATTATTTTTTTTCCTCTTTTAATCTCTCATTTTATGGTGTACTTGCATGGGCACAAACTAGGTCTAATCTGAGGGCCTTCACCATAAACTCTTGCACTCCATGAATAGAGAGCTATGAGTCGCCATTTCAGACCTCATTCTTGAGCAATATTAGATATAATGACTCATAGAAGTGTGTCAAAATTTTAGCACACATTTTATTGGGGCCTACCCTGGGGCAGAAAATTGCATTTCTTGCCTCATATCATTTTATTTTATTTTTTAGATGATTTTCCTGTGCTGTCCATACTTCCGTGCATCACTGGTACTGATTCTTGTGTGAGATTTTTTCCTATATCGCGTGACGATTTGCTGGTAGTAGCATATTCTCATGCGGATCTGGTACTTTCTTGCATGGCACAGGGTACAGTCTCACGTGAACTTTCTGATAGCAGAGACCTAATTTGCATATTTAATCTTTTTGCTTTCTATTTTCTAACATTTAATGATTGCTGTGGTTATTTCCCTAATTCTATTTTCTGACACAACATAGCAGCAAGGCGTGTTGCTTTGGATTTGAGGTATTTTGTTAGATCTCTATAACATTTGGATTTTGGGCATAAAATGAATCTCTCATGTTTCTAGCTTGAATGTTTATTGCTTCCATAGATCACACTTCAATTTTTCTATAAAGGAGACAATGAATCTAAATTTTCTTTCTTGCATATATGTCTCACATAGTAATTAGGCCCTATGAACACTATTTGTGGCATTCTTGAGAGAGTGGGCTTCACTTGCTTGTCTTACATGTGAAGCTCTTCTTGACGATAGAACCCCTTGTAGGTAGGGAAGGAAGTTGTTATTATCTCACGGTCTTACTTGGTTTAGTCCCCAACTTTGATTGGTACATTCTCTCTTGGACCCACTTAGAGAGCTTGGTAGACATTGTTCTTGACATCATGAACCTTGGTGAGGTGGTTTCAATCTTAGCATGTCAATGAACTTTCTTGCTATGTTTGGGTGAAGTGAAGAGGCTAGAGGATTATCCTCTACTCCGTTTTTGGGTAGTACCAAAAACTCAGATCCTTGAATCTAAACCAAGTCCCCATGTGGTCTTTTTTGTGAGTCACCTTGTTAGAGAGGGTTAACCATAGTGGACATTCCCTTTATTAGGTCAACTATGTGGATGGAACCTCAAGCGGTAATAGTTATTTTTGCCATGGTAGCAACAACCGCTATATAAATGTCCTTGTGGAAGAAATCTCCACGGGTGTGGTTTCTTGTTGGGCTATCAGATCTCCTCAGCATCTCCTATTGATTAAGTTCTTGAAATGTGTCAAAACCTCGGTGCACCTAGATTGGAGTTCGCCGTCTTGAAATTAAAAAAGTTGCAGAGTCAAACCATTACTAAGAACCATAGTGCAACCAACTTTTTATTTGCTAGGACTATGTGTGTGATTGGGAAAACATTTGAGAACATACACAAATAACATCTTTAGGGAGTAGAATACTACGTCACTATTCTTGTTCATGTGCAAGGTTGTTTTTTCCCTTGCTTATTTTTTGAAGACAATTGTTTTCTTGAACTCCCTGATTGCTATCTTGTGTGTCTAATTAATGATAAGAATCGATTGATACATCTAACTGGTCACATTAAACAAACAAATCTGAGTTCCCAAGTGATAAAAACTTCAAAGATCTCCCCAAAAGTGATATGACATGTTGCTCAACATCCAAATGAACTTAAATGGTATCAAGTTTCAAAAAATGACTCTTGGTCTTCTTTCTTCCACATCTCCCATGTCTTCCTAGTCTCCCATTTTTATCCTTTCTCTTCTTCCTTCATGCTTCTTCCTCTTCTTCCTAAACTCTTCACGTCTTCTTGATTCTTTTCCTCTTATTATCTAGTCTACCTTCTTCTATTCATCTCTTCTGTCACTTCCATGCTTGATTCCTCCTCTTCCAAAACCATGAATTTCAACTATCTTGTTATGGAACCTCTCTTAAAAATAGATGATCTTGAACTCATTCCTCAATTTTGAAGAGTTTTATTCCTCCAATAGTCCTTCTAGATATTGCACAAGTGATAAACTTAAGACAAAAATAAAAGAAAAGTTGAATAAATCAAATGCCTTTACTAGGATCATAGACATGATCATGTCACAACCTCCTTCTTCCAAATTTTTTTCTTCTTCTAAGTCTTCTCATCCTTCCTCATCTTCCAAGTCTTACCATGACTCTTCTAGACATTATTTGCATTCCTCATTATCCAAGTCTTCTTCCTCCACTAGGTCTTCACTTTCCTCTTCTTCATGATCTTGTTCCTCTTCTACTTCTCCCAAGAGTCTTACTTCTCTTCTCAAGACATACCACAATGAGTAACATGACAATCCTTGTGATACCTCTTCCATGAAGAGTGAAACACCCATCTTTGATGACTATGATGATGGACAATGTAGTGATACCTATGACACCTCTATTACTAAGGGTCCTCCTAGTCATGTGCTCATTCTTACTAGAAATGGGTCGTCACATTGGATAGATCATGATGGTGATCCATATGATTCTGATTTTGAAAGAGACTTTGATTATTTTTGTGAACAATACCTAGATGATACATCTACTTCTATTGAGGAAGAGAAATCTTTCCATGCTAATTATAAACGTAAATACTATAAGAATCTCTCCTCTAAGAACTCTCATGCTAAAAATAAAGATTACACTCTCAAGAAAGATTATGTTAATGATGTACCTTTATCTTGTTATGGTTCTCTTCCATCCCCTACTTCCTCCAATACCCATACATTTCCTAAAGCTTCCAAGTCTTTCAAATATTTCACAAATCCTTCATCCAACAAAAGTCCTAATACTTTTCATGTAGTTCCCTATAGTTGTCCTCAAGGGCTACCTTTTAAAGAAACTCAAGTTAACCTTCACTTGGCTGGAAATAATTTCAATAATGCTAAACCTAAAGAGCCTAAGCCTTTATACGCTATAATGCTTACTTTAGCTAGTCCTTCACCATCTCTTCCAAATTCTTCCATACAATTCTGACATGCTTCCTTGTCCTTAGAAGTGGCTCCATGTCAAGAGGACTCTAAAAATGATAAAGAAAACAACATAAAGAAACATCAAGATCAAGAACCCTCCATGTCATCCAATCTTTTTCATGATGTCTCTTATCCATTTCATGGTTCTTTTGATTCTGCACACCCTTTCTCATTCATTCCACCATGTCTTAAGTCTCCTCCTAAGCAAGATCAAGCTACTACTTACACCGTTGAGCTTATTGACAATCAAAATAACCTTACTACACTTGCACTTTCCAAAGATGATACTTCCATTGAGGTTATTAAAAATAGTGTTGTTACTTCCAATGTTAAGCCTATTGAAAATCAAGAGAAAAATTATACGCTTATGCTATCCAAAGCTTCTTGTCAAGATCAAATTCTTCCATCTTCTTTTTCTACCACTCCATGTTCACTTCCACTTTCTACTCTTCCTAAGTCTTTTCAAGCTCCAAACAATCCTATCAAAGAAGTTGCTCTTATTCAAGATATTCATGATACTATTGCGAATCCTAATGCTCACTCTAAAGATGTTGATTTCTTTGGTTGTCATATAGATGTTGATGAACTTATTGATTATCCTTTTGTATCTTCCATGTCCATCCTTGGACCTCCTCCACCAATACTAAGGGCTTCATGTCTTCCTTCCATCTTGGGCCCTTATGTCCCTTCACTTTCCCCTCCTAACTCTCTTAATTCATCATCCATCTTGGGTCCTTGCATCCCTCTATCTCCTATCTTTCCTCAAGATCAACATTGATGCATACCCTTGAATCCTTTTCATCCACCCACCCATCTAAACCAATCATATCCTCCTTATTTTTCCACAAGTCCCAAGTCTTTTGGAAGTAACTTGAATGCTCAATACAAGAAAAAGAAGCAATACAAGAATCCATCAAAAAAAGAAGATCACCATGTCTCCTCTAATCGACATGGAGGTATAAAGTCAAAAGAGATATCTAAGAAAAAAACT
Organism: Chamaecyparis obtusa; assembly: GCA_027943335.1. Lineage (NCBI taxonomy): Eukaryota > Viridiplantae > Streptophyta > Pinopsida > Cupressales > Cupressaceae > Chamaecyparis > Chamaecyparis obtusa. The sequence continues at coordinate 389,829 of BSBK01005323.1, forward strand.
ACAAGACAAGTATGGGTTCTAAAATTCATCATTGAAGATATTCTCTCTAAATCATCAAAAAGAAATGAAAAGCCTATGACTATATGGATTCCAAAGTCTCTCTTGAAAGAGTCTCATTTTGAGAAACAAGTGAAGTTGACATTCAAGGTTTCAAAAGCTTCCACTTCATCTTCTTCCAAAAACATTCTCCCATTCTATGCACCTAAACCGTAACCTCTGCTATCCATTCACCATATTCCTTCATGTATTCCTTCATTCACGTTTCCTCCATCCTCTTGCCACCCTTCAAGGTGTGTGTTGATGTTGATCTTGCCTTCCTTTCCATCTACCCTTTCACAATTCTTCCATACATTATCCTTCTACCTTCTATCATTTTTCCTCATTTGCCTATTCCTCCTATCTTCCAACCTCACTCACTTTGCATAAAACTTTATCCTCCATTTTTCTCTTCCATCTTCCTTTCCCTATCAGTATCTTTGAGCATGTCATTTTAAATCCTTTCAATATCATGGTTTATCCTTTCAAGGAGCATTATCTAAAAAGCTTGCCTTCTTCCAATAAAAAAAATAAAAAAATTCAAAAAGAAAACAAAAAAAAAATGAAAATGTGCCTTGGTGGAAACCTGGAAACAGGTGCCTTGGTAGAAAAATTAAAGAGAAATAAATTCATCCTATGGTGAAAATCACTCCCTTGTGGCACCTTGGATAAGTACCGTGATGAAAACCTAGCAATCAGGCATCATGTGTAGTTCTTCTACATATTTCATCCATTTTGTCTTCTCTCTTTGATCTTGACAATGTTGACCTATACACAAATATTTGGCTATCTTGTGAGCTATCTTACGATGATCTTTCTTTCATTCCATTCATGTTTAGTCTTCATATTTATTTTCCTCCGTTCATTCTAGCCTTTCGCTATCATTTTCCCCTTTGGTCTTGATCTAATAAAAAAGAGTAAAACATGATGCTATGAAGCCTCTTGACATGTCTACTCCTTTGGATTGCATCCTTTCCTTCTTTTGCATTACACTTTTGTGACTTATTCTATGCTAGCCTTTCATTGCTTGTGCAAATGTGCTTTACATGACAATTTTTCCCTAGCTTGGGTACTCTTGAGGAGTTTTTCCTTGAGGATTTCTTCCTTTCATTCTCTTTTATTCTCGTGTCTTCCATCTTTTCCACCAGCTTTCTAATCCCTCTTGTTCTCCACCTTGCTAAACATTGGGACTACATGATGTGATCTTTCTTGGGAGTTTGATGCCCATTCTATCTAGGGGCATCCTTTGTACATACTTATTGATCCTGAAAAAATCCAAAAAAAATGATATATTGTCAAAAATTCTAAAAATTGAAAAATGTCTTAAAAAAATGATCATCTTAGTGAAAACCTAGCAATAGGAACTTCGATGTATCTCAAAAAAAATTATATATTCCAAAAATAACAAAAAAATCACAAAAAATCAAAAAATTCAAAAATTCAAAAAAAATAGAAAAAGTGCCTTTGTGAAAACCTAGAAACAGGCGCCTTGGTAGCAAAAAAGATAAAAAAAATTATCGAAAGTTCTAAGAAAAAAAAAATTGCAATAAAATCTAAGTGGTGAAAACTTTGAAATGGGAGCTACTTGAGGCCTTTGCACCCCTGTTTCTTAGCATGCATCCTCGACACTTAGCCTTTCTCCATCATGTCTTGTCCCTGTTGCCTTGGTTTGGAATTGGTCTTTGTCTTTGTCTAGGGGGCCTAACTATGTTATCTTTGGTCTCTTGGATGTGTTAGTCTTTAAGACACCTCATAAATGGTGTTTTTCAACACCACCCCAACTTTGTTTTTCAACACAACCCCTAGCATCGAGTGTTTCTCAACACTTCTCAGTTTGGTCTTAACCAATTTTGTCATGTGATCTTACCTACTTGCAAGCATTCGATCCTTATCCTCAGAACTCAGTATTAGTTAACACACTTAATTTTTTAAACACAACACTTAATGCTTGATATATGTGATGATATTTTCTTTGTGTGCTGACTGTTATTGATTTTCATTGAGTGTCCTTGTCTAATAAGTCTCTCCAGGATGCATAGCTAGAGGACTTGGGGCATGGGGTATGTTTTTATTTTCTTTTTTCTTGTGGGTGTGGTCTTGAAACTCTTGAGTGTCTCTTGTTGTTCCCTTGAAACACTTGGGAGATTTGAGACATCATCCTTGACTATTTTTGCACAACCGTTCTTATAGTCATCCTGACATCTATGCCTTGATGCGAGCATGGTTTTGCTGCATTAAATTGGGTAAGCTAACATTGAAGTCATCTTGACCTTTATATATTTGATGCTTATGTTATAATCTTTCCACAATCCAATCCGATATCAATCATATTCATATCTTCATAGTTGCGCTTGTGACTAGTGATGATTGTGTGATTTTTTGATGTCCGTTAATAATGGCCCAATGATGAAAATAAATTCTTTAACATTCTCTAATGAATGACGAACACAAAATGCTATGTTACAGTTGCTCTATTGAAAGTACACCTTTTCATTTTCATGTAGCTTGCATTGTTAGACTTCATGTTAATATGCATTTTTAGGCTGCATTATGAGTTTGAGAGGGTTTTCCTTCATCTTTCTTTTGGACTTTTAATCAACTGTGGTCACATTTTGATCTTCATTTCCTTATCTTCTTTCATGATCTCAATCAAAATTTCCTATCTTAAACAGTTGATTGATTTTGAGGCATCCTCTTCCTTGAGGCAAATTCTCTTTCTTCTCTCCATTTCTTTTCACCTCTTCCAAACTTCTATCTTCCATTCGATTTCACCCCACTTCTTTTCTTCTAATTCAATCTTGAGGCATAACCCTTCATGATGATCTACCTTAGTTCTATGATCCTTATATCTTTCATCTTACATCAAGAACCTTATCTTTAGTTTGATTTGATCAAATTCATCAATTTACTATTTTTCCTCTATCTCATTTCGATTTCGATCATGAGGGGGTAGTACCTATCAAACTTCAATCTTTGATTCAGCTTTACCAATTCTATCAATTGCTTCGCTTGGGGAACCTTTCTTGAGACTTGACAATTACCTATTTATAGGGGTGTTGGCCTTGTCTTTTTCAATCATCTTATCTTTGTCTTGATGTGTTCCCATCCGTCGATCACATGTCTAGGTTGTTTTGTGATCCCAAATTGATCTCACATTTCAATTTCATTCTTTGACTACATGTGTTCCCATGAAGATCACACATTACCCAAAGAGGGGCAAATGTATGCACCCTAAAATGGTCGCCTAGACTTTGGGCCCCCATTCATCAATTTATTAATTTCCTGAATCAATGCCTTGCAACATTTTTAATTCAAATCAATTACCTTGATCAAATCATAATTAATTCAATTATTTCAATATTTCCTAAGGTTTGATCATTTTATCCTAAGTTTTATTTAATTAAGAGAACATGCTCCCTTTTAATTAAATAAAAAAATATTTTAATTAAATAATAAAGGCACTTTATCCTAAGCCACATTTAATTAAAAGAACAAATCTCTTTTAAATAAATAAAAAAATATTTTAATTAAATAAAGGAGACCACTTTGCTAAAAAATAATAAATAAATAATAAAATAAAAATAAAAAGAAAAATACTTTTTGTCTTCACATTGAATGCACACTTTCCAAGGTGAGTGGAATCTCCTTTTGCCTCTTAATCTATTCCACACATCTTTTTGCCTCTTAACCATATCCATTGATTTTGACTCTTGAGAATCTTGAGCACTTGAGCTTGGATATTGCAACTTCTTTTTTCTTGTCTTCTTCTCTCATGCTCCATGGAAATCCATTTAGATTAATCTTGCACTTGCATATTAGATTAGATTCATATTTCCTTTCATAGAATAATCTTGCATAAGCATTTTCTTTCATAGATTAGTTTTCTTTCATGCATTGTTATCATATAGAATAGCTTTTATTTTTATTTGCATGCATACTTGATGATCATGGAGACTAGCATTCTTTCTTTTCCTCTTTGAATCTCTCATTTCCTAGTGTACTTGCATGGGCACAAACTAGGTCTAATATGAGGGCCTTCATCATAAACCCTTGCACTCCATGAATAGAGAGCTATGAGTCACCATTTGAGACCTCATTCTTGAGCAATCTTAGATATAATGACTCATAGAAGTGTGTCAACATTTTAGCACACAATGAGAATTACAGAAGTATGCAAAGAGACTATAAGATGTATTAGAGCTTTGGAAGAGGTCAAAGCATCAACGCACCAAAGGAACTGATCTGACAAGCAGTGTCACAGTGACAGTTCATCCAATAGATATAGTGTGTATTTGAGATCAGAAGGTTGTAGCCTTCACCACTTGAATAGTGACCTCTAGGATAGTGCATCCACTCCCCTAACAAGTACTTTTGTAAAAGACTCCTAACAGGGTCTGACCCTTGACTAGGTCTATTGTACTTAATACATTGTAAAGAAACTCCTAACAGGGTTAAGGATCTTCTAATAAGGATCACAAAATACTAGTACAGAATATTAGTGGGTGTCAATTCCCACTGGATTTTTTACCTATTTGGGTTTCCCTGTAATCATATTGGTGTCATGTGTTGATTTCTTATTTCATGTGTATATGAATGTTCATTTTAGTACTTAAGCATTTAGGTTCAGTTCAAAGATTAAGTGAAAAGATAAATTATAGTGAACATTGATTCACCCCCCCTCTCAGTGTTCCCATTCCTAACAATTGGTATCAGAGCTCTGGTCCTTAGCAAAGAAGTTTAACCACTTGAGGAGATCATGGACAAAGTAGAGATGAAACATCTGAAAAGAAATCTTGAAGCTGCTCTTGAATACTTAGACAAATCCGAAAGAGAAATTGAAGAACTGAAAGAAAAAGTCAGTGATGCTCAACTAGTTATCAAAAGGCTAAGAAAGGATCTGAAAGAATGTTCCACCAGTGATTTGGGGATGATGGTCAAGAAGCTGAATGAAAAAAATGTATCCTTAAAATATCAGCTTGAAGAACTTGATGATAAGCTAACTAACAATCAGGAATTCTATAATGAACAAATCAAAGAGAACCTTCAACTCAGTGAAGAACTAAGGCAGGAAAATAAGGAAATCTTGGAGCTAAAGAACAACAAAGAAAGCTTGGATTCTAAATTGAAAGATGTAAAGAATCACATTGACAAAGTACACACCAGTTTTGATTTGATAGAATCTTAGTTGTATGCAAGAAGCGCTAAAGGAGATACTAGTTGCATTGGATACAATGAAGCACAAAATTAGATTGACAACATGCGAGCAAGAAAGAATACACAAAAAGACTCTATTGATGCCAAGAAGACTAAAGATCAAACTAAAGATAATAGTAAACCTCCTAAGGATGAGCACAAGCTAGTAGACCATACTTGTTATGCATGTAATAGGCATGGACATATTGCAAGGAACTGTATAGAGGTAAGACCTTTTAATGGTTACTGCTATTCATGCAATAAATTTGGTCATAGAGCTATGAATTGCAAGACAAGTAAAAAGAACAGGACTTAGCATGATCAAAGAAATAAAAATCAATCAAGTTATCAAAGTATTACATGTCAAATATGCAATTATAATGGCCACTCAACTAGACAATGTAAAATGGTGAACCATGTCAATGCGTCGATGAATATAAGGCCTCTAGTCATTTGTCACTCTTGTGACAAGGTTGGACACATCTCAAAGTTCTGTAGATCAAGGACACAAGGTCAGGAAACCCCTAAAAAGATCAAAGAACCAGTACTAGATCTTGAAGGAGAAGTCAAGTTTATGAAAGCCTTAGAGGATGAGAGCATGATTTGGTTAGAAGCAAAGAAGGATAAGGTTGATGAGTATGTATTGGATGCATCCATAGTGGATGCACCCTCTACATTTGGATGAATGGCCCTCAGGGTCATAGGGGGAGCTAATTTAGCTCTAGACCTCTGTGTGGCCGGTATACTCACTATCAAAGTATGCTCCTTTGGACTTAAGCTTTTGGAGACTAAGGGAACCTTCATGGAAGAGCACATTAGTTGATTGCTTGTAGAATGAAAGATATAAATTTCCTAGTGACAGCCTGGTTTACACAACAAGCATGAATGGTAGAATTTCTACTTTAAAGTACACAAAATTTAGAAGATCTCTCATTGCATTCAAATTAAGAGTGATTGAAGAGCAGAAGAGATATAGTAGTTGATTGAGAAGGATTTCAGTTGATTCATCAAGTGATTTGCAATGAAATTGAATGGTTGTAGAAACCCTAGCTCATTGTGTCGATTCAAAATCTCTTGGAAACCTTTGTGAAAGTGATATACAAGTAAGGCATGGCTACTCCTATAGTATTTGATGTTTTGGAGAAGAAAAGATATGTGTTTAAGAGGCATCCATTCAAATCTACATTAGATGATCTATAAGGGGCATTCTCCCAGATGCCTATGGGCATTATGCATTTCGAGGACATTAGGGCATACATCTACTATAAGAAAGAACCAGTAGGATTGGACAGGTTAAGGGTGCACATGGAAACTATGTTGAAACCAGACAAAACCTTCATGGATGAGTACACATGGTAGAATAATTACCCTATAGTGGAGTATGCTACGACATATGAGTTCTATGAATCAAAATGGATCAAGATTCTTTTGAGTAGGATTCATGATGACCTATTTTGGATAGGTGAAGTGTTGGTCAGAATAACTAGTGACCTAATTCATGAATTAATAGGCCTCTCAAAGATAGGCATCATCCTTCCAGTGGGTCAAGATGTAAGGAAGATTGTTGAATAGAATTGTAAGTCAAGGAGTGATAGGTATGGAATGACTATAGAGCCTATTGAGAAAGATGACATTAAATTGATGTCTATGATACTTGGATATAGATTTCAACACACCAGCAGGGTGAATAATATGTCTATGGGCACAATTCTTGCAGTCATAAGAATAGTAAATGAGAATGGAGATTTCAGCCTGTGTGAAATCTTGCATGCACAACTAATTGACAACATCAGGGCAATTAAGCATGATAAGACCAAGATATTCAGATTTGGGTCTTTGATCATCTATATTTACTTTCACATTGTTGGAAAAATATCTGATTTGTATCTAGACAAATCCTTTCCCACAATGCCTCAGATAGCTCTCAAGGCATGTACTAAGAGCACTTCAAAGGACTACATGACTCTAGAGTTGAAGACATTCAAATCTAAAATGCAGATGAGGTATAGGATACCAGAGAAGATAGTTGAGAAATATAAGGATACTATCTATTTTATGGTTGAAATAGACTCAACATGCATGGAGGTAGTTGAACCAAGAATAAAGTGGATTCATCCACTAGGATATGAAGTGGAAGAGCCTATTTTAGAGGCTTATGCTCAATTTTTGTTAGCAGCACCCAAAGACCCTAATGAGCCAAGATGGGGAGCCTATGAGGAGAAAACTAGAGAAGTTGATACAGTATTAAATAGTGCAACAACAAAAAGAACGGTTGCCAAAGTTACCTCAAAAATCTTGAGAATGTGTGGAGTGTCTCAAGAAGATCTAGATAGAGCAAGAGAACAAAAGCTTGCTTTGTAATTAGAAAGCGTAGATGTAGCAAAGATAGAATCAGATGATCCTAAGTTGAAGAAAGTGAAGATAGAAAAATCTGATTAACAGAAGGGTAAAACTGATGATATTCCTTCTACATCCAAAGAAACCATTGACCTTACTTCTCCTCCTCAGTATAAGGAAATGCCAAAGAGGAAGAAAGAGATCAACACTAGTCATCCATCTTCAAGAGTCACAAGGAATAGAAGGAACTCACAAGCACCTCTTGAAGTAAGTTTCAAACCTAGTCTCAGTATGCTAAGTGCAAGGATAATTAATGAGGGAAGAACTGATCAAGTAGGAAAGTTTTATGAAAAGTATAGTGAGATAGACAAATCTAAGATACATGGCATTTTACTCAAACACATGCTGAAGTTCTAGAAGATAGTCTTGGAACTCAAGACTGTGATCCCTAATAATGTATTAAACATTCTGGAATTCCAAAAGAGGTGGGCTATTGAAGAAGATCTATGGATAAGGGAAAAGATTCTAGATGATACCCTTCCTGTATGTTCTCTAGAGGAGCAGACCTTGTTGTTAGACCTAGTGAAGCCACATCTCAGAACAAAGTCAAGGAGTTTTCACATTATGGACAAGAACTATGATCTTGTTACTAAGGAAATAGAGAAAGTATTCATGAATAGACACATGTTTCTAGACATTGTGCCCATAGCATAGGTACCCATAAAGGAAGTCAATTTGGAAAAGCCCACTAATGCATTAGTGACAGGTCCTCAGGATTCAACACCTGTAGTAGAAACACAAATAGAGGTAGATAAGTCTGCACCCATGACAAAGTCATTAAAGAATAGCATCATTATCATTGATAATGTAGAGATAGCCATGGTGGCCACTAACACTGAGTTAGATAAGTTTGAAGAGGCTTTTGTGAGCACACAAGAAGCGAAAATCTTATGTAGTAACAGTCCTACACATCAAGAATAAATATTGATTGAGGATATAACAAATGAAAAAGAAGAAGAAAAGAAAGAAAATGAGGATGAAAAACAAAAAGAGAAATAAGAGGTGAAAGGAAGTGAACAAAAGGATGAAACATCAATTGAACTAACCAAAGTGAAACAAGAAGTCATCATTTCCTCATTGTTGTCAAGTTTGACACCTGACACAACCAGTTTGGATTCATGGGGAGAAGAAGATCTAATTAAATTCAGCATCTTAGCTATGGAGAAGGCCAAGGAGAAACAAGTGATGAGGAATCCCCTCCTTGTAGAGTCAGTGACCATCCTAAACAGCTTGTTACCTACTAACAAGAAAGTGTCCCAAGTACACTGAGTTGATGATGTCAGTTCAGTGATTTCACAATTCAAGGGAAACTTCTCTATCTTGGAAGAATCAACATCTCTAATTTCAAAAGAGAAGTATATGAATAAAAGGCTCAATGAATTGATTAGCAACTATGCACTTGACCTGAGCTCACTAAAGGCTGGTCAAGAATCCATAAAGGAGTTTTCTACAAAGGGAAGAAAGATCAGTGTTGAATATATGAACCAAGACAAGCTGACTGGTGATCTGTACAAAAAGGTACAAGAGGTAGAAGCCATGATAGATATCATCATAAAATTAGTGGATGATCCATCTATTGATGTGAACATGTGCAACAATGTCTACCAAGGACAGTTAGAAAAGATTGAGGAGGTAGAAAAAGAGATGACAAAAATAAGGGCTAGATAGACTTAGTTACGGAATGCTCTTGCACCCTCATTAGACATACTAAATCAAAATATCAAGGAGATTGATGCCACCATGGTGACATATGATCAAGGTCCTGTAATACCCCAAAAATTGGCTATAAGTTCATTAATCTCCTACATCTTCAATTCGAACGAAATCAACATCAAAGTCCTAATCTAAGGCACATATAAACATCATCGAATCATAATTGATTATCTTAAATTCTACATCAGAGAATATTCCTAGTAATATTCCTAATCATCATAATTATCTTTAATTTTATAATTATTTGGCAATAAATCACATTTATCCTAAAATTTGATTAATTAAATATTTTGCATATTTAATTAATTAGATTTAATATTTTCCACTTAATTGTTTAATTAAATTTAATTATATCTATTATTAATTGTATTATTTAATTTTGACAATAAATCAAAATTCCTATGAATAATTGATTAAATTCTTATTTAATTAATTAAAGCATGTTGTCATTATTTAATAATATAATTTTTAATAAAAGTTTGGTAAAATAGTTAATTAACCCATAAATTAATTATTTTATTTCAAAAAGCAGTTAAGTTGAGAATAAATCACTTTATTTATTTATTAAATCATAATTATCCATGTGCACATTCAAGGACCAGTTAAACTCAAAATTGGAAAATCAATGCAAGTTGTTAGCTTTTTGAAACTCAACATCTTTTCGAATTTTAAAGTTGATCTAAACTTCTAATTCAAGTTGAACTATGCTTTTGCATGATTTTTGTGACTTAACTATCTTTATTTAAAAATAACTCAAAAATCAAGTTGAGTTATTTGAGTGATTTATGGCTTTTTCTCATGCACCTCCAAAGCCTTGGATTTCTATAAAAACAAGGCTCATCTCTTCATAATTCATCTCTCAATCATCTCTCAAATTTGCATACACATATTTTGCACAATCACGCTGGAGAATTGGAGGCTAAGGAATCAACTTGCGAATTCAAAGCTTTGTGAGATCAATTTCAATTGCATAGTTTTTATATCTTAGCATAGAATTTCATAGTTTTCATATCATTGTTAGAATCTTTATTGTTAGATCATTTAGCATCCATAGCATATCAGTTTTTATTATTCTTATTGCATAGAAAATATCAAAAAAATATAGATTAATTGTATTCAATTTCATATCCATCTTTTACATTCAAATCCTTCGTTTAGGTGTCGTCTAGGTCACTGATCTCGATTACAATCTGAGAACATCAATCTCGCACCTATTAGAAGGCAGTAAATCGCTTGGTTAGATAGCTTTCAATTTTGCACAATTTTGATTATCACTAATCTCTAATGTTTTACTGAGTGTTGTGTCTACAGATTAGGTACAATTTTCACACACACATTTCTAGCGCCCACCGTGGGGCAACCCACCTTTGCATGCTGGTTTTGATTTTTTTGGGAGCTAAAACCCCAAAGTTTCAAAGATTTAATTTTATCTCCCAAAAAGCTTATAATTTTGGTCTAAAATTTGTTTTGCAAGTTGGTGACATGTCAGGGAAGCTACAATAAAAAATTTAGAATTTTCTGAGATGTTTTGAATTTTTAATAATTTTTTCTTGAAATTCTGGAAAAAATTAATATCTGACACAAATCAGCATATTTTTTGAAAATTTTTATATTTTCAGAAAGCTCTTTAAATTTTATAGGGGGTCCATTCTTTGTGTTTTAAATTTGGACATGATATCATAGCTCAAATAGTCAATTTATAAAAACTGGTCTGTTTTGATAAAATGGGTCTCTAGGGCACAAATGAAGAGATTTTTCTAAAATTTTTGCATTTTTGGAAAGCTCTCTATTTTTTAGTAGGGGTCTCTATTCTGAATTTCTATTTTTGTGGCCAAAATCATATTAAAAAAAATTAGATCTTGTTGACTAGGTCAAATGCAGTGCAAAAAAATTAAAATTTTGTGATGGGTATGCACTTATTTTTCATATGATTCAATGCATGATATGAGTTTTCATTTGGATTAATTTCTAGTTATTATTTCTCCTAACAATTGATTTTTAGATCTAACCCTAGGGTTTTCATAAGTTGAATATACATTGCATATCTTGTTTGCTTGTTAGCTTGTTGGAGAGTTCGTAGCTTGCTTGCATAGTAAAGCTCAACAAAAATTGCTAAACATCAGGTAAAATCTACTAAGCACATTGCAAGAATCCAAGGTATTCTCCTTCATCTATTAACATTTCAATTTGGACTTAAAATAAATCTCTTATGTGTCTGGCTTGTGTGCATCCTTTCATGCTTTTATCTATTTCTACACACTTGCATAATTGATACTAGGTTGTGACCCCTTAAGGATTCATTAAGTAGTCTTAGAATACTTGTGATTGATCTTGATTGCTATCTTGGGTTATTGGACTCGCTAATCCGCCGGCCCCTCATTTCCGCCCCATGGTTGCAATCTCAGCGCCATAAAGGGGAGGGGTCAACAGGACATAAGCGTTAAGTGTTCCACTTGGCAACCCTTTTGTGATTTTAGGAACTCACTTGTTTTCTAAGTTGGGGACTCATTTTTAGCTTGTGTGAGGTGTTAAGTGTTCCACCTTGTGGACTCATCTCATATTCTCTTTAAGCGTTAAGTGTTCCTCTTTCTGCTTTTTGGGTACTTTTGGTAGATTTGCTTTTGGAAACATACATCTGTGCTCACATAGTAATTAGGCCCTATGAACACTATTCATGATTCTTGAGAGATTGGATTCCTAGCAAAATCCTTCTTGATGACAAAAATCCTTGTAGGTAGGGAGGATACTTAGTGTGTTTCACATTCAACTTGGTTAGTGTGTCTTCTCTTATTGATCGATACATTCTCTCCCAGGAGAGGTTGATAGATCACGTGGGGTTGACATCACGAGATTTGGTGAATCAAAATTGGTTAGTGTGTCTTCTCTTATTGATTGATACATTCTCTCTCCGGAGAGTTTGATAGATCACGTGGAGTTGGCATCATAGACCTTGGTGAAGCAAAACTTTATCTTAGCGTGTCGGATTAATCTGCTTGCTTTTTTTGGGTTAAAAGTGACAAGGTGTCAAAAACCTTAGATCTGGAGCCAAGTCCCCTTGTGGTATACTATTGTGAATCATCTTTAGAGAGGGTTAACCGTAGCAGACAATCCCTTCACAGGAAAAACTACGTTGATAGAACCTCAAGCGGTAATATCCATTTTCGCCATGGTAGTGACAACCGCTATATAAATGTTCTTATGGAAGAAATCTCCACGGGTATGGTTCATTGTTGGGTTGTCAGATCTCCCTAGCAGCTCTTGAAGATTAAGTTCTTAGACTGTGTCAAAACCCTGGTGCGCTAGGATTGGAGTTCACCCCTTTGAATCATAAAAGTTGCAGAGTCAAACCATTACTAAAAACCCTAGAGAGGCCAATTTTTCATTCTCAGGTATATGTGTGTTATTGCAAAAAAATTTAGAACATACATGATTAGTACTCTCAGGGATTAGCACAATTTGGTCACTTGATTGTTCATGCGCAAGGTTGCTTTTTCCCTTGTTCATTATTTTCAGACATGCTTGGAATCACTTGCTAGCTTTTCTGTGTGCTTGTTTATCTACTTGGCTATTAAAAATGATCAAATCTGGTATAACCTTCAAAATCTGGATGGTACAAATTTGCAAACAATTCAAATCTGAAAACTCAAATTTGCAAAATCTGAAGTAAAATTCTTTTCTGAAGTCAAAAGTCATCTCAGGAGGTCAGAAAGTCATACGAGTTTTGTCAACTTTCATTTCATTGCTACCCAACTATCATATGAGTTTAGTAACTGTCGTTTCAAAGACTACCTAGTGTCGTATGAGTCTGCAGAGTGTCATTTGGAAAAATTTGAGAGAGTTGTAAAAAATTGTCAAATTGCAAGATATCCAATGTTTCCAGCCTAGTTCCAGAATCTGTCAAAAATATCATTATGTCAGGAACAGAGCAGTAGCTATTGAGCATTCTACCATTTTTTGAGTTTGATCTTTTGAATCCGATCTAGTCTTCTGTTTGATCAATTTGAGTCCTTTTTATCTCGTGTCAAAACCTTGTCATAACTATCAATCTTCAATCAATCTTCAAAAATAGACTAAGTGTTGAGAACTCATGTCCGCTATCTTTTGGGTGATCTATCCCATACATCCAGGGCATAGTTTCCTTCACCCACATCTCATTAGACCTTCAAAACTATCATAATCTTGACAAGGTTGCGCCATCTGATTTTCTCGAATCAAATTGTTCTTCAGTTGTCTTCATCCTTTTCTTCTGTTTCATTCAAAGTTAATGGTGGAGACCAGAGCTTCTTCACACAAGAAATTAGAAGAAATATCTCAGAACTTACTTTTGACCAATACCCCGGGTCCAACTCTTGAACAACTCATGAAGTCAAGTATTTACGAAGACGACGGTCTCGGTAACTTTCGATTGAAAACTAGTTACATACCTCCTTTATCAACTCACAGAGGTAATCAGCAAACTCCTCAATCTGTTCCAGGGAGCCCAAAAACTCCTATCATGTCTCAAGCAGGGACAAACCATGGTTCTCTAGGAGGAGGATCCCAGGGACACCATTCTCAACATAATGCTGACCAGGAACCTACGCCCTCTGAAATCCATCGATGTCAGAATGACGATGAATTCAAGAGAATGATGAGGCATTTCTTGAAAGTGGATAGAGAGGCATAATTTTTACAATTAGCCCAGGAAGGGGCTAAGCTTCCTCCCAACTTTAATGTTGATGATATAATCACACATGAGGAAGAAACTCCACTCACAGCTATGACAAAACAGATGCATGCTATACAAGTCAAATTTAACAATCTTAAGAAGGAGAAGGAACCCAAGGAGTTCTCCATGGAGGCCCTATGTCCTTTCCCGTTCGACAAAGACTTGTATATGCCTCCATTCCCAAAAAGAGTGGAGATACCAAAGTATGAAAAATATGATGAACACTCTGATCCTCAAGATCATGTTAGAGAGTTCTATATGTAATCCATGGAATTCATGCATGAACTGACTTATCTGATGCATCTTTTTCCTAGATCCTTGGGAGGAGCATCCATTCAGTGGTTTTCAAGATTACCTTCTACGATAAAAACTTTTGAGGAATTGATTAAATTATTTTATCAACAATATTCCTACAATATTCAACATCTGGTCACCATGATCGATATCTACAACCTCAAGCAATATCTAGGGGAATCATTCCTAACTTTCCTCAAGAGGTGGAGAAAGAAGTTCTCTCTATATGCTAGACAAATTCCCAAAATGGAGAAACTTAAAATCTTTATAAATAACCTTGTTCCAGAGCTCAATTATCCATTACAAATGCAAGATCATGTATCTTTTGATAAAATGGTGGATAATGCAATCAAGATCGAGAAAGTACTTATCAAGAAAGGAGAAATCACACTTCAAAAGGACAAGTCTGAATTTGGATCTAGCTCAAAAGATAAAAACAAGAGCTAGAATAGAAACAAAGGTATCATCTCTGATGGTGTTGTTGATACTATGTGCACCCCATCAAAGGCACCGGCCTACAATCTCACCCTTGCCACCAAAGCCATTGAAGCTTCAGAGCAAAAATCTACTGAACTATCTCCAAAGAAGCCATTCAAACGATGGGATAATAAATGAAAGTTTACTCCCCTGGGAGAATCTTTGGAATCTGCCCTGAGAACCCTGATAGCTGATAACATGATCTCTTTACCACCAATTTGAAACCCTGATCCGGATCCAAAACCATATTGGTGGAAAGATAATGCATTCTGTGCTTTCCATCGGACTAAAGGCCACAAAACTAATGGATGCTTCCACTTGAAGCATACCATTCAAGACTTGATAGATCAAGGGGACATCATGATCGATAATCCTACCAGCAATAATGATCACACAGCATTTACAGAACTGTTTCCACAACATGGCAAGGGAGTTTCCACTTCTCAGCCTAACATGGGGGAAAAAGTCAACTATGCCTACCCTGGAAACAATGTTGTCATCAATATGGTTGAATCATATCTCTCTAAGAGCTGCAATGTCATCACAATTGTACGAAGAGATAGAAATCATTCCTCGGCTAATGCAGTTACCAGATCACAAGCTCAGGCTCATCTGAAAGGATAAACACCAAGTTCATCTAATGTCCCTAAGATACCTTTCAATCTCACATCTACTTCTAAACAGAAGGTTGCCTCGAAATCTTCCAATCCAAAGGATACAAGACCTACATCTTACAGCATCGTCCAACAACTCCAGCATACCAACGCCAAAATCTCTATGTTTGAGTTACTTTGAATATCTCCAGCTCACAGAGATATCCTAGACAAAGCTTTGCTCAGCTCTAATGTTCCTGATGATCTAGATCTAGACAGGTTCCAGACTATGGTTGGTCATCTAACGTCTCCGCAATATATCTCCTTTTCAGAGGAAGATGACAACTCCCTAAGTCACCCACATAATCAGCCCTTGCACATAGAAGTCTTGATCCAGAACCGTCAAGTCAAACGTGTGTTGATAGATGGGGGCGCAGGCCTCAACATTTGTTCTTATAGCTTAATCACACAGTTGGGATTCTCAGAGATGGCTATTGATCCTCGAAAGAAGATCACCATAAAAGCCTATGACGAACAAGAAAGAGCTTCTAAAGGCACCATTGTCTTACCCATCCAAGTGGGTCCGGTCATCAAAGATACCACATGTCAGGTGCTTGATCTACCATTGGCTTACAATATCCTTCTAGCGAGACCCTGGATACATGAAATGCAAGATATTCCTTCTACGTACCATCAATGCTTGAAATTTCCCTATGAAGGGGTAGAAGTTACTATCCTAGTAGATCTGAGTACAACTTGCGATAAATTGAAGGAAAGTGTCGATAAGCTTGTACCTAATAACAGAGAATCTTCCATCAAGCAACAAAATGTGGCTTCCACATCCAAGATGGAAGACATTGCTAAAGAGATCAATATCAAAGAAAATGGGATGGGAGAATACACTATAGAGCCAATCTTGTCTTTGACATCTCTCCCTATCTCGCCCAAGTCATATGGACAATCTTTGAAGCAATCTAAATCAGAACCTAAGGAACCTATGGAAGCATACAAAAGAAATTTTGTGGCAGAGCAAGTATCCAAACAAGAATTTGAAGAAGATGAAGCTGTGCTTGCATGGCTATACAAAGATGATTCTAAATCCAAAATTGTTCAACCTAGTGAATCTATAGCACCTACAATCCCTTCTAATTCATATGGTCCAGGAAACAAATTGATAGCCAAGATGGGATATTCTGGTCAAGGACCTCTAGGAATCAATGGAAATGGTCTTGTGACACCCATTTCACATATTGGTAGAGCCAACAAAGATACTGGTGGCTTAGGGTTTAAGAAGAAACCCTATCATCTCAAAGGTGGTTGTTCTCATGTCATAGAACAAATTGCACCAGGAGAACCCCTTCTTAAGAAAGAAGAAACAGAACCCTCTGATGATGATTCAGATAGCTCTGAGCTTATCCCCTATGAAAAATTTCCTAAAGAGATCAAAGATCTTCTTGATGATATAAATGATCCTATCAAAAGAATTAATGTAGTAGAAACACAAGAACCTACTGTAGCGCAAGAGATGGTTGCACCACAAGAACCGGCCAATCTCGAAGGTGATCAAACTGATCAAGAAGAAGGAGGTATTTATTCTAACACTGATTCCCATGAATATGAATTCAAGTTAGAGACTGAGGGTAATCCTTCTTGGGGTATTCATCCTGATTTCACACATTTTCTAAGATTTCCTAGAGATCCTGAATCAGAAGCTGAGTCAAATGACTATGAATGGGGTGCCATACCAGAAGAAGATGAGCTTATCACAGAGAAATATATTGATGTTATTCACCAATATGTATCTCAACCCAACATAGGTCTAGAGTGAAACAATGAACTTAACATGTCTGATCCACCTATGGCTGAAGAGGACTCCCATGATGATGTTGAGCCTATTCATGAATTGAACGTTTTGAGCTGTAATATCACCTTTGAACTTGAGCGTCGGGTTAGGACCAATGATGACATATCCCCATCCATGAAAACCATATCCCAAGCCTTTCCCTCTTTAACTATCCAACGCCCTAATCTTATCCACCAAACTTCCACAAACCCAAGCCATGGTGTTTACACCTTTTCCAGTGACTATGCCCTTGCTTGTTACCTAAATGCAGTCGAGCCTATGAGGACTTCCATCAGTGAACCAAGCGTCAGCATGACTGAGTCAGACATCAAATATCTTAGTCAAAAAAATAAAAATAAAAAGAAAAAGAGTTCTGAGGGTGAAAACCACTTTGTGGCAGTCTCAGATCCTACAAAAGTAAAAAGAAAAGATGTATCTGAAGGTGAAAACCTCTCTGAGGCACCTAAGGATGAGATATTTGATGTCCTTCCGAGTCATTTATAGGATAGATCTCCAGTTATGATTGAGCCCACTCAATCCATTAATTTGGGTACAACAGAGGAACCACAATTGGTACATGTAGCACAATCTCTATCAGAAGAAGAGAAACAGAAATTCACTACATTCTTATTAGAAAAAAAGATCAATTTTGCATGGAAATATTCAGATATGCCAGGATTGGATCCCAATCTCATTATGCACCATCTATCCATTGCTCCTGGAGTAAAACCAATCAAGCAAAAATTGAGAAAGATGCATCCTCATGTTGCATCTTAGTCAAAGCAGAACTAGAAAAACTCCTAAAAGCTGGATTCATCCGTGTCATAGACTATGCTGAGTGGATCTCTAACATTGTACCTATTTCAAAACTAGATGGTTCCATCAGAGTGTGCACGGACTTTAGAGATGTGAACAGAGCATGCCCTAAGGATGATTTTCCGCTGCCTAACATTGATATGATAGTGGACATGACTGCAGGCTATGAAATGTATTCCTTAATGGATGGCTTTTCTAGGTACAACCAAATCAAAATTGCTCCAGAAGATCAAGAGAAAACTGCATTCACATGTGCGTGGGGAACCTTCTATTGGAATGTTATGCCATTCGGACTCAAAAATGATGGAGCTACATATCAAAGAGCAATGACATCTATTTTTCATGATATGATGCATAAAACAATGGAGGATTACGTGGATGATACCTTGGAAAAATCCATGATTAGAACTGAACATCTAATAGACTTGAGCATGATCCTAGACAGAATGGAACAGTTTAGTCTTTGACTAAATCCTAAGAAGTGTGCTTTTGGTGTCACTTCTAGAAAGCTCTTAGGATACATAGTTTCAAAGAAAGGCATTGAGGTCGATCCAGCTAAGGTGAAAGCTATCATAGAGATGCAACCTCCCAAGAATATCAGTCAAATGTGAACTTTGCAAGGGAGAGTACAGTCCATTAGAAGATTCATATCACAGTTAGCTGACATATCACAACATTTCACAAAGACATTACATAAAGGTGTGACCTTTGCATGGAATGAAGACTGTGCAAAGAATTTTGATCATATCAAGAATTATCTCTTGAATCCTCCTATCTTAATGCCTCCTATTCATGGGAAGCCATTAATATTATATGTCTCCGCAATAGATACATCACTGGGGGCATTTCTAGCACAGCATGATGAGAACAAAAAGGAAAGAGCCATCAACTATATAAGAAGAACATTGGTGGCGTATGAAAAGAACTATTCTATGATTGAGAAAGCTTGTCTCACTGTGATCTTTGCATCATAGAAACTGAGACATTACATGTTAGCTCATACCACTCATTTGGTAGCTAAGATTGATCCACTGAAGTACCTACTAAGCAAAGCTGCCCTCACAGGTAGACTAGCTAAATGGGTCATGCTCTTGAGTGAATTTGACATTGAATATGTTGAAAGAAAAGCTATCAAAGGACAGGTCATTGCTGATCAATTAGCTGAAGCACCCATGTTTGATGATACACCCATGCAAATAGAATTTCCCAATTCCTCTATCATGCACTTCTCTTCTAGAGAATGGTAGTTATTCTTTGATGGCTCCTACACACAAAATGGATATGGAGCAGGCATATTGTTCATCACTCCTCAAGGATACTCGATACCCAAAGCATTCAGACTAAAATTTCCTTGCACAAACAATATTGCTGAATATGAGGCACTTCTCAATGGTATGAAAATGGCAATACAGTGGAGAGTTACAGAGATGCACATCCATGGAGACTCATAATTGGTTATCCATCAAGTCAATGATGTGTACCAAACCAAAGATGAAAAGCTCATTCCTTACAAGAGAATGATAGATGATTTAAAGAAATACTTCATCTCTATCACATTTGAGCAAATACCCATAATGGAGAATAAGGCTTCCGATGCAATGGCGACACTATCTACTCTCTTACAGTAGCTCGAACATGAGCTACACTATGAGTTCCTGGTGGAAGCCCTATCCTATCCTGCATATGACTCCCCTGAAACCTGCATGATCTGCACTATTGTAGGTTATGACTCATCTCGCTACAAAAATCTATTCTCCTATCTCCATGACCAAATCATCCCTGAGTCCTTTAACCATTTTGAGAAATGAAACCTTATCTGATCCGCATCCCGATATGTCATCATTGGTAATGATCTATACAAACGAGGTCTAGATGGTACACTACTTAGATGTTTAGAATGGGAAGAGTCTCAACATGCATTAGAGGAAGTCCACGAGGGTATATGTGGGTCACACTCAAACGGTTTAACATTAGCTCAAAAACTTATTAGGGTTGGGTACTATTGGCTTGAAATGGAGAAAGAGGCTATTAAATTTGCTAAAAACTGTCAACAGTGTCAAGTACATGGAAACTTGATTCATGCTCCAGGGAGAGATCTAATTCCCTTTACTACACAATATCCTTTTCAACAATGGGCATTTGATCTCATAGGCACTACTCATCCGCACTCTTCTAATGGACATACCCATATCATCATAGGTACAGATTATTTTACAAAATGGGTAGAAGCAGTTCCTCTAACACAAGCAACGGGAAAATAGATCTCTATGTTCATCCTGAACTACATCATTTGCAGATATGGGATCCCTCATTCCATAGTCATAGACAATGGGGGACAATTCAAAAACAAGGACCTAGATGACTTATGTGCCAAATTCAAGATTACTCAACATTGGTCATCTATCTACTATCCTCAAGGGAATGGACAATCTGAAGCTTCAAACAAAAATCTCTTGAAAATCTTGCACAGAACAGTGAATAAAATAGGAAGAGACTAGCATCTCATGATCAATCCAGCTCTCTAGGCATATAGAACTAGTATCAGAACACCTACAGGGGCTACACCTTTCGCTTTAGTTTATGGGTCTAAAGCAGTACTGCCTATTGAGGTTGAAATCCCATCACTCAGAATCAGAATGCATGGACTTGTCACTGATGAAGACTATAGAGTGTCTAGGTTACAAGAACTTGAATTACTAGATGAGTGCAGGTAAGCAGCCTATGATCATCTCAGAGTGTATCAGAAAAGAATGTCTAGAGGCTACAACAAGAAAGTTCGACACAGAGAATTTTAGGTTGGTGATCTAGTGTTGAGAGAAAATCCTAAAAATCAATCACATCGAGAACGCAAGGGGAAGTTTGAACCCAATTGGCTAGGTCTCTTTGTCATCACTGCTACTTTTAGCTCTGGTGCCTATCAACTCTCAATGACTAAAGGAGAACAGCTCTGAGAACCAATCAACGTTCTCCATCTGAAGAAATTCTACGCCTAAGGCATTCATTGCTTGGTAAATGTCCTGAAAAAATCTTTAAAATTGGAAAAAGTCTTGAAAAAATGAACATCTTGGTGAAAACCTAGCAATAGGCGCCTTGATGATTCACAAAAAAATCAAAAAATATCAAAAATTCAAAAAAATTGAAAAATGAAAAAATACAAAAAAATGAAAAAAAAAAAAAAAAGTGCCTTGGTGAAAACTTGGAAACAGGCACCTTGGTAGCAAAAATAGAATCTCTACCAAGATGGTGAAAACTCAGCAAATGGGTGCCACTTGTTCCAAACGCTCCATCTATCAGCACAATCTTGGTCTTTCCCAGCTTTCAGTCTTGCTTTAGTTTGTACATATCTCCCAGTTTGTTTCAACATTTCCAGTTTTCAATAAGTCAGTCTGTACACCAATGAGCTCAAGCGTCTGTATCCTATCAATGTTTAACATTTGGGGGCAATCAATGTCATATCCTATGGTCTCCCATGTATCTTAGACATTTCCTATCCAGTCAGAGTCCTTTGAAGCTTCTAGTTGAGTCTGTCTGTCTGTCTCGTCTCCAGAAAGGATTTTGCATCTACAACAATCAAACATCAAAACTCAACTGAAAACAATTTGTGCTTTTCATGCTTTTATCTCCTTGTATGCTTGCTGATCCGTATTGAGATTTTTGCATATTGTGTCCCTTCAAGCTCTTCAATGATGTCCTTTATAGGATTTAGAGAGTGATGACTGGGGGCATAATCTTTTCTTTGTTTTCTGCTCGTATGTGAAAATCTAACAACTTCAAAAATTCCGGATTGAAATGGTGTCCGACTGTAAGCGCCTCTATCTCGAATTGGATGGCCATGCGTACCTCGACCATTGATACCGGGAAAATTCAAGGAAGTTTGATATAACTATTGTCTTTTTGAAGTGAATTCTTTCTCCTACTGTGAAACGCGATCTTGCCTAAGGATGTGAATGATAAAGGGTCACTACAGGTAATTCACATTGGATTTAGAATGATCTCTTGACTGTTTGATGTGTTTGCAACGCAAGGCGTACTCAGGTCATCACGACGTTTATGTTTTGATGCTTGTACAAATTGCTATATCAAAATGGACATGATATTTAGGTCATCCTGGTGTTTGTGCCTTGGTGCTTATATCTAATCCGACATTCTGAAAACAAAATCAATATTCATATATCCATGGTTGTTGACCAGTGGGTGTTGTATTGATTCTTGCGCATACAAATCGATATTCATATGTCTATGGTTTTTTGTTTTTTTTAGCTAGTGGGCATTGTATTGATTTATCCAGTTACCTAAAAGTTCAATGATGATAACAAATCGACACATGATCAGTGACTAGGTCCTAGGTCTTAGGTTGCATTTCATCTTGCATGTCTCTTTGCATTTTGCATGTTTGCATGATCTCACAATGGCTAAATAAACTTCGAAGCTTAAATGATTCTCCACTCGCATCTTCCAATCTAACAAGAGCTGAATCCCACACGAAGGTTCCTCCAATGAAATAGCAAGTAAAATCCTTTTTCGGGATCAAAATCAAAATCTGAGATCATTCATATTGTCAACTACTTGCATAATCAACCTTCAATCATAGTAGAAATCCATTTTTCAACTTAACTGATTATCTTACTATCAAAATTTCAACTTGGTCAACCATGGTCAAACTCATGGTCAAACCTAGTCAAATTCAGTCTCCAGGACCTCCAAATGATGCAAAATGCGCTCTTGAACGTGTATAACCATTTTTCCAATCAATTAACATGCTTCTAAACTATAACGCTGACTTTTCTTGTCAGATTTCAATTTTCATCCTGAAGGGGGCATGGTATTGCACATCATTCAAAGTCTGTCGATCAAATCTATCAATATCTTTCATTAGTAATCAAGACAATAATCACGTCTAGTTACTAATTCATCAAAAGTCCTCATCGCTCGGGGCAAATCTATCATCACTTGGGGCATGTCAGATTCATCAAGATCCATATCAATCTGGTATTCTCCTAATCTTGTAAACTGTATCAGTTTTTGCAACCATCAGATCATAGTGTTCTTTCCTTGGTTCTTCGACAACTGAAGGGTTTGGATGTGATACCTGCTAGTTCTGCTAAGACAATCGAGTCTAGAACCGGTCACTCACTTCTTTGTAATCCTAAGGTTTGGAATCAGGCATTTTGACACTCTTTCACAATCCTCGGTTCATTTGCTGTTATAGTGAACATTATCTTTGGTCATTCAGGACCTATTATCTTCATATCAAATCAATATCAATCAGCTTCTGTCTCATATCAATTATCAATTTTGCATCAGTTTCATATCTCTATCAAACACATACTTTCTTTGAACCACTGCCCTTCGCACAGTAATTCAAAGAGGGGCAAAATGTAATACCCCAAAAATGGGCTATAAGTTCATTAATCTCCTACATCTTCAATTCAAATGAAATCGACATCAAAGTCCTAATCTAAGGCACATCTAAACATCATCGAATCATAATTGATTATCTTAAATTCTACATCGGGGAATATTCCTAGTAATATTCCTAATCATCATAATTATCTTTAATTTTATAATTATTTGGCAATAAATCACATTTATCCTAAAATTTGATTAATTAAATATTTTGCATATTTAATTAATTAGATTTAATATTTGCCACTTAATTGTTTAATTAAATTTAATTATATCTATTATTAATTGTATTATTTAATTTTGACAATAAATCAAAATTCCTATGAATAATTGATTAAATTCTTATTTAATTAATTAAAGCATGTTGTCATTATTTAATAATATAATTTTTAATAAAAATTTGGTAAAATAGTTAATTAACCCATAAATTAATTATTTTATTTCAAAAAGCAGTTAAGTTGAGAATAAATCACTTTATTTATTTATTAAATCATAATTATCCATGTGCACATTCAAGGACCAGTTAAACTCAAAATTGGAAAATCAATGCAAGTTGTTAGCTTTTTGAAACTCAACATCTTTTCGAGTTTTAAAGTTGATCTAAACTTCTAATTCAAGTTGAACTATGCTTTTGCATGATTTTTGTGACTTAACTATCTTTATTTAAAAGTAACTCAAAAATCAAGTTGAGTTATTTGAGTGATTTATGGCTTTTTCTCATGCACCTCCAAAGCCTTGGATTTCTATAAAAACAAGGCTCATCTCTTCATAATTCATCTCTCAATCATCTCTCAAATTTGCATACACATATTTTGCACAATCACGCTGGAGAATTGGAGGCTAAGGAATCAACTTGCGAATTCAAAGCTTTGTGAGATCAATTTCAATTGCATAGTTTTTATATCTTAGCATAGAATTTCATAGTTTTCATATCATTGTTAGAATCTTTATTGTTAGATCATTTAGCATCCATAGCATATCAGTTTTTATCATTCTTATTGCATAGAAAATATCAAAATAATATAGATTAATTGCATTCAATTTCATATCCATCTTTTGCATTCAAATCCTTCATTTAGGTGTCGTCTAGGTCACTGATCTCGATTACAATCTGAGAACATCAATCTCGCACCTATTAGAAGGTAGTAAATCACTTGGTTAGATAGCTTTCAATTTTGCATGATTTTGATTATCACTAACCTCTAATGTTTTACTGAGTGTTGTGTCTACAAATCAAGTACAATTTTCACACACACAGGTCCTAGCACTGATTTTTAGAAGATGGAGAAGCTACAGTATGCGTTATGCGCCCATCTACAGATTGTAAATTCATTGATCACATTTTGGAAGAAGGAGATCCAACATCTGGAGATTGCATATCCAGATGTACTATCACAGTAAGTTTTTGTAAAATCAATTTTGATACACCTTTTTCATTAATGTCAAATGGGGAGTATGTACAGAATATGGATAATAGATATGTTTAAGGAGATATAAGATAGAAAGAGATGTATAGGAAGACAAAAGTTCACTGTAAGTGTTTGATATTGAGGACAGTTAGCAACTTGGTCATATTCCTTTGTTGCCATCAATGAAAAAGGGGGAGATTGTTGGCAAGTTGGTTATACTAGTGTATATGACTTAATATAGTGTTGTCATTATGGAAAAAAAGTCATATAGCAGTTTGGAGTCAGTGCACTTAATAAGAAGATCAGAATTCGGCTAAGTGTTGAAGACTGGATAGTGTATAGAGTACCCAAAGCTCAGAGCATCAACCCACATGTGTAAGATTGAATTATGGTATGCACCCTAGAAGATAAGTTGGTTAGACTATACTCATGCTTAGTCTATGAGTGCATGATCGGACATGCAAGTATGAGAAAGATAGAGACAATTGAACTTACATAGCCAGTGTGTGCCAGAGAAGAACAGTGCATACAACTGACTATTAGCATTTTGATTTGTGGTTATATTCTATTGATGTAAAGGCTATTCACCTATTGTATTTAGGTTTCTAACATATAAGTAAGTTTATTTGTAAACATGCTTGAGCCAATTCAATTGGAAGCATTATATGTAATAGGTTTAAGGGCCGACCTAGTTGTTTGTTTTGTATGTGCATATAAATATGAGATGCACCCATTGTAATTAGCATGGATGTAAAAAGAGAGTTGTGAGAATCAGAGAACAAGTATGTGAAGAGACTATAAGATGTATTAGATCTTTGCAAGAGTTCAAAGTGTCAGCACATCAAAGGAACTAATCTAACAAGTAGTGTCACAATGACAGTTCATCTAGCAAATATAGTGTGTATCTGAGATCAGAAGGTTGTAGCCTTCACCACTTGAGCAGTGAGCTCTAGGATAGTGCATCCACTCCCCTAACAGGGACTTTTGTAAAAGACTCCTAATAGGTTCTAACCCTTGACTAGGTCTACTATACTTAATACATTGTAAAGCAACTCCTAACAGAGTTAAGGATCTTCTAACAAGGATCACAAAACACTAGTATAGAATATTAGTGGGTGTCAATTCCCATCGAGATTTTTACCCATTTGGGTTTCCTCATAATCATATTGGTGTCATGTGTTGATTTCTTATTTCATGTGTATATGAATGTTCATTTTAGTACTTAAGCATTTAAGTTCAGTTCAAAGATTAAGCGAAAAGATAAAGTATAGTGAACACTAATTCACCCCCTCCCTCTCAATGTTCCCATTACTAATAGTACTTTCCAATTTTCAAATTCACATTACATTGTTCACTTACCAAGAGTGTATGTTCATCCTTGATCTATAAAATTTGAGAGGGCTTTGGGTATTTTAACCATTCCAACTATAGCTTGGTAACCATTTCCTCAGATGCCAAATTCTTTGATCTTCCACTATCAATGATTACCTACCACACTTCATCAAAAACTCTACATTTGGTTTTGAAAAAACTTTTCCTTACCGAATCTTCCTTATTACTTTTACTCCAAAGTGCTCTCCTAACCATCAAGTTCTTTTCTTTCTCTAGTTCATTTGGTAAATCTTCTTGCACCAAATCATTTCTACTACTACTGACCTTCTTACTTACATGTGTACACTCAAATGATCTATGCCCTTATTCTCCACAATTGTAACAAGTTCCTCGAAATCCACCTCTATAGTTATTGCCTCTTCCTCTAGATGAACTTTCACTTTTCCACTCTGTCTTGTCTTTATCCAGGTTTGTCTTTTCTAAACCAGATCTATTGTTTTCACCGTAAGATCTACCTCTTCCTATAGGGAATCTACCACCTCTTCCTCTCTGTCTTTTCTCATGTCTTTTGTTCAATTTCTCCTCAGCTTTCAAGGCAAACTGATAGGCTTCCTCAATGCTTTCCAACTTAACCAAACTAATTTCTTCTTGGATGGAAACTCTCATCCCATTCAGGTACCTAGAAATTATTTCCACTTTGTCTTCATCATGTATAGATCCGATATCTAATCTATATAATTCCTCAGGATAAAATTTTACCAAGTTATCCTTCTGCCTCAAACTTTGCATTCACCTAACTAGGTTAATCTGATAATCACAAGGTAAGAACTTTCCTTTCAACTTATTTACCATCTTATTCCATACCTTAATTTTATCTTTGCCTTTCCTCTTTTTGTCGAATTGTAGATGCTCCCACCATAAGGATGCATGAACCTTCAACTTTGTGCTTGCAATCTTCACCTTCTTTTCCTCAGGAACATTTTCATACTCAAAAGACTTCTCCATCTCAGTGATCCAGTCCACCAACTCATCCAAATATAGCTTTCCACCATACTCAGGAGGATTTAAATATGGTGTAGACTTTAGATTTGTCAAAGCCTTCAATAATGTTTCCTCACCTTGATCCATCATAGGTGCAGGTTCTACTTCACCTTTTTCTTCTTTAATTTCCTCATCACTAACATCTTCAAGATGTCTTCCTCTTCACTAGGCTATCTCAACAGCTTCTAATCTAGCAGCAGTTGTCTCAATGTGTCTGCCAATCCTAGATCTACATCTTGCCTCTCACGAACCATCTTGAAACCCTCTATAATTACAGTTCAAATCACAACCTGCTACCTCACAACAAATATCGACTAGGGTTTGACAAGAAGGAACCCTCAAACCTAGATTCACAAATCTAGATCCAGATCTCAACCTTTTCTCTGATACCACCTGACGCAAGGTGGGGTAGGGAAGGGGACAAAGGCACACCCTAATCCTAATCCTCCTTGTAGAGATCACACACAGAAGCAATAACACAATAATATGTGAGAGAGAGAGAATGCAAAACATATCCATTAATTTATCAAATTGATTTGTACATGTCAGGTTGTAAGGCCTTCTCGGTTAGGGCCAAATATTATAATTCAATTACAAAAGTCCTCCAACATGTGAGGATTCAAAACTATCTTTAGTCCTCTAACTGCTAACTACTACTATTCATCTTCTATCTCTAAGTTGATATCCTAAAACTATAACCAATGACTACATTATATAGAAGAGGCTACCAAAGAATTCGGCCTTTAGATCCACCATTAACAGAAGGAATGACCAAATCTAGGTCCAAATGCTTTCCAATGATTGATACCAACATTAAATCCATGACCACAATTAAATGCACAAGTCAGTAAGCAAGGATAACCGAGTGCTAGGAAAGGATAACTGAGTGCCAAGGAATTAACTGACCAAATCGGTTAAAGAAGGAACCGAGCAACTACCGAGCCAACTCAATAAAAGAAGGAACTGAGAAACATAGAAAACTCAAACTTCTTTTTGGTCACACATGATTGCTAAGGACCAGAGATGCTCCTGCATCAAACTCCTCACTTCTTAGCTGAGATCCACTTTGTGATCTCTCTCTTAATGTATTCACATCACCAAAGATTTCCTTATTTAGGCCTTTTTCCCCTTTCACTTAAGGCTTTATCATTGGCCTCATGTTGTGCAATGACTCTCAAAACTCTATCCCTTTCAAGAAATAATTCACAAACTTCTTTCTCTCTTTCTTTTTGCTTGTTCTGCACTTGTAATCTTTGTTCTCTTTCTCTTTTTCTCAAGGCTAGTACTTCTTCCCTAATAACTTCACCATTATATTGTGAAGCATTAGAGTTTACATCACCCTATAGGTCTATCAAATCCTAAAATCCTTGATCACCCATTGGGTAACAAGGTTGATCCATTAAATTTGTGGAGGCTTCACAATCACCCTAATCTCTCATTCTATTAGTGTCAACTCTCTCATATTGGAAATGAGTAACACTTTTAATTTTAGGTCTACCAACAAGGGTATCAAATATATGGTCTAACAAAGTGGTTGTCAAACTTAGAGCTAGTAGAAGAAGATGAATATTTCTCAGGTACTGATGTCAAATTATTACTCTTTGGATTCCAAGACACTCCAGGACCTAACTCAACTTGGCTTGACCAATTTCTCGTACCATTCTTAGGGACTCCACTTTCTAAAACAACCTCTAGGTGTGTCTTTAGGTAAGACCTAGTATTCCTTCTTCTATCAGTCATTTTAGATAAAGTATAAATCATTGGTTTTGAAACCTCTTAGAGTCGCCACCCTCTAGGGGAAAATGTAATCAATAACAAACTTGAGAAAAATAGACTAGACAAAAGGATCTTTCACAAAACTCACTAGATAAATTTCAACAAAAGTATAGCCATTCCCCAAAAAAGTCACCAATTTCTGTTGGCTACTCAGATGGGTTGAATCAATCTAGGTAAAATAGAGTTAATATGCAAAACTAGATATTCTCAAAAAATTTAAATTCTTTTAATGCTTAGCTTCCCAGCAGAGTCGCCAATTTCTGTTGTCACTTTTTCTTACATATCACTATATGGAAATTGATTCCCTTGACTCTATGTACCCAATTCCAAACCTACCAAGAAAAGAACAACATTTATAAGGATGGGGAATCCTTCTTTGACTTTGAGCTCCATAGACTTGGACAGGTATACCTTATCAATTTACTAAATCTCAACAAACCAAGCAGTGAATAGGTGTCTTAAAACACATATTTGCACATTTTCCATACAAAACATATAAAGTAAAGATTTGATTTGATTTGATTATAAAATATTTATGTCTTTGACCATTGTTATTATCCAATAGAACAGAGTCTAGATGAATACACATCAACTACAATATATCAGTAAAAGGAAATCTGAAACCAAAATTAATCTATGTCTTATATAGAACCTTCAAAAAATCAGTACAAGGTCATCAAATTCATGAATTCTTCCAAACCCTCATAAATAATCCCTAGGACTTACACTTTCCTTGAAAGTAGCCTGTAACTATTTCACAATCTTCCTTGCAGATTAATGAATAAGAAGTGCCTTACAAATCTAGTTCGCAAGGAATTCAAAGAAACTCATAAAGAAAATAAAATACCAAAAGGAGGGTTTAAAAAAATACCTTCAATAATATGTCAAGCTTCAATATATTTAAAAGGAATGGGGTATCCTCAAACAATAGCCACAAAATCTCAAAACAAGACTGTACTCATATTTTCAGCCGATACTTTTAACAAAAGAAGAACACTTCTCCAGAAAAAAGACCCCCCTAAATGACCTTGGGAATAATTTTATAAGAACAAGGATTGCAACAAGCATGGGGTCATTTAGGGAAAAACTAGAGCAATACAACTATTACCTCAACAACCAGCAATAACATGCAATGACTACAGAAAATTCATGCCACCAAATTTGGAGTAAATGGATCCAATTTGATCTTGAGTTAAGGCAAAACCCTAACTGCTCAGTCATAAGGACAAGAAATTCATCATTGAGATCCTCTATTATTTTTGGCTGCATAATAAATGGAATGATTGTTTCATCCTTTTCTCCACGACATGGACATGACCTTTTCCCAGACAAGTGTCTCTTCAAAATCTTCTATGAAAGTGAACAGGATCATCACTAATAGATCGACCATTCTGCATTTATTAACTCATCCTTCACTGTATTTATTCCTTTATACTCTATTAGATCATATCAAAATACCCAAGAATCTGATCTGCATGGTTCAACTAATTTCCATCTGCTTCAGCTTTTTCAAACCTGTGACTTTGTCCTTTATGATTCCAAAATGAATCAAATTTGATTAGGATTTAAACTTTGGCCCACCAACCTCATTTTTGCTGAAAACCCTTGCAGAAGTTCAAATTTCCAAAACATAATGGGTAATACCTAGGTTTAAAACACATCCTTTGATCACTATCTTTCTCAGTAGATCGTACAGCTTATAAAAATCAACAGAAAAGTCAACTTGACTTTAAAAAGAATAGGCCAGATCACCTCCTTTTTGCACTAAGAAAAAGACCAATCAGAAATGAGCACATTGGATATACTTGGCAACTGGGCCCATCCTTCTATAGAAACTCCATTGGATAGCTGACGTGATCCCTTGATCATTAACAACCTTGCAACTCTGCATCAAGGCAACATGCTCACCACATGATAAAAATTAATTCAACTGCACTTTACTTTACTTTATCCTCTAGGCCCACTATTGTCACCCTTTTCTAATTTGAAGATCAGATAGTTTTCATGATTCCTTCAACACTAACCATCGATCACTTCTAGATCAAAACATTGCACCTACGGTGTTGGAGCTCTAAATTTTGGGCAAAATTTGGAGTCCTATATAGTGATAAAACCCTAAAAAATGGCCTCATAAACTCCATGCCCAATAATTAATGATGGAGTACATGAAATGGGATAAAAAATTATATTAATTTTTAATTAAAAGTTGAGGGATTAACTGTTTGTATGTGATGTTTCGGAGTACTAGGAATCACTTAAGGGTTGTCATTTATGGTAACACTTATGATAGAGTGATCACATGTTGTGGAGATTGCCACTAAAGTCTCAGTCATGAAAATGACTAAGTCCAGAATCAATATAATAGGGTACAATGGCATAGTTTTGGTTAGCAATGAAGATATATGAGGTATTATGGCTTGCAAAGTTAACTAGAGGTATTTTTAGATGTACACATGCTTCAGTTAAGATCGCATAAGTTTTGGTTATTAGATCTGTGAGATACAGTGTTTAGAAGATATGTGAATGCAATAAATCAATGTAACAGGGTATATGAACAGTTGCGAAGATTAAGGAAGGTAAAGTGAATATGGTAACGTGCTAAGATAGGTGAATAAACTATATTTCCAACTCTTTGATATTGTAAGAGTGTTGACTCCATAAATAACATTTGCATGAGTTATGGTTATGTTTTGCATGATAATTGCAAAGCTGATTGGAAGGTTGATTTAGTATAAGTATGGAGTGTTTTCGTGAAAGAAAAGTATGGTGATGATTATGATGAATGAGTAAGGTTGTGAATATAAGAGAAGAGATCAGATGTGAGATCAATAGGAGGCTGAGCTACAATTGGAACCATCTAAGCAAGATAAGTACTTGTATTGTTCCCCTTTTGAGAACTATTTTGAGACAAGTACTGATTGTAAGAGTAGTGTGCTCACCACCTTTAAATAGGTGTTTTGTTTACCCCTAATGAGGTTTTTTATTCCTTTAACAAGGAAATGTACTATGTAAAAATCAGCTCCTAACAGGGCTAGATCTCCTAAAAGGGATACTATATTTTAGTGCATATTTGTGGGTACCATCCCCACTGAGGTTTTCCCTTTGGCCAGGGTTTCCTCAAGAATAAATCATGGTGTAATGAGTAATGTGTTATTCTTATATGCTCTTTCCATTTTTGCATTACTTTGGATTATTTATAATTGTTTAAATTTAAAGAGATCAAAGTTCTATAATACTGATTCACCCCCCCTCTCAGTATTACCTTATCCTAACAATTGGTATCAGAGCTATTGGCCCTTGAAGAAAAAGTCTAACAACTTAAGGGAGATTAGAATGGATTCAAAAAATTTTCAAGAGAACTTTGAAGCTACACTTGAAGATCTAGATAAGATGAAAGTTGAGAATGGCAAACTAAAATTCAAATTAAGAAGAGTAGAAGGTTTCATGAGGAAACTTAAAGAATAGCTTGAGATTGTAAAAACTCAGAGACAAGACCTTATGGAGAAAACCAAAGAAGGTTCAAACAATGATACATTAGACAAAGTAAAGATGTTGGAGCAAGAAAAAGAACAAATCAATCTTTTGATAATCAAAGAGATTTAGCATGAAAAGGATAAAAGAAACAAAGTTGAAGAGTCACTAAAGGAAGCTAACTTGTAGATAGGACAAATGAAGACCGAACATGACCACCACAAGGATA
Organism: Chamaecyparis obtusa; assembly: GCA_027943335.1. Classification (NCBI taxonomy): domain Eukaryota; kingdom Viridiplantae; phylum Streptophyta; class Pinopsida; order Cupressales; family Cupressaceae; genus Chamaecyparis; species Chamaecyparis obtusa. The sequence continues at coordinate 422,563 of BSBK01005323.1, forward strand.
AATATCAAGAACTAGATAAATTCAATTAGATCATTAAAGGTGAACTCACTCAAGCCAAATTACTCATTGAAAAGTTACACATGAGTAGTGACAAGACTGATGAACATAGAGAAAGACAAAATCCTAAAGGAGATATGAGTGGATTCAATGAAGCTGAAAGTTCAAAAACTCAAGAAGAGCCAAAAGAAACCAAGAATGGGGAAAGACCTATTCTTGAAAAAAGGATAACCAATGAAGAATCTAGAGAATATTTCAAACACTTCAGAGGTAGATTCTTTGAATACAACAAAGTTGGACATATGAAAAGAGATTGCAGAAGTAAAGGTAACTCTAAGCCCTTTACCAGCTACTGTTTTAATTGCTATAATTATGGACACAAGAAGGTAGATTGTAGAAAACTAGATCAGTCTAGGTATAAGAAAGACTATGTCAGAGAAGAATCTGTAGCCAAGATTACATGTCAGGAATGCAATAACTTTGGGCACATAGCAAGGTACTGTAAGATGCAGACTAATCAAGAAAGAAGAAGACCACCTATTTCTTTCAAATGTAACAATCTAGGTCACATTGTGAATTTTTGTAGATAATGGAGATGATAACATAAGAGGACCAAGGAGATCAAGTGAACCAGAAGGACCACCTCTTGTGGTTATAAGGAAGAATGTTGGTGATAGTGGTAAAAGCTAAAATGATTACATGAATGAATATGAGAGTCAATTCAAGGAATCATAGGATTAGAAGATATGGAAAGTAAAAGTTCTAAACAAGGCAGTGGTTCAGGGAGAGACAAATGATGATGCTGTGTCTTCATATGATGAGTTCTTTGAGGTATCAACCTAGAAGGCCTCATGGCCTTATGGGGAGAATTGGATGCAAATAACATAAATTATCCAGCCCTTGTATAAGTGGAGTAAGCTCATGAGAGCTTAGGTGTGATGTGTATAGATGTTATGGAGTCTGTGGATGAGATCGCAACACTTGAAGATTCATCTTCTATGTTTGTGAGTTTTGCATTGATTGGATGACATGCGAAGTTGAGCTACCTATGTTTAATGCACACACTCAACTTGTGATTGATAAAAGACTTGAAAGATTTCATTTCTACACCATTTTTTGATCAGCGATTAAGGAGAGTGGAAGTGTGAAAGTAGAGTAGTGATCTACCAAAGAGATTTTTTGTTTGCATGAAGCCAAACATTAGATTTGAGCACATTTAAGGTATTTAGAATTAATCTCTTTGGAAGTCATGGATGCACCAATAGTTTATGATGTTGTGGATAGACCTAGATACAAATTCAAGAGGCATCCATTCAAATCATGTGAGGATGATCTGGAAGGGTGTTTCTCAAACCCCCATAGGTGTGTTACACATAGAGGATATTAGGGCATACATACATTGCAAGTATGAGATTATTGGGGAGGTTAACATCTTCTATGAGTTGAACAGTATGTTAGAAGTAAATGGGTCTTTGGTAGAATAATTTAAACACCTAAAAGATCTGTCAATACTCAAGTTAACCTGACTCACAGAGTTCACGAAAGTCAAATGGTTCAAAATCATTCTGAGAAGAGTTCATGATAAATTCTTATGGATAGGTAATCAACCTATTAAGATATGTTCTTAGTTGATCCATGATATCATAGGCCTTAACAATGAAGGATCCCTACCTGTTGGTGAGAAGAACCTGAGAAAATAAGTTGAAACCCTAACACATTCTAAATGGGATAAGAGGGAAATGACGGTAAATGATGTTTATTTACTGAATGGTGGTAATTTGGAATCACCACTATTTATGTATGTGTGGGGGGAAAATGTAAGATTCAGTCCTAAATCCAAATTCCCAAAGGAGAGATCCAATTTGATCAACCAAGAGGTTAATACACAATCAAATCAATCTATGAAGAATATGAAAGAGAGAGAGAAACCCTATACTTCCCTATAGTGGATTAAGCTTGAAATCTGAAATAATTGAAGTGCAAATACTAACCTTGAATTAGGGTAGATCTAGAAAATGCTGAATTTTGGCTTCTATATAAACTTTTTGAAGATTATGTCACCTGTTATGGACTCGAAATGTCGAGGCGGACAAAACCCAGAAATCTTTTCTCCAAATTCACACAAGTCGACTTTAACCTTTTCAAAGGTCAAAGACCACATTATTTATTTGAAGTCTGATTCCAATTCTATTCGCAGATCCTGGAAGATTGCCGAAAAGGGTATCCAAATTTTCTCTCAGATCTAAGATTCCAAACCTGTGCCTGCAAGAAAAATGGTTTTGTTATTTGTTTGGGGGGTTTGCCTTGGTCAAACCCTAGTTTGGAATCAACCTTAATATTGAAATTGAAATAGGAGAATGCTAGCAAGTAGTAGAAATGAATCTAACAATGAAGCTATGCAATTCAATAGATATGCTAATGTATTTGGAATGTAATCAAATATATTGATATGAAAGCTTGAACATAGCATCATCAAACCTCCATGATTGTATGCTTGAAATCCACCTTAAGGAAACAATGATATGGATCTTGAAGATGAACAAAGGATCTTAAAGGAAGATCACACCACCATGGTGGCTAGATCTAGGGTTTGAATGATAGATCTTGAATGCTTGAGCCAAATCCCTTCAATAGCTTGAATGCATGAATCCTTGATCTTCAATGGAGAACTTGGACGAAGAAGAAGACTTGAATACCTGAATAAATGCTTGTTTGATCACCTTGAGAACTTGAGAGCTTGATTGCTTGGATGAGATATCAAAATGAGAGAGGAAAGCCTCCTTTTATAGTGATCTAGGGCACACTCCTCTAGATGGGACACCTTGGAGAATTAAATCCCAATTAGGTCCTCACCTTTAGAAAATATACCTTGATTAAATACAATTAAAGGATTTACCATTTAGGAACCTGAAACAGCCGACCCGGAGGCGGGAAATAATTATCCCGAAAGCTAAATTACTGGAAAATGAGAATTTGAAATCTTGGTGGGAAGAGGTCAAGGTCAAGGTTGACCCTAACCTAGTCAGGGTCGAGGTCAACTTTGACCTCAGACCCTAACTTTGTCAGGTTCTACAATAGAGATCCCAGAGATGCTAGAAACTTAGAAATTAATGTCTAAACAAGACCCAGTGTCAGGAACAGATAGAAAATCCTCTAAATGATGTGATGATGGACTAGGAGGTCTCATTTCTGAATCCTACCTATAAAATGGAGCCATGGAAGAGAGAAAATTAGGAAAGTCCTTAAGACCTTAACCCTAATTTCACCTAGAATGAAGAAATCAAGTGCAGAGAAGAAGTGGAAGACAAGGGAGAATGAAAAGATGCCAATCATGACCATAAACCACTTAATCGGAGGGCTAAATGCTCTTAACATGGAAGTGCTTCCATTTTAAGATGATACATTAAGCCCCCACTTTAGCAAGAGTATGGATTCAATGCAAACTCTTTGTAAAGGAGAAGAGAGAAGATATCCCAGTGGATTCAAAATCAGATAAAATAACACTTAGCTAAAGACACCAGCCCCCAGACCAAGGATTCTAACTCAACATACATACATGAAAGTATACAAAAGAACAAGGGTTAGTACTAAACAACCCAAATCAATTAGCATAAGAAACCTTGCTAAGAAATATTTCTCATACCAATATCATATTTGGAAAGCTACCATAACAGCATAAATGATTACATAAGAAAGGCAAGAGCAACACTATAGACAACATAGCTTCATGATCCAGTCCTACTAGCATGAAAGTGAAAAGAGAGAAAAGAGCAAGTGATTACCTCGCTTGGTAAGATGCCTACCCTACTATGAATCACCCTGGAGGGAGAGCCCAACAGGTTCACCCATAAACTATGCTTGTAATTCTAATGCGTCTTCTGACAACTTCTGGAATATCCATAGATCCACCTTCTTGTATCACTATGAATATGAAATGCATGTCTTCTCAAGATTTAGCAACTTATGTGCATTACCTTCGGAAGATTTAGCATATAAGTGCATGTCTTTTCAGGATTTAGCAACGTATGTGCATTACCTTCCAAGATTTAGCATATTTGAAATTGGAAATGCATGTCCCTTTAGGATTTAGCAACTTATGTGCGTTACCTTCAGAGGATTTAGCATATTGAAAATTTTGAGAAATGTGTGTTTCCTCAGGATTTAGCAACTTATGTGTGTTACCTTCGGAAGATTTAGCATATGGATGCATGTCTTTTCAAGATTTAGCAACTTATGTGTGTTACCTTCCAAGATTTAGCATATAAAAATAAAAAATGATAGTACAAGGGAGGCCCTACATATGCCCCCCTCCTTAAGATGGCAAAAACATACTATTTTGTCATGTTATGGAAAGAAAGAACAAGGATAAAGCCTTCTTCAGCATCAAGACAATATCCATAGACAACACCTAGTCCAAGCCAAGAAGGTCACAGCTCCTATGAGGCCATGGAAGGGACGAATGTAAAAGATATCACGCAAGAAGTGAAAAGAAAGTAACCCTTAATGAGGGATAGCACACTATTCAGTTTCCAAGGTGAGAGATGTATCAACCATGGAAACCCAATGTCAAACAACAAATAAGGTTTGTATAAAGGACATAGGTCCTCAAATGCAAACCATAATTTTCATGTATGATTGGATATCACATAGTAGATAAATATTGCTTAACCAAGGAAAGAGGTGAATCCCTAGAAAAGAAGAGAATACCATATGAAATAACAATGCATAGGTTTGAATAAGATAGAAAAGCATACCAAGCCTCCAAGGCTAAAGTACCTCTACAAAACTCACAATTCATATTTGTGACTCCATGTGGGAATGTTTAAAGATAGAAAAGAAGGATAAGGCATCCTTGCCCCCCAAGTGTAGGAACAAAGATGGAAGAGGATACCTACTTCACAAAGAAAGGAGATATCCTGTTTACAACAATGTATAGTATATCCTTAGCGAGGGATATTGACCCCTACATCTAAGAGTATAGATAATTGTGAAAATGATATGTCACTTATGGAAAAGGATCCTCAAGGAAAGAGATCTTATTTCCAAGACCCTCACCAAAGAGGAGTGTGTGTAAATAAGATATCATCTTTCAAAAGGTGGGAACAAAGATTCAATCAGCAAGCCCCCTGTGAAGAAGAGCAATAGGAATCTTAGGAATGAAGGAAAACAATTTTAACACCAAGCAAGAATAAAAGTTTATATTAAACATAATTTGCAACATAGAGAAGAAGTGACGACCTAGGACAACAACTTCTCATATAAGAAGGTTATCCATAATCAACACCTCTGTCACTATGATGAAATAATATTGTAACATAAGCAAATACTACTAAGCTAAGGAAAGAAGGTTCCTTAGAAAAAGAGAAAGAAGGAAGAACCTTTCTCCCCGAGGGATGAAAGACAAGGGATATTTTTACAAAACACATGTCCTAGAAAATATTTCCTAAGAAGAAAATATAATTCCTAGGAATGGATAAAAACATTATGGAAGAAGGAAACATAAAGAATACCAATTAAATCTTAATAAAAAGACCTACTGGATCCTAAAAGACTGGATAAAATTATGCCTCTTGCCCCCCAGTCATGAGACAATAGGATAGGAACATTTACTCTAGCTCTAATGGAGGGGAGTCCCCTATATCAAAATTATGAAGAAGTTGTAAGACTACATGAGAAAAAGGTATAATACCGCGTACAGCCCTATCCCTAACATATAATTTGAAGTTGTTACAATCGGCAAGCAAATGAGTATTATGATAGTGGAAAGGACATTTAAATTTTTACAAAGCATCAATAGGCATAGGTCTAAATCTTTCCTTCTTAGAATTCATTAGCTCCACATATACTATTTAGCATTCTCTTGAAGAGTGTTAGGATTATCCATTAGAGATGTAGAGAGATGAACGTTAAGGGAAGGATGAAGATCCACACCTCTTAACTTGATTTGAGATTTAGAAGTTCCGAGACCACTCATATCTTTTTTAGGAGGTATATTAATGGGAAATTTAATACCATGTTCATTAACTCCTAATCCTAAACATTTATAGCCTTGTTTAGTCACCATATTATATCTAGTAGTGTACATATCATGCAAAGCTTCTACAGGAGGTGATTGTTTATCATGTTCATGAGTAAAGGTTGTATAAGGTGGGATAATAGGTTTGGAAGAAGTTTCCTTACCCTTTCTTTTAAGGTCATCATGATTAGGAGGAGAAGGTAAATCAAAGAAATCTTGCACATCCACATCCTGCACTATAACTTGAATCCCATCATAAGTACGGGAAGAGCGAGGATCAACAGATGGAGAATCAGGTATCGGAATAGGAAGATTAGGATGAAGAGGAGGATGAAGATTAGGAAGATTAGGAGATGGTGTATCATCTACCAAATTCTTCACATAATCCAAAAGATGAATAAGGCTACCACATAAATCCCTAAGAAAAGTTTTAAATGTAGGTAGACTAGTATCAATCAGCTTCACAAAAGCATAAGCAAGAGAAAAGTGAAGGGTCATCAATGTTATGAAATGAATAATACCCTCATAAACATCATATGCATTATAAATAGATGCTAGAAGAAGAGTAATAACAAACATGATTATGCACCAAAACATCTTAACAATCTTCATGATAAATAAAAATGCAAGAAATGTGTTTTTGTATTTTATTCAATATATAGATTTTTTTGAATTTTTGAAGTACAGATGCAAGAGCAAAATGTAAATCTAACACCAAAAAGAAAGAGAGTAATCACGTCGGGTTCACCAAAATGAACGGTGGTAATTTGGAATCACCACTATTTGTGTATGTGTGTGGGGAAAATGTAAGATTCACTCCTAAATCCAAATTCCCAAAGGAGAGATCCAATTTAATCAACCAAGAGGTTAATACACAATTGAATCAATCTATGAAGAATATGAAAGAGAGAGAGAAACCCTATACTTCCCTATAGTTGGATTAAGCTTAAAATGTGAAATAATTGAAGTGCAAATACTAACCTTGAATTAGGGCAGATCTGGAAAATGCTGAATTCTGGCTTCTGTATGAACTTTCTAAAGATTCTATCACCTATTTTGGACTGGAAATGTTGAGGCGGACAAAACCCAAAAATCTTTTCTCCAAATTCACACAGGTCGACTTTGACCTTTTCAAAGGTCAAAGACCACATTATTTATTTGAAGTCTGATTCTGATTCTGTTCACATATCCTAAAAGATTGCCGAAAAGGGTATCCAAATTCACTCTCAGATCCAAGATTCCACACCTATGCCTGCAAGAAAAATGATTTTGTTGTTTGTTTGGGGGGTTTTCCTTGGTCAAACCCTGGTTTGGAATCAACCTTAATATTGAAATTGAAATAGGAGAATGCTAGCAAGTAGTAGAAATGAATCTAACAATGAAGCTATGCAATTCAATAGATATGCTAATGTATTTGGAATGTAATCAAATATATTGATATGAAAGCTTGAATATAACATCATCAAACCTCCATGATTGTATGCTTGAAATCCACTTTGAGGAAACAATGATATGGATCTTGAAGATGAACAAAGGATCTTGAAGGAAGATCACACCACCATGGTGGCTAGATCTAGGGTTTGAATGATAGATCTTGAATTCTTGAGCCAAATCCCTTCAATAGCTTGAATGCATGAATCCTTGATCTTCAATGGAGAACTTGGATGAAGAAGAAGACTTGAATACTTGAATAAATTCTTTCTTGATCACCTTGAGAACTTGAGAGCTTGATTGCTTGGATGAGATATCAAAATGAGAGAGGAAGGCCTCCTTTTATAGTGATCTAGGGTACACTCCTCTAGATGGGCCACCTTGGAGAATTAAATCCCAATTAGGTCCTCACCTTTAGAAAATATACCTTGATTAAATACAATTAAAGGATTTACCATTTAGGAACCCGAAACAACCGACCCGGAGGTAGGAAATAATTATCCCGAAAGCTAAATTACCAACAAATAAGAATTTGAAATCCTGGTGAGAAGAGGTCAAGGTCGAGGTAGACCATGACCTAGTCAGGGTTGAGGTTGACTTTGTTAGGTTCTACAATAGAGATCCCAGAGATGCTAGAAACTTAGAAATTGATGTCTGAATAGGACCTAGTGTTAGGAATAGATAGAAAATCCTCTGAATGATGTGATGACTGACTAGGAGGTCTCATTTCTAAATCCTACCTAGAAAATGAAGCCATGGAAGAGAGAAAATTGGGAAAGTCCTTAAGACCTTAACCCTAATTTCACCTAGAATGAAGAAAACAAGTGCAGAGAAGAAGTGGAAGACAAGGGAGAATGCAAAGATGCCAATCATGACCCTAAACCACTTACTCAGAGGGTGAAATGATCTTAACATGGAAGTGCTTCCATTTTAAGATGATACATTTTCAAGATGTTAGATTGGTAGTAATGTTGATAGGCTACAAGTTGCTTTACAGTTCTAGACTTAATTCTGTATCAGCTGGAGTTATAATGATGGCATACCGAATGGTAAAAGAAAACAAGAAGTATAATCTTTGTGAAATTCTAGCTTAACAATTCATTGAGAATGTAAAAGATATAAAGAAGGATAAATCTAAGGCATTTAGGTTTGGTTCATTAATAGTTCACATGTGCATTCATGTCATTCACAAATTTCCTGGCATGCATCCTAGGGCATGGAAAGTTAATGAACCCACCGGACTGCAGATCTTAAAATACTATAGAAGATAGAAAAAGGATTGGATTGATGGAGAATTGTTTGGCATGATTAATATTATGTAGAGGAAGATAAAAGAAAGGTACAAGATTCTAGAAAACTTAGTAGAGAAATATGAGGACACTATATGTTTCATGGTTGAAACTAATTGTGTCTTTTTTGAGGCAGTTGAGCCTAGAACCAAATGGTGCTATCCTATAGGATATGAGGTAAGTGCTGAAGTACTGACTATACAAGTAGAGCATGTATTAGTAGCAGAAAAGGACCCTAGTCAAGAAAGATGGGTACATACATGCAGAAACATGAGAAAGTCAAAGAATGACAAGAAAAAGTGACAAGGAAAAGAAAAGTAAGCAAGATTGTTGAAGAAATTACTATGAAGGTAGGAATGAAAAAGACGTAGTATTTAGATTTGAATAATTAGATGGAGGCATCTTCTAGCATGACCACATATGCATCCACTCCCTTGGAGACAGAAAAGGCAGTAGCCCCCACTGATAATATTGTTGATTTATCAGTCTCTCAAGAAGAAGAAACACAAGAAGTTGTGACTGCAGTTGTTCCCAGAAGATCAACAAGGATAGTTAAATAGGTTAGTCCAAAGTAAAAAGAGACTGAGGTAAAGAGGAAGAAGAAGGAAGAGAAGGTAATGGATAAAGAGAAAGAGAAAACAGTTCAAAAAAATCCACAAACCTTGTGGAAACCAGATATGAAATCACTGCAGAAAAGAGTTATCAAAGATGGAAATATTTTAATAGTGAACAAATACTATGAAAGATATGACTCAGAGGACCAAGAAATCATTGAAGATACTTTGATTGAGCATCTACTAGTGTTTAAGAAGAATTTTGTGGAAATTGAAGAAAGCATTCCCAAAGCCCTATATAGAAAACTGGAAATCAGGAAATAGTTAGTGCATTCAGAAGATGAGAACATAAGAAATAAAAAAATTGATGATATGTTTTCGGTTGTGTCAGTTTAGGAAAGAGAAAGAATAATTAAGGCATTGAAACCCCTACTAAGGGCCATGGCTAGAATAGTCAAGATTATAGCCAGAAAATAAGATGAGGTGATTGAGGACACCCAAAAGTCATTAGACCAAGTTATAATGTATGACATGCCTAAGAAGGTTTCACCTCCTAAGACTTCTAATCTATATCTTTGGGTTTAGGAGAGATTTCGAAGGCAATAGATGAAAGTGATCAAGTTAGCATGCAACTAGACTCCTTTGTCACTTGTGTGTCTATTAGCCTTGACACTTCGCAGGATGTAAATGATCCATTTATGGACAACGTGGATAGTGTGATGGAGGTTGAAGATTAGGAACAAATAGAGGAAAGACAATCAGAAGAGAAACAAGAAGAAAAAGAACAAGAGAAGGAATTAAAGAAAGAAGAAAAACAAGAAAGATAGCCAAAATCATAAAAAATTGATGAGGTCAGACTGGACACACCCCTATTGTTGACAAGTATGGCCAAACTAGTCAATTCTAATGTAGACAAGATGGATGAAGATGAATTGATGAGACTTTCATTTATGGATTTTTCTAAAAGGAGAGATTAGTTCAGAAAGGAGACAAAAGAGATAAGATAATAGTTAGGGCTGTAGAAACAGTGAACAAGCTACTCCCCTCACCAGTTATCTTCAAAGACAAGGATGAGGTTGAGAATCTTGGTATAGTATTGGATAGCTTTGATAGTCATTTGACTCATTTCTAAAGACAACAAAGGAAAAGGCTGAAAAGAACTTCTTGGAGAAGATGTTGAGTAAAGTTTGTAAGTCCATTTCATGGGACTTAGGCATTCATAAGGCTACCATTCTTAAAGCCAAGAGTTGTGTAGCACAAGGTGGGAAACTTTATAGCTATTGCATAAACCCCTGTAGACATTTAAAGAACATTGAAGAGACCATAGCCAAAGATAGGGCTACCCTTGACAATATAATTGACAATTGTGAATCATCTTCACAAACTATGGAAGAGATAAATAAGGAGACATCTAGGCTATTAGACAACATAGGAGTACTGGAAATGGAGAAAGGGAGAGTTGCAGATAGATTTGGCTTATTAAGAAGCCTATTGACTCCTAAGTTTACAATGTTGGAGACTCATCTCTCAAAGATGATAAAAGTTGAAGGCTCAATGTTAGTATCTACTCTTATTGAGCTTAAGGCAGCAGAGACAACATCATATGTACTGAATGGATTAATCCATGTCAGTGAACTACTAATAAATTCATGGACTGAAGAAGTTAAGACCATGGAAAACTCCTTCCAAGATGTCTTAAATCTGATGAGTAAGCACTAAACCACTTCTTCTTACGTTCTACAATTTTGAGAATACCTTTTCGATTGATGTCAAAGGGAGAGGAAGAAAAGGAAAAATGAGGAAGAGAAATAAATATGTAGGGTTGTATGTAGAAAAGAAACAAAAAAATATAGAAAAGAAACAAAAAAAAAAGTAGAAAAGAAGAAAAGAAAAAGAAAGTTTTATCGCAACACTTAGTCATTTTTCTAAGTGTTGTCATTAATGCCAAAGAGAGAGATTGTTGTCATTAATGCCAAAGAGAGAGATTGTTGGCATGTGATGTTTTGGAGTACTGGGAATCACTTAAGGGTTGTCATTTATGGCAACACTTATGATAGAGTTATCGCATGTTGTGGAGATTTCCACCAAAGTCTCAGTCATGAAAATGACTAAGTCCAAAATTAGGATAACAAGGTACAGTGGCATAGTTTTGGTCAGTGATGAAGATATTGTTACAATAACTGAGAGGGGGGTGAATCAATTAATCACTGTCCCAATACAAAATGTATAATCCAAAAAAAAATACTTCAATTTCTGCTGCTCGATAACTTAAAATACTTTTACAGTTTGTGCACTTACCGATTATCAGTCTAAAACTTATAGCAGTTACCGATCAAATCAAATATTCAACATCTAAATATAACATCAAAACAAACATCACAATCAACACATAACACAAGAGATTTAATGTGAAAACCCTGTTAAGGGAAAAACTACCTGGGACCGGCAACCCAAAAATATTCACTCTTTTGAAGTGAGGTCGGTGAAGGCCCAACCTTGTTAAAGGTTAAAAACACATTGTTAGGTGTGACCTTGTTAGAGGATTTAAGACCAACCATTATCATCCAACCAGCAGTCACTCTAGGGTTGATAGGATAACAATGTTCATTATATGAATGATACATAATAAGACTTTCTTAGTCCACTCGGTTAAGATATTTGACTATGTACAATGGTTAAATATGTAACAGTAGGTGGTCTGACTTAATACAACTTCAATTGCAAATTACAGATCAATGTTCAGCTCATACAAATCTTTTTGATCAATGTAACATTTCTGATTCAACAATATATCAACTTATTGTCCATCGGTAATCACTCTTTGTCACTCAGTAATGCTCTACAGTAGGGTTCTCCTTAACCAGTATGATCAGGATGCATGAAAACTTGTTCACATGATAATTCTACAGTTTCCTTCTCTTCCGGAATCACACTCATTGTGAAATCTTCAATCTCTTATATAGACATGTAAACCATTTTCTTTTGCTCCATCATGTTTTGCTACTTAATCATCTTCACTAATTTTTCCTCTTAAACATACCTCAGCACTTGTGTCAATAACATGTTTGATTATCATCCTTTACATCTTTCCTGAATTTTGTTAGCTGTCGATCTATGTAACAAACTATATCTATTACCTCAAATTCATACACTTGCCAGCTCATCAATCTTATCACCTAAACTAATCATTTAGTTCATTATGTTCTTCTTGGTTAACAAAGAAATGCATCAGTGAACACATGCTCAGTTTATACTATGCTCAGTATACACTACACTCTATCAGTGTATACTGAAATGCTTCGTCAACCGACAACACTGCTTTGTGTCTTTCAGCTCTTTTCCTCATCATAGATACATGAAACATAATCAATTCAATAACATGAAGTCGTAGACTCATCAACAAGTTACTCAATGTATTCCATATCCTCATCTTCCATATCCATCTTCCTCATGTAGATATTTATGTTCTTCATCTCTTTCACTCCTTCTCTACAAATGTTTCGGTATAGTAACTTACAAGATAAGTGTTGTCAAACCAATTGACATCAATGAAAACATAATACTGATTTAATCATATTACATATCTAATGAATCTTCTCGGTGATCTCAAATCATAGATTCTTCAATCAGGTTCTAAATCAGTTGTAGTTGATCAATCTCTCCCTTTGGCATTGATGGAAACTCAAGTAATATGAAATATATCATACACATACCAAACATGTATTCTATAACTCTTTGAAAAAATGTTGTACAAGGTCTCCCTAGCTTAATATGTTTAATCACTACATTACTCAGCAACATTGAGATAATGATATTTTGTAATGTTGTATTGCCAATCTTAAAATATGCTCTTTTCAGCTCTCTTGTTCTTACTTCTGTTCTCAGTAACTGATCTTCAGTGCTCTCCCTTTCTTCAATTTGTCTCTCCCTCAGATAGTTCTCATTGTTTCATATTGTTTATCTCTCCCTTTGACAACAATTTCAAAGAAACAAATAAACAAACAGCTCTTTAGTAGCCAAGTAACTCTCTATTGTCCAGTGCATACTTTGTATCTTTGTATACTGATATGCCAATATGTTCCAGTACCTTTCACAGCTTTATACATGATCCAAAGTGTGAACTATGCTGCATCAACATGTATGATCTTCTGATAAGATTAGGTTGATGCAACATCTAAATCACCTTAGTGACCGGCAAACATGGGATGGACCCCAAGTCTAGTCCTCAAGTACTCAAATGTATCCTTTGGTAGAGCTTTTTTAAATATATCTGCAAGTTGTTCTTTTGATGTGACAAACTCTAGCTTAACTTTCTTCTCCTATACTTTTTCTCTCAAGTAGTGATACTTTATTGATATATGCTTTTTTTTAGAGCACATCACTAGATTCTTTGAAATGTTTATTGCACTGGTGTTATCACAATATATAATCACTGACTCAGTGATTATCTCATTCATACCTTCCAAAACTTTTTTAACATATGCAATGTTTGAATAGTTTGTAGCAGCAACAACATACTCTACTTTGGCTATAGACTGAGAAATGCAAGCATGCTTCTTACTTGTCTAGGTAACAAGTCTTTCACCAAAGAAGAATGCTCCTCCAGTGGTGCTTTTTCTATCATCCACATTTCTAGCCCAATCAACATCGATATAGACTCTGAGTTCAAACTTTCCTTCCTTAGGATACCATAATCCATAGTCCTCTATTTTCTTTAGGTATCTTAAGATTCTTTTAGTAGCAATCATGTGTGATTCTCTAGGATTAGCAGAAAATCTAGCAACTATTCCCACAACATTTTCTATGTCTGGTCTACTATGAACTACATACATTAGCTTACCAATCATTGATCAGTAAAGTGTCTAGTTCACCTCTATATTTTCATCTTCCTTAGTCAATTTACATCTAGTAGCCATCGGTGTTCCCACAGATTTAGCATCTTCCATGCCAAATGTTTTCAGTACTTCTTTTATGTATTTGGATTGTGTGATGAATATCCCATCACTCTATTGAATCACTTGTAGTCCAAGAAAGAACTTAATCTCTCTAAACATAGACATCTCAAATTCATTCCTCATTTCATCAGCAAAGGCTTTTCATATTTGATCTTGACCTCCAAATATGATATCATCCACAAATATCTGAGCAATAAGAATTGTATCATCAGTATTTCCTTTCATATACAGATTGTTGTTCTCACTTGTTCTTACAAATCCTATACTTAACAAATAAGTATGCAGCATTTCATACTAGGCTCTCAGTGCTTGCTTCAAACCATATAAACCTTTACATAATCTACATACCATATCTTTCTTTTCTGGATCAACGAACCCTTTAAGTTGTTCTATGTAGACTTCTTCTTCAAGTATTCCATTCAGAAATGTTGACTTGATGTCCATTTGATATAATTTGAATTTCTTGTGTGTAGCATATGCAAGTAGCATTCTAACTCCTTCCAATATAGCAATAGGTGAAAAGGTTTCACCATAATCTATGCCTTCTTCATGTGTATATCCTTTACATACCAATCTAGCTTTATTTCTTGTTACTTCTCCATTCTCATTCTGCTTGTTCCTGAATATCCACTTAGTACCAATAACATTTTTATCTTTAGGTCAAGGTACTAAGGTCCATGTTTTTTTCTTCTCTATCTATTATATTTCCTCTTTCATTGCATTAACCCATTCATCATTCTCTAATGCAACTTTTACATTTTTCGGTTCATAATCACAAACTAGACATGTACCTTGTCTTTCTTTGCTCCTTATTTGCATGCCATCTTGCTTGTCTCCAATGATTTGTGATTCAGGATGGTGTCTTCTAACAAAACTTGCTAGTATCCCATCTCTCCTTTCCTGCTCATCTTGTGAAGGTTCATTTTCTTTCTCGGTAGGGCCATCCTGCTTGTCGGTTTCTGTTTCTTGTTGTTCAGTATTATTTTCTTGCTGACCGATTATCACAGGCTGTGGCTTTGGTAGATACTCTAGTTGTTCAATGTAAGTGAAGCTACCATATTCTTCTGGTTCCTTTTTACTTTCCTCTATGTTCTTTTCATCAAACTCATCAACTTAGACATTAGTTCTTTCAATCATTTTATTATTAGTTTTATTTAGACAATTATATGCTTTGCTTTTACTGGAATATCCTAGAAATATCCCTTCATCACCTTTTGAGTCAAATTTACCATTTCTCTGATCTTTCATAATAAAACATTTTCTTCCAAAAAATTTGAAATAACTTATAGTAAGTTTGTGTCCAAACCACAACTCATAGGGTGTCTTGTTGGTGTCCTTCTTTAATTGAACTCGGTTAAGCACATAAACTACTATACTGACAGCTTCCCTCCAGTATGTCTGAGAAAAATTCTTTTGGAGCATCAATGTCCTAGCACAGTCAACTATTGACCTATTCCTTCTTTTAGTAATTCCATTTTGCTGAGGTGTCCTCGGTGCAAAGACCTATCTTTTAATACCATGCTCATTACATAAATTAGTAAATTCATCAGAGATAAATTCACCTCCTCTATCAAATCTTAGGCATTTTAATTCCTTACCAGTATCTTTTTCTACCTTAGCTTTATACCACTTAAACATCTTAAATGCTTCATATTTTTCTTTTAAGAACATAACAGTCATCAATCTAGTATAGTCATCAATAAAAAGAATAAAGTATTTATCACCATAATAACTTTGAGTTCTCATAGGACCACATAGGTCAGTATGAACCAACTCAAGTATCTTCTTTGTTGAGTAATCCTTCCTTTTGAAACTAGATTTAGTCATTTTCCCTTTCTGACATTTATGACACATAACATGATCCAGTTTTGACAAGTTAGGTAGCCCTCTAGTTCTTTTCCTTTTACTGATCTTAATCATGTTATCAAAATTCACATGGCTTAACCTTTTATGCCACAACCAAGCATCTTCATTTTTCATAATCAAGCAAGAAGACTCATCATTATCAAGATAAAATAGATAACCTCTTGATTGTGCTCCAGTTCCAACTAGTCTTCCTCCATCATCAAAGATTTTCACTTTCTTGCTCTCAAAAGAAACTCAGTGACCTAAATTATTCAGCTGTGCCACACTTAACAAGTTATAGTTTAGTCCATCTACCCAATAAGAATTATCACATTTTATCATATCATTTATGATCAAGGTTCCTTTACCTCTTACCATACAAGGTGTGTCATTACCCATCTTACCTGATCCTACATTGTATTCTTCAAGTCGATCAAACTTCTCCTCATCACCAGTCATGTGATGTGTACATCCATTGTCTATGATCCATGTCTCATTCTTGTTAACTTTAGAGATCAGTGATGTTTCTTCATGTTTTTCTTCTTCTTCCTCTGAGTCATCTTTCATAACAACAAATACAACTTCTACATCATCATCAAAATCAGATTCAAATTCATTATCTTCAGCTATGAAACATACATTTTTCCCTTTGTCATTGTTGTCTTGGTTATCTTTGTTATGTCGGTAGCCTCTATTGAATATTCTCCCATAGCTTCCTTCATATTGGTCTTTGGTTCTATCATCATCTTTCTTATGTGGACATCTAGCAGTGATGTGGCCAACCTCTTTATAGTTAAAGCATGCCAAAGGTAGCTTACCTCTATACCTTCCTTTACCTTTGGGTAATCTTTTGGCCATAAGAGCTTCAAGTTCATCAAGCTCATCATTGGTATTACTGTCACTATCATTTTTATTATTCCTACTAGACTTACTAATCTTCAGAGAAGACATGAAAGTAGATTCCACAGATGGTACAACACTGTTATCAAAGTTATTTAACTCAAAGGTTGTAATTTTATCAATCAAATTGTCAAGTGTAAGTACATTACCAGATGCAGACCTTGTCTCATGGATAGTAGATATTCTAATTGCATAAACTGGAAAAAAGGTTTTGAGTATTTTTCTAACAACTATTTCTTCACTAATGACTCCATCAGATGCTCTAATAGCATGTACTACCTCTTTAAGTCTATTTGTATATTGCACAATATTCTCACCTTCTTTCATCTTCATATCATTGAATCTACCCCTTAAGCTTTCTACTCTAGCCCTTTTGACATTCACATCTCCACTGTAAACTTGAGAAATTTTATCCCACGTAGCTTTTGCAGTAGTACAGCTCTTGATATCTTCAAATTTGGCATCGGTATAGGTAGCTGCAAGTTCCATCATAGTAACATTATGTTCATGCCTATCTTTCAGTTGATCAAGTGTCAGGGGACCTGGTGTCGGTTCTTTTTAGCCATTCTCCATCAATTCTAGTACAACATTCCCAATTCCAAATATGTGCAACTTCATCTGGCTTTGCCATACTGCGAAGTTCTCTTTGTTCAATCTTGGCAATTCCCTATTATACATTTTGAGATCTTTTTACTGAAGTCCTTAAAACTCTATTCAAAGAAACCAACACTCTGATACCAATTGTTAGAATAACTGAGAGAGGGGTGAATCAATTAATCACCGTCCCAATACAAAATGTATAATCCAAAAACAAATACTTCAATTTCTGTTGCTTGGTAACTTAAAATACTTTTACTGTCTGTGCATTTACTGATTATCAATCTAAAACTTAAAGTAGTTACCAATCAAATCAAATATGCAACATGTAAATATGACATCAAAACAAACATCACAATCAACACATAACATAAGAGATTTAACGTGGAAAACCTGTTAAGGGAAAAACCACCTAGGACCGGCAACCCAAAAATATTCTCTCTTCTGAAGTGAGTTCGGTGAAGACCCAACCTTATTAAAGGTTACAAACACACTGTTAGGTGTGACCTTGTTAGAGGATTTAAGACCAACAATTATTGTCCAACTAGCAGTCACTCTAGGGTAGACAACAAAACAATGTTCATTCTATGAATGATACATAATAAGACTTTCTTAGTCCACTCGGTTAAGAGATTTGACTATGTACAATGGTTAAATATGTAACAGTAGGTGATCTGACTTAATACAACTTCAATTGCAAATTATAGATCAATTTTCAGCTCATACAAATCTTTCTAATCAATGTAACGTTTCTGATTCAACAATATATCAACTTATTGTCTATTGGTAATCACTCTCTGTCACTTGGTAATGCTCTACAGTAGGGTTCTCCTTAACCAATATGATCAAAATGCATGAAAAATTGTTCACGCGATGATTCTATAGTTTCCTTCTCTTCTGACATCACACTGATTGTGAAATCTCTAGTCTCTTATATAGACATGTAAACCATTTTCTTCTGCTCTATCAGATTTTTCTGCTTAATCATCTTCATTGATTTTGCCTCTTAAACATACCTCGACACTTGTGTCAATAACACATTTGATTCTCATCCTTTAGATCTTTCCTAAATTTGTTAGCCATCGATCTGTGTAACAAACTTTATCTGTTACCTCGAATTCATACACTTGCCAGCTCATCAATCTTATCGGCTAAACTAATCATTTAGTTCATTATGTTCTTCTCAGTTAACAAAGAAATGCATCAGTGAACACATGATCAATTTATACTATGCTCGGTATACAATACACTCCGTCGGTGTATACTAAAATGCTTCATCAACCAACAACACTACTTTGTGCCTTTCAGCTCTTTTCCTCATCTTAGATAAATGAAACATAATCAAGTCAATAACATGAAGTCATAGACTCATCAACAAGTTACTCAATGTTTTCCATATCCTCATCTATCATATCCATCTTCCTCATGTAGATATTTTTGTTCTTCATCTCTTTCACTCCTTCTCTACAGATGTTTCGGTATAGTAACTTACAAGATAAGTGTTGTCAAACTAATTGACATCAATGATAGCATAATACTGATTTAATCATATTACATATCTAATCAATATGCTCGGTGATCTCAAATCATAGATTCTTCAATCAAGTTATAAATCAGCTGTAGTTCATCAGATATATGAGGTATTATGGCTTGCAAAGTTAACTGGAGGTATTTTTGGATGTACAAATGCTTCAGTTAAGATCTCATAAGTTTTGGTTACTAGATATGTGAGATACAATGTTCGGAAGATATGTGAAGGTAGTAAATCAGTGTAACAGAGCATATGAACAGTTGTGAAGATTAAGGTAAAGTGAATATGGTAATGTGCTAAGATAGGTGAATAAAGTATATTGCCAACTCTTTGATAATGTAAGAGCACTGACTCCATAAATAAAATTTGCATGAGTTATGGTTATGTTTTGCATGATAATTGTGAAGCCGACTGGAAGGCTGATTTAGTATAAGTATGGAGTGTTTTTGTGAAAGAGAAGTATGGTGATGATTATGATGAATGAGTAAGGTTGCAAATATAAGAGCAAAGATTAGATGCAAGATCAGTAGGAGGCCGAGCTGCAATTGGAACTATCTAAGCAAGATAAGTGCTTGTATTGTTCCCCTTTTGAGAATTATTTTGAGACAAGTATTGATCGTAAGAGTAGTGTTATCACCACCTTTAACCAAGTGTTTTTTTTAACCCCTAATAGGATTTTTTATTCCTCTAACAACTAAATGTACTATGTAACGATCGGCTCCTAACATGGCTAGATCTCCTAATAAGGATACTATATTTTAGTGCATATTTGTGGGTACCATCCCCACCGGGGTTTTCCCTTTGGCCAAGGTTTCCTCGAGAACAAATCATGGTGTAATGAGTAATGTGTTATTCTTATATGTTCTTTTCATTTTTGCATTACTTTGGATTATTTATAATTGTTTAAAGTTAAAGAGATCAAAGTTCTATAATATTGATTCACCCCCCCTCTTAGTATTACCTAATCCTAACATTAAGAAAGGAAACTTTGTGATAGGAACAATCAAAATTATGTGATCAAAGCCTTTAGAAAATGTTGAAATTTTGACCTGCTCCAAAGATGATGCCAACAAAGGCTTAATATGGTTGAATTTTAAAAATATTAAAATGACCCAGTTCAGGAAATCAAATTTCCTATCTCTGATCCAAATCTTATCTTTCCACGAGGTGTTTTGGGTTTTCGTCCAAGTCCAAATCTGATAGATAGGTAGTTATTACTTAATTTTTTGATTAGTTTTTTCAAAATAAATTTTTGAATTTTAGCATAGGGTGGTGTCTCTTCACCCTAAAGGGGTGTGAAAACCATTCATCCACATATATATGTGGTGTAAAATGTAAAGGTAGGTAAGAATCATCAAAAATGTAAAAAAAATTATTATTTTCTACTGCACTTTCTACAAGTGATCTATTGTACATAAGACTTTATGGAGCATTAATATAAATTAGTTATTTTCTCTAATTTGGAGTTATAGATTTAATCATTCCTGATTGATTAGTCCTTTGTGATTTTATCTCGAGAAGATAAAGTTTCTTTAAAACTTTATGTTTGGAAATTATTCCCATTATTTTTTAATTTGATAATTATAATTATTAGGCTCTATTAATTATATCTCATTGGGCTCATTAAGCTTGGGTTAAATTCAATAAGACTGATTGTAGCATAATAAAATAATCAAAGACATTAAAGAGGAGTAGTTGATAGGAGCATTTAGGTGGTGTTCTTTGTCTCACTTAGTTGTACATAGGATTAAAAAGGAACTGTCTCTATTGCCCAATAGAAGAAAGGCACTGATCTATCATCCTTAAATTGAAGTCTCTGCTCAAAAATATTACAAGCAGAAAGTAGTCATTAGTATTTATTTCAAACCAAATAATACATTCTTTCAAAAGCATTTCTATTATAGCATTTAAACAACATTCAATAATTGTGATACTCACAATTTGATTCCTCTCAAGTTCATTTTCCACTTTAAGAGAATCCAAAAGTTTTATATTCAATTATCTACTATAAAAAGCCTTTGAACCAACAGATTTGGTTAAGGTATAGGTCCACCAGCCTTGGTCCTATAAAGCCAAAAATGTAGAAGTTCAAACCCTATTGTGGTTGAACTTGTTCTTTGGCAAAAACAATTGGATTTCCTAGCATTGGATTGGCAAGTCCATACGAAATCTAATCCTTCATTTTTGGGCACCAACAATTTGGTGATTCTACTGGGGAGTTGTCTATGAAAGAAAACATAGAATATTACCTAGAAGTTATGGTGATGTAATTAAAATTCTACTAGAGATAAGAACTCAAAAGTAGTAAAGAAACATTTTCCTCAAAGAGAGGTGGCAACTCTATTCAATAAACATTTTAATTAGTGACTCTACTAAGGAAGAAGACCCAAAAGGATATAAGTAAAGTTTTCCTCTTTGAAAGAGGTGGTGACTCTATTTTCAATAACCTAATGTATAAAGAAACAAGTTACTACCAATTCATATATTCAGAATGTATCAGAATAAACAATCATTTCAAAGAAAACCCTTTATTCCAGATGGTATCAAGCCCTTGGATCTCAGGGGATTCCATTGTATTCCTTTTAAGTCTCTCCCTAAGTTTTCATAGCTTGTACCTAAGTTCCATGGAGAATGGGATGAATCAATAGTTGAACATTTGTATGCATTTTATGCATTTATAGAGAACTATGAGATTTGTGCAAAAGATCAGGCAATGAAACTATTTTTTAGGACATTAAAATATAATGCAAGAGAGGCATATGAATCACTACCTACACAGAGCATCTCATCATGGAAGGAATTTGAGAATTGGTTCTTAAATGAATTTCATGATGCAAGTGAAGGAGATACCGTGTATTGTGAACAAGATGCAAATAAGAACTGCATTATGGAAGAAGAACCTTATATGTCTCCCTTAGATGAATTTCTCAATTTGGAAAGGTATGATGGTGAGTCTACAACCCATTTGTTCATAAGGATGGTAATTATTTATCAAGAGATACCATCAAACATCATGCCTTCACACAAGACATTTCTGAAAAAATTCATCAGTTGGGAACCTCACTAGATGACCTTGATTTGAGACTTATTTTTCAAAGATTAGAAGAATATACAAAAGAGAAACAAAAACCTGATGATGTTTCAGATTTAAGTGAAGAAATTTTTTTTGGACAATTTGAGGAAGGAAATAACATGTGTTATGAACAGGAAGAGGATCAATAATACATCTGGGAAGAAAAACCTTGTATGTCTCCCTTGGATGAATTTTTAAATATTGAAAGACAAGAAGGTGATGGATGTAGTGTGAAATATATAGGAGTACACAACTCTAATGAAGTTCTAGATTTAGATGAAGAATAAATTTTGGATCAGATGGAAGAAAAATCCATTGTTGATGAGATTTTTATTGAAATGGATTTTCTTGAATGTAATAATGAAGAAGAAAATGTTCTTAGTTCAGAGGAAATCTCAAATTTTTTAGATATAGAATATCACAACTATTTTGATAAAAATGTTCCAAATTATTTCTCAATCCACCACAATAAACAATTTAATGGATCAACGCATATTCAAGGTGTACTAGATGAAGAAAATAATAAATCCAACCATGGACTTGCATCTCAAATAATCAAACATGTATTTTGTAAAATAATAAAGGATAACATCAGAGGAAAGAACACAATAAATCCAATTATTGAATTATGTGTGGTTGACTCTTGTGACAACAGGATCTGTGAAATAGAAGTAGATAATATAAATAAAATGAATGAGGAAGAAGATTTTCTCAGTGTAGAATAAATTTCAGATTTGTTGGATAAGGAATATCAAATGCATACATACAAAAATGACTCAAAATATATTGCAATTTATAAGGATAAGAAAAATGATGAAACACCAGAAGATAAAATTGATGAGAGGGACACCTATCTTATTGATGAAGTATATAATTCTAAAAGGGATGAATTTAGTAGAGATGAAGAAGAATAAGATATGTCTAAATTCTAATGTTTTCTTGAATCCATTGTTTAAAGATGAAGATGAAGAAGATATGTCTAAGTTCTCTATGATGAAACTTTAGAAGATGATGAAACTCAAAATATGTATGGGGAAGTGTATTTAGAAAGTGAGACATGCATTATTTCATCCTATGAGAAACATTTGTTTCAAACGTATGAAGATGAGATGGAATCAAACATATATTACAAGGAGTATGTGTATAATTTAAAGATACTTATTATCAGAGAGAGTAAGTCCAGTTGGTTGAGGGAAATTATCAACATATTTTATCAGACATATCTCAGTATTGTTTTTAGATTGATGTCAATGGAATGTGATGAAAATAAGATTTTTGACAAAGGTAAATAATGCTTTTGTATTTTGGTAGCCTAGGGCTACCAAATTATTATGATGTGACTTATACATAATGACTCTATAACCCAATTGATTGGAACTTGGTCTACTTCTTCTAGATATAACTAAATTCTTGTTATGCTCACATGGAGCATACATCCCCAGAAAGAGCCTATTAGAGCTCTAAATTTTGGGCAAATTTTGGAGTCCTATATAGTGGTAAAACCCTAAAAAATGGCCTCATAAACTCCATGCCAAAAAATTAATGATGGAGTACATGAAATGGGATAAAAAAATTATATTAATTTTCAATTAAAATTTGAGGGATTAAGAAAGGAAGCTCTATGATAGGAACAATCAAAATTCTGTGATCAAAGCCTTTAGAAAATGTTGGAATTTAGACCTGCTGCAAAGATGATGCCAACAGAAGCTGAAGATGGTTGAATTTTAAAAATGTAAAAAATGACCCAATTTGGGAAATCAAATTTCCTATCTCTAGTCCAAATCTTAGCTTTCCACGAGGTGTTTTGGGTTTTCGGCCAAGTCCAAATCCAAAAGATAGGTAGACTTTATTAGTTAATTTTTTGATTAGTTTTTTCAAAAGAAGTTTTTAAATTTTAGCATAGGGCGGTGTCTCTTCACCCTAAAGGGGTGTGAAAACCATTCATCCACATATATATGTGGTGTAAAATGTAAAGGTAGGGAAGAATCATCAACAATGTAAAAAGACTTATTATTTTCTACTGCACTTTCTACAATTGATCTATTGTACATAAGACTTTATGGAGCATTAATATAAATTAGTTATTTTCTCTAATTTGGAGTTATGAATTTGATCATTCCTGATTGATCAGTCCTTAGTGATTTTATCTCCAGAAGATAAAGTTTCTTTAAAACTTCATGTTTGGAAATTATTCCCATTATTTTTCAATTTGATAATTAGAATTATTAGGCTCTATTAATTCTATCTTATTGGGCTCATTAAGATTGGGTTAAATTCAATAAGACTGATTGTAGCATAATAAAATAATCAAAGACATTAAAGAGGAGTAGTTGATAGGAGCATTTAGGTGGTGTTCTTTGTCTCACTTAGTTGTACATAGGATTAAAAAGGAAATGTATCTATTGCCCAATAGAAGAAAGGCACTAATCTATCATCCTTAACTTGAAGTCTCTGCTCAAAAATATTACAAGAAGAAAGTATTCATCAGTATTTATTTCAAACCAAATAATACATTATTTTAAAACATTCTTTCAAAATAATTTCTATTATAGCATTTAAACAAATTTCAATAATTATGATACTCACAATTTGATTCCTCTCAAGTTCATTTTCCACTTTGAGAGAATCCAAAAGTTTGTTAGAATAACTGAGAAGGGGGGGGAATCAGTTATCCATAGTCCCAAATACAAAATGTATAACCAAAAACAATATACTAAAACTTCTACAGCTCGGTAACATAAAATAGTATTATGTCTGTGATTTTATTGATTACCAGTTAATATCATATAGTGATTACCAACCAAATCTAATATGAAACATGCAAAGTATTATAAAAAACAATCATCACAGTCAACACATAACATGAGATTTAACATGGAAACCCTGTTAAGAGAAACACCACCTAGGACCGGCAACCCAAAAATTGTTCACTCTTCTGAAGTGAGGTCGATGAAGACCCAACCCTGTTAAAGGTTACAAACACACTGTTAGGTGTGACCCTGTTAGAGGATTTTAGACCAACCGTTATCATCCAACTAGCATTCACTATGGGGTTGACAGGATAACAAATGTACACTCTATGAATGACATTACAAGACTTTCAAGTCCACTTTGTTAAGAGATTTATCTGTTTACAATGGTTAAACTGTAACAAAAGATGATTTGACTACAATACAACTTCAATTGTAGATGTTCAAATCTATATTAAACTCATTCAAATCCTCTGATCATTATATCGATTATGTTTCAATCAGCATTCAGTAACTTACTATCTCTCGGTTATAGCTTCCTGACGCTTGGTAATCTCTATAGTTCGGTTCTCCTTAACCAATTTGATCAAGCATGCATGAAGCTTGTTCACACGATACCTCTGTAGTCTCCTTCTTCCAGCATTTTTTTCATAATTAAATCTTAGTCTCTTAAATAGACAAGTAAACATCAGATTTTGCTGCTTAATTAACTTTGTCCATTTTGCAGCTTTGACCTTCTTCAGCTGATGTGTCAATAACATGTTTTGTTTCCATCCTTTAGATCTTCCTTGAATTTTGTTAGCCATCGATCTTCATAACAAACATTATCTGTTACCCTAATTCTGAGGTACTTTCCAGCTCATCAATCCTTGTCGGCTAAACTAATCATTTAGTTCTTTTCTTCTTCTTGGTTAACAAAGAAATGTGTTGATAAACACAAGCTTGGTTTATACTATGCTTGGTATACACTACACTCCATCGATGTATACTGAAATGCTTCTTTAACCGACCACACTGCTTTGTGCATTTTGGCTCTATCCTTCATCATAGATGAATGCAACATAATCAATTCAATAACATAAGGTCATAGACTCATTAATAATTTACTCAGTGTATTCCTTATCTTCATCTATCATATCCATCTTCCTCATTTAGATATATTTATTCTTCATCTCTTTTCTTCTTCTTTCTTCAGATGTTTGGGTATAGTAACTTACAGAATAATTATTGTCAAACTAGTTGACATTAATGACAACATATTACTGATTTAATCATCTTACATATCTATTCAACAACTCATTGATCTCAAATCATAGATATTCAAGTCATACAATGTATTCAAATCAATTGTAGTTCATCAATCTCTCCCTCTGGCATTGATGGCAACACAAGAAATATGAAATGTGCTAAACACATACCAAACATGTATTCTGCAACTTTTTCAGCAAATGTTGTAACTCAGTAAGCTCTCCCTAGCTTGATGTGTTTAATCACTACATTAAAAAATAGCATTACAAATACAAACTATCTTCTACAGATATGATATTTTCTCTCCCTTTCTCTATTTCTCTTTGTTTTGTGTCTTTGTTTCATATTTAAATCTCTCTCCCTTTGACAACAATGCCAAAGAGCAATAGAAACATACAACTCTTGCAGTAGCTATGTAACTCTCTATTGTCCTGTGCATTCTCTATATCTCTGTATACTGATATGCAAATATGTTCCAGTTCTTCCATCTTTCACAGCGTTAGACAAAATCCAAAGTGTGAACTTTGCTGCATCAATAAGAATGATCTTCTGATAAGATTAGGCTGATGCAACCTCTAGATCACCTTAGTGACCAGTAGATAGGGGACAGACCCCAAGTCTAGTCCTCAAGTATTCAAAAGTATCCTTTGGTAGAGGCTTATTAAAAATGTCAGCAAGTTGCTCCTTAGATGTAACAAATTCTAGCTTCACTTGCTTCTCATGTACTTGTTCTCTTAAATAGTGATACAAGATTGATATATGATTTTTTTTAGAGTGCATCATTAGATTCTTTGAAATATTAATTGCACCAGTGTTGTCACAATATATAATCATAGGCTCGGTGATTACCTCATTCATACCTTCCAACACTTGCTTGATATAAGAAATATTTGAATAGTTAGTAGCAACAGCAACATACTATGCTTCAGCTATAGACTAAGAAATACAAGATTGTTACTTACTTGTCCATGTAACAAGTCTTTCACCAAAGAAAAATGCTCCTCTGATGGTACTCTTTCTGTCATCCATGTTTCCAGCCCAATCAGCATCGGTGTATACCTTAAGTTCAAACTTGCCTTCCTTAGGATACCATAGTCCATAATCTTCAGTTTTCTTTAGGTATCTTAAGATTCTCTTTGTAGCAACCATGTGTGATTCTCTAGGGTTTGCAAAAAATCTAGCAACTATTTCAACAACATGTGCTATATCAGGCCTACTGTGAACTACATACATTAACTTACCAATCATGGATCGTTACAGTGTCTGATTTACCTCAGTAGTTCCATCTTCTTTAGTCAGTTTACATTTAGTAGCCATCAGTGTTGCCATAGGTTTTGCATCTTCCATGCCAATGTCTTCAATACTTCCTTTACATATTTAGATTGTGTGATGAATATATCATCATTCTATTGAATCACTTGTAAGCCTAGAAAGAACTTAATCTCTCCAAACATAGACATTTCAAATTCACTCCTCATTTCATTAGAAAATGACTTATAGATGTGATCTTGTCCTCCAAATTATATTATGTCATCCACAAATATCTCAGCAATCAAGATAGTATCATCAGAATTTCCTTTCATATACAGATTGCTAATCTCACTAGTTCTAACAAATTCAATACTCAGCAAATAGTTATGCAACCTTTCATACTAGGCTCTTGGTGCTTTCTTTAATCCATATAAAGCTTTATGTAATCTACATACCATGTTTTTATTTTCTGGATCAACGAACCCTTCAGGTTGTTCTATGTAGACTTTTTCTTCAAGCACTCCATTCAAAAAAGCAAATTTGACATCCATTTGGTAAACTTTGAACTTTTTGTGTGTAGCATATGCAAGCAGCATTTTGACTCCTAATCTAGCCATAGATGAAAATGTCTCACCATAATCTATTCCTTCCTCCTATGTATATCCCTTGCATACTAACCTAGCTTTGTTCCTTGTTACCTCTCCATTATCATTGAGCTTGTTTCTAAATATCCACTTAGTACTGATAACGTTCTTGTCTTTAGGTCTAGGTACTAAACTCCAAGTTTTATTCTTTTCAATATGTTCTATTTCTTCTTTCATTGCATTAACCCATTCATCATTATCTAATGCAACTTTCACATTCTTCGGTTCATAGTCACAAACTAGACATGTACCTTGTCTTGCTTTACTCCTTGTTTGTATGCCAGCTTGTCTTTCTCCAATGATTTGTGTCTCAGGATGATGTCTTCTAACAAAATTAGCTAGTATCTGAACTCTCCTTTCTTGTTCATCCTGGGTAGGTTCATTTACTTGTTCGGTAGGTGCTTCCTACTCTTCGATTTCCTTTTCCTATCCATCGGTATTATTTTCCTATTGATCGGTTGTCACTGTCTGTGGTGTCGGTAGAAGCTCTAGTTGTTCAATGTAAGTGAATCTACTGTAATCTTTTGGTTCCTTTGTGCTTCCATCTGCATTCTTATCATCAAACTCATCAACCCATACATTAGTACTTTCAATCATTTTATTAGTTACTTTGTTAAGACACTTGTATGCTTTACTTTTAGTGGAATATCTCAGAAATATCCCTTCATCACCTTTTGAGTCAAATTTTCCATTTCTTTCATCTTTCAGAATAAAGCATTTACTTCTGAAAACTTTGAAATAACTTACAGTGGGTTTGTGTCCAAACCATAACTCATAGGGTGTCTTATTAGTGTCCTTCCTCAATTGTACTTGGTTAAGAACATAAATTGTTGTGCTCACATCTTCTCTCTAGTATGTCTGAGCAACATTCTTTTGTAACATCAGTGTCCTAGCATAGTCAACTATTGACCTATTCCTCCGTTTAGCTATTCCATTTTGTTGAGGTGTCCTCGGTGCTGAGACCTATCTTTTAATAGCATGCTCATTAAAAAAGTTAGTAAATTCATTAGAAATAAATTCACCACCTCTATTAGATCTCAAACATTTCAATACTTTACTAGTTTCTTTCTCAACTTTTTCTTTATACCACTTGAACATCTTAAATGCCTCTAACTTTTCCTTCAAGAACATCACTGTCATTAGTCTAGTATAGTCATCAACAAAAAGAATGAAATATCTATCACCATAGTAACTTTGAGTTCTCATAGGACCACATAGGTCGGTATGCACTAACTCAAGTAATTTCTTTGTTGAGTAATCTTTTCTTTTGAAGATAGACTTAGTCATTTTACCTTTCTGACATTCATGGCACATAACATGATTAGGCTTAGATAAGTTAGGAAAACCTCTAACCTTTTTCTTTTTACTAATTTTAATCATGTTATCAAAATTCACATGACATAACCTTTATGCCATAGCCATGCATCTTCATCTTTCATCATTAAACAAGAAGACTGATCATTATCAAGATAAAACAAATTACCTCTTGATTGTGTTCCACTCCCAACAAGTCTTCCTTCATCATCATATATCTTCACTTGCTCTCAAAAGCAACTTGGTGGCCTAAATTATTTAGCTCTGCCACACTTAGCAAATTGTAGTTTAGTCCTTTTATCCAATAAGCATTATCACATTTTAATCTATCATTTATCATCAGTGATCCTTTTCCTTTTACCATATAGGGTGCATCATTACCCATTCTCACAAATCCTCCATTGTATTCTTCAAGATGACCAATTTTTTCTTCATCACCTATCATGTGATGTGTACAGCCACTATCTATGATCCATGTGCCATTTTTATTAACCTTAGAGATAAGTGTTGTCTCTACATACCTTTCATCTTCTTATGATTCATCCTTCATTGCAAGAAATACTACCTCCACATCTTCATCAGTGTTAGTATCGGTGAAATCTTCTTCTGAAATGTAGCACACCTTCTTTCCTTTATCATTACTATCTCAGTTGTCTCTATTGTGGTGTCAGTAACTCATGTTGTCTCTTCTCCCATAGCTTCCTTCACTAGATCAGTCTTTATTTCTATCATCATCTTTCCTGTGTGGACATCTAGCAACAATATGACCAACCTCTTTATAGTTAAAGCATGCTAAAGGTAACTTACCTCTATATCTACATTTACCTTTAGGTAACCTTCTGGCCATAAGAGCTTCAATTTCATCAAGCTCTTCATCGGTATTGCTATCACTATTATCATTCTTATTTCTGCTACTATACTTACCAATCTTCAGAGAAGACATAAAAGCTAATTCAATAGAAGGTACAACACTATTATCATAGTTGTTTAATTCAAAAGTTGTTAAATTATCGATCAGATTATCAAGAGTAAGGTTATTACCAGATGTAGACCTATTTTCATGAATTGCAGATATTCTAATGGCATAGACCAGAAATAAGGTTCTGAGAACTTTGCTTACAACTATCTCTTCATCAATAACTATGTCAGATCCTTTGATAGCATGAACTACCTCTTTCAATCTATTTTTGTACTGTACAATATTCTCTCCCTCCTTC
The DNA here is from genome assembly GCA_027943335.1 of Chamaecyparis obtusa. Lineage (NCBI taxonomy): Eukaryota > Viridiplantae > Streptophyta > Pinopsida > Cupressales > Cupressaceae > Chamaecyparis > Chamaecyparis obtusa. The sequence goes on from BSBK01005323.1 coordinate 453,175, forward strand.
ATTTTCATATCATCGAATCTTCCCCTTAGGCTTTCAGCTCTGGCTCTTTTGACATTCGCAGCACCACTATAAACTTGAGCAAGTTTATCCCACATATCTTTAGATGTAGTACAGTCCTTGATATCTTCAAATTTGGCATCTGTACAGGCAGCAACAATCTCCATCATTGTAACATTATGCTCATGTCTATCTTTCAATTGATCAAGGGTCAAGGGACCAGTGGGAGGTACAATGTAGTCATTCTCCATTAGTGTGAGGGCATAATTCCCAATTCCAGATACATGTAGCTTCATTCGGCTTTGCCATATTGTGAAGTTATCTTTGTTTAGCTTTGGCATTTCTCTCTTATACATTTTGAGACCTTTATGCTGAAGTCCTTAAAACTTTGTTCTAAGCAACCAACAATCTGATACCAATTGTTGGAATAACTGAGGGGGGAGATTAGTTATCCATAGTCCCAAATACAAAATGTATAACCAAAAACAATATACTAAAACTTTTGCAGCTCGGTTATAAAATAGTATTTTGTCTATGCTTTTACCGATTACCAATTAATATCATATAGTAATTACTGACCAAATCTAATAAGCAACATGAAAAGTATGATAACAAATAATCATCACAGTCAACACATAACTCAAGAGATTTAACATGGAAACCCTGTTAAGGGAAAAATGACCTGGGACCGGCAACCCAAAAATTGTTCACTCTTCTGAAGTGAGGTCAATGAAGACCCAACCCTGTTAAAGGTTACAAACACACTGTTAGGTGTGACTTTGTTAGAGGATTTTAGACCAACCATTATCATCCAACCAGCATTCACTATGGGGTTGATAGGATAACAAATGTACACTCTATGAATGACATTACAAGACTTTCAAGTCCACTCTGTTAAGAGATTTATTTGTTTACGATGGTTAAACTATAATAGAAAATGATCTGATTACAATACGACTTGAATTGCAGATGTTCAAATCTATATTAAGCTCATTCAAATCCTTTGATCATTATATCAATTCTATTTCAATCAACATTCAGTAACTTACTGTCACTCAGTTATAGCTTCCTGACACTTGGTAATCTCTGTAGTTTGGTTCTCCTTAACCAGTTTGATTAGGCATGCATGAAGCTTGTTCACATGATATCTCTACAGTCTCCTTCTTCTGGCATTTTTTTCATAATGAAATCTTAGTCTCTTAAATAGACAAGTAAACCGTTTTGTTCCCATCCATCAGATTTTTCCACTTAATCCTCTTCGTCCATTTTTCTGCTCTAACCATCTTCGGTTGATGTGTCAGTAACACGTTTTGTTTCCATCCTTTAGATCTTCCTTGAATTTTGTTAGTCGTCGATCTTCGTAACAAACATTATTTGTTACCCTGATTCTGAGGTACTTTCCAGCTCATCAATCCTTGTCGGCTAAACTAATCATTTAGTTCTTTTCTTCTGCTCGATTAACAAAGAAATGTGTCAGTAAACACAAGCTCATTTTATACTGTGCTTGGTATACACTACACTCCATCGGTGTATACTGAAATGCTTCTTTAACTAACCACACTGCTTTGTGCATTTTGGCTCTATCCTTCATCATAGATGAATGCAACATAATCAAGTCAATAACATAAGGTCATAGACTCATTAATAAGTTACTCAGTGTATTCCTTATCCTCATCTGTCATATCTATCTTCCTCATGTAGATATATTTATTCTTCATCTCTTTTCTTCTTCTTTCTTCAGATGTTTGGGTATAGTAACTTACATAATAAGTATTGTCAAACTAGTTGACATCAATGACAACATATTACCGATTTAATCATCTTATGTATCTATTCAACAACTCAGTGATCTCAAATCATAGATCTTCAAGTCATACAATGTATTCAAATCAGTTTTAGTTCATCAAAGTTTTATATTCAGTTATCTACTAAAAAAGCCTTTGAACCAAAAGATTTGTGAAGGTATAGGCCCACCAGGCTTGGTCCTACAGAGCTAGAATTGTATAATTTAAAACCCCTATTGTGGTTGAACTTGTTCTTTGGAAAAAATAATTGGATTTCCCAGCATTTGATTGGCATGTCCATAGGAAATCTAATCCTTCATTTTTGGGCACCAACATGCAGTTAGATTAAATATGATCTAGCCACCCCTAAATCTTTGCTTGAGATTTGACATCGAACCCAACAATTCCATCTGTCAAAATTTTGTGATCCCGTGATTAGTAAACCTTGAACAACTTTGTATTTCAGTATTATGCCTATCATCAGATCAATCTTGATCTGACCGATGAGTATCTTCTACTTTATCCTTTGGTTGCTGACGCCAAGGTGGACACATGTTAATCATTCATGATGTCATGATGAGTGAAAGGCTTTCATCTCTAGGCAGTGGCATCATGCACAGCATTGGATCAATCTTGATCAAACCTTTCTTTATTCTCTTTCTCCTTTGTCACCCGGTTGAGGTCCCACCAACTACGATGAAACTTTGCAATAAGACTCCCCGATAACCTCATTGGAAATTGGGATGAACCAAAGTATTTCTTACCAATCTTTTCCCTTTTCCCGATAGCATTTATCATTATAGGATACCCCGATGCAACAATCAAGTATCAGAGCACCTAAAAATTGTCTTCACCAAAGTCTTTCTCCACCCAATAGAACTATCGGTGGACCTTATGCTGATTGACCATGTTCAAAATGCATAGGTGACACATATGGTGATAAAGGAAAGGACATTATGTGATCCTAAAAATGAGACTTCCAATCACTGATGAGATGATCAAGAAGAGTTCTAGTGATGCAATGAATTAAACCGTGGGACATAGGAACTATAAGAAATATTAAACCCGAGCCCACTAGGTAAAAAGAACTTAAGGAAGAATATAGCCCTACCCAATGGTAATTAAGACATGTTCTTTAAAACTACTTAAGTGATCCAAAAGGAAATTGAAAAATATAATGAGGGTAGGGTTTAAGACAAAAAATTTGAACCCCAACACATCGATAAACCCTAATTCTTCACCTAGACACAGGAAATGGAAAATTATTCATATTTTGGGCATGAAAGGAAATTGGATCAATGGGTCCAATTAAAAAATAAGTGATCTTCCAAGTCCTTGATATCCCTCTTGCCTATAACATACTACTAGGAAGACCATGGATTCATGACATGAAAGAAGCCCCCTCTACTTACCATCAGTGCATAAGAATCCCTTTTAATGGGAATGAGATTTCCATTCTAGGAGATAACTCCATGTCTATTAATGCACTTACTCTTGAGACCTTGGTACCAAATAATAGGGCTTCTAATGAAAACAAGACCACTCTCACTGATTGTGAGAGAAAATTAAAAATCATGAACCTTGGAATGGAAGAATATCGACTTGATTCTATTACTACACTTCCAGTTTCCCTATGCTCTTATGGGAAAGCTTAAGAAAATAACAAACCTTCATCTTCTACCCTAACTTTCTATGGTACTTTTTTTCACTCCTTAGTACCTTTAAAATATGAAAGAGAAGAACAAGTTGTCAAATAATGGATCTACAAAGGGAAAGAACATGAAGAGGTCATACTTAATACTACAATACCTCAAATCTATTAGATTTCCACATCCATACTATGCTATATTAGTTTCTAGATTTGATTGTGTAGAATTTTTTACCATCAATGTTTTGGATCATACTACATGATCCATCATCAGGATGTCAGAGAGAAAGAGCAAGAGGAACGTGAAATATATGGAAAAGGATTCCTAGTATAGTGCCTCCTAAAAAATATGGAAAAGGATACAAATTCCTAACTAAAATGGGTTATCCTAGTCATGGCCCTCTAAGTGACAAAAGACATTCTCTCATCGATCCTATGAGTCACACTAATGAGAGAAAATCTAAAGATAAGACTAGACTAGGATTCTCCAACAAACAACCAATTTTTCACCCATCTCTTGAAAATAGTGAATCTGAACAAAAAAAAATTATCTACTCCTATTCTTGATCAAGATGCAAATAAATTTGTTCATTCTATTTCTATTCTTTACAATGAAGAAGGACCTCCACTTGAACATGATAATGAAACTTTAACATCCCATCATAATGAAGAATTAGAAGTTGAGGATCCTAATAGGGAGTGCACCGTAGAAACATGGCATGACTCCTACAAAGAGGTAAAGATATTGAAGCACAAGAACCTGAATGGGATTCTCTCTCAGTTGAGTCAAGAGAACTTGGGATAGATTTGATCCATACCTATACTAACCAAAATGAAGTGGTAGATGAGTCACCCATAGGGCTTGATGAGTCAAACTTACATATTTCTCTCTTTGACCAAGTTGACAATGCTAGGAACCAAATCGATCTAGGTACTTTTGAAAGAGACCTTATAAGCTCTAGATATATTGTCCTTGGAGATGATTCCCCTCACATTAATACCTTGGAACCCATCCCTTCCATCTCACTAACATATCCATATTTAATTGATTGGTTGCAACAAAAATTTCCACTTGCATTACCTATCTTCCAGATTGACTATGAAATTGTCAGCTACCTTAATGCCACTAAACCTATAGTTTCTTCCACAAGCAAACTAGAAAAAATATAATGAAATAGATATCAAGTACCTTAGTCACAAAATAAAAAGGAAAATGAAAAAGAATAGGTGTTCTGATGGCGATAATCACTTTGTGTCGGTGTCAAAACCCAAAAAATAGTAAAAATAAAAGACGTATCTGAGGGTGAAAAACCTATTTAAGGCTCCCAAAGATGAGGTAATTGGTAGTCTTCCCAGTTATTTCCAAGAAAGGTCTTTAGTATTAATATATCCCACACAAGTTGTCAATCTTGGGACAACTAAAACACCTCATCTTATACATCTAGCACAGTCTTTGTCAAAATGAGAGAAAATAGTTCATTGAATTCTTCAAAGAAAAAAAGATAAATTTTTCTTGGACATATTCAGGCATGCTAGGCCTTGACACTAATCTCATCATACATCATCTATCTATAGCTCCTGGTATCAAGCTAGTAAAAAAAAGTTAAGAAAGATGCATCCACACATAGCTCTTTTCGTCAAAGAAGAATTATAAAAACTATTGAGCGCAGGATTCATAATGGCTATTGATTATGCTGAGTGGATATCTAATATTGTTCTTGTTTCTAAACATGATAAATCCATTCATTTCTACACAAATTTCTAAGATCTTAATAAATCATTCCCTAAGGATGAATTTCCACTCCCTAATATAGACATGATAGTGGACATAACTATGGGCTATGAAATGTAATCCCGTACAGATGACTTCTCGGGATATAATAAATCAAAATACCACTTGAAGAGCAAGAAAAAACTACCTTCACATTCACATGGGGAACCTTCTATTGTAAATTCATGTCATTTTGATTAAAGAATGCGGGAGCTACCTATCAAAGAGCTATGACCACAATCTTTCACGACATGATGCATAAAAATATGGAAGATTACATGGATGATACCTTGGCTAAGTCTAAAAAGAGGAATACACATATTGTAGACCTAAGTTTAATATTTGACAGAATGGAACAATTCCATCTCAAGTTAAATCCAAAGAAATATACTTTTGGTGTCACCTTAGGAAAACTACTTAGTTATATCATTTTACCAAAAGGAATTGAGGTCGATCCTGAAAAATTCCAAGCGATAATGTAAATGTGACCTCCTAATAACATAAGTCAGCTAAGGAGTCTGCAAGGACATCTTCAGTCTATTAGAAGATTCATATCTCAACTTGCTGAAAAAGCTCAACCTTTCAACAAGAATCTACACAAAGGAGCTACATGCACCTAGAATGAAGAATGTGAAAAGAGTCTTTTTCAAATCAAGGAATATATGGATAAACATCCAATTTTAATGCCTCTTATCCCTGGGAAAGCTCTCATTTTGTATATCTTAGTAACAACTACATCCCTAGGAACATTATTAGCACAACAAGATGAAAATGGAAAATGAAGAGCTATATACTACATCAGCAGAACATTGGTTACCTATGAGATTAATTACAATAATATTGAGAAATCTTGTTTGGTGGTGGTAATTGCATCTCAAAAACTCAGACACTACATACTAGCACATACTACAAAGATGATCACCAAAATTGATCCTCTAAAATATTTGTTGAACAAAGCTACTCTCACTGCTCGATTGGCTAAATGGATGATGATTCTTTATGAATTTGACATTGAATACATCGATTATAAATCTATAAAAGGACAAGCAATTGCTGATCAATTAGCCAAATTTCCTATACGAGATGATACTCCTATGCAAATTGATTTCCCTAATGCTTCTATTATGTATGTAACTGAATGCACTTGGAAAATGTTCTTCGATGGATCTCACACACAAAATGGTGTTGGACATGGTATTCTATTTATTTCACCCCATGGATATACTATTCTTAAGTCCTACAAACTGTTGTTTCCTTTCACAAACAACATCGAAGAAAATGAAGCTTTGACAAATGGAATCAAATTGTCTATTGAATGGAGGATTATTGAGCTACATATCTTTCGAGACTCTCAGCTTGTTATCAATTAGCCCAATAATGATTATCAAACAAAAGATGAGAAATTAATTCCTTACAAAAAGGTGATTGATGACATAAAAAGCTACTTTTCTTTTATCACATTTCAATAGATTCCTAGAGCTGAAAATAGGGTAGTTATTTCTATGGCCACTTTAGCTTCTATCTTATAGTTGGAAGAACATGATTCAAGATTCCAATTCCTAGTGGAAGAACTACCCTACCCTTCCTATAACTTTCCTGACAACTGTGTGATATGCACTATCATTGGTCACGACTCTTCTTGTTGTGCTAAAATCTACTCTTACCTTTGTGATCAAATCATTTTGGATAACCTAACCCGCAATGAGAAAAGACAACTCATTCAAAATGTTTCCCATTATACCATCATCTCCGATGACTTGTTTAGAAAGGGCTTAGATGAAACACTTCTTATAAGGTGCTAAGAGAATGATGATTCTGAATGTGCATTAGCTAAAATCCATGATGGCGTATATGGGTCTCACTCTAATGGTCTTTCATTAGCTCAAAAACTACTAAGGGCTCGTTACTATTGGCCTACTATGAAAATGGATGCTATACGCTATGCTAAATCTTGCAAGAAATGTTAGATACATGGGAACCTAAATTATATTCTAGGAAGGGAACTTATCCCTTCTATTACACATTGGCCTTTTCAGTAGTGGGCTTTTGATTTGGTGGATCAAATCCACCCTAACTCATCTAGTGGGAACAAATTCATTATCGCCACAACAAAATATTTCACAAAATGGGTTGAGGTTATTCCTCTCTCAATTGCTACAGGAAAACAAGTCTCCCTATTCATATTGAATCACATCATTTGTCACTACAACATACCTTCCTCCATAGTTACTAATAATGGAGGATAATTCAAAAATAAGGATCTCAAACAACTATGTAATAAATTCAAGATCAAACAACATTGGTCCTCAATTTATTACCCTCAAGGTAATAGCTAGGCTGAAGCTTCTAACAAAACATTTCTAAAAATATTACAAATAACAGTTAATAAGACAGGAGGAGATTGGCACTTAGAGATTAATCCTGCATTATGGGCTTACAGAACAAGCATCCACACACCAATAGGAGCTAAACCCTTTTCACTTGTCTATGGATATTAGGTTGTCTTTCCTCTTGAGGTAATTGAGATACCTTCCTAAAGATTTTCACTAACAGGCCTTATCATTGATGATGACTATAGAATCATGCATATACAAGAGTTAGAACTTCTAGATGAGCAAAGAAAACTTGCATCTGATCACATGAGGGTATATTATAAAAGGATATCAAAAAGTTACAACAAGAAAGTTCATTCAAGAGAATTTCAGGTTGGAGATCTCGTCTTAAGAGAGAATCCCAAGAATCAAAATAATAGAGCACAAAAAGGAAAATTTAAACCGAACTGGATGAGTCCTTACATAATCAGTGCTACTTTTGGATTCGGTGCCTATAATATTTCTACATCCGAGGGAGAACATCTCCCTAAACCTACCAACATCCTACATCTAAAGAATTTGTATGCATGATGCTACAAGAGCTTTGTACATAAATTAATATCCTAAAAAAATCCTTAAAATTGATATATGATCTTGGAAAAAAAATCTAAAAAGTAGAAAAAATTCCTGAAAAAATGATCGTCTTAGTGAAAACTTGGAAAACAGGTGCTTTGATGTATCAATAAATTAAAAAAAATAGAGAGAGAGAGAGAGATTTGTGCCTTGGTGAAAACCTGGAAACAAGCACCTTGGTAGAAAAAACAAATAAAATTTTCCAATAGGTGAAAACTTGGAAATAGGTGCTACTTGAGACCTATAAGCATCTATCTATTAGCCTATCACTTTGTGCTCTAAACCCTTCCAACTCCCATCACTTTATCTCCTTGGTTTGGAATTGATCTTTATCTAAGAGCTTGGGGGCATGAACTAATCTCTTCTTTGGTGCACATTGGTGTCTATAGTAATCCACATCAGTGTTTCTTAACACACCCCTAAAATGGTGTTTCTCAACACTACCTTCCTTTGACATCGAGTTTTTCTTAACACTTATCAGATATTCTATCTTGAGTTGATTCTTTGTATACAATCTATGATTGTGTGATATGTCTCACCTATAGGCATAAGTCCTAGAAAGATAGTGGTTATCTTTTCCTTTCACATCATGCTTAATGAAATGAATTAGACATGTTATTATTTATTTATCTTTATGTATTGATTGATCTATGATTTTCACTGAGTGTTCCCCCCTTAGTCTCTCTATGATGTTATGACTAGAAGATTGGGGGCATGGGGCATATTTTCTTTGATTTCTTCTTGTACTGGGTATTGCTTTGACAATCCTAGGTGTCTCTTTCTTTGATCCCTTAGACACTCAAGAGACTTAAGGCTATATCATTGACTATTACATTGTGTTTTCTCATGTAAGAATCATTCAGGTCATCCTGGATCCTTATTCCTTGATGCTTATGGTTACTTGCAACATTAACTTGTAAACCATGTTCAGGTCATCTTGACACTTATGTCTTGATGCTTACATGTGTTTCCTACATCTTATCTGATATAGATCATATTCATATCTTCATAGTTACATCCACAGTAGTGCTAGTTTTTTGATCTTGCAATGTCCCTTAATAAGGATCAATGATAAAAATAAGGACCTATCTACGTAACCCTTGCAAATTGCACTCTACATTTTCATGGTAGCTTGCATTCCTTAGGTGCATTGTTAGCTTGCATTTCAAGTTTGGAGAGAGTTTCCTTCATCATCAAATCAGTAGCTATGCTCGATCATGTATCTCCTTTCTTCTATCTCCATCACATCCTTTTCATCTCCCCAATCATGTCTTTATCTCTTCTTTGATCTTTCGCCCATTTGTCTTTTTCTTCTATAGTGTTTTGACCTAATTTTTTAAACTCTTAGATTTCCCCAAAAATTGCACCCCTACCTAATTTCAACACCCTGGATCTATTTTTCGGGATCAAAATCAAAATATGGGTTCATCTTGATTGTAAAATCACAATTTAAAATTATTTCAAAATTGTATGCATCTCTTCTACCTCATTTTGATTTCAATCCTAAGGGGGGAGGAATAATTTATCTATCTACCTCTTAAATGACAATCTCACCCATCTTTTCTAGTTATCATTCGATCAAGTTCGAGACTAGTTATCATTTTGTGCTCTTTTTAATCAAGTTCAAAGTCAGATATATCTTATCTACCTTTGTTGGTTCTCGCTCAATCAAGTTCATGACTAGTTACCTGTATGTGCTCTGTTTGATCAAGGTTGGAGTTAGATCTCAATCAACTATCTTAATATATATTATTTGACTCAATGTATTCCTAGATTGCTCACACATTAGTCAAAGAGGGGAAAATGTAATCACCCAAAAATGGTCTATGAAACCTTGAACTCCACTCTAACATTAAACATTAAAAATACTAGAGCTTATCTTATACTTAATCAATCTTGCGCATTGATTTAATATCTCATTTCTTGATCAAATCATCACTTTATCCATGTATTTGATGTATCCTAAAGTTTGACCACTTTATCCTAAATCTTATTTGATTAAAAAAAAATGTCCCCTTTTAATTAAATAAAACCCACTTTGTCTTATGTGTACACATGAAAAAGGTTTCTTAATTTTACAAAATAGAAAAAGACAAAAAGTGGAATCTCTTTTTCCTCTTAATCTCCACCACTCATTTCTACCTAACCATTCTCATCCACTTGATTTTGCCTCTTGAGAATCTTGTGCCCTAAATTCAAAATAGGGTTAAGCTAAATGAAATAAGGAAATGCTAAGCTAAAATGCTTAGTCCTGATTTTAGAGTCCTAATTTTGAATCAATCAATCCAGCATTTTGATCTTTCATTCTTAAGGGCATTCTAGTTTACTTGCATTTTAGCTTAGCATTTCCTTGTTTCATTTAGCTTAAATCACTTAGTTTAACTAGGATGCATTGTAATCTTGTTAGATTAGATTTTATTTCTTGTTATTGCATTTGTATTCTAGTTTAGATCTTACATTTCATATAGATCTCTCATGCTTGCATCTTCATTTTGAATCTTCCATTCTATGGCGCAGATTGGAAGGGTTTCTTATTGAGGCTCATTTGAGAGCCACTATCCATAATGCTTACATTCTTGCATGTCATAGATAGAAAGTTATAAGCCACCTCTTGGGATGTCCTATTTCATGGATTCTCTCAAGAAAAATGGTTTATAGAAGTGTGTCACCTTTTGATCACACAATAACTTTATATATGCATTGATTCAATGATGGTTGGTTTTTTCCATCAAGGACAAACAAGGACTTTTTTGAGCCTTGTGTTTTTCATTGATGACAAAAAAGGATTTATGGGTAAGTGCACCAAGATGGTGTACAAAAAGGGGGGTATAAGTGGCCAATTTTTTTTCTAAAACCAAGTAAACCTGAACTTCAAAGAGAAATTGGAGGGTCTTGCACTCAAAATTAGAGGATGTGTAAAGAATAAGAATTGTATTACTTTGAATCTAGTTTCTAAAATACTAAAAAAAATTTAAATGGATATTATTTGTGATTAGATCAAACCTAACCTGTTTGGAACAAGCATAGACATTCAAACATTAGTCTAAGAGAATATCCCTAACTTATAATAAAATCAATTTGCAAAGTCATTCAAATAGAACTTAAATGGGACCACCATGTCACCATTTCATTTGTTCTTGATTTAGGGATGTGGGTGTGCTCTCACAAAATATGGAGCTTATCCCTAATGCAGATTAGGAAGCTTTGAGATGGATTAGGGACCATGAGAACCCCATAGTTGCACAAAATTAGGTATAGAACACCTGATTTGCCCCTAGAGCCTCAAGGATCCTAATGATGCAAGAATGCTTAAGGTAGATCAATTTTAATCCAAATGAAACATGATATGATGAAGAAATGATTAGAAAATCTTAACAAATAACTATATTCAATCCATTAAGCTATTCTAGGATGATCTATGAAAGCATAAAATAGAATTAATCTAACAATTTATGCTAAATGCTATGCTAATTCTAGATGTATTTTAACATTATAACAATGCATGAAGATGAAAAATAAGCTAATACTTTTCTCTTGGAAGGAGGAGTATTTATAGGATTCAAGCCAAGGGCTTGGGTTAGGAAGGAGAGTTAGGTTCAGATTCGGGGTTTGGGGTAGAGTCTGAGGTATGGTTAGGGGTAAGGTTAGAAGGATAAGGGTTAAGGGTTGCTCAAACATGTGTGAGAAACACTAGGGAAGTGAGCTTAGGGAACAAGAGTGAAAGAGAATAAATTTTTATTTTTTTAATTCTATTGGCTATTAAAATCTTGTATTCTTCTATCATTGGTATTTCTGGTCGAGATAGTTTAGTGAGCTATTTGTAATCTCTCTCTGACATATCTTCGGGATAGAAGCACAAGATAATTGCATTCAAGGGAGAAAGAATTTGATGCTTGAAAATGAATTGATGATTGAGACTAGATGCAAAGGGAATCTCACATTTCAAAAGAGGTCAAGAATTTGATAAACTTGAGCTTAAGAGGGAGCATATGGTTCATTCAATGTGTGGAAATCTTGATTGAGAGGGAGTTCACTATTGAAGGTGAAACACTTTTGAGGTAAGCTTGATATAATTGATTATTATACTAATGAGTAATGAATGATTTTAATGGTCCTACCCCCTCTGTAAATCATGAGGAAGTGATGACTTCCAAATGATTATCACTTGTATTTTCAAAAGTTATTGGAAGGTGACAATCTTACAATAACTTGATCTTCTATTGTGATAGACATCTTGTAATGGCTGAAATAGATTATGATAGATGGCATCTTCTATTATGATAGGCATCTTGTGATGGCTGAAATAGATCATGATAGATGACGACTTCTATTGTGATAGAAATGTTGTGATGGCTAAAACAGATCATAATAGATAGCATCTTCTATTGTGATAGACATGTTGTGATGGCTGAAAGAGATTATAATAGATTATGTGACTATTCCTATGGTAAGTGCACATTACCTATGGACATCTATTGAGTACTTGGTGGACATCATGTGACTTGATGTCAGTAGGCCATTACTCTGAGCACTTGGTGAATATCATGCGACTTGATATTTTGCAGGCCAATGCTCCTGATATCATGAGATGATATCTTTTTAATTTTGTTGAGTACTTGGTGGACATCATGTGACTTGATGTTGGTAGGCCATTACTCTAAGCACTTGGTGAATATCATGCAACTTGATATTTTGTAGGCCAATGTTCCTGATATCATGAGATGATATCTTTATAATTTTTTTGAGTACTTGGTGGACATCATGTGACTTGATGTTGGTAGGCCATTACTCTGAGCACTTGGTGGATATCATGTGACTTGATATTCTGTAGGCCAATGCTCCTGATATCATGAGATGATATCTTTGTAAAATTTTGAGTACTTGGTGGACATCATGTGACTTGATGTTGGTAGCTCATTACTCTGAGTATTTGGAGAATATCTTGTGACTTGATATTCTATGACAAATACTCCCAATTTAATGAGATGATATTTATAAATCTCTGAGTTATGATGAATATCATGAGACTTGATATTCCTAGTCAGTCCATATCTCTGACACCACAATAATGTGATATCAAAATAAAATTTCACAATTAACATTTTGTCGCTCTTTTAGATTGATGGATTTTATCTATTCAAAGTCTCTTTCTTCTCTCTGGGTTACTCTCTTGGTTCTTGCACAAAAAAAACACCTCTTGCATTGCCTTGGCTTTTAAATCTGTCTTGTTCTCTCACTTGCTACAAAAGTCTCCTACAATGATTTATTAATATCTTTCTATCTCCCTTGCATCTTTAAGCATCTTTGGATTTATCACATCCTTATCTCTCATGTATCTTATGTAATAGGGGTTTCCTCCACTAGCGGGGTTTGTTTCTATTTTCATATCTCATGTAATATGAGTTTTCCTCCATTAAGTGGGATTTGTTTCTAAATTACATTATTATTTATTTATCTTTTTGATCTATTTAACTATCTAGTTGTTATGGTGGAAACACAAAAATAAGAACTTGACTAAGGAAAGTTTCTAAACAACCCCAAACATTTTTCCTCTTCTTATCGTGTGTAGGTTTATTGAAGGCATTTGACCACATGAGGGTTTTCTTATGTTCATTTTTATTTCTTTTACATTCATTTTTGTTATTTAATATATTTTATTATGTTTAGAATTGACTCTTTTATTTTGCAGGTTATTTGAGAACAAAAATGAGTTTTCACAATTTTGGAAACTTTCTATTTTGGTCTATACATAACTACAACATGCTATGCCGACATATATGCATCGCACTGGTGTCTTTAGTTGAGATGCTCAGTGTTGGGCTGAAAACTCTCGATCATTTGGCCTCCTTTCTTCTATGACCAAATATTTATCTACTTTATCTTTAATTAAATATCTTCACTATTTTGGCTAGTTGGATTTATCCAAAAATGTGTTGTGAACTTGGCTCTCAAGGAAATATAGTTTTCCTTTTGTAGGGTCAAATTTACTATAGTACAATAACCTTGCACCCTGAACTCTATCAGCATCAAAGGTGGTTCACAAACCTTAGAAGCTACTAGTAACTATGCCAAAATAGTTTGTCAAGACTTTCACCTCGAATAGGAACTATCAAAATTTCTTGAGTTTCTTAACATGCAGAACATTTTGAATTCTACTAGTGTCTCATTTTCTTTTTGTTAATGATGATGAAACATCTTCAATGAATTCTTGAGGCTTGGAAATTCAAAAGGCCACATGACTCATACCCAAGATATGTAAAGAGAGGAGGGTTACAATCAAAATACTGACATTTTGAAGACTTCAACATTTTCACAAAGAATGAGTAGGATTTTGGTAATCATAATAAAAGAGTGGAGCATGAGAAAAACTAAAATGATACAAATGAAAAGTTGTTGGCTTGAAAAGGAAACATCATTTAATAATAGAAACTTTTTGAAAGGTATCAATTATTGTGGGGAACCAATAGAGGAACTATGTAGGCGAAAAAAGATGATTGAAAGCCCAATAATCTAAAAAACTTAATATTTGGCCAAATTTTGACATTTTGACTTAGTTTTCTAACTAGGACATAAACATGGTGACATGAAAATTTAGAAGTTCCAACACAATAGTTGTCATAATGCTGCAATTTCATTATAGAATCCCTAATCATAATTCTATTGTATTTTTAACAAATAATATTAATATAATGTAAAAATTTCATTATTCCAAATAAAAAATTAAATATTAAGTTATAGTAATATATAATAAACCAAAAAAAATCTTTTAAAATAAAACAAAACTATGACTTATATGAAGATTTATTTTTACAATGTAAAGTCATATTTTTAACATGAGGATAGATAGGTTGGCCATGTATTCAAAATGTTGGAAACTGCAATTGAAGCAATTGTTGTATTATCATTGATGTCAAACCTTAACGGGTAAGACTGTTGCTACTTAGGAAAGTACTATATCTATTGTGAGAAGGGAAAGAAAGGATGGTAACAATAGCACCTAGGGAAAGGTTGAGTTATCTTGATACTACAAAGTGTACTTGACTATGTTGTACAATGATGGGACAATGTATTGTTTATCTTAGTAAGATTGAAGACTAAACTAGTAGGCTTAACCGAGCAAAAATGAAGAAATCATGTTTAAGCCGAGTTATATTAGTATCGGTCGAGTTAGTGTATGTCGAGCAAAAATCTAGTGTCGACTGAGTATCAGTTAATTGCTAAGGAAGATAGTATATGCCGAGGAAATAGTTTTAGTAGTGATCAAGCATTTTACATGAAGACCGAGTGGATGATCACAGTATTGACCGAGCATCAACATTTTTATATTTGAAGAGAATTCAGATTTGGAGCCGACATTGTTGAATTCTTGGATTGTGTAAAATGTGTTGACTTTATTTATTGACTGTATGGAAGCATTTAATGCTTTGTAAAATGTTTTATTGTAAATCTTTATGAGATTTGAGATGATTCTAGAAGAGGAGATGAAGAACATGAAGTGAGTAGATTCAATGAATCTAACCTAACCCTAAGATCTACGAAGGAGATTAAGCGGCAAAAAATAAGTTAACCTAATAGAGAAAAGTATTAAAGGAACCTAAACATTAGGTATGAGAATGCATAGGTGAAGTATATGCTGGAAGAATAGTAAGTTTTATTGACTATATAAGCGAAAAGGCTAAAGGAGAAGTGTGGTGATTGCTTGAAGAAAAGTTTCGAGTAGATCAGAGATGGAGATGGAAAAGTTTCAAAGTTAGTAAACCAACATTTGTGTACGGAATTGGATCTGATATTTGCAAAGTGAATTGTATGTTTTTCAGATCAATACTACTACTACTTTCTAACCATTGTAACAATCAAAATCTTTTTAACAGAGGTTGACCTAATAGTCATATGTTAAATCCTTTGAACAAGGTTGCATTCTAATGGAGTGTATGTAAGTCCTATAACAAGGCTCACTTTTAACAGGGTGATTGAAATCCTTTAACTAGGTCACACCTGACAGTGTGTATTGTAACCTTTGACAGGGTTGGCTTTTAACCGAGCTCACTTCAGAAGAGTGAAAATAATAGTAGCATGTTACAAAGTGGTTTTTCCCATATTGGGTTTCCATTATAAATCCTGGTGTCAATACTTGTGTGAATATTTTGGTTTGAACATTTCTGTGTTTTACAAGTTAGTTATAGCTAGGTAGTGGACTATAGTGTTATATGTTTCTATTATTGAATCAGTGATGACCGAGTTTGTTTTGGTTGCTTGATCTGATTTAAGAAAAAAAATTTGAATTTATTTTATACATCAGGACCTAAGAACAACTGATTCACCCCCCCCCCCCTCTTTGTTGTTCTAAATCATATTAACAATTGGTATCAGAGCTATGTTGCTTATTGGTGTCTACAAAAAACAAGTTTAAAGGGACTTGAAGAAAATGATCAAGATGTATAAAAAGGAGGTACCAAAGATGAACAAGGAAAACTTCCCTGCATGGCAAAGCTTGATGAAGCTACATCTGGCCGGTATTGGTGATTCTACAAAGTACTACATTAAGCATGACTATGTCACACCTATTGCACCTTTGACTGCCGAGGAAATGAGAGCTAAGCAAGAACACAATCAGGCAATGCTGGAAATTGCATTTGCCCTAAGCTATCCAAAATTTGAGGATATTAAGGACTGCACAACTACTAAAGATATGTGGGACACTCTTGCAAAGATCTATGGTGGTGATCTATATGTGCTGAAAGCTAAAGCAGAGAGTCTCAGAGGTAAGTTTGATGAAATGAGAATGAATGAAGATGAAAACATTGCACAATATTGTGGTAGAATAAAAGAAGTTGTGAATGCTATTAGAGGAGAAAATGGAACTATTGATGATGAGACCATAATTGGAAAAGTGCTAAGAACTCTATGTCCTATATATGCTATTAAGATCTCAGCTATTCAGGAATCTAGATGTAACTCAGGAAATGTGCTTACCTTGGAAGGTTTGATTGGTAAACTGACTGCTTTTGAACTTTCCAATTATGATAATTTCACTGTTGGTAGTATTGGAAATTTTGAATCTTCTTTTAAGTCATAGTTAGTTTTGAACAAGCCTAAGAAAGAAAAAGAAAGATGCACCAGTGAAAGTGAAAGAAAGTGAAAGTGACAGTGACACTTCTAATGAAGACCTTGAAGATCTAAAAGCTCTTATGGCTAGAAGACTGAGAAGAGGAAAAGGAAAATATAAAGGTAAACTCCCTATTATATGTTTTGCATGTAATAAAGTCAGTCATATAGCTACTAGATGTCCTGACAGGAAGGATAAAGATGAAGAAAGAAACAACAGACACAAAGACATAAGAGATGAAAAAGGCTACCGAAGGTACAAAGACTACAAAGGAAAAGGTAAGAAATCTTGTTACATTGCTAAAAAAGAGACTGACACTGATAGTGATGATTTTGAAATTGAGGTAGTCTATGTTGCAATGAAAGATGAATCTGATGAGGATGAGAAAACTGCATTGATTTCCTATGTGAACAAGAATGACAAATGGATTATAGACAGTGGTTGTTCACATCACATGACTGGTGACAAAAGTAAGTTTGAGACCTTACATCATTATAAAGGTAAAAGTGTAACATTTGGTAATGATGCATCATGTCCTGTTAGAGGAAAAGGATTGATTAAACTGACTGATAAAATCTCTTGTGAAAATGCTTATTGGGGGGTGAACCCACAATACTGGGTTACAATTTTTCAGAGGAAGGAATCCATCCTGAAAAGCATTTTTGGCAAAATAATATTTATCAACTTTCAATAGAAACTAGCTTCAACTTTCGATCATAAGTACTAAACTTACGATCGAAAGTCCTTAAACAAAGGACTTTCGATCGTAAGTAACTTTTGATTGAAAGTTACTAAGGAACTTTCGATTGAAAGTCCCTTAGTGGTGACTTTCGATCGAAAGTCATGTATTTAGGGTTTTTTTGGCAGAAGTTTATATCCACCGAAATTTGACATGAGTTATCAACCGAAAATGCCACCAAAAAGCTGACATGACTTTCGATCAAAAGTCAAACTTGACTTTCTATCGAAAGTAAATGACTTTCGATCGAAACTAGGTTAGTATTAACTAAATTTTCCATTTTTGGGCAAAGTACTTTCTATCAAAAGTACTTTTGATCGAAATTCAATACTTTCGATTGAAAGTCCTTGGTTTGAGCCATGGTTTCAAGTTTTCAAGAAATTCTAAGAATTTCATGGCTTCGGGCCTCAAGTGGACTGATCAAATGGATGAATAAGAAGATTTCCTTTTGCATTCAACAAGTACTCGAAACTAGCTTTCAAACGGTTATATATTTGACTATTTTAAAATTTATTATGTGTATGGTTTTTGACGTTAAATGAATGTAGGTTTTTTATCAAATATAAACCTCTGAGTTTGGCGTTCAATGAAAAATAGTAAAACAAGGAAAAAAAATTTGGAAAAATAACAGTGCCCTCCGTATTCGAGTCTACTTTCTATTAAGAAAAACATAATTGAAATTCGATAAATACACAATAAGTTATAAGCTATGTAGTCAAGGTAGGTCAAAATTTTGGTTTAGTCAACTTCAAACGTTAATAAAATATGCAATAATAGTGATAATGTTGTCAAACCAATTGCATTCCCTTCATATGGATGTTACAAAACTAAATTTGAAAGAATCGCATCCATATCTATTTTACAAAAAAAGTTATGCTCTATGAAAATAGTGTTACTATTTGAAAATGATGTTTTCAGCACCATACAAGTTTTTGTGGGAGAAAGAAAAAAGTATTCAAATAAATTAAAAAAATATATATTTAGAAACTAGACAGAAAATCTTAAAAGACTCTAATTTACTTCATCCTCTGATTTTGAGCGGTTCAACGGCAATATGCATCCGAATCTGAAAGTTTTTCTCAAAATGTAGAGTTCAGTGTCCGTTCAGGCTAAAAAGTGTAACCCACTATTGTGCATTCACCCTGGGTTGAAGGATTGAATTATAATTTTCTAAGTGTTTCTCAGCTCAACAGAACTGGTTACCGAGTGGAATTTCATCACAATAAAGCTAAGATATTTGATGCTACTGGTGAACTGATTGGAAGTGGTGAGCAGACTAGAGGTAATTTGTTCTATCTTGACCTATCTAAAGAAATATGTATGATTGCACAACTTGATGACATTTGGTTATGGCATAAGAGGCTATGTCATGTTAACTTTGACAATCTGGTAGAAATAAGTAAGAAGAAGAAAGTAAGAGGCCTACCTAGATTGAAGAAACCTGAGAATGTGATGTGCAAAGAATGTCAATTAAGAAAAATGACTAAGTCAAGTTTCAAGAGCAAAACCTTTACTTCTGAACACATTTTAGATTTGGTTCATACTGACCTTTGTGGACCTATGGGTATACAAAGTTACTGTGGTGCTAGATATTTTATCTTGTTTGTTGATGATCATACCAGGATGATGCGTGTAATGTTTCTGAAAGAAAAATCTGATGCTTTTCAATCTTTTAAGTGGTATTTGGCTAAGGTTGAGAAGGAGATAGGTAGGAACCTAAAATGTCTGAGATCTGACTGAGGTGGAGAATTTACATCAAACTAATTCAATCTATTTTGCAATGATAGAGGAATCAAAAGACAGATGTCCACACCTAGGACACCTCCACGGAATGGTATAGCAGAAAGAAGGAACAGATCTATTTTGGACTGTGCAAGGACATTATTGATTGAAAAGAATGTGGCACAGAAATACTGGAAAGAAGCTATAAGTATAGCTATTTACACTCTTAACCACACTAATACATTTGGGGTGAAATTGCGACGGCAATTTGCGACGACAGGCAAATGTCATGCGGTTTTGGCTTTTTTTTTTCAAATATAGCCTGACACCGTCGCAATTTGCGACGACAATACATTTGGCAACGTCGCCATTGCGACGTTGTCAGGATATAAGGACAAAAAAAAAAAAGGAACGTTGTCATTTGTGTTTTCAACAGCACCGTAACCCTCTGCGAAATCACATCAGGATATAAGGGCAAAAAAAACAAGAACGTTGTCATTTGTGTTTTCAACAGCGTCGTAACCCTCCGTGAAATCACATCGGGATATAAGGGTAAAAAAAACAAGAACGTTGTCATTTGTGTTTTCAACAGCGCCGTAACCCTCCGCGAAATCACAGCTACAATTTCTGAGTACGTTGGGTTTATTTTTCTTTTGTCATTATTATGTAATCTGGTATTCAGCTGTTAGAGAGCTAAAATACCCAGAAATGAGGACATATCTATGTTGAATTTATTGTTAGTGGCTTTGGTTATTTAGAAGTTTAATTTTATTTGTTCATCTTTCAAGCACAAACATTTTGTGGACCGTAACGTCTTCATTGTTTCGGGTATGCAGTGAAACAGCCCTAACTTGCAATTGCGATGTTGTCGAGATATAAGGGCAAAAAAAAAAAGGAACGTTGTCATTTGTGTTTTCAACAGCACCGTAACCCTCCGCGAAATCACATCGGGATATAAGGGCAAAAAAAACAAGAACGTTGTCATTTGTGTTTTCAACAGCGCCGAGAGAGATTCCCTCCGCGAAATCACAGCTACAATTTTTGAGTACGTTGGGTTTATTTTTCTTTTGTCATTATTATGTAATATGGTATTCAGCTGTTAGAGAGCTAAAATACCCAGAAATGAGGACATATCTGTGTTGAATTTATTGTTAGCGGCTTTGGTTATTTAGAAGTTTAATTTTATTTGTTCATCTTTCAAGCACAAACGTTTTGTGGACTGTAATGTCTTCATTGTTTCGGGTATGCAATGAAACAGCCCTAACTTGCGACTACCTTCACGGTACTTGTGTACATTATCATGTTGTCTTTACAGTGACTGTCCTCATTCAAGTGGCAATTACACAAGGGACAGTCACTGTGAGATGTCCTCATTTGTGACAAGGACAGTCACACTTAGGACATCTCATAGTGATATTCCCTTGTGTAATTTCCACTTGAATGTATTGCTATTGAACCACATTAATGCTTTTCTTCTTCAACAAATGAGGACAGTCACTGTAAAGACAACATGATAATGTACACAATTACCAAAAAATGATCTTGTTAATTGATGTAACACTTTGTCTTGCTCACTCCATATCCTTCACTAGGGTCTCTTTAGGCCAATGTTTTGACTTGATAGGGTACTTAACTATCCCTACACTCTTTAGGTATCTCTACCCAAGATCCCACTCCTTCAACTAGTGCACACCAACAAGAAATACAACGAACTCTGCTCAATACCAATCTAGCTACTAGGACACTCCTAGTCTTGTCTTCACAAATTGAAACACATTCAACTAGAACTTTACTCCATGGAGAGGCTAGCCACTAGGACCTCTATTGGTTTCAATATTACTCCTTCACCTATACTTTTCATCAGTACTTCAATCCGGTTCATCAAACCATGCCAATTGCACCCAAAAATAGGCTACTAGCAATTAGGCCTTTGTCAAGCCTTTTTGTTTATATTAAACCACCTAAAGGGCTTAGGATTCAGATGCCCTTTATTGAGAACTCCAAGATATCTAAGGTCTTCTCCTCCTAGATTTTTTGTACACCAACTGCTACAGCCATGCCTGAAAACAAGTATTTTGACACAACTTGGACAGTCTGACTAAGAGTTTGTTTTCTTAGCAGCCAAAGAAACTTACCCAATCTTCTAATTTGACTTGGGGCTTCTTTAGATGTGTGTCTACCTCTCCATGAGATTTTAGTTGAAGCAACCAATGCATTCAACTTGTTGTAATCTTCTTGTAATGATTTGTCATCCCTAACTGTGCTCAACTGACTCACCTAGGACATCATTGCAAACATAGAAAATGAGCTTCCCAGGGCCCCTCCTTCCAAACATATAGTACATGGAGTCTCCTCACCCATTCCAAGAGCCCGTACAAAATTGACAATGGAATGATGAGCTAAGACTCCATTTGTTCAACCTGCCTGGTTCAAACCAATGATAGGGTACTTAACAAAAGAATTAACAAACTAGTTGGAATGCTTCAAAACTCAAAAAAAACACAACACAGAATAAAAAAACAACTTGTACTAACTTTTCCAATAGACACTGCGAGCTATCTAATCCATTAATCAACTGAAAACAAAGAAACAAAAAAACTCAAGAATTCACTAAAACTGTGTTACTCTACAAATCTTCTTAATTCCAAATGTTTTTCCCCCCAACCTTTTGCACAGATCGATGGAGGCCTCTTATAGTTGATCTGATGCCTAATTCAATGGTTTCATATAGTTACATAACCATCTTACTCGAAAATGCTCCCTTGCACAAATGTTGTCAATGTTGTGAATGACAACATTGACAACTTGTTACAACCTTTGGGATTTTGGTTCAAAACTTATTGTTCAAACACCATAAGACCCTAACCATGACTTAGTTAGGCTATTTAGACCTCACATAGGCCACTTCTACACTTCTTTGCCCAATTTGACCCCTAAATGCTTCATTCCCACTTTTGCCACAATATTGGTAACTTGGGTACAAATTGGCACTTGCCTTCACAAAGGTCACACATGAGGACATCTCACAGTGATCGATTGTCCCTTGTGTAATTGCCACTTGAATGTATTGCTATTGAACCACATTAATGCTTTTCTTCTTCAACAAATGAGGACAGTCACTCTAAAGACAACATGATAATGTACACTCACTGTAAGGACAGTCACAAATGAGGACATCTCACAGTGACTGTCCCTTGTGTAATTGCCGCTTGAATGTATTGCTATTGAACCACATTAATGCTTTTCTTCTTCAACAAATGAGGACAGTCACTCTAAAGACAACATGATAATGTACACTCACTGTAAGGAGTCACAAATGAGGACATCTCACAGTGACTGTCCCTTGTGTAATTGCTGCTTGAATTACACAAGGGACAGTCATTGTGAGATGTCCTCATTTGTGACAAGGACAGTCACACATGAGGACATCTCACAGTGATTGTCCCTTGTGTAATTGCCACTTGAATGTATTGCTATTGAACCACATTAATGCTTTTCTTCTTCAACTAATGAGGACAGTCACTCTAAAGACAACATGATAATGTACACTCACTGTAAGGACAGTC
This sequence comes from Chamaecyparis obtusa, assembly GCA_027943335.1. Taxonomy (NCBI): domain Eukaryota; kingdom Viridiplantae; phylum Streptophyta; class Pinopsida; order Cupressales; family Cupressaceae; genus Chamaecyparis; species Chamaecyparis obtusa. Next base: position 476,453 of record BSBK01005323.1, read on the forward strand.
ACAAATGAGGACATCTCACAGTGACTGTCCCTTGTGTAATTTCCGCTTGAATTACATAAGGGACAGTCATTGTGAGATGTCCTCATTTGTGACAAGGATAGTCACACATGAGGACATCTCACAGTGATTGTCCCTTGTGTAATTGTCACTTGAATGTATTGCTATTGAACCACATTAATGCTTTTCTTCTTCAACAAATGAGGACAGCCACTCTAAAGACAACATGATAATGTACACTCACTATAAGGACAGTCACAAATGAGGACATCTCACAGTGACTGTCCCTTGTGTAATTTCCGCTTGAATTACATAAGGGATAGTCATTGTGAGATGTCCTCATTTGTGACAAGGACAGTCACACATGAGGACATCTCATAGTGATTGTCTGTAATGTCCCCTTTTTGGCTAACTTGGAAAATAGGAACAATTACTCCACTTCTCAAACTTACTCTATCAGATACTTACAATTAAACTAAGTAATGGAGGTTACTTAAGATATCAACCGCTATTTCAGATTCAATCACAATATGTGTGCAAGATGATATTGATACCAATATGTTTAATAGCACTGTCGGATATAATGATATGAAATATGCTATGAATATGATGTTTCCTATCACTTATAGTGATAGTATAATGATGCTATGTCTGATATAAACAATATCGATATACAATCAATAAGTATTGCTTACAGCAATGTATTTGCTGTGTCTGATATGATGATGTAATTATGCAAATGTGTAATATCACTATGAGTGATATGTTGCTATTTCAGATTCTGAATTATATGCTTGCAACTTCAAATATTGATGCTATTTCTGACTATCCTTTCTATCTGTGCAATCATGGTGTTGTCTCTGATCTGCAATGATAAACTTGAAACCAAACTGCCAAAGGCAGATGCTCTATTGAGTATATCCAAATATGGATAAGTAAATAAAGTTCTAATGATGCCTTGAGTGACTGACGAGAATGCATTCTTATATTGTCTTTAACAAATGAAGAGATGCTATGAATGAGACGTGTCTTGTTTCTTCCTCCATGTCCCTTTGTTAATCACACCTTTCCATAATCTAACAGTTCACATAATATTATTTCATTATTTTCTGATCATAGATAACTCCCAGATTGACTCAATATCAAATCTTTTTATGAAGGTAATCTTCCCTAATTGGTAGTGCAACCAGTAGTTAACATCCATTGTGTTTGTATTAGTTTGGTCTAACTATCATTAGTATTTAGTCAATCGATATTAACTCTTGCCTTATCCCATATTGTTATGATTATATCCAATCTTTCTACTCTGATATAAGTTGATATCATTTTCTGATAATTGTCCATTTATTGGTTGATTGCTGGTAATGGAGTTTGATCTTCAAATTGACTTCCATTCCTGTTAATACTTAAGGATACATTGTACTTATTATCCATGACTGATGCCTCATTCATCAATAGCTTGTGATATAATCACTGATGCTTTTGTGTTTCTACAAGATGTGGTTTATCTCAGACAATCGATAATCTTTCAATCCTTTAGTCGATATCCTCCTATGTGGTGTCTATTGATATAGATAGTAGAAGTCAATCTAGTTTATGTTATTGTCATGATAACATAGGAAGTGATGGTGCATATTTGCTAGCGGGTCTTCATGTTTGATATTGCTTTATCGGATATGTCATTGTCTAAACTTGTGCAATTAATGATTATTTATAATATATGAATGGTTATCCTTCTTGCTTATCAATACATCTTCTGAAACACATAGCGACCTATCCCTTATTCATATCATGTTGATCTTGACTTCATAGTATTTGGTCCATTAATCATCCTCTCATGGTATCGATGTGTAATGACTAGTGATTGTTGTATCACTTCTTCATTCCTCATCATGATAGATAATGCAGATGTTTAATGTAGATGTATATCGATTACAGATATTCGATATTGCTTTAAACGTTATTATTATTATTATTATTATTATTATTAATGTTATTGTTATTATTAAATATTATAATTAATGATGTTAGTAATATTAATAATATTATAATAAATATTATTATAGTGATAACATATTGTTTTATATTGAGAGGTTTATTAATATTATTTATATATTAAAATTATTATATCAATAATTGATTTAATATTATTACTTAATATATTATTATAATATAATATATATAATTTATTAATAATTATTTATTATTAATTTATATTATAATTATAATCATAATTATATTATTTATTAATATTTTAATATTATTTAATTAACATATTACTTATTATGCTAACTATATATTATTATTATCTTTTGATAATAATTATATATTATTGTTATATACCATTAATAATAGATTATTATATATCATCTAATCATTTTATTATTATACTAAGTTCAATATGTCACGGCTCATGACATTGTCCCTTGTGTAATTGCCACTTGAATGTATTGCTATTGAACCATATTAATGCTTTTCTTCTTCAACAAATGAGGACAGTCACTCTAAAGACAACATGATAATGTACACTCACTGTAAGGACAGTCACAAATGAGGACATCTCACAGTGACTGTCCCTTGTGTAATTGCCACTTGAATTACACAAGGGATAGTCACACATGAGGACATCTCACAGTGATTGTCCCTTGTGTAATTGCCACTTGAATGTATTGCTATTGAACCACATTAATGCTTTTCTTCTTCAACAAATGAGGACAGTCACTCTAAAGACACCATGATAATGTACACTCACTGTAAGGACAGTCACAAATGAGGACATCTCATAGTGAATGTCCCTTGTGTAATTGCCACTTGAATGTATTGCTATTCAGCCACATTAATGCTTTTCTTCTTCAACAAATGAGGATAGTCACTCTAAGGACAACATGATAATGTACACTCACTGTAAGTGTACATTATCATGTTGTATTACAAATGGACCTTATGTTGGTCGGGATATAAGTGCAAAAAAAAAAAGGAACGTTGTCATTTGTGTTTTCAACAGCGTCGAGAGAGATTCCCTCTGCGAAATCAAGCGGGTTATCATTTGTGTTTTGAACAAAGCGGGTTGTCATTTGTGTTTTGAACAGCACCGAGAGAGATTCCCTCCGCAAAATCAAGCGGGTTGTCATTTGTGTTTTCAACAACGCCGAGAGAGAAAGGTACAGATCAAGAAAGGTACAAATCTGACACCCTATGAATTATGGTATGGGCATGCACCGAGTGTTAAATACTTTAGAATCTTTGGAAGCAAGTGTTACATATTGAAAGAGAATAGGAATGGAAAGTTTGATGCCAAAAGTGATGAAGACATATTCCTAGGCTACTCCACAAAAAGTAAAGCTTATAAATGTTTGAACTCTAACACTAACAAAATTGTGGAAAGTGTGAATGTAAAAATTGATGAGTATGCAGAAAGAAATGAAGCCAAAAGTAAAAGAGAACCAGAAGATTACAGATCTTTTGTGTACATTGAGGAAATAGAAGATGTAGGTAACAGACTTGCACCTGATGTTGAGTCTTAAGCAAGCAATGCCGAGCAACAGGAAACGGTTGCCGAGCGTCAGGAAAATAGTGTCGAGAGAGAACAAGAACATGTCGTGCTACAAGATAATGCTACTGAGTATCAGGAAGAGGTTACCAAACATTTAGAAGCTGAATCTAACAATCTTGTTGGGGAACCTGATGAAATAGAGGAGAAAAATGTTGAACTTGTTTTGGCAAAATATGTAAGAAGACATCACAAGCCTGAACAAATAATTGGAGATAAAGACACTGGAATTCAGACCAGAAGCAAGATCAAGGATCCAACACGCTTACTATGTGAGTTTTAACCTAAGACAACTAAAGAGGCATTAGAAAATGAAGACTGGATACAAGCAATGAATGAAGAGATTGACCAGATTGAGAAGAATGAAACCTGGACTCTGGTGCCGAGACCTGCAGATAAGAATTTTATAGGAACAAAGTGGGTGTTTCGAAACAAGTTGAATGAAAAAGGTGAAATCACTAGGAACAAAGCTAGGCTGGTATGCAAAGGCTACGCACAAGAAGAAGGAATAGATTGTGGGGAGACATTTGCCCCTGTAGCTAGATTGGAAGGAGTAAGAACTTTGCTTGCATATGTTGTTTATAAAGATTTCAAGGTATATCAAATGGATGTCAAGTCTGCATTTTTAAATGGTGTACTGGAAGAAGAAGTTTACATAGAACAGCCAAAAGGTTTTATTGATGGTATGCAAACTGAACAAAGCATTGTATTGATTGAAACAAGCTCCCAGAGCATGGTATGAGAGGTTGCATAACTATCTGATGCAGATTGGATTTTCCAGAACAAATGACACAAGGAATCTATACTTGAAGGATGAAGAAGGTAAAGGTATTCTATTGGCCAAAATTTTGGTTGATGACATTATTTTTGGTGGACAAGATGCATTGTGTAAAAGTTTTTCAAAAGAAATGCAAACTAAATTTGAAATGAGTATGTTTGGTGAGATCAAATTCTTTGTTGGTTTACAAGTATATCAGATGAAGAAAGAAATTTTCATTACACAGTCTAAGTATGTTAATGAAATACTGAAAACTTTTGGAATGGAAGATGCTAGACCAGTGGGAACTCCTATGGTTACTGGACAAAAGTTGTCTAAGAATGATGATGCTGCAGAAGTTGATCAGACTTTGTACAGATCCATGATTGGAAAATTGTAGTATGTTGTACATAGTAGACCAAATATTGCACTAGTTGTTGGGATTATGGCAAGATTCTCTGCCAATCCTAAGGAAACACACATGATGGCGGTGAAAAGAATCATGAGATACTTGAAAGGAATTGTTGACTATGGGTTATACTACAAGAAGAATGACAAATTTGAGCTTAGAATATACACTAATGTTGATTGGGTAGGAAATGTAGATGACAGAAAGAGCACTAGTGGTGGAGCTTTCTTTCTTGGACAGAGATTAGTCTCCTAGACAAGCAAGAAATAAAATTGCATTTTCCAATCTACTATTGAAGCCGAGTATGTTGTTGCTGCAGTAAACTGTTCAAATTTGATATGGATAAAACAGTTGTTGATGGGCATGAAAGAATAAATCACTGAACCTGTTGTTATTTTTTGTGACAACACAAGTGCCATCAATATTTCTAAGAATCCAGTGATGCACACTAAGACCAAGCATATAGCAATCAAGTATCACTATTTGAGGGAATTGGTATAAGACAAGGAAGTCCGAATGGAATATGTGAATACAAAAGAACAATTGGCAGACATATTCACTAAAGCTTTACCTAAAGAAGCTCATGAGTATTTGAAAAGTCAATTAGGGATCATTTCCCTAACTGAAGCTGCCTAGTCAAGCTAGGAGCACTGCATCAAATATGCTACAACACAATAATTGGCAAATTGATGCAGAAGATTGTCACACTTTAGAACTATCCTAGAGCTGTGAAGAAGAAGCAAAGACAACAAAGCAGTCATAAGCAAGATGACAAAGGGAGAAACACTGAGCTGCACAAGATATATCTACATCTGTTGGGTGTAAGTTTTAGTTCCTGCTTTGGCATTTTTGTCAAAGAGGGAGATTGAACTTAAATAATACGATAACACATGAACTAAAGAGTAGGGATGATGAATAGAAATGAAAGATTAGGATAGAAGGGAGATCCAGATACTTCTGATGGTCACAGAAGTGAGATTTACAGATTCTGAATCAGAATGAAGCTAAGGATATTATAAATTTTCTCTGATTGACAGATAAGTTTTTGGATTGGTTGGTAATCCATGTGTTATTCAGGTGATATCATATGGTGTTTCCATCAATGCCAAAGAGGGAGATTGTTGGAAATTGCAATTGAAGTAATTGTTGTATTGTCATTGATGTCAAACCTTAATTGGTAAGACTGTTTCTACTTAGGAAAGTACTATATCTATTGTGAGAAGGGAAAGAAAGGATGGTAACAATAGCACCTAGGGAAAGGTTGAGTTATCTTGATACTGCAAAGTGTACTTGACTATGTTGTACAATGATGGGACAATGTATAGTTTATCTTAGTAAGATTGAAGACTAAACTGGTAAGCTTAACTGAGCAAAAATGAAGAAATCATGTTTAAGCTAAGTTATGTTAGTGTTGACCGAGTTAGTGTATGCCGAGCAAAAATCTAGTGTCGACCGAGTATCAATTAATTGCCGAGGAAGACAGTATATGCCGAGGAAACAGTTTTAGTAGTGACCGAGCATTTTACATGAAGACCGAGTGGATGATCACAGTATTGACTGAGCATCAGCATTTTTATATTTGAAGAGAATTCAGATTTGGAGCTGACATTGTTGAATTCTTGGATTACGTAAAACATGTTGACTTTATTTATTGATTGTATGGAAGCATTTAATGCTTTGTAAAACATTTCATTGTAAATATTTATGAGATTTGAGATGATTCTAGAAGAGGAGACGAAGAACATGAAGCGGGTAGATTCAATGAATCTGACCTAACCCTAAGATCTACGAAGGAGATTAAGCGGCAAAAGATAAGTTAACCTAACAGAGAAAAGTATTAAGGGAACCTAAACATTAGGTATGAGAATGCATGGGTGAAGTAGATGCTGGAAGAACAGTAAGTTTTATTAACTGTATAAGAGAAAAGGTTGAAGGAGAAGTGTGGTGATTGCTTGAAGAAAAGTTTCGAGCAGATCAAAGATGGAGATGGAAAAGTTTCAAAGTTAGTAAACCAGCATTTGTGTACGGAATTGGATCTGATATTTGCAAAGTGAGTTTTATGTTTTTCAGATCAATACTGCTGCTACTTTCTAACCATTGTAACAGTAAAAATCTTTTTAACAGAGGTTGACCTAACAATCATATGTTAAATCCTTTGAACAAGGTTGCATTCTAATGGAGTGTATGTAAGTCCTGTAACAAGGCTCACTTTTAACAGGGTGATTGAAATCTTTTAACCGGGTCACACCTGACAGTGTGTATTGTAACCTTTGATAGGGTTGGCTTTTAACCGAGCTCACTTCAGAAGAGTGAAAATAATAGTAGCATGTTACAAAGTGGTTTTTTCCCATATTGGGTTTCCACTATAAATCTTGGTGTCAATACTTGTGTGAATGTTTTGGTTTGAAGATTTCTGTGTTTTACAAGTTAGTTATAACTGGGTAGTGGACTGCAGTGTTATATGTTTCTATTATTGAATCAGTGATGACTGAGTTTGTTTTGGTTGCTTGATCTGATTTAAGGAAAAGTTTTTGAAGTTATTTTATACATCGGGACCTAAGAACAATTGATTCACCCACCCCCCCCCCCCCCCCCCCCCCTCTCTATTGTTCTAAATCATATTAACAACAAAATACTTATTTTAATCAGCAAAACATGTGAAACAATATTTAAAATAAAGTGTGTAACAACACCTTATCATATTGATAAGTTTATATTTTATGCATTTGTATATCTACTACATAGAAAATATGTTGATATTATTTCCTCATAAACTTGAGAACCCTTGAATATTTCTACGAGATCTAAGAACATTTCTATTTATCTAACTAGTTAGGATCTCATAAATAACAATACATAGAGTCAACCATGTTTTGGTTTTTCACTTATTTCTTTTACATATAGGAGATAAAGCTATAGGATTGATTAGGATTTTCATTATGTCCTCCTTTGTACCCTTGAATGAATTTGAAAATCCATCAATGTCTCTCCACATGAAACCTACCCATCTATACATACAGTCAAAATACACCCTTTTACAACATGTTGTTATATCATTCTCATAAAATAGAAAATCCCTAGTTAATTCTTCCATGTGTAACTCCATTAGAATGCTTGCATGCTCTAAAGCTTGCTCCATTGTGGCTCCATGGTTATCTCTTATGTAACAATCTAGCCAAGAAGCATTCTCTCCATGATCTTGTTGTTCCTTCAAAACAAAACACGCTCACTTAGAACAAGGATGCCTAAGTTAATTTTTTTAAATATATGCTTTGAATCTAAAAAAGATAGGTCTAGCTACATTTGGTCAATAGATACCTGAAAATCTTTGCAATCATCAATTAATCTGCAACCCATTACCACATCATGTTCAAATTTACTAATCCTTTTCAAAATATCATCAGGAAGAACTGTGTCAATTAAAAGCATTGGAAATAGTGTGACCACAGGTACAGTTGAAGAGTCAAAGGCATTTTTTAAATATTCATCCAAAGTAGGGTGATAGTCCTTAGCAATCCATTCTGCATCTTTCCATTCTGCCAAAATAAGATTTGTCCACTGCAATAGAAGATATATGAAATACAATGTAATATTTATAAGTATTTTACATTAAAAATAAAATATTTATTTATATATATTAACATCAAATTTGGTCTTGTGACTTACATAGTCTTGCATCCACTTACGTGCACGTGGACCATGTATTTTCTCTGCTTCATCAACTAATTCCATATATGTTTTATGAGAAAATTGCAAACTAACTTGCATATATTCTGGAAAATCATCCACCATAGACATATCCCAGCTAGGTAGCACAAAGTGAAAGTAAATCAATTCATTAGTTAAAGAAAAATTATAATTAATTAATGCTTATGATTGTCATTACAAGGTTGCACAAATTGCTAGAAAATACTATACTTACTTGATTAAGGCTGTCTTGAAATGTATAAGCTCATCAATGGTTCCATAAGTATCAAAAATGTCATCAATGATTGTAATTATGACACCCAATTTAGCATATCCAACTCGAGTAAGAGAGAATTCAAATTCATATAATCCACATGCATATGCAAAATAATACTCCACATGTCGATGTCGGAAAAAATGAAGTTGCTTTACACTTGCTTCGCTCCACCATCTACATATTATATCACCACATATATGTTATTCCAATATAATTATTATTTTAACAAACTATTTTATTTTCAATTCAGTCAATTTTCACTTCTAAATGTATTACTTGGATATAGTTTTGAGCTCGTTCTGGTGTTGAGCTTGTATTACGTTGAAATCTAATATTGCTGCTTCCAAAATATTTTGACAAATCTCATTTGACATCCTGAAAGAAAGAAAGATAAGATAGCTTGGTTTTTCAGCCACTCCTGACTATGACTAGTATTAAAGATCACATTTACAAGACGACTTCCTAGACAATAAAATATGCCAGCTTAAAGTGAAATATCTTACATTTGAGTTCTCTCTAATCCTTAATGAAGCTTTTAACATAAACAAACAACAGAAATAAATTTTCTTATTTGCGACCACTTGAAAAAATGTGTTTACAACAGAGAAGATTGTCTTACTGACTTATAAATACCCTCCATTGACATCCAAGAATCAATATCTTGTCTAAATATTTGTATCGAGTTCCATGCTTCCCATCTTGGATTTCTCGATCTCCAGGAATACTTCATAAAGTATTCAACCTGCATATTTTTATGAAATTTTCTACTTGTTAACATTAATATTGTGGAAACATTATTTTAGAACAGCTTCATTAAAATTGGATGCAGTTTATGCAGTACTTTCCTCTGTCAAAAGCTGGCTTTTCTCTCTAATGTTCTGGTTCTGTTCAAGTGTTTGCTGGAGGTATCGAGAGGCAAATGATTTAGCCTCTTTCATAATTGTTTCTCCCGGAAAAGAAATTTCTGCGGCTTGATATAAACTCAACACACTTCTTAATTGATTGTCACCTTCTTCAGCGGGTGGCATCAAAATGAATTCTCCATTTTCATCTTTGAAAGTATTGAATACCTCTGCATAGCTCAAAACAAAATATTATACAAAAATCAAATCATTTGTAAATAGTTCATATTAAATAGCATCCTCTTAATCACATTCGAACAGCAAAATCTAAAATAGAGACCTTGATATACATGATATCCATTAAGGCGCAGAACTCGAAATCCCAAAGCAGTAGTTGTGAGATCTGCAATGGAATTTTCACTCCCCCATGAAATACCATTTTCATTCCAATACCTGTTCGAAAAGACACATATGATTAATAATCACATGAAATCGCCAAGTTAGAGAAATTAATCAAATGTATTCAATTGAAAGTCCTTGTGAATAGAAAGCGCGGCCCTACTTGTAAGTATAATCAAGAAGCCCTTTAATTTCTTTCTGAAAATAACGATGAATTCCTAACCGCTGCACAGCGCCAGCTATGAAGAATCTCTGAAGCAGGTCGTAAGGGGAGGAACATATTTCTCCATCTCCATCTCCAAGCAGAGGATCAAATGCTTTTTCTTTAATCTGCTCAATCAAATTTGCTACCCTCTCACGGTATGAAGCTTCCTGTGCAACAATTAAACAGAACAATGGAGATAATCTGAATGAGATTGAACCTTCAAGTAAATATATCAATACAGAAAATAAATATAAAAAAGAAGCATTTGAGTTACCCAGGCACCTGATATGGGGATGAAAGGGATTGCAGGAAATCGTCCTCCCAGACATTGGGATGATAATTCCCTATCCTTCGATTTACTGAATTCTCATTTACTCCAGCCATTATTTTTCTAAATATGGAAGGCTTGAAGAAAAGAGAGGGTGCTGGGATGATAAAAGAGGGAATGGGAAGAGGTATTAAATAGGCGGAGAGTCGAGAAAAAAGAGGGAATGGGCGGAGAGTCAAGAGAGAGAGAGAGAGTCGCGTCAATGTTAAACACTTCCGCTCGCAATGAAATGTCGGCGAAGAAAATTGGGCAATCGTATTAAAAAGCTTCTGTGGTCAACGTCAGAGAGTCCATAACGCATAAATGTCGGACATTTCGTCGTTAGTATGGACTACGCTTGGTAATATAGTTGTTTTTTAATTTTTATTTAATTAATAAATGATGGAAAATGTGTAAGACTGTTTAAGACGGTCATGTGTAAGACTGTTTAAGTTGTTTTTGAAATCTGGTGTAGGAAGATTGGTAAAATAGACATTTATAAGTAAAAGATATTGTTGTAGTTATAGTAAAGGTGGGAGAGCTTTGAATATGTCATTATTTGAATTTTTTGAAAGATTCTTAAAAGTGGGTATTGTGTCCTTGTAGATGTGAATATATAGTAATTATGTCAATTTAATTATTTTTTCATGGAAATATCTAGTTACAATAGTTAAAAGCTTTCAATTTTTTAACAAACTATTTCTATTGGCTTTAGAAGGTTATACAAGTAAATATTAAATATGTTAAAGGCATATTTTTTGTTAATAAAAATATAAAAATTATTTACCACTTTTATCTTTTATTAAAGTGTAAATTCAAGAATCCTTCCTTCTATCGTTATCTTCAAAAGAGTTATTATCTACATTTTTTTTAAAGATAATACAAGGAAATATGGAAACGATATATTTTTTGAAATATGGAAACGATATAATGTAATTTAACCTGTCTTCAAGATAGCATAGTTGTCTTCATAAAAAAATATATTTTTCACAATCACTTTGAAAACTTCATCTCTACACAAATTTATGCATATGTTGTACAAATGTAATAAATTATTGTTCAAATATTTTCTAAAGAAATGTTATTGTACAAAATTCTATCTAGAATATTTGTTCTAGATAAGCTTGCTTGTGGATTACAATCTACTATGAATAAACATGTTCAGATGCCCTTTCTTATTGGAGTGACATGCCTATATTCTAGATGATCCATCCTCTTGCAATATATTTGTACATCATATTGTGAGTTTAATAAATCTATTTACTTAATTAATTTTAACTATTACATTGCACATCGTATATCCCCTGTAATATCTTACTTTACCAATACTAGTCATATATTCTAAAATCTTGAGTATTCCTGCATGATATTAGAATGGCTTATGAACTTAGTTCAAAAGCTAGCTCAATATATTATTTCTTAAAAAATACTTGCATGCAATATTGGGATTTTGTGACATAATCTATTAGGTTTTGAAGGAGTGATAAATTATGTGTGCTTAAAATCCTCTGTTGTTAGGATTTGAATGATCAAAGGCCAGTTTGTCTTCTTAAAAGACAACTTTATCCTTTGCATGTCATGGATTTCATTACTCTCTAGACTTTTTTCAAAAAGACTAAGACTTTTCTCTGTAAGTACTAAATCTAGACATTGAACTTCATACATATTTTGTGGATGTCATTTCTTCCTCTACTCTATTGTGATCTTTTACTTGGTCAAAGGTCGCAGTCTTGTCTTCATTACTTCAATCTAATTATAATCAAATATCATCCTAGTTGTGCTTTCTCCATTCACGATGACACTAATTTTTAGCACCAATTTTTAGTTTGAGATTTCAATTATGTTATCTTGCATGTGAATTTATATTATTGCATTTTTCTTTCTAGTGTCTCTTTCAATGGATGAATTCGTGTGTTAACATGTGATAACTTGTTTGTGGCATAAGGTTTTAGGTAGCTATACTCTTCTTGTATAAATTTTTCAAAGCATGTTTATTGTTTTGAGGTCATAATTTCCCCTTTCACTCATTTCTTCTATTTTCTTTTCTTTTTTCAAGTTTTATTATTTTATTCTTTTGGAAAAAATGTGCTAATGAACCATTACATGATAAAGTTTCAAAATTGGGAAAGTTTAGGAAATTGTAATCATTAAACTTTATTAATGCTCTATTAGGTGGGGCTTTTATACATAAATTCAAGAACATATTTTTATTTTATCATTGAGATTTGTACAATTCTTTAAAATAGAAATCAATAGGGGCTAGTACCTTTAGTCATTTTGACATTATCCCAACTTAAGGGTATCTTAAATGGTTATCCAATTTGAAGCACATCTTTATAAAGAAAAAATATTCCTATATTCAAATGATGGGATTTTATAATCAAATAACAAGTACCTTTTTATTCAATTCAATATAGTTGAGAAACTTGAAGGCTATGTATCAACAACAATTTTGAGCATATGAGAGTATCCTACAAGTATTTGTGTAGTGACTTCTTTGAATCTGAATGCAATCTTATTGTGTGGTAAGGATTCATCACTATTTCTTCATCAGTAGATTTGGATCTATATAGAATTGCATCCACGACACTTGACTCATCATCCTTGGACAATTTGTAACTAGTCACAATGGGTGTACCAACCAATTTGGAGTCTTCCATTCCAAATATCTTGAGCACTTCCTTTATGTACTTGGACTAACTGATATAGATACCATCCTTTAGTTGTAAAATATGTAGTCGAATAAAGAACTTAATTTATCCTATCATTGACATCTCAAACTCTTTCTTTGAATACATTTTAAGATTTATAAGTACTTTACACAAAAAAATAAGATATCGATTTATATATTTTAAAATCAATGTTCAATAGATAAATTTGAGATGTGACTTACATAATCTTGCATCCACCTGTGTACACGTAGGTCATGTATTTTCTCTACTTCCTTAACTAACTTCATGTATGTTTCATGAGAAAATTACAAACTAATTTGCATATAATGAAGAAAAAGATCCATCGCATACATATCCCAACTATATAATATAAAATTAAAAAAGTTAATTCATTTGTTAAATAAAAATGATAATCAAATAATATTTATGATTATCATTATGAGGCTCCACAAATTGATAGGAAACAATATACTTTAACGATCAACAGCAATAAGAATAATGATGCTATTATAAAATTAAACCTTAGAAAACAATACAAAAATACATAAATAAAGAGCCACCCACACCATATGGGGATGAAAGAGATTGCAGGAAATCGTCCTCCCAGACATATCAAATATCAAATGCTGCAAATGATAGCGAGTCTGAGATTGCGATAAACAAGGAGGATGGAAGAGTCAAGAGTGTGGCGTCAATGTTCAACGCTCGTGGTCAGATAAATTTGAACGAAGAAAGGTCGGTGAAAGGAATTTGTACATCAGAATTTAAGATTGATTTGAAAATATGCGAGCACGTGGGGAGTCCATTTTCTTTTGTGCTATTATTATGGTAAAAATTTCAACATAAGAGAAAAGCCAATATCTATAATTATAGCTAGATATAAAACTTTTGTGCTAGTTTTGATGCAAAGATTCTAAATAAAAGACAAAAGTGGATGTAAAATTATTGATTATATTGTGCAAGGCTGTTTAGGTTACGTGTAGAAAATTTGATAGATTAAAACTTGTCAATAAATATTGTGAAAATTTCAAAAGCGAGTTAAGTAGAAAATATAAATATAGATTTAGAAATACATTAAGCTTGTTGTAAAAGTAAACAAAAAGTATAATCAATAATTATATGGTGATGTCTACAATCAATGTGGAAGGTGTAGGATTTATGAGGTGTCATTGTAATTCACTGAGATTGATTAAGAAATAAGTTATGAAGTCAATTATTAGAACTAGTAAAGGTGATATTTTGTAATGGGTCACTATATTAGAAATGTCTAAACAACAAATTAAAATGCATGGCTTACCAAGGGGACACTTAGTTTTTTTCCTCAATTTAGATTTTCTTTCTCAATTGTCTTCACAAAAGATGCGTTTTAGTTTGTTATATAGCCACAAGTCACTATATTTATGTTTTTTTAAAGAATCTAAAACAAGGTATTTGTCCTTAAAGGCGTAAATGTATGACAACTATGTCAATTCAAGTATTTTTAAATGGAAATACCTAGCAATATGAGTCAAGTCTTAAACATTAAATAGATTAATACGTCAAAGAAAAAAAAATTCTGATAAAACTATAACAATTATTTGCCTTTTTAAATTTTTTATTAAAGTGTAAATTTTGTTGATTTATAAACCATTTAATCAAATTATGTTTAAATAAAGCACATAGAAGCTTAAGGTGTAAAAACTAGTTTTTTTTATCCTCTTTTGAAGGGAGAGAAACATGTGAATGTCAAACACCTTCACCCTTCTCATTTTTTATTAGAAAATCCTTATTAATATCTAAATCACAATTTTCATCATCATTTGCACATGATGCAATGGTGCAAGACAACTCCTTGCCACCAAGAATCCTTCCTTATACCTTTATCTTCAAAGAAAGAGTTATGATCTGCATTTCTCCTAATATAATACAAGGCAATATACAATTGAGAATTTGAAGCCTATTTTTTAATTGAATACATATAATATAACACTTGTCTTAAAGATATCATAGTCATCTTCATACAAAGTGTTTCTCGCAATTCCTTAAACAATGTCAGGTAAAAGTACAAAGCTGTGTCACACTTTTATAAAGGAAAAGGTCAACAACACACAAAAATTTTAACTTTAATGACATAAAAATGGCATTTATGTTTAAAATTTGGAGATGATGTAAACTAATGAAATGTGTAAAAGTGGATGAAGTTTATGGCTATAATTTTTTTAATTTTTTTTCAACAAGAATTCACATAGTTTTTAAATTTTTTAAGTCCATTTTTTACTTGCTGAAAAATGCTGAAAAATGAGGGTCTTGTCTGCACCAAAAAAGTATATGCAAATAATCTCTTTTTCCTTTGATTTAAAAATATGTCATAGATAAAATGTATAGCTGGTGCAAAAAAGAAGAAAAATTAGTTTTCAATGTATATTTTCTCTGTTATAACTACTCAAAGTTGAACATACCTGAAATCGACAGTTTTCATCTCGCGTCAAATTTCCCCTATCAAATCTACACCATTCAGAAAATAAATTACACACTCTTGAAGATAACTCTCTCCTCTAGTGTTAAATATAAATTTTCAATTTTTTTGATAAGCTTTACTATTTTTTTCTATTTTTGAAGCATCTTGTTCTCGAATGTTAAAATACCTACTTGTAGTATTTTGAAATTATAATATATTAGATCCAATTAAAATAATATAAAAATTATATGATGATAATCTTGACTCTGTGCTCTAAAAAAAGATATTTTTATATTTGTAAAAAAATATCATTAAAAAGAGTAAGAGTTATTGAAACATCGCTTTTCTGAAATAATTTTATTTCTTTAGTAATTGTTATAAAACATGCAGTTAATAGATATTTCCAATTGGAAAAGGTGAAGAACTTATCTAACTTAGCTAGAATGAATCTAGCTAGACCATATGTTTGACAAAAAATAATTTTAGTTAGAAATACTCAAATTCAGCTATGCTGATAAGTTGTCCTGAAACATGACACAACTTTGTGCTTTTACCCTGTCATCTATACACAAATTTGTGCATCTGTTGCATAAATAAAATATATTGTTATTATTTCTAAAGAAATTTTAGTGTAGAATATTCTACCTAGAATATAGCTTCTAGGTTAGCTTGCTTGTGGATGTTATCTATTGTTTGCTAAGGTACACTTTCTTGCATGGGGTTACATGCATATATTCTAAATAGTCATTGCTATTATAGATGGCGCATTCACTTGTATACATTCTTGCATCATATTTTTAGTTTAATAAATCCATTCAATTAATCCATTTTAGCTATTGCAATGTAGATTTTTTATTCTCTTTAATCTCTTAACTTACTAATGCTACCCATCTATTCTAAGATCTTTTATGCTCCTACATTGTATCAAAGTGGTTGCTTATCTTAGTTCACTAGTTTAGTATATATGATGAATTTTTTATGCATATAATATTAGTTTTTTGTGGCATAATATAAAAGCATTTGAAATCATGAAAATTTGATATCTATGTTTGAAATATTCTATTGCCACGGTTTAACTAATTTAAGGTTGATTTGTCTTCTTAGAAAGTCACTTTCTCCTTGCATGCCATGGATTTCATTACAATTTAACCTATGGATTTTTTTTCTTTTCTTTAGTGTGATTTTTTACTTGGTCAAAGAAGGTGTTGTTTAGATCACTGATTCAATTGCAATCAACTACTATGTTTCCTATTGTTTCCTCATGCATGATGGCATTATTTTTTGTCACTATTTTTTAGCGCTATTTTTTGTTTTTATTTTAGATTGCTAACCTTTTGTGGGAACTTGTCTTCTTGGATTGATTCATTATTAACACAACTCTTTGAATGGTCGATTTGTTGTCTTTGCATGTGGTGCCTTGTCTATAACATGAGGTTTCAAGTGAATATCCACTTGTTGCTAAAACTTTTGAGGCTTATTTTCTCTATTTTGGGGATGTGATTTTCTCTTTAGTTTGTGTCTTCTCCAAGTACAAGTCATTTTTGTATCTTTTTTTTACTTCCCATTTCATTGATAACTCTTTGGCATATGATTGGTAATATTGTTGTGAGGTGCAACACTTAGTCATAGAGAAAATATGAAGAACTTGTAGCTCATTAAAGTTTGCTAATCTATAAAGGTTGATTCATTAGCCTAGTTCTGTTTTACTTTGTGGACAAAATTTCTTGAAGTTTGTTGGCCAATTCCTTTCTTTGGCATGTTACATTCTAGGACAAGTTGATACAAGTGTTTACTATTAACATGTGAATACAATAATTCGGTATGGTATTGTGTTATTTGATAGGTTGCAATGGAGGAAGATGTCAATATTAATTTTTACATGAAATATTTTTTGTGTGTTCTATTTGCCTACATTTTTTGTTTTTCTATGCCTTGTCTTTTTTCTTATTTTGATTTTTTTTATTCTTTTTTAAAAAAATTAGTAGACATTTGTACCAAGGAAAATTGCCAAAATAGTTAAAGGTAACATGCAACCATTGGTTAAGGGTTTTAGAAAAGGAGTAAAAGATTTTAAGAAAATTGTATAAGAGATCACCACTGGAAATCATAAAATTGTTGATGTTGACACCTAAAATCGCTCTCAGGTGTAACAACCTTATGGGAAGTTCAATGAGTGTGGGACCTTATGTGTTCTCACTGAGAAATCTCTAGGATTTAAGAAGTCATCTCTTCATTGTGTCCTAAGGGGAAAGGGGAAGAAAATCTACTCCTATTATTGTGATCTGCCAAAGCTTTTGGAACACTTTATAATGCACAGGCTAACCCATAAATAGAGATAGAAAGGAAACCCTCTGGATTAGATAAAGGAACAATCACGTATATATGAATAACTATCTAAA
The DNA here is from genome assembly GCA_027943335.1 of Chamaecyparis obtusa. Taxonomy (NCBI): domain Eukaryota; kingdom Viridiplantae; phylum Streptophyta; class Pinopsida; order Cupressales; family Cupressaceae; genus Chamaecyparis; species Chamaecyparis obtusa. Next base: position 494,391 of record BSBK01005323.1, read on the forward strand.
CATGAGACATAAAGTAGGGAGCATGTAATGATAACCATATACAGAGAAGCTAATTAAAGCATAATCTGCATAGCAGAAACTAAAATGCAACTGCTGAAGTCATGAAATGAACATAAAACATTCATGAAAATGAATGAATTTTTGAAAGATAAAGGGCTAAAAACACGGTTGATATATATTTCATTGATTCAAAATGCTCATTACAATCTTAAGACTTGCTAGAATAGCCTTTTGCATAAGAGTGAAAGTTCTAAAAATCCCCCCACCTAATCCCATTACAATGCTCTACATGTATAGCCAAGGTGGTGCCTAGGAACCCTGAAAAGCATATCAAAGAGATTGCCTCATGTTTCCATTCCTTCCAAGAGTTTTAGGTTGGGCCACCCTACTAGCCTTAAAATTCTGACAGTTAACCCCCTTTTTTAGAAAAAGAATCAGATTCCCATGATTACACTAGCTATCATTCCTCAAAAATCATGATGATAGTTTTGTTGAGAATTGTGCCCACACTGGAAGAATACTGAAAGTGTCAAGTTGGGTGTGTGATAAAATATGACTATAATAGAGAAGACATGTGGTGTGACAACACTGAAAGTTGTAACTGACCAAGGTTGGGCTCCTTGAAAATCCCACAAGACCGCCATGTGTCCAATGTTGAGAAAGAACCAAGCCTTCTTGTGGAAAGAATTATGGCTAGTCGAAAGGAGGACGTGTGGCATCTGCATGGGGAAATTTCCTTTGAACAAAGCCACAACAACTCTTATTTCCCATGAAGAGTTTGTGTGTCATGTTAAAAGAAATCTTAGGCCCACCATTAGATGAAGAAATTGTTTGGCACTTGAGAGACACGTGGCATGTTGGAAAAAATTCTGGCACAACAAAGAGTAGGACACTATTAAAACATGTTCCATGCTGACAAATGGAAAAGTGTTGTGCTCTCAATCTTGAAATATTGTACAAGGGGAGTGAATGAGACACTCAAACCAACTTTTCTCATGCACATTGAATTTTCCTTAATAGTTCTGGTGACTTTTAGGGACATCCTTCCTATGAGATGTGAACCCAAATCTATGGCTTCATATACCATTTCCCTATCCATTGGGCTTTAATGAAAAGAAACTTGAAACAAGGGAGGATGAGAAAACATGTGCAAGTGTGCACTTGGAGGAAACTAGAACTACAACATGCATTCCCTTAAGGAGAATGTACTATGTGCAAATAGCACTTCTTGGAAAGAAAACTCCTAACCTACTGCTATACAAATATTTACATATGTACACATATTTATATTACAAGATTTTAAACAAAACCATTGACTTGTTTGTTAAAGTAGCTTCCCTTTCTTACTAGTCTTTGGTTTATTACATGTTTTTGGATGGAAAACCATAAAATAAATCTTGAAAGGCATCCAAGATGCTAAAATGCCCCCCAAAAATTGAAAATAAAGAAACTTACCCATGTCAGAATATTATCTTCCTACTGCGAATGGGTAAGCTACTCTTTTTCATCATTAAGCTCTTCTTCATGCTCAGAGGTGAGCATGACCAGTGGTGACTTGCAATGACATCTCTAGGCTGAATGTTTGATGGGGCATCCCCTGATTGGTTCAGTTGTCTCCTCCTTCAGATAAGCATTAGAAACAATCTGATGTCTTCTTTACTACATAGGATAATCCCCCCTTTTGTAGCAACTCACAACTTATAGACCCAAAAAACCTCCAACTCCAAGTTGACTGATGCACAAATGGCATCGAATTCACCCAGAAAATCATCCTCAGCATCAATCTCCTCTAGGACCACTAAACCCAAAGATGCCTAAAAAATAGAGAAATGATGGATTGGAATTGTATTCTATGTCAGTACATCATGTTTTTCAATCTCCTCTTCATCAATGAAAAGGGGAATCTCCTTAAATAGAGAGATTATGTATTCCTCCTTTTTGCCACCTCCCTTGTTGCATGTCTGTAGAGAGGCTTAATTGAGAACAACCTTCTCCATTTCCTCCTACGACATTCTTAGAGAAAAAGGAAGCGCATGGTTAGATGAGTCTGCCTCTTTCTTCAAGCATGACCCTTTGCTTCCTTCTTCATCTTCGTTGCTTCCTTCTTCCTTTGAAGCTAGTTGCCTGGTCCTTTCTTCATGGGCAGAAACTTGCATTGCAAGGAACAACTATTTTTTCATCCTTAGGACATCATCTTTTTGATGCAACATGTAAGCTTGATAATCAAGCTCTTCTTTTTGGTGGTGATACTCTTGCTCCTCTTTATAGCTTTCATCTCTTCCTGAAGATCTATCAGTATCTCTTGGTAGCTGATATCTTCTTGGTTTCCCACACTCTGGTTGTGGGTGCGATGATTAGCATGTTAATAGGTGTTAATAGGAACATCCTAAAGATGATAGACATATGAGTGGTTGGATAGGTTTTTCTCATAACTGAGTGCGATAATGGTATACAAAGAAAAACTATCAGCACTCATGGCTGGGTATTTTTTGTAGGAGGGTGGAATGTGTGGATCTTCATGGAAAGGAGGGGGAAAATATTGTTGGCTGTAATACCTCCCCATCTCAACATATAAGGGAAAGGGAGTGATTTATGAGGGTAAACTATTGGATTTAATGAGAAAACAACCCATGGCTCCCAAGAACACCTACACGCAAACACCTATCACAGAAAGATAGAGAAGCAAGAAGCTAGAGAGGCATGAATGCATGGATCCATGAAAGAGGAGACATTCTTGATGTGCAAAACAAAAGTTGCAATTCAATAAAATGAATGTTTCTCAATAAGATTACAAGAGAGATCAATCCTTATAAAGGAGATCAAAACCCTAAAAGGGTGAACAAACCTAGGTTGCATGATAATAATTAATTAAGAAATTAATTATTATATGCCTAAAGTTTAGCTTAACTAGAAAGAGATAATAAGTGACTTAGTAATTAAATCAATAAGATTTAATGAATAAGTAAACACTTTATTACTCTAACACCCCCCTAAGATAAACTTTGGGAGAAGCTAAAAACTTAGAAAAAACAACTGAAAGCAAATGGGTCTTAGCAACAAAAGGAATGATTAGGTACCCAAGTACAAAAGAGAGTCTCTAAAAAGAAAAGAAATAGAGAAAACCACATGGGAAAAACTCAACCCCAAAAAGAGACGAAGACTAGTCTAAAGGACTGAAAAAGCCTCCAAAACTGGGAATGTTCTAGAAAATAGGAACAAGGATGAACATGTACAATATCACTGAAGCAAGAAGCTGCAAACTTTGTCAAGAAGTAACTTTTTATCTAAAGATCCTCCACTGAAATATGACCAAGTAGAGAAGACTGTAATCTACATGAGTGCCCTCAAATGACACTACTCAAATCAGGAGGCAAATAAAGGTAAACAACTGAAGTTGAAGATACAAAATACTGTAATCTATACGAGTGTCCTCAAATGACACTACTTGAATCAAGAGGCAAACAAAGGCAAAAACCTAAACTCAAGATATAGATGACATAAAAATACCAAAGTCTAAAGATCTAATCAATGATAGATGATAGGATTCTTCCAAAAATAGGAAAGAAAGAGTGTCCATATAGTAAATGATCCATCTCACCAAAATGCATAGATACCCATCCCCTACATCCACCTAGTACATAGAATTAGATACTGAATACATAGCTCACACTATCGAACCAAGGAAGTAGTAGAACCAACAGTAGAAACCCCCCATATTTTTGACATGGGAGTAATGACAGATACACTAGAAATATCATTCAATATGAACTACATGATACCAGGAACATCGAAGGTGCAGAGAGAGTAAAAACACAAATAAAGATACCTAAGGTTAATGTTGTTGGAGGAATGCTCACATGAAACAAGTAGATGGAAAACAAAGGAAAACATCAAACCCCCCTTGGCACTTTATAATGGATTGCAAGTACATAGAGCATGAACATGTGCAAGATCCCACACATGCAATAGAATTCTACTTTATCTCAGTGCATGTGCATAAAAGAATGCTACAAAAGTGAATTATACACTTCTTAAAGAAGAGAGAAGGATTCTGAAACAAAAGAATAGCCAAAGACAAGTCATCCCTCAAAGGGAAAATATCCCAAGACCTAAAACATCTAAGATATCCACTGTATTGTAAAAATGTAAGAAACTAAATAAAATATACCTAGAGAAGAACCTATAAAAATTACTCATAGAACTAGAAAGGTCTTAGAATAATATTTATAATGATATATCATTTACCCAAAATGGAGTCTAAATGCGCAAGATAGAGCTCCCAGAGTGCAAAACTGAACATCTGGATTTGACACTAAAAAATACCATCAAAAAAGAAAAGTCAAAAATTCAAACCTCCAGATCTAGATAGAGCTCGAAACAAAATTTTTGACGATGTCTTATTTTCCTATTTTTGACACCGTATGCTCAAGCTATGAGAAAAAAACCACAGGTATGCTGATGGGCCCAAAAAATAGTGTTTGGGGTGCTGACATGTGCTCACGTCAGCACTTCAGGGGCCTGTTATTTTTTTTCTATGACGACCATTTGGATACCATATTGGAGTGGATGAGAAAACAACCCACAACTCCCAAGTACACCCACACACAAACACCTGTCACAGAAAGAGAGAGAAGCAAGAAGCTAGAGAGGCCTAAACACATATTGGATCTATGAAAGAGGAGACACTCTTGATGTGAAAAAACAAAAATTACAATTCAATAAAATGAATGTTTCTCAATAAGATTAAAAGAGAGATCAATCCTTATAAAGGAGATCAAAACCCTAAAAGGGTGAACAAACCTAGGTTGCATGATAATAATTAATAAAGAAATTAATTATTATATACCTAAAGTTTAGCTTAAGCAGAAAGAGATAATAAGTGACATAGTAATTAAATCAATATGATTTAATTAATAAGTAAACACTTTATTACTCTAACAGAAACCCTATCAATATCATTAGGATCTAGCCCTAAAGAAGGCTATACAGTCACTGGGTACTTAGAATCTGGCTCTTGAAAGCCAAAAATACTGAAGAAGGAACCTCTTTTATAGTTTGTGTAAGTTAGGTCCCACTAGGCATGCCAGAAAAAGGAACTGTTGACACCTAAAATCTCTCTCAGGTGTAATAACTTTATGGGAAGTTCAATGAGTTTTGGACCTTATGCGTTCTCACTAAGAAACCTCTAGGATTTTAGAAGTTGGCTCTTCATTTTGTGCTGAGGGGAAAGGGGAAGAAAAGCTACTCCTACTACGGTGATCTTCCAAAGCTTTTGGAACACTTTAAAATGCACAGGATAACCCCTAAATAAAGATAGAAAGGAAACCCTTTGGATTAGATAAAGGAACAATCATAGATATATGAATAACTATCTAAGCATGAGACATAAAATATGGAGCATGTAATGATAATCGTATATAAAGAATCTTAAAGCATAATCTGCATAGAAGAAACCGAAATGCAACTGTTGAAGTCATAAAATGCACGTACATAAAACATTCTTGAAAACAAATGAATCTTTGAAATACAAAGAGCTACAAGTATGGTTGATATATTTCATTGATTCAAAATGCTCATTACAGTCTTAAGGCTTGATAGAATAGTATTTTGTATCAGAGAAAAATTCCTAAAACTCCCCCCTAATCTCATTATAATGCTCTACATATATAGCCAGGGCGCAACCTAGGAACCCTAAAAATCATATCAGAGAGATTGCCTCGTGTTTCTATTCATGTAAATATTTTTAGGTTGGACCACCCTACTCACTGTAAAAATGTGATAGTCAGCCCCCTTTTTCAGAAAAAGAATCAGATTCCCATGATTACAGTGGCTTTCGTTTCTCAAAACTAATGGTGGTAGTTTTGTTAAGAACTGCACCCACACCAAAAGAATGATGAAAGTGTTGTGATGGACGTGTGACAAAATACAACTACAAAAAGAAGACACATAGTGCAAAAGTGTTGAAAGCTATAATTGACCAAGGTTGGGCCCCTTGAAAAGCCTATGAGATTGGCATGTGTCCAGTGTTGAGAAAGAATTGAGCCCGCGAGTGGAAAGAATAGAGGCTAAACAGAAGGAGGATGCATGACATCCACGTGGGGAAAATACCTTTGAAAAAAACCATAAAATCTATGATCACCTACGAAGAATTCACGTGTTATGTTAAAATAAATCCTAGGCCCACCATCAGACAAAGAAACTATTTTTCACCTAAGAGATGCGTGGCATGTTGGCAGAAATTCTAGTGCAAAGAAGGGTATGCCTCTATTAAACTACATGTTGTGCTAAAAAATAGAAAAGTGTAGTGATCTCAATCTTAAAATGTTGTGTGGAGAGAATGAATGAGGTGCTCGCACTGGCTCTTATTGTGCATGGTGAATTTTCCTTTAGAATTAAAATTAGTGATCAGATAAAATGTATTATTTTAACTTGTTAACAAATATTGTCACAATGAATGAAGATTGAAACTTCCATTCTTAGCCAAGTGAAAAGTAGGACAAAGTTGAAAGAAAGAATAGATCATTGATTCAGGGAAAGGATTTGCAGAAGTTTGAGAAGATATAGAAGATCTAGTTGTAGCTAAAGCCAAAGAGATCTTGAAAATAATTAAAAGAGTATGTTACCCTCTCTATAGAATTTTCCATAAATAAGTGGATTTGATGTTTTCCTGGTGCTTGTTGTAAAGACATTTTTTGCCAATTTGGAAGGATGAAATATCTAAAATAGAGAAAAAGGGGAACTTGTTGAAGTTATTGATAGAATCTAAAATTGTCAAAAAGGGAGATCTATTAGTCATCATTGAAGAGTTCGAAGTTAGCAGCAAAGTGAGAGATATTAATCACATTTTACATTGTTGAATTTACAAGAAGAAAGATCACTAATTTTTATATGTAAGGGAAAAAAGATCTAAATTATAGTCATAGCTATTGGAAGAAAGGTTTGTCTTTACCTTTGGAGAGTTTAAGATAAAGAAATATTGATTTGTTGTTTAAGAACAAATTTTAATTTTGGTGAAAGAAAGGTGCATGACTATATTGGCAAGATGGAAAGAGACACTAAAGATATGAATGAAGTGTTGTCATTGATGGAAACAATATGGTGTTTGGACCCTAATCCTATGGGCACAACTTAGTATGAGATCATATCTTTAGTCAAATTGAATTTTGGTTAAGGACAGTGCAAACTACATAGTGTTTTTCTAGCACAGATAGTGTTTGGATCTATGGAGGCTACCAGATTCATATATTTGGGAGAACATCTAGAGGAAGCTTGTTTAAGGTATTTTATTCCTAATTCCAAATTTTCACCGCGAGATCTTGTGTGGCATAGAATTTATAAGCTTCTAAGTGACAATTCTTAAGGTTAACAAGTTAGAACTGGCCAACATGATGAAGAATCCTTTTGTGCAAATTGATAAAATGTTTTTGATGGTCAAAGATTATTCAAATTATTTAATCCAATATATCTAAGTTCAAATAGATGATTACCTTGATTTAATTTTGTATTTCAATTTTGTTTTTGGAAGTTAAGGGGAAAATGATTTACATTTCCAAAGAAATTTTTATGCCAACATTGTGAGATCAAGTTAGGGATCGCAGAAGTATAAGATCAAAGTATAAGTTTTTTGATGAATGGTTTGAAGAATGGGAGTTTTGATGTATAATTTTTGTGCAAAGTTTACAAATATGAGTTACTGATTGGTGAAGAATAGAGTAAGTGTGCAATCAATGAAGTAGGGTATCAAATATGTGTTTTGTGCTTACATGGAACTATAGTCAAACATTGTTAGGTGTTTCTTTAGATAATTCATTATATATTAATCATTTTATTGATCCTTGTAAGGTAGTGAGCCTTGATATAATGGGTTGTAACTATTTTTGTACTGAGTAGTGAGCTCTAGGCAGTAAGCCTAAATGCATGTGCATTCTAACTAATTGTATGAGAATATTTCTATAAAGTGTTGGCTTGTGGGTGTCATCCCTGTATGGTGAAAATGTGACCACACTTCTATGAATCCTTACATGCAAAAAAACTCAAGAATGAGCCCTCACAAATTGATCCATAGCTCTCTATGCATGGAGTTGCAAGATGTAAAGTTGCTCTCAGCTAGAGCTATAAACTCATGACCTTGCTAGTCAACCACACAATGAGAGATTCCAAATCAAAGACAAGGGCAACAATGCCAATATCTCCAATGAAATCAATATGGATGCAATGTAATGCAAACTAATCTATGAGAATGAAAGATGCAAGCTATGCTATGAAAGAAAAATACAAGTGTTACAAATCCTCCTATTAAGCTATGTGAAGCTAATCTATTGCATAAAGGAAATCTATACTAAAAATGCCATGATTATGTGACTATGATGTAAGAAAACAAACTAAATGAAATGCAACAACAATATCTTCAAAGCTTGAATGCAAGAATGTCTTCAAAGAGCTCCAAATGACCTAGAAAACTTGCAGCATAACATTAGCATAAAAACCTAAGATATGAAAATGAGGAAGAGAGCTCTCATTTTATAAGAAATGAGATGAAAATGGACCATTGAGATTAAGAGGCAAAAGACTTAATCAACGGTGGAGAAAAATAGAAGCTTGATCCTTGTGTACAAATATCCTCCAATAGGAAAATAGGAGTTGATTTTAGTGTCCATATGAGACAAAAAGTGTTTTTTCCCTTTTTATAAAATAAGAATAATTCTTTATTTGTGCAACATAGGATAAGAAGAAAAGTGGAGATTTTTTATTTAAAAAAATGGGAGGAAATTCCTTTTAATTAAATAAAGCTTAGGATAAAGTGATTTTATTATTTAATTAAAAAAAGATTTTTAATTAATTAAAAAGGAGCATGTTCTCTTAATTAAATAAGATTTTTTTTTTTTTCTCTTTTAAATTAAATAAGGCTCAAACCTTAAGAAATATTGAATTGATTATGATTTGATCAAGGAAATTGATATAATTGATATTGTTGATATTTGAAAATATTGATTTAGGGATTTGACAAATTGCTAAATGGGGGCCCAAAGTCTAGGCGACCATTTTAGGGTGCATACATTTGCCCCTCTTTGACTAATGTGTGATCATTTCAGGAACACATGCAGTCAAAGAAGAATTGAAATGTGAGATCGATTTGGGATCACAAAACAACCCAGATGTGTGTTCAACAGATGGGAACACATCGGGACAAGTATAAACAACAGCTGAAAGACAAGACCAACACCGTCGCTGCTAGGTGCAAATCAAGTCTTAGACAAAACTATTGCCGTCACTGCTAGGCAATAATCAAGTCTGAAAAATAGGAGATAAAAATTGAAAGACAAAATCACCACCGTCACTGCTAGGTGATAATCAAGTCTAAAAATAAGAATCTCAAGCTGAGCTGAATGATAAAGCTGAATCAAGGATTAAAGTTGATAGGTACTGCCCCCTCAAAATCAAAATCAAAATCAGATAAAGGAGAAAAACAAATTGATAAACCTGATCAAGTCACAATAAATCATAATCGAAGGATGGAGCATGATAGGATAACCATCAAACAGTGAAGACATGCCCCAGGTTGACTAGGTTTGATTAGGAAAGATATAGGATAAAGATTAAGTAAAACCTTAGAGAAAGGAAGCAAAAGGGGTGAATGAAAGACTAGAAGTTTGAAAGACATGGAAAGGAAGAAATTCCATCAAAGATCGAAGAATTATGCCTCAAAAGGTCAGTCAACTGCGTAGAAGAATGAGAAAACTTGGAAACGCGACTCAGATTTTGATTTCGAGTCCGAAAATGGATAGAAAATGATGTGATATGAAAGACCAAAAATGAAAGATATGATCAAGAAGAATCAGAAAATGAGCACAATTGACCAACTAGTCCATAGATGATAAAAAGGAGAGCTCTCTCCATATGCAAGATGCAAAAACTAAACTATGATGAACCTAAGAATGCAAGCTACTATGAAAGTGGTTGACTTGCAAGGTCACAATGCCTATAGACATCTAATTATCATCATCAAGCATTATTGGTAGCATCGTAAGATCATACAATGCACACTAGCATAACTATGTGGATATGAATATGATCTTTATCAGATAGAAATGTGGAAATCCCACCTAGGCATCAAAGACATGGAGGTCAAGATGACAAATGCAGTGAGATTACCTAAGTTTGATATGGTGAGATTATGCTTGTATCAAGACACATGAAAGTCAGGATAACTAGAAGCATGTGCACTCGCACAACAGTCAAGGATAATACCTTGTCAATCCATACTATCAAGTAAGACCAGCATAAATGCTCATGATAGTTAGGATCAACAAAATATACCCATAAGCAGATAATGAAAGAAAACATGTTCTCATACCCTCAGTCTTCTAGCTATGCATCATTGAAAACTTCTCAGGGAGAGACCACTCATCAAAGAAATCCTCATAGACAACACACAAAGAAAAATAAAGTCAACATATCTCAAGCAAGTTGATTGTCTAAGTGCGTGTGTGTTGGTCATAGAGTCAGACTCTGATCATTGCATCTACAAATGAGCAATATCACATCATACTTAGACTATTGGGTAAGACATCTGATAAGTGTTAAGAAACACTCGACGCAAGGGTAGTGTTGAAAAACACTGTCTGTGGTGGTGTTGAAAAACACCTGTTGTGAAATGCCCCAAGAGACAAATGCACCTAAAGGACCTATGCTAACAGTTATCCCCCCTAGACAAAGATAAAGACCAATTCTAGACTACGCCAAATAAGGTCAAGACATGATGGAGAAAGGTTCAGTGTCGAGGACGCATGCTAACAAATAGGAGTGCAAAGGCCTCAAGTAGCGCCTGTTTCCAAGTTTTCACCACTTGGAATCTTTTTCATTTTTTCATTTTTTTATTTTTTTTTTGTATTTTTTCTACCAAGGCGCCTATTTCCAGGTTTTCACCAAGGCACTTTTTCTATTTTTTTTTGTATTTTTTCAATTTTTCAATTTTTTTTTTTGTATTTTTTCAGGACTTTATATGCTTTTTAGGATTTTTTCAGCATCATATATGAATTTTTTTTTTGGTAGTTTTTCAGGATCCATAAGATATATACAAAGGATGCCCCCAGACAAAAATAGGCATCAAGGATAGAACTTCTTGAGGTGCAAAACACTGATAGGATCATGGAGCTGTTCTCCATCTTCATTCAACAGTAAATATGCACCTATACCTAGGGTTCTCTCTCAAAACAAGATCAGCTATTTGAAATTCCCTAGGGTGAACCTTCTTGTTGAATGTTTTGGACATACGCTTCTGATATACTCTCATGTGATCAAAGGAAGTCTTACACTTCTCATCTAGAAGTTCTAGTTCTTATAGCCTCATGGCGCGGTAATCCTCATCTGTAATCAAACCTTTGAGAGAGATTCTAAGTGAAGGTATCTCTACTTCTAAAGGCAACACTGCTTCAGCGCCATAGGTAAGAGAAAAAGGAGTAGCTCCTATAGGTGTACGAATGCTAGTTCTATAGGCCCATAGTGCTGGATTGATTTGTAAGTGCCAATCCCTACCATTCTTGTGTACTGCTCTATGAAGGATTTTAAGAATGGTTTTATTAGAGGCTTCTGCCTGTCCGTTTCCCTGTGGAAAATAGATGGAGGACCAATGTTTCTTAATTTTAAACTTCTTGCATAAATGCTTTAGGTCCTTGTTCTTGAATTGACCTCCATTATCAGTAATAATCTCAGAAGGCACTCCAAATCAAAAAATAATATGATTCAGAATAAATAGGGAAACTATTTTTCCTGAGGCAATAGAAAGAGGGACTGCCTCTACCCATTTCATGAATTAATCAGTAGTTGTGATGATAAACTTATGTCCACCTAATGAGTTGGGGTGAATTTTCCCAACAAGGTCAAAGGCCCAGTGCTGAAATGGCGAATGAGAAATAGAAGGAATTAGCTCCCTCCCTGGAGTGTGAATCAGGTTTCCATGTTTTTGACATTTCTCACAAGATTTAGAGAAAGCTACTGCATTAGTTTGCATTATGGGCCAATAATACCCTGCCCTAAGAAACCTTCGGGCCATAGCAAGACCATTAGAGTGTCCACCACAAATGCCCTCATGAATGTCAACTAACGCTTGGTCAGATTCCTCCTTTTCCAAGCACCTAAGAAGTGTCCCATCTAAACCCCTCCTATATAAATCACCAAAGATAAGGGTGTGGCGAGAGGTGTTATGGATGAGGTTTCGGCATTCAGAATAGTTGAAAGTGTCAGGGATGATGCCATCACATAGATATGAATAGATAGCACCATAGCGGGAAGACTCATGTGTGACAAGGGTACAAATGATATTGCTTTCAGATGAGTCAAATATGGGGTGGCGTAGCTCTTCCACTAGGAATTCAAATCTGGATTCATGTTGTTCCAACTGTAGGAGTGAAGCTAATGTAGCCATAGCATCTACAGCTTTATTTTCTGCTCTAGGGATCTGTTGAAATGTCACAAAGGTAAAATAATGTCTCAATGAATCAACCATCTTTTTGTAAGGTATCAATTTATCATCTTTGGTTTGATACTCCTTATTGACTTGGTTGATAATTAATTGTGAATCCCCAAAGACATGCAACTCTATTATGTTCCATTCTATAGCTAGTTTCAATCCATTGGTTAATGCTTCATATTCTACAATATTGTTTGTACATGGGAATAAAAGTTTGTAGGATTTTGGTATATTATACCCATGAGGAGAAACAAACAATACTCCCGCACCTGATCCATTTTGCATGTTGGAACCATCAAAGAACATCTTCCAAGTGTGAGTGGTCATGTATAGAATGTGTTCATCTGGGAACTCTACCTGAATAGGCACGCTATCCTTAACTGGAAAATCAGCTAACTAATCAACAATAGCTTTCCCTTTTATGGCCTTTCTCTCAATGTACTCTATATCAAACTTAGATAAAACCATCATCCACTTAGCAAGTCTACCCATGAGGGCAGCCTTACTAAGCAAGTACTTAAGAGGATCAATTTTTGCAACCAAATGTATAGTATGAGCAAGCATATAGTGTCACAACTTTTGGGAAGAAAACAATACTGCAAGACAAGACTTCTCAATGTTATTATAATTGATCTCATAAGATACTAGAGTATGACTGATGTAGTATATGGCCCTTTCTTTCCCAGTGTCATCTAGTTGAGCCAACAATGCCCCCAAGGAAGACTCTATTGCTAAAATGTACAAAATCAATGGTTTCCCTGGAATAGGAGGCATCAAAATTGGAGGATTAGCCAAATACTATTTTATTTGATCAAGGCTCTTTTGGCAATCCTCATTCCACACACATGTGACTCCCTTATGCAATGTTTTATTGAAAGGTTGTGCTCTATCTGCAAGTTGTGAAATAAACCTTCGTATAGATTGGAGTCATCCTTGAAGACTTATCATTTGACTTATGTTCTTTGGAGGTGGCATATCTAAGATAGCTTGGACCTTTTCAGGATCAACCTTTATTCCTTTTTCTGAAATTATGAATCCTAGAAGTTTACCTGAGGTAACTCCAAATGCACACTTTTTTAGATTCAATCTAAGTTGAAACTGTTCCATGCAATCTAGAATCACTTCCAAATCGTCGAGGTGTGTATCCCATTTCCTAGATTTAGCCAAGGTATCATCCACATAATCTTCCACGTTCTTATGCATCATATCATGAAAAATTGTGGTCATAGCTCATTGGTATGTTGTTCCTGCATTCTTTAGGCCAAATGGCATGATGTTCCAACAATAGGTTCCCCATGCACACGTGAAAGCTATTTTCTCTTGATCTTCAAGAGCTATTTTTATCTAGTTATATCTGGAAAACCCATCCATTAAGGAGTATATCTCATAACCTGTCGTCATATCCACTATCATGTCTATGTTTGGGAGTGGAAAGTCATCCTTTGGGCATGCTTTGTTGAGGTCTTTGAAGTCTGTGCAAATGTGAATGGACCCATCATGTTTTGAAACTGGAACAATATAGGAGATCCACTCAGCATAGTCAATAGCTCGAATGAATCCTGCGCGTAAGAGCTTTTCTAATTCAGTTTTAACAAGAAGAGTTATGTGAGGGTGCATTTTCCTCAACCTTTGTTTGATCGGTTTTATTCCTGGAGCTATAGATAGATGATGCATAATAAGATCAGTGTCAAGCCCTGGCATATCGGAATATGTCCAAGCAAAGTTGATTTTCTTCTTTTGCAAAAACTTTGTATATGCCTCTTTTTCTTCAACTGATAGAGACTGAGCTAGGTGCACTATTTGGGGAGCCTCTTCTATATTCAAATTCACTAGTTGTGTGGGCTCAATGAGAACTGATGACCTGTCTTGGAAGTAACTTGGCAAGTTATTAAGTACCCCATCCTTAGGCACCTCAAAGAGGTTTTCACCCTCAGATACGTCATTTATTTTTACTATTTTGGGTTTTGACACTGCTACAAAGTGGTTTTCTCCATCAGAACCATCTTTCTTTTTTTCTTTTTCTTTTATTTTTAGATTGAGGTACTTAATATCAGGCTCCGTCATACTTTTTGTTGGTTCACTGGTGGAAGAGACTACGAGTTCAAGAGCATTTAGATAACAGGCAATTTCATAGTCATTCTGAAAGTTTAAGAGCTGAGGCTCTTGGTAACGTTGAGACCAATCAATTAGGTGGAAATGAACAAGGGGTAGGTCAATGACTAGTTCAACATTGTGTATGTGGAAGGTGTTATCTCTGGTGACCATACAATTGGGATTCATCAAGTCTCCTTCTAAGATACTCGAATCAAGATTTGTCCTACCAAACAAAGTGTCATCCACTAAGACAATTCGAGGAGTCCAATCCTCTAGTCCTACACTAGGCTCGTTGGTCACATTGGGTTGAGTACTATAAGTATGGACAACATCCATGTCCAAATCAACTATTGCATCTGAAAGTGAGTCCCATTCGAACTCATGTGAGTCTATCTCTGAATCATTATTTGGGCCTCATGATGTAGAAGCCTCAAGGTTAGGAAAGGTTTCCCTTTCTCTAGCACTAGCATTGTTACTATCTATCACAGCTAGGATAGAAACACTTTCCATTTTCAATCTAGCATTCATATAGTCACTATCCATTGTAGCTAGGATAGTAGGACTATCAATTGTCAAATCTTTTGAATCTCCCCAAAGGAGATTTGTTGAAGGCACCCAATCATCAAACATGTCTTGTTGATTAGAGAGATTAGGTGTGTAGTCTGAGTCATTGTCACTGTCCATCACAGCTAAGACTAGGACACTTTTCTGTTTCTTATTTGCAAAACCTAAGCCAACTGTTGACTTATTCCTTTGTCCAAAAAGGGCATGGTTAAGAGGTTCAGCTTTGGCATCCAATCGATGACTAAGGGGACCATGTCCTGGATAACCCATATTCTTGACCAATGTATACCCTCTCCCATAAGCTGGAGGAGAAGGTGAAAAATCCTCATTATGTCAGTATTTCTCCTCTCGATAAATCTAGTCCCTAATGGCAACCTCTTCTTTTTCCCCTTGAATCGGAACTGAGGATTCTACAAACTTGTTGAACAATGTCATGGCTAAAGATGAGGGTTTCATATCTTGAGAAGGTTTGCCATAAGACCTAGGGGAAATTGGCAATTTTGTGAATGAATCAATTTTTTAATCCCCCATGCCAAGATCCATGGCTTTGAATTTGTCTTTGCATTGTTCAAATGTAGTATCAAAAGTGTCAGCCTCCCTATTCAAAGGAATGTGAGACCCTGCTGAAATTGTGTTGACTGACAATGTGTTATCCCCGGGCATGCAAACTTCTACTCCATTGTAAGGGAACTTCACACACTGATGATAAGTAGATGGGACTTCTTGCATCTCATGTATCCAAGGTCTACCCAAAAAAATATTGTAAGCCAAAGGACCGGCATCAACAATCTGAAACAAAATATCTTTCTCTACAGGACCAATTCGGATAGGAGGAACAACCAATCCTTTAGAACTACATTTTGCTTCATCATAAGCCTTGATATTTATCTTCTTCCTTATGTCAATGACTTCTTTTGAATAACCCAAGGCCTTCAATAAGCTCAAAGAACAAATATTAAGCCCAGCACCCCCATCTATCAACACACGCCTGACATGGGTCTTGTGGATCATAACCTCTATATGAAGGGCCAAATTGTGTGGGTGGCTTAATGACTTGTCATCTTCTTCTGAGAATGTAAGGTAGTGAGGGCTAGCCAAGTGGTTGACCATATTCTAGAATTGATCTACATCTATATCATTAGGGACATTAGCTGCTCGCAAGGCATCCTCAAGGACATGCTTATGCTTAGGGGACAATTCCAAAAGTTCAAAGATTGAAATCTACACTGGTGTACGTTGTAATTGGTCAACAAGATTATAATTCAACTCAGGACCAACAACAGATTTAGGAAGAATGCCTTTTGACACTGGCTGCTTAGACTTACTAGAGTTAGGACCTCTAATAACAATGGGAGCTTGAGACTGACTCCTAGGGATTGCATTGAGGAGTTCAGACATCCTTCATGAGTGAGGACCTCTTAGTACCACAACGGGTCCTTCATCAAGCATAGGATTTGAATCCACATCATATCCATAAGGGTCTTTCCCTCTCATCATGTTGACATTATCATCAACAACTTCAAGCATATTAATAACATTTTCAGCATTTGTGTAGGTGTAGTTGATAGCAGCCTTGCCGTTCTTGTTGTTAGAATTCTCTCCTTTCTCATATTTGGCCAAGGGTTCTTTAAAAGCTTTGTGATCCACATTAGTGGTTAAACCATCAACTTGTAATCTTCCACTTTCAATAAGATCTTGGACAAGATGCTTAAGTTTAAAACAATTTTCTATATCATGTCCAATTCCATTGTGAAAGACATAGAAAGCCTTCTCATCCCACCAATGAGGTTTAGGATCCAGTATGCGGAACTTTGTAGGATCATGAGGTTGTGCCAAATTATGAGCAATTAACATCTTGAAAATGTTTGCATAGGAGTCCCCAAGTTTGGTAAATTGTCTCTTTTCTATTTTAGGTCTCCCTTGATACTTGGGTTTATTTTCTTATTGTGTTGAAGATGTTTGCAACTTCATGGCTTGGACTGCATTAGAGAGATTAAGAACTCCTTCATTCTTAGGTTGTGATGAGTCAACAACTCCATCATTGACCACTTTCTTATTCTTATTCCAATAGGAGTTCTTTTTGTCCTTATAACCATTATTATTGTTGTTTTGGCCATTGTTGTTATTAGTTGTTTTGGCCAAAATTCCTTGTTCTTTTAGGACATCCTCTATGCGACATGCCACTTCTACCATGGTATCAAAAGAATTAAATGGGATCTTCCTTACTTCATACCTTAATTCTAGTACCAAGTTGCTCACAATGATGTCTATTCTTTCCTCCTCAGGAATTGTCCTAGGATACTTCGAGCACAAACGTCTCCATCTTTGTAGAAAGGTAACAAAAGGTTCTCCTTGATTTTGTTTGAGTTTGCACAAATCAATCATGGTGACCGACCTTGATAAGTTGTAAGCAAAATGTTGAACAAATCTTTCCATAAGCTCTCTAAATGTCTTAACTGGAGGAGTAAGGTTAGTAAACCACTCCATGGCTTGACCCTTGAGACTCCTTGGGAATAATCTCATCAAGTAGGAGTCTTCATGGTGAAAAGAAAAGCTCATTATGTAGAACTGTCTAACATGGTCGTGAGGGTCACCAACACCATCATATTTGTCATAGGTTGGAAACTCAACTTTCTTAGGAAACTCAACCAACACCACACTCTTGTCAATTGGGTTGGGACATATGGAGTCCAAATTAAATGTGCTCTTAGGAGCCCTCATCCTTTCTATATCATTTTGAAGTTGTTTGATCACCTCATTAGTTGATGGATCTTTCTTCTTGACCTTTCGGTCCACATCAAAATTATATGGGACCTTAGCACCTTTGTTGATGAGACTTTCTAAGAACTGATCCTTGTTTTGTTCCACATACCTTTCTACATATGCTTGAAAGGATGGTTCTTATTGCATAGTCATAAAATCTATATGATCGAAGTTGGCATAACTTCCTCCATGTTGTGAGCCATGATGTGCTCATTGGGAGGGTTGCTTTGAAAGTCTAGGAGGTGACTGTCTCCTATGGTGATCATATCTTGAAGTCCTTCTACCTCTAGGACTTGGGGATCTTGAGGGCATCCTTGACCTTCTTCTCGGACTTGGTGAGGGAGTAGACAGGGGTGAGTGGGTCCCACTATTAGTACCCCTCCCATTGAATCATTTTTGGAGTTGTTGTGCATAGAGTCTATCTTCTTCTTCTTGAGCGACACTTTTCCTTATGTCCAATAATGCACGTTCCTCTTCCTCTAGTTGTCTAAATTTCTCTTTTTTAGCAGCTTGTTCATCTAGATAGGCTTGCTTCTCCCTTTCAATGCTCTTCAATCTCATATTTTCATATCAAGAGGTATCTCTAAGTGGAGAAGGTTGCCTTGACTGTCTGATTGCATTGGCTGCATTGATGTGGTGGTCACTAGACTCGTTGCTTTGGTCTTCATGTTGTGACCCTAAATCTGAGTGAGTTTGTTGGTGATGTCTCTCAGCTTTTTGGTGAGCATCAAGATACCTTGTGTTGATCGGGGGTGATCCAGGTGGACTAGCATATGCAGACCCAACAGACATCATGTTACCCCCATGTCGTTGAAATATGTCATCAAGAGTCTGGTTCATTACTTCTCTTTGTTGTCAAGTGAAGGTGTAACTCATGTCCATACTTGATGAAATGGGTGCTAGAGAGGTACTCACTTCACTAGGATTAGCTTTCGAATTAAAAAAAATCTCAGATTCACTCTTAGGAGATATATCAAAAAGGGATCATTTTCCCTTATGCTGTTGACGAGTCTTAACTAGTGGTAACTGGCTAAAGATAATAGGGGGTCACTTCCCTTGATTGACTTGGTACCTTGTTGTAACTGACATGAAAGAAAGAGATTCTTAATGATAGGGTGACCTCGCAAAGTGTCAACACCAAACTAGGATAATCAAAGTTCTCTATTGTCCAAAATAAAATGAAAAGATAGAAATAAAGGGGCTTTACCAACACTGTCAAAGAGGTGCTAAAATCAAAGGATGAATATCCTTGCACTTTTGAATCAGGAGGTTGGACTAGGCCAAAATATAATTGAAATTGATTAAATGAAAGTGATTTGGACAATAAGAGCACTAAAATTCTCCAAGAATGTAGCTAACAATTCTAGAGATAAGCTTTCTCACCAAGAATAACCTTCTAACCTGACAACTATTTCCAAAGTGGCCTTGTAAACCAATTGATGCTATTCCTAGAGGGAAAAAACTAGAGATTTACAGTCAAAACAAGTCTCTAATGTCAGGATAGAAAATCGAGCAAGCTGTAAAAAAATTGAGTGTTTCAACTCAGAAATTTAGTTGTTTTGTAGTTTAATCAGACACATTAACAAATTTCTAGCATTTTATCAAGCACATAAGACAGCAATCAAGGAGTTCAAGCAAGCAATTGTCTTCAAACAATGAGCAAGGGGCAAAGCAACCTTGCGCATGAACAAGTATAGTGACTTAGTATTTCTACTCCTTAAAGGTTCTACTTGTGTATGTTCTTGAAAATATTTTAGCAGGCACATAGAACACAACAACACCTTAACAAGCTATCTACAAGGATATACGTGGCTTTCTAAAAGGAGTCCTTGATATATGCAAGGTACGTGAGGCCCAAATCTGTAGATGAGAAGAATCCAAAATCACACAGCCGAGGGGAGACGGTAACCCAAATCTCCTCCTTCACTTCTCAAAGGTATAAAATTCTTTGAGGCTTAGCCAAGAGTGATATCAAACTCAATTCCCAAGAGATGTGTCTTTCGATTCACCACCCGCTATTTATACTCTATCGAAACACGGGAGTTAAGGTCATCCCTTGAGGTGGTGTGTCCCTAAGCAGGCCTTCTAAAAATAAAATTAAGTAATTCACTATCAAAAGTATTTAAAGCACTAAAGGTGGAACACTTAACTCTTCAAGTAAATGTGAAGTGAGTCCAAAAGTGGAACATTTAACTCTTCAAATGAATGTGAAGCGAGTCCAAAAGTGGAACATTTAACTCTTCAAGTGAATGTGAAGTGAGTCCAAAAGTGAAACATTTAACTCTTCAAGTGAATGTGAAGTGAGTCCACAAGGTGGAACATTTAACTCTTCACACAAACTCAAAGTGAGTCCAAAAGTGGAACATTTAACTCCTCACACAAACTCAAAGTGAGTCCAAAAGTGGAACATTTAACTCCTCACACAAACTCAAAGTGAGTCCAAAAGTGAAAAATTTAACTCCTCACTCAAACACTTAACGCTCTTTTCAAGTAGACCCCTTCCTTATGTATGAATGCTGACCTTGCATCCAAAGGGCGGTAATGAGGGGTGATTAGAAATAAGTGAGTCCAACACCCAATTTAGCTAACAAGATCAATCAAAAGTAATCTAAAGTTGCTTATTAATACTACTCACAAATGACAAAGGGTTGAATCAATGGAATATTTAACTTTTCAAGCAAACATAGAGTGAGTCCACAAAGTGGTGCATTTAATTCCCTATGTAAACAAAGAATGAATCCATGCCCTCAATCACTTAATGAGATATTTGATATTGGAACCAAAAATTACTTAAGGTTTAAACACAAGCATTCACTTACACAAACTTGTATGAAAGCAAATCTATGTTCATTCATTTCCCATTAAGAGCATCAATTGAAATGTGTTCTATGAAAGCATGTAAACACTCAAGCCAAACATATAAGAGATTTAATTTTAATCCCAAAATTCAAATGTTGTAGAGATGGAACAAAGTACCTCAAGTCCAACGCTTTGTTTTAAGCATTTTCATGAAAGCAAGAGCACCTTCAAATGAACAAGACAAGAAAACAAGCAAACAAGATATGCAATGTATATCCAATTTATGCAAACCCTAGGGTTAGATCTGAAAATAAATTGTTAGGAGCAATGATAACTAGCAAATAATCCAAATGATAACTCATATCATGCATTGAACAATGAAAAATAAGTGCATACCCATCACAAAAAAAAAAAATTTTGCATTTGACCTAGTCAACAAGATCTGATCTTTACCACATGAATTCGGACCCTAAATCCAAAATACAGAAAAGAGACCTCTATCAAAAAATAGATAGCTTTCCAAAAATATAAAAATTTTAGAAAAATCTCTTCATTTGTGCCCTAGAGACCCATTTTACCAAAATAGACCAGTTTTTATAAATTGACCAAATGAGCTATGATATGATCTCTAAATTAAAAACACAATGAATGGACCCCCTGTATAATTTCAAGACCTTTCCATAAATGTAAAACTTTCCAAAAAATACACTGATTTGCATCAAAAATCAATTTTTTATGAAAACCAAAGAAAAAATCATACAAAATACAAATTACCTCCAAAAATTCTAACATTTTTTTTGGAGCTTCTCTGATATTTTTCCAACTTGCAAAAAAAATTTCAGACCAAAACATTAAGCCGTTTGGGAGATATAGGATTTTTTTGTCTCCAAACAAATCTGCACAAGGGTTAGCTCCAAAAATAATAAAAAACCAGCATGTAAGAGGTGGGTTGCCCCACGGTGGGTACCAAAAATATATGGTGAAAATGTGACCACACTTCTATGAATCCTTACATGCAAAAAAACTCAAGAATGGGCCCTCACAAATTGATCCATAGCTCTCTATGCATGGAGTTGCAAGATGTAAAGTTGCTCTCAGCTAGAGCTATAAACTCATGACCTTCCTAGTCAACCACACAATGAGAGATTCCAAAACAAAGACAAGGGAAACAATGCCAATATCTCTAATGAAATCAATATGGATGCAAACTAATCTATGAGAATGAAAGATGCAAGCTATGCTATGAAAGAAAAATACAAGTGTTACAAATCCTCCTATTAAGCTATGTGAAGCTAATCTATTGCATAAAGGAAATCTATACTAAAAATACCATGATTATGCAACTATGATGTAAGAAAACAAGCTAAATGAAGTGCAACAACAATTTCTTTAAAGCTTGAATGCAAGAATGTCTTCAAAGAGCTCCAAATGACCTAGAAAACCTGCAGCATAACATTAGCATAAAACCCTAAGATATGAAAATGAGGAAGAGAGCTCTCATTTTATAAGAAATGAGATGAAAATGGACCATTGAGATTAAGAGGAAAAAGACTTAATCAACGGTGGAGAAAAATAGAAGCTTGATCCTTATGCAAAAATATCCTCCAATAGGAAAATAGGAGTTGACTTTAGTGTCCATATGAGACAAAAAGTGTTTTTTCCCTTTTTATAAAATAAGAATAATGCTTTATTTGTGCAACATAGGATAAGAAGAAAAGTGGAGATTTTTTATTTTAAAAAAATAGGATGAAATTCCTTTTAATTAAATAAAGGCTTAGGATAAAGTGATTTTATTATTTAATTAAAAAAAGATTTTTAATTAATTAAAAAGGAGCATGTTCTCTTAATTAAATAAGATTTTTATTTTTTTCTTTTTTAAATTAAATAAGGTTCAAACTTTAGGAAATATTGAATTGATTATGATTTGATCAAGGAAATTGATATAATTGATATTGTTGATATTTGAAAATATTGATTCAAGGATTTGACAAATTGCTAAATGGGGGCCCAAAGTCTAGGCGACCATTTTAGGGTGCATACAATCCCCACCATAGTTTTAATCTTAAAAAGGTTTCCATGATAAAAGTATGTGTGTTATGGTGTTATTCTTATTTACTTTATGTTCATGCATTTTAATTTTCAATTTATGCATTAAGTGGTTTGTGAATTGGGTTAATAAGGATAAATTTGAGAACACGTTGATTCACCCCCCCCCCCCCTCTCTTAGTGCTCCCTCCTTATAGAAATTGGTCATAGAGAAAAGTCCCTTGGAGTAAATCTAACATCTTGAGGGAGATCTAGGAAGGAAGGATGGATTCAAGGTTGCATGAACAACTTGTAGTTGCATTAGAAGATCTTGATTAAGAAAACATTGAAGCTGATGTATTGTAGAGAGAACTAAGAGATTCTCAAATCTTCACCAAATCACTTAAATCTAAGTTGAAGGAAGCCAAGGAAAAGTTAATGGAGCTATGCCAGCACCTAAATCAAAAGGGTAGTGAAAGTTCAAATGATGAACAGTTGGATCAAGATTTGAAGGATAAAACTCAAGAATGTGGGAAACTCAAACAAGAGAATGCAATCATAAATAATGAGAAGTAATCTATTGTGATGAGGATGAATAATTAATTTTAGGACAAAAAGAAGAATAAAAATAACCTGAGTTAAACCCTAAATGAGAAAACTAATGAATGCATTAAACTATTTGATGAATGCAATAGACTTGTGGATAATTTGCAAGATGAAAAGGACATTGAAGAAGAACTTAGAGAGAAACTTGTCATTGCTAATGACTACAAATAAAGGTACATTATTAGCACTATAAAGGTTTATTCACTACTTGAAATCAAGAGAAGTAATAATGACAGACATGGACTTGGATTTGAAGGAGAAAGTTCCAAATCTACTCAAGATAATATAAAGAATAAACATAAGGACAAAGAAAAGAATGCACCTAAAAGATAACCTAATTCTTAGAGGACAAGTGATAAGTCTTTTATCTACAATAAATTTGGTCATAAAGCCATGCATTTTAGGAATAGGAAAAATCACAACAATGCATTCTTGCAAGCTCAATGTTTTAAGTGTCACAATCATGGTCATAAGGAAAATGAGTTCTATAATGTTGTGAGCAAGTCTCCTAAGAACAAGATCAATATCAAGTGTTTTGCAAGAAATGGATTTGGTCATATTGCAATGGATTATGGAAAAATAAGGAATCATATGGCCAAGCAAGGTAAAAGGAACTTTGTTTGTCACAAATGCAATATATCTAGTCACTTAGCTAAGCATTGTTGGAGTAATATTAACAGAAACAACAAAAATGCAGTCAACAAGAATAGGAACAATACAAAAGATGAAAAAGGGAAGGAAAAATTTGATTTTGAGGAAGTGAGTAGATAAATGAAGAAAACTTGGAGGAAGAAGAGTACAAAGAATACTGAGAACACACCAAAAGGGTCTGCATCCAAATTTGAGGGTGGTAATTCCTCAAGGAATTGATTTTAGGCCTTTGTCTTGGGGGGCTTATAAGTTAAATCTTTTAGAACCCCTTGAAAATATTGATGCTTGAATATTATAGGCATGGAGAAAATGAAGTTAATCAATATAGAGTTAGTGGAGTTGACATAGAAAATCTTGATTTATTTTGAGGGTACGTAACTAATTTTTGTGAGATGGATAGTGAACACAGGGTTTGAAAGGAATTAATACATAAAGCATTTATTACAATAAAAAATTAAGTAAAAGTATGTACAAAAGAGAATTTTGAAGTCTCATTTATCACTTTTTCAACCAAGAGAATGAATTTGAGGATCTCTGAAGGTGATTTCGAGTAAGATTTGAGCAACAAAAGAATTGATCAAAGATTTTCAAGAAAATGGGCTCGTTCATCAAAAGGGTATTTATCTGTGCTTTATCCCTATGAAATTTTATATTTGAAGATGGATACTCCATATATTATTGATGTTAAGGATAGGTCACATTATGAGTTCAAGAAATATTCCTATAAGGTTGTTGAAGTTGATCTGAAGGGTGCATTCTCTAATGTTCCATGTGGTGTTTTAGACTGCAAAGACACTAGGTCTTATATTCACTCACCTATTGATGACCTAGGCATGGATGAGATCAAGGATTTGTAACCCTTGAATCTATGAGACCATAGTTTGCAATTGAAATTGGAATTCCAAACCCTAGTCATTAAGAAATTTGATCAATTTTCTAGGTTTCCGAAAATTGAAGATGTGGAGTGGGTAAGATATATGTTGAGAAGGATTCATGGGGAATTCATGTGGTTGACTTCTGGGAAGCTAATTAAGATCACTAAGGAAGGCATCCAAGTTGTAATAGGTTTATGGGAAAATGGAGAAATCCCTATATTGAAGGCTATTGTGATAGACATTGTCCATGATGCAACTGGAGAAAAATATGGTAAATGAGGAATGACAATAAGTGATATCATTGAGGATGATGTCAAATTTTCTTCTATGGTGATAGGATATAAGGTATATCACTCAAGTAGGAACATATATGTGTTTGTGACTTCCATATACACTGCATATGAAATGCTAAATGAAGGAAAATGGTATGTGAAACAATGAGAATAAAGTTGATTGATAACATAGAGAAGATAAAGAAAGACAAAAATAATATCTTCAAGTATGGAACACTTATCTTCTACTTATTGTTCTAATTTATAATCTAATCTCCAAGTAAAGGGCTAATTATTTGGGCAACTAACAAATAAGTTGCAAAAAAGATAAGGGAACTGATGTATAGGATGGATGAGACCACAATAATTGGAGCTATTTGGGTTTATTTCAAAAGATGATACATTCTAGGGATATAACACCTAAATCAGTTGTAGAGATGTATGAGGATATCATCTTCTTTATGGTGGAAATTGATTAATGTTTAATGGAGGTGGTGGAGCCTAGAACCTCATGTATTATGCCTATGGGCTATGAAGTGGATGAAGGTATCTTGATTGCATATGTTGAAATTATTCTAAAAATACCAAGAGATCCCAATGAAGAAAGGTTTGGGACATATAAAGAAAAGAGTCAGAATCTACACATCAAGTTCAACAAATCAATAGTAGTAAGAAAAGTGAGGAAGGTAGTAGAAGATGTGGCCAAGTCCAAGAAAGTCTTACTCCTGAATAAATCAAAACCACACAAGATAGAGTAGAACTAGGTACTGTAGATAAACTAATTGAAATTGAGGGCCTCGTCTTGATCCTCCATCTTCCACATCAATAAAAATAAGGAGCAGACCTATAAAATAGGTCAAAACACCTCCACCTATTAAAGAAACAAAGAGGACACCCCCAATCAAAGAAGAAAAGAGGAAATTTGAGGAGAAGAATCCAATAGAAAAGAAACCTAAGAGGAAGAAGAAGGAATTAAAGAAAAAATTTGAAAGGAAACCAACTAAGAGGAGGAGACTGGTGAAGAAGAAAGAAGAGAAGAAAAGTGAAAACAAGAAGAGTGAGGAGAAGAAAGAAGAAGTAATTGTTGAAGATATGGGTGGTCCTAAAATAGTGGGTTACACTTTTTTGCCAACTTTGACAGTAAAATGAACATTTTGAGAAAAAACTTTGCATTCAGACACATATTGCTGCAAAATCGTTAGGAATTTGAAGATTATGTAAACTAGTGTTTTTTAGCATTTTGTGTATAGATTCTAAGTATATATTAAAAAAGTATATATAGAATTGATTTTAATCCATGTATCTCCTTTGAAAAGTAGTTTCTCTCAAAAAACAACATTTTTAAAGAGTGACATTCATTTGGTCAAGCATAACTTTTTTTTTAAAGGATAAAAATGTAATTCTCTCAAATTTAGGATTATAACACCAATATCTAGTGTATACAATTGGTTTCATTTGATTTAGTTGAATATTTTATAGTTTATTAATTTTTGAAGTGACATTAACTATAATTTAGACATACATTCATTTGGTCACCCCTAACTTGCTCTATATATATCAAAATTCATTTTTTCTTTTTCTTTTTGTTAGAAAAAGAACATAAATACCTAGTGTCTAGATATTTTTCATAATTGTTTTTACCTATTTTATTATTTTTCCATAAGTATTGAACATATAAATTGATATATGATGCAAAACTTATGTTTACATCAACATAGGATAGTGGCGTGCATGTACAACAAGCCTCGGTAAGTGCTACACAAGTTGAAGAAATAGATACAACGAGTGTACCTGAGATTCCAATGGCAAAGAATGTTGATGATGATGCAATGGACATACCAAAAGGTATAGCTAAGAAACTTGATATTTCAATGGTGAACACTAAGGAAAATACAAGGAAATAATCAAAGGAGAAGGAACAAGAGGCGGAAAAGGAAAATGAAGTAGATAATGAGGAAGAGAAAGAGAAGGAGATAGAGAAGGAAAAGGAAGAAAACATAGAAAAGGAGAAGCAAGTAGAAGGTGAGGAAAGAAATGAAAAAGAACCTAAAGGGAGTGAACAGATAGAGGATATCCAACCTATAAACACAATGATTTCTTTGACAATAGAGGATCCAAATGTCCAAATTGATAACAAAGATAACATTGTTGGCAAGGGAAAAGGAGTTATGGAAGCAAGAGACACTAGAAAATCAATGAGGGTATATGTAAATATTGAAAGCATGGATGATGATCTAAAAATTCCTAAAGGCCCAATTGATCTATCTATATTTTTTCCCCTGCAAAAGATAAAATTGGCTCAATTTTCTGAAGTTGAATCCAAAGAATCACTCAACGTCCAGAAGGTAGAAACCAAATCCTTTTTGTTCAATGGGAATATTTTTGTGCTAAGGAGTTTAAAATAGTTTTAGGATAGAGATTTATACTTATTGAAGACCCTCTATGCAAATATCTTTTTAATGATGTAGGTAAAAAAAAATTGTTTGTAAATATGCAACATTTATAGAGCTTTGCACACGTTTTGGTGAAATTTTGGCATGCACATTTCCATTGATGTCAAAGGGGCACTGTAGGCTAGTGAAAAATGTGCACTAGAATGATAGGGATGTATTTCAGGGGGAGTTATGGGAATTATAAGAGTTTTTGTTAAATATTTTTAAAGTGTTGAAATTGTGATATTTTTGTGGGACACTCAACAAATTTTTCACCACGTGTTTCCATCAATGCCAAACAAGGAGATTGTTGGAAAGATGGCAAGAGACACTGAAGATATGAATGAAGTGTTATCATTGATGGAAAAAATATGATACTTGGACACTAATCTCATGTGTGCAACTTAGTATAAGATTAAATCTTTAGTCAAATTGAATTTTGATTAAGGACAGTGCAGAGTATAGAGTGTTCTTCTAGTACAAATAGTGATTGGATCCACAGAGGTTTCCAGATTAATATTTTTGGGTGTGCATATAGAGGAAGAATTTTTAAGGTATATTCTTCCTAATTCCAAAGTCTTGTTGAGTGTCATTTTTACACAAGGCAAGGGCTAGGAATTTATGTGACCAAATTCCCCTCTTGGAAGAATGATATAAATCAATCTCAAGGTTCCTTTTGGGTTAGGTCTCAACCACTTAGATAGCTCAATTGAAGATAAATGTGAATCTATTCAAGAGGAGGCATTTGTTGGTTCGATTCTTCAAGGGATTGCAAAATAATCTTAAAACAAACAATCTTTCTTTCCTTTTTGTATTTTTTGAATTTTTAAATGAAATCAATTTTAATCTAATTTAATCTATTATGATTGGTTTCATAAAAAAGGAGCAAAGTAATGAGAATAAGGTAATGAGAATTTCAAATGAAAATTGCATAAAGTAAACTAATGGACATAAACCAATAATACGTTGCTCTATGAATTAAAGTACCAAGAAGATGAAGAAAACCCACAAAATAGATATCTAAACGAAACAAAATCGTGGCTTAGCAGATGCAATCATAAAGGAAATAAACGTAGATGTAAGATATGTCAAAATTCATCATATTACAAAGCCACTGCAAATGTGCGCACACGTGAGACAAATTTATCTTGAGGCACTAGAGAAAATCTTCCCAATAATTTTTCACAACAAAGAAATGCATAAATGATAAACACTAGAATAATATAATCATAGATCAAAATCACCATACAATCAATTGGCTATTTGAAATAAATGAACGAGAAAACACACATTCATAAATTTTGCAAAGATAGCAGAAAATATCACACCACAATTGAAGCACCAATTGTAAGTATTATATTGCAATAATAACTGACCTTAATTACATTGTTTCCTTACAATTTATAGAGTTGTGCTCTTTGGGGAAAGAAAATTCATAGCTAGGGTTTTGGTTTCCCATGCAATTTGAAAATAAATCTAAACTAGAGTTTACATGAAAGAAAAAATCCCTAATACAATTCTAAACTACTTAAACCTTGTGCATTACAATTTGGGATCAAAATATGCATTAAACAACTCAAAATCAATTCTAAAACTTTTACATTTCCATGCATGTTCTTCTTTGAAAACTTGGAGTTCTTTCCTTTATTCCTTGTTGTAGCTCTTCCTCGTAGATCCAACTGGAAGATGTCCCCAAATCATGCAGAAATGACCCCATAGATTAAGTGACCAATCTGACTAAAAATCAATTGAAGAAGACTGGAAGTTATTGGCGGTGATGGCCCAGAAATTTTGGACCCTGACCCTTGCTCCAAAAAAATGAAGTTCAAAAAATGGTTAAGTATTGGGACAAACTTTTACAAAGTTTCATACTTTCGGAGGCCAAAAAACTAGAAAGGCTGAAACACCAAAAATCTTGAAGCTCAAAATTAGCTAAGTCCACAAGTTTTTTCTTCATACAAAAATTGGTTAAGTCCAAAACTGGACACTTATCGACCTAGGAGGATTTCTGGATGCACCTTACGAAGCCTATCCACCATCTCTTGTATCTCTTTGAAGTTCTCCATTTTGATGTCTTCTAGGCATTCTTGTGTCTTCTCTTGGAAGGTAACCAATTCATTGGTGAAGCCTCTTATTTCCTTTTCCCAAGACAACATTTTTTGCATCTTCTCATTCTAATAAAACATCTATTGGAGGTCCTCCTTTGTCTTGACTCCATTAAATATGTCTAAGTATTTATTTACAATATCTTTAATGGGATGCATTATCTTCTCATCATCCTCATCGTAGAGGTCTAGGTCCAAGCTTTCAAAAAACTTGTGCATTTCTTCGACCCAAAGTATTGCTTCATCCCTCTTCTTATCAACCTTAGAGATTTCTCGTGGATGTTTAGATATTCACTAATATCTCTAATCCATTCTTCAAAGTTTTCAAGCTCTGACCCCTCATATATTTTCACCAGAACTTGGAAGCGATTCTTCCTTATTATTACAAGATCATCAAGGGCCTTCTTCCATTTAAGAATTTTATCCTTGAGGCCATCCTCTCCACACATTAGATCCACCAATTTGGTGATCTCCTTGAGAATACCCCTGAAGGGTCTCAAAATTGTCCTAAGAGCCATTCTGGAAAACTCCTCAAAATCGGCCTTCCAATTTGAACAAGCATGAATAAAAGAATGTGGTACATCCTTCAAAAACTCAGAAGCACCCTTTTTCTCCAAAATAGCCTGTAATGAGGCCTTGGGGTTACTTGGGTCAATGAGACCTACCATTTTTAGAATGAATCTCTTCATGGCCTCATTTTGTTACATCAAGACTTTTATTTTCTCTTCATGTTTATCCATGAATCCTTAAGCATGCTTCAATCCTAGCGTAGCCAGCATCTTACTTCCTTCTCTTGTCAACTCTCCTAGGTGTACATCCTCAAGGATGTAATATTTTGGAGTGATCTCCACCATAGTATCATCTAGTGTGGGTATGACTACTTGTGCCCTCCATTTGCCCCTTTGATCTTGTCTTACATATGATAGGGTCCTGGCCCGGACACTAGATTCTACTTGATGGAACACTCATCCAAGCACCACCATGTTTGTTTCATCTTCATCTGTGTATACCCTCACCCTCAGTTGTATTTTTTTTTGTGAAATAGATGGGTTTGGAGAAGGCGATGATTGTCTCATATGGTTTGGTTAAGCTAGAGGTAGCATCTCTATGTTCTAGCTCAGGTTCCACCTCTATCTCCTCCTTCCTTACCTCTCTCTCTCCTGCTACCACATGTTCCTCCCCCATATTTTTCTCTCCTACTCTTGTGGTTTGTTCTTCTCCTCCTGTCTATCCATCTAACCTAGTTTTTTCTTCTGACTGAACCTCTTTTACTACTTCAGTTTCCTTTTTCGGCCCTTGGGCTCCTTGTAGAACAGTCTCAATGTGAGAGAATGGAGGAGTAGGTGCTGATAGATTAGGGTTTTGTATAGGGGGTGTGGGAGCAAGGGGAGGAGTAGGGGTTACTTAGGGAGTAGGTAAAGCCATTAGTACATATGTAGGAGGTAGAGTAGGCATGGGTATATGAGTAGGTGGAGGTTGTGATGGAGGCTGACTAGTTTGAACTTGTGGTGGAAGTGGAGTGGTAGGTGGTGGATTAATTGGGATCTACAGTGGATGAGAAATGGTAGGCAGTGGTGGATAAGGTGTTTGAAGTGGAGGTGAAACTTGAGCTTGGTGAACTAGAGAGACTGGAACTCCAATGTCCTCCTCTGAAGTAACCCCCATAGAAGAATCCTTCTCAGATTCAGTAGTCTCTTCTTGACCTTTTTTCACTGCTTCTTCAGCTGATTCTTGAGATTTCAGTTGAACATCCTTCCCTACATTACCCAAGGTATTTTTAGCTATGAATTACATTGGAGGGGACGTGAATGAAAATGAGAACCATTGTTCTATGGAAGGTCTTTCTGTCATGATTTGTTGTTTGGCCTATTTCAAACCACAAAGGCCCTCGAAGTTAGATATGTCAAATTCTTCATCTCCCAGAGCATCCATTATGTTTACTTTATCTCGTTAGGCTCCCTCTTCCACATCTATCTATATATTCTCTTCTTGCACTTGCTTCTCTTTAAGAATCCTCTAGATTGAGTTCTCTGATTGAGAGGTATTTCATCCTCCTCATCTTCCTCAACTTCTTCATCTTCTTCGAGGAAAATCTCCATATGAGAAGGTGTTGAGGATATTTTCCTATTGTACACATGTCCCTTAATAACCTTGATAGGCCTAGGTCCAGTTACCTTCATCCTCAGTGCCTTTTTGGGTGCACTCAGTGGTTCCATCCCGCTCAAAGATGGAGCACCTGGTGGCGCTATACTTCTAATTATCCTATTCTTTAGAGGCTTTGACTAAGGATTTGGCCCATATACAGTTGGCCACTCATGTCAGTATACTATCTCTATCCTTAACTGTGCATCCTCTTTGAATTGTGGCATCAACACTTTTTCCCCTTTCTTCTTTTTCTCTTTCAAGGGTTGAGTTGGTTGATGTTTCATGGGCATGGGGTCTATTTGAAATGAATGAGCAATCCATGCTTTAGTCACTTTGATGACATGTTGGTTCTTGAAGTTAATGTCATTGTTTTTATCCCTATCCACCTCAATGTTGAGGATAGCCCTGGTATAAATTTTGTTTTGGTTATAGATAGGATCCAAGACATCTTCTGAATTAGCCTCCTTTACCTTCTGATGTACACATAGTAGTAGGGCACTCTATGCTAGTTCTAGGCTCATCTGGTAGTAGTCATAGATTCTGACCTCATAGTCATCAGTGCATTTTATCCAATGATCCTCAATGTGAGGTTCATGCATGTAGTGCCTTGCTATTATATGGTTGTAGGTTCCAATGGGGTCAAACCTAGTCCTGATTAAATTACAGTTCTGCAGTGGGCACTCATCCCACTTGAAAGACAAAGATTTACAAATATTTATATCCTATAGAACATGGGGTCCTATCAAGATAGGGAAGTCCTAGAAATGCTTCTTCTTATGCCTAATGTGATCATGAGCATCTAATAATTGACTAGCCATTTCCAGTAAAACAATCCTATATGAAGGATATCTTGGTAGTTTTTTGCGAGTGAGAGTTCTCCCTACCACCCTGATGTATGTGAAGGTTTTGAATTGAATATAAAATTCCCCTAGGGCCTTCACTTTGGCAACAACCTCTTCTGACATCTTCTTGGCATAATCTCCTTCAATTGAGTAGATGATGGAAAATACAAAGGCATCATTGATGATGCAATATTCAGAGCTATCCTCTGTGAGATACTCTTTTTTGACCAATTGAGGATATATCATGAATGGCCAAGAATTTGGTTGACCCATGGCCCTAACCTTTAAAAATATTGGGTACACTGCCCTTGCAGCCACTAGATACACAATGTATAAATTCATGTAGAAGTGGGGGTCACTCTTAACTATGATCAATTGTTGGTCGAGTGATGCAGTAGTGGTTAGCGAAAGCCTTCAAACAGTGAGCAAAGGTGACTTTTCAATCCCTCAACGCCCAAGGTGAAGGGGTCAAGTGCTAGATACCTATCACAGGTATGATAAAATTAATTGGAGAAGGTTATCACAACCCTACAAAGCAATATAACCTATTCACTAGGCTTGCCAAAGTCCTAAGCACCCAAAACCAAGAGTTCACCAAGAGGCCTCCTTAAGAACATAAGTACTCAAACCCCATAAAATGGATGCTAAGACCAAGGGTGGCTTATAAGCATTTTTCTGACCTATTTAGGTCTTATTTTGATATTTCCAATGGTTCTTTCACCAATGGTAACTCATAAGGTTATGTTGTTGCACAAACCTAGGATTTGGCTTGTAGCCTTTTGAAACTAGTATCTTGAACCTAGTTCAAAATCCTTCCACTCAAGTTGTAGATCAGATTGAGGATCCTAATACCCTTTTGTGTCTTATGGAACATATCCAAGCACTAGGACTTGAAACCCAAAGGAGGTTACTATTTTAGCCAATTTTATGACAGGGCTAATAGGCCTAATCAGGGCTAGTTTGCACTACAAGTGCCTCTTCCTCCAAGCCAATGCCAAGATCAATTATGGAATCCTTTTGGGTTATGTATAAAGGTTTCAAATCCTGAGTTTTGGGTCTTGGTGAATCACCAATCAGATTTTATCATGACTGTCCTAAGTCACAATCAGGTGCACATATGGGTCTGTACACCTAGGGCTTTGTGGAAAACTCACCTCCCTGTAGAACTCCACCTCTAACCTGAATTTTATGAAATAATACAAACAAAGGTTGCATTACACCAAGGGGCATCAAATTCCCATGGTGTAATAGGGTCAAACAAGTGAGCCCTATCTGAAACCTGCTAGAGAAACCCTCAATCTGGGTTACAACACAAAAACTTTGATATCTTCTGATCTAGGATGAATTAGATCCTAAAACCAATTGAATCTGATATTATATTGAACACAAAAACTTAAAAACTCAAACACTCATGCATACAAGTCTGTACACTTTCATACCAGAGCACTATTCTCGAGATTTACAGGGAAAATGGTTGATTTTATTGATTGGTTGCCAAATTACATGTCTCTATCCTATCACCCACCTATAAGGGCTTATATAGGATACTCCCAATGGTTACATGAGTGGTTTGAACCAACTATCCATTTGGGAGGTTAATTATAAGTGTTTGACAACTTTTAGAAAGTTGCTCGAAAGTTGCATGACAACTTTTAGAGCAACTTTTTCCTAAGTTGCAAAATTGCAAAACTAGTGACCAAAATTGGTCCTAACCTTATCCAATGATCCAACATGGATCATAGACTTTAAAAACATAAAAGAAACTAAGATCCTAAGATTTTAGGCCCATTAACCACTTTTGACCATAGCTAGCCAGGGGCTTATAATTGTGCCAATCCTGGAGCTAGGCCTTACAACTTGGTCTAGGTGCCTGATTAGAAACTCTAAGACACTAGATGTATTTAGGATCCTTAGTGGTGTTTTTTTATGATTTTAGAGTAGGTTCTCCTACACCATACTCCCCTTGAGTTTTAAAACTCAAGTCCCTACTTGAGGATAGGTGCTCTACCAAAGTCCCATGTTGCTTGATTTGATCTTCGGTGAGCCATGTAGCATCAATGTTAGGGAGACCCTTCCATTTGACTAAGTACTGCATGTACTTCTTTGATCTGGTCTACTTGAGTAACTTGGAGTCCAAAATTGTTTCAATCTCCACTGGTTTTCTTTGAGGAAGATTGGTAACATAGTCTTCATCCTCAATGCTTGTGTCCTTACCTTGCTCATTTAATGAACTTGTTGTAGCTTTGTATGGTGTGAGATCTGCAATGTTGAAGATTGGAGAGATCTGCAAAGTTGGAGGAAGGGATATCTCATAGGCATTGTCACCTCTTTTGTTAAGTATGTTGCAAGGGCCTACTTTCTTCATTTGAAGTTTGGAGTATCTACCCTTAGGTAGTCTCTCCTTCCTTAGAAATTCCCAAACCCTATATCCTACTTGGAAATGGACCTCTCTCCTTCTCTTGTCAGCATTTTCTTTGTACTTAAAACTAGACTTTTGCAAAGTTTCTTTCACTTGCTGTTGTACCTTGGTGATGAGCTCTGCCAATTCTTGGCCTTGAGCACTGATTCTAAAATCAAAGGGAGTTCCATTAGATCCAGTGGTCCCTTGGGATGCAAACCATACACTACTTGGAAAGGAGTTGTACCGGTTGACCTATTTATGGAGTCATTGAAGGAAAACTCTGCTTGGGGCAGTATGGTATCCCAGCTTTGTGAATATTGCTTGGTTAGACATCTTAAAAGATTGCCTAGGGACCTGTTTACTACCTCAGTCTACCCATATATTTGAGGGTGATAGGAAAAGCTATAGGTTAGATTTGTACCCAACTTCTTGAAGAGTGTCCTCCAAAAGTTCCCTTGGAACTTCACATCCCTATCTGATACAATTGTCTGAGGTAAGCCATGAATTCTAACTACTTCTTTGAAGAAGAGATTGGCTATATGAGATGCATCATTTGTGCTTTTGCATGGCACAAAGTGGGCCATTTTGTTGAACCTATCCATTATGACAAACACACTATCAAATCCTTGCTTGGTTTTAGGCAGTCCCATGACAAAATCCATTGAAATGGATTCCCAAGGCATTGAAGGGATTGGTAAGGGTTGGTAGAGCCCTTGATTTGTTGTCATTCCCTTAGCTTGCTGGCAGATTATACAAGTTTAAATAAACTTTTTGACATTATTGTTCAATTTGGGAAAAAAATAACTCCTCTTTACCATGTCTGCTATCTTGTTAATGCCAAAGTGACCTCCTAGGCCACCACAATGTTTTTCTCTGATTATGTTTGCTCTCATTGAGCACTTGGGTATGCATAGTTGTGCTCCCTTGAATAGAAGGCCATTCTGAATTAGATATTCAAAAAAAATCAGTATGATATATGCCTTCCATCTTTATACAAATTTGATATATCTCTGAAAAATTAGGGTCATCCAAGTACAAGTGTTTGAGGGACTCAATTCCCACACTTTGTAGTTGAACTTCTTCAACCAGACCAATCCTCCTACTAAGAGCATCAACAACTTTGTTTTCTACACCCTTTTTATGCTGAATGTTGAAGGTATAGGCTTGCAATTGCTCTACCCATTTGAGATGCCTGACTGAAAGTTTTTCTTTTGAATTCAGGAAGCTTAGTGCATGGTTGTTAGTGTAGACTACAAACTCCTTTGGGATCAAGTAGTGCCTCCATTTCTTGAGGGCTTGGACCATGGCATAAAGCTCTAGGTCATAGGTGGAATACTTCCTCTTGGCCTCATTCAATGTCTCTAAAAAGAAAGCAACTACCTTTCCTTCTTGGCTTAGGACTGCTCCTATAGCCAAATTACTTCCATCCGTCTCCATAGTGAAGACTTTGTTAAAATCAGGGAGGACGAAGATAGGGTATTGAGAGACTCTATTCTTCAAGTATTGGAATGCATCATTGGCTTCCTTTGTCCATGCAAACTTAGTGTTCTTTCCACCTTTGATTGTTTCAAGCATTGGTGCACACACATGACTGAAATTTTTTATGAACTTCCTATAGAATGTTGCAAGCCCATGGAAGCTTCTTACATCACCTTGATTCTTTGGTGGAGGCCAATTAATGATTGCATCTACCTTCTCAAGATCCATCTTGAGGGTACCCTTTGAGATCACAAAACTTAGGAATACAAGTTCCTTTCTCATAAACATGCATTTTTCCAAGTTGATTACCAACTTGTGCTGATGGAGTCTTCTTAGTACTTGTTCCACATGATCAAGATGGTCTTCCTTGCTATGACTAAATATTAGTATGTTATCAAGGTAAACAACAACAAATTTTCCAATAAAATCTATGAATATCTCATTCATAAGCCTCATAAAAGTGCTAGGGGCATTTCTTAAACCAAAGGGAATTACTAACCATTCAAACAAACCTTCAGTAGTCTTGAATGCTATTTTCCATTCATCTCCAGGCTTGATTCTGATTTGATGGTAACTAGACTTTAAGTCTATCTTGGTGAAGTAGCAAGAACCTCCTAGTTGATCCAACAGGTCCTCAATCCTTGGCATGGGAAATCTGTACCTTATTGTGATTTTGTTTAGGGCCTTGCTATTAGTGCATAACCTCCATTTTCCATCCTTTTTAGGGGCCAAAACTGAGGGTACAGCACAAGGACTAAGACTCTTTTGAATGAGCCCTCTTTCCAACAATTCAATGACCTATTTTGCAATCTCTACATGCTGCAATGGTGTCATTTTGTATGGTGCCTTATTAGGTAGGGATGATCCTAGTATGAGGTCTATTTGATGACTAATGTCCCTAATGGGAGGGAGGCTAGAGGGCAGGTCACTAACAGTGACATCCTTATACTTTTGCAGCAGATTTTTGACTTCATTTGGTATGGGCTCTTGTTGATTAGACCTGATGTTATCTTTGGGTTTTGAAATCAAGACAAATGGCTCACTATCAGATTCTTTCAATGTTTTTAACATCTCCTTTTCCCCCATGATGATCACAGTGGGTTCTTTTTTAGTCTTACTATCTAGTAGGGGCTTCATAGTGAAGGTCTTCCCATCTTTGGTGATGGAGTAGGTGTTCTTCCTACAATGGTGGGTGGCATCAACATCAAATTTCCAGGGTCTACCTAGAAGGATGCAGGCTACATCCATCTCAACAACATCACAAAGGACCTTGTCCTTGAAGTCAGCAATAGAAAACTCTCTCCAAGCTTGTTCTATGACTAGAGTTTGTTGGCCTTTGGTTAACCATGAAACATGGTAGGGGTAGGGGTGTGGCTTCTTAGGCAAGTTTAATTTTTGAACAATTTCACAAGACACAAGATTTCTAGTTGAACCAAAATTAATAAGAAGATTACATACTTTTCCATGACACTTGATCTTTGTCCTGAAGAGATTCTTTCTTTGTGGAGGCTCTTGGATTTGTTGTACTTGAAGGAAGACCTGCCTCATCATTAGACACACTCCTTCTTCTAGTTCCAAGTCTCTAGCATCAACATTGTCTTCTTTTTTATCTTCTTGGACAAGTTGTGCTCTCCTCTCACCTTGGTTATTATTTCTCTTCTCAGGGCATCTTCCTACATGATGTCCCAATTGGTTGCAATAAAAACACTTCAATGGTCCATTACCTCTTCCTGAATTTGTCCTTTCTCTATTGAAAGGTCTTCTTCCTCTATAGTTTCCTCTTGAATTAGAGTCACTATTTTCCTTATCTCCTTGGTCAAGGGCCTTGCGGCTATTGCCACTACTTTGTCCCTTGTTCCAAGAGTTTTTTTTTCCTCTAAAACTCTTCCCACTATCATTGCTCTTCCCTTTGCCAAAATCCTACTTTCTCTTCCATTTTTCCTCTACCTTAAGTGCCATTTGATAGCACCTATTGACTATCGTAGGGCAGTGTAGACTCAACTCTTCTTGAATGGATACTTTCAAGCCATTCATGTACCTTGCTAGCTTTTCTTCCTCATGTTCAGCCATATTGCTCTTCATGCACAATTTCAAGAACTCCTTGGTGTATGAACCTACATCCATGTCCTTTTATTTCAGACTTTTCTTCCTCCTATGGAGATGTACCCCATATTCCTCAGGTACATATGTCTCTTTGATCAATGCTATCATTCTATTCCATGAATTGATCATGTTCTTCCCATTCTTCACCCTCTCTATTTGGATGAAGTTCCACCAAGTTAGGGCTGCTCCCTTCAACTTGGATCTTGCTACCTTTACCCTCTACTTTTCGGGGATGTCTTCACATTCAAAGAATGTTGTCAATGCTTCTATCCAATCCAAGGCTAGATCAACATTCATCTTGCCATTGAAAACCAGAAAATCTATCTTCTCCTCCATGGTTCTTCTTCCCATGGAATTCAAGGCATCAATGAAAGGTCTTTGGTCTACAGAGATATGCTGATTAGGATCATCATCCTCTTCTTCACTCCCTTCTTCATTTTTAGACTCATCCTTGTCCTTGTCATCAAGCTTCTTCTCAAGTTCCTAAAGCCTCTTAGTTAAGGCCTTATTTGCATCCTTTTTCTCTCTCACCATCTTTGCT
Source organism: Chamaecyparis obtusa (assembly GCA_027943335.1). Lineage (NCBI taxonomy): Eukaryota > Viridiplantae > Streptophyta > Pinopsida > Cupressales > Cupressaceae > Chamaecyparis > Chamaecyparis obtusa. The sequence goes on from BSBK01005323.1 coordinate 533,557, forward strand.
AACTCACTATTTGTAACCCTTACAAGGATATCCTCATTCTTAGGATCAGATATAGCTCTGATACCACTTGATGTAGCAGTGGTCAATGGAAGCCTTCAAACAATGAGCAAAGGTGAGTTTTCAATCCCTCAACACCCAAGGTAAAGGGGTCAAGTGCTAGATACCTATCACAGGTATGATAAAAAAACTTGGAGAAGGTTATCACAACCCTAGAAAGCAATATAACCTAATCACTAGGCTTGCCAAAGTCCTAAGCACCCAAAACCAAGAGTTCACCAAGAGGCCTCCTTAAGAACATAAGTACTCAAACCCCATAAAATGGATGCTAAGACCAAGGGTGGCTTATAAGAATTTATCTCACCTATTTAGGTCTTATTTTGATATTTCCAATGGTTCTTTCACCAATGGCAACTCATAAGGTTATGCTGCTGCACAAATTTGGGATTTGGCTTGTAGCCTTTTGAAACTAGTATCTTGAGCCTAGTTCAAAATCCTTCCATTCAAGGTGTAGATAAGATTGGGGATCTTGATACCCTTTTTTGGCTTATGGAACATATCCAAGCACCATGACTTGAAACACAAAGGAGGTTACTATTTTAGCCAATTTTATGATAGAGCTAATAGGCCTAATCAGGGCTAGTTTGCACTACAAGTGCCTCTTCCTCCAAGACAATGCCAAGATCAATTATGGGATCCTTTGGGGGTATGTATAAAGGTTTCAAATCCTGAGTTTTTGGTCTTGGTGAATCCCCAATTGGATTTTATCATGACTCTCCTAAGTCACAGTTAGGTGCACATATGGACCTATACACCTAGGGCTTTGTGGAAAACTCACCTCCCTATAGAACTCCACCTCTAACCTACATTTTATGAAAGAATACAAACAAAGGTTTCATTGCACCAAGGGGCATCAAATTCCCATGGTGGAATAGGGTCAAACAAGAGAGCCCTATATGAAACCTGCTGGAGAAACCCTCAATCCGAGTTACAACACAAAAACTTTGATATCTTCTAATCTAGGATGAATTAGATCCTAAAACCAATTGAATATAATAGTATATTGAACACACAAACTTCCAAACTAAAACACTCATGCATACAAGTCTATACACTTTCGTACTAGGGCACTGTTCTCAAGATTTGCAGGGAAAATGGTTGATTTTATTGATTGGTTGCCAAATTACATGTCTCTATCCTATTACCCGTCGATAAGGGCTTATATAGGATAATCCCAATGGTTAAATGAGTGGTTTGAACCAAATAGCCATTTGGGAGGTTAATTATAAGTGTTTGACAACTTTTAGAAAGTTGCTCGAAAGTTGCATGACAACTTTTAGAGCAACTTTTGCCTAAGTTGCAAAATTGCAAAACTAGTGACCAAAATTGGTCCTAACCTTAGCCAATGATCCAACATGGATCAAAGACCTTAAAAAAATAAAATAAACTAATATCCTATGATTTGAGGCCCATTGACCACTTTTGACCATAGCTAGCTAGGGGCTTATAATTGTGCCAATCCTAGAGCTAGGCCTTACAGCTTGGTCTAGGTGCCTGATTAGAAACTCTAAGACTCTAGATGTATTTAGGATCCTTAGTGGTGTTGTTTGATGATTGTAGATTAGGTGCTCCTAAACCATCAATATTTTCACTAAGGATGGTTTCTCACTCAAACCTAGCATATCTCCCCTTTATCCTTTCGATGAGAAGGATCATCCATGGCTCTAGTTGAATTGATTTTTATAGCCTGTACACCTGACTGACCATGGTGATCACTACTTGGATGTCTTCCTTCATGTAACCTCTCCTCATGTCTATTTTATCAAGAATTTTCTTTGGTAGAGGTTGCACGAGGTAATCATTATTTACAATTTTGTGGGATAGCTAGATATCTTTTTTGTAGAAGTTCATCCCTTTGCCTATTGAGAATATGTAGAACTTATCTATCCCATTTGGTAAGTGGAAGACGTCTTCAATATTCTCTGGCATGAGGTATAGAACTACCTCACCCATGTTGTTCTTAACCAGTCTCTCATCAGGTACATGGTGATTTTCCAAAGTGAATATCAAGTCAGATGAAAGGATCGACATAGGGTGTGCCACTGTAATCACTAGTGAACAGTAAACTAATGAAGTTCAATTCTTGGATCTTCCTATCGGTTGAGCACAGTTCACCAAGTAGTCATTCAAACTGACATTCCCAATGTTAGTGTTTTTTATTTTTTCATGTAGGTTTCCCACCTTGGAAGGTATGTGGTAACCCTTGAATTGCTATTTCATCGCAGGGGAGTTCACCTTTTCTAAAATTTTGCAAAAACAAAAGGACATGAATTAGTAATAGATACATGATATAAGGAAAAATTACTAATGAGTAATAAAAGCATGAAAACCTAAAATATCCCATACAACACAAGCATGAAGGCTTCAGAAGGAATTTTTAGTATTTTGGACCTTCAGACCTGAAAAGGATATGGTCCCTCTGAAATGTCGAAACAACAAAAAGGAGATTACATAGTTAGAGCTTCGGCCTCTCAAAGGGTCAAGAATTGTGGAGTTTTTGGTGTCCAAAATGATGAAAAGGATGACATTCAATGGAGTCTACTTCTGGTTGTCCATCATCTTTTGACACTACATAATATGAAATAGTTTGGGGGCTGAAACTCTGAAATGCTGAAAAGTGGACTTGGTGAAAATTTGGGGGGCTCTAGTTTTTTAGCACTTTTAGAGTGTGAAAGTATGAAGATAGTTAAGGCTAACAAGATAAAAGGTATAAATAAGGGCATGAGCTTGAAAATGAGCTCAAATCAAGTTCAACCATGAATGCGATGCTAAAGGGTCCAAGTGGACAACCTTGCAACTCTGAAGTGATGCAAAACTGACCTAAAACCCTAACCCTAGTGCAAACCCTAGAAAACTATCAAGAAACACATAAGAAAAGGATAAAATAGGAGAAGACAAGGAAAACCTACCTTAACAAAGGACTAGAGATCTAAAAGAATTTAAGAAACAAGGTGAGCAAATAGTAAGAAGACAACTGGACACAAAGCGCGCTCGAAAAAGCTGTAAAAAAGAGATAGTAGGAAAAGAAAAAAGAGACCAAAAAGGATCACTCTCTGCCTTATATAGGATTTTGATGGGGGTGACATCAAACACCCTCACCTATCGGCCTTTTGGAATTTTGAGGGTTTTGGACCTCTAAAAGGATGAAACACTGAAAGGCCAATTCTGAGTTAAGGAAATCAGACTTTTGGTGTTTTGGACCCTCGAAAGTCCAAAACTCTAAAAATGTGAAACAAGGCTCTCAATTGGCAGGCACAAAGTGCTTTCGGCCCTTTGGACTTTTCACACACAGGGAACCCTGAAAGTGTGAAAGGTTGAAACTTGACTAAAAATAATTAAAGGACAGTCCCTAACAAGGGACTAAGTGATAGACAAAACTTGAAAACAAGTCAAAAGAAGGGTGACCCCTTGGCCAAGTGGTGAAAAAGAGAAGCATGGTTATGGAGCCACAATAAATAGCCCCCCAAAAAAGGAAAGGGAATAATCCAGGTATCCCTCAGTCACCCCACTCAGATCATATCTTGCAATGAGCTGGACACAAAACCTTGAGTGATAGTATTCTCCCGTCATCATATGAAGAGCAAAAAATATTTCCCTTCACACCCAGTACATGCATGTATGTGTTCATACTCCAAATTCTTCATTAAAGGTTCCTTGGACACTCAAATGGTCATAATCAAATCTTCACCCATAGGTCCAAGTTTGGTGAAAATTCATTTTAACCTTGCTAGATACTACTAGCTAGGTGTTTATAGCCTCTGTAGAGGTTGTTAATGTCACCCTTCCCCTCCTCTAGATGAGCTTCTTGTTGAATTTTTAAACTTCTTTGGAGGGCTCTTAGACTCAACACTTATTATACTGAAAGTGATTTTCTTAAGTTACCATGCTCTAAATATTTTATTTCTTCTTTTACTCTAGTATTCAATGTTTTTGGTGAATTAAGGCGGCATTTAGGTTGTGCCACCTCTTCATTTTCCTTTCTAATTTTTTTTTAAAAACCTGGGCAGTGATTAGACTGTGCCACCCAAGTATTTGAACTTTCTTTTTTCTTGTCAATTTTGTCTTTATGCGTTCCCCCTTTTGCCTTTCTGCTCTTTTCTTTTAGTCCATATTTCAAGTGGGAAAGGGTGACTTCTGACTTCCTCCATGATCATGGGTGTCTCTTGATTCTGACTAAAATCCTATCCAAGAAACCTCCAATTTGGAATATTTTAAGATGTGTGTTAGTGTCAAGGATGGTAAGCTCCAAAAATTTGCTCGATGACTTTGAAAGGAAAACACCTCACTTTCGACCTTTGTATTTGGCTCCTTGCAAGATAAAATTTAATCAAAAGGGTTTGAAAAAGAAATAACTTCATCCTTTTTCCCAAACTACCTGGTGTACAGAACTTATTAAAAAGAAAGCTACCCTCCCAATAGACACAAACTGACTAGCCTAAAGAAAAGAAACATAAGACAAAACACTAAACTAGGAGAATATACAAGAAAAGATTAGAGTCCCTCAAGACTTGAAGTAATGTTTGAGATAATGGCCATTGACAAAAAATGGGACTAGTTCCCCATCAAGAGAAAAATTTCTGAAAGTGTTCTTTCCTAAGATCTCTGCTATTTGGAATGGGCCTATCCACAATTGTTTGAATTTAGTATGGCTGCCCAACTTTTCTTTCACTTTATCCCACATCAAGACCAAATCTGAAATCCTAAAAGCCTTTATTGTCTCTCTTTTGTCAAACCAATGCTTGACGATAGCTTGATGTTTAGATACATGTTCTAAGGCCATGGTTATCTTTTCTTCTAGGTCCAAAAGGTTCATGAGGTGAACCTGCACCCTATCCTTGCCTTCAACCTATTGATCCATGAATCTCAAGATTGGTATTTTTAGGTTCATAGGAAAAATGAGTTGCAGGCCATAGACGAATTGGTAAGGGGAAGTCCCCAAATAATTTTTATTTTTCACTCGGTTAGTCCACAAGGTGTACTTCAACTATGTGTACCAATCTTGAGGATTGTCATCCAATAGGAGTTTGATTATAGTTGTCAATTTTTTGTTCGTTGATTCAGCAACCTCATTCCCTTGCAGATAATAGTTAGCTGAGAATTTGAGGATTACCTAATTTTCAAATGCCCATTGGATAAGAGATGCATATGATAAATAGGGTGCATTGTCTCATACCAGAAAGAGAGGCATACCAAACTGTGTGATAATGAACTCCCCCAAGAATTTGGTTACTACTTCCGTGGTGCAATTTCTCAGAACTTGTGCCTCTTTCCACCATGTGAAGTGGTCTGTTGTGATCAAAATGTACCTATGCCCTACTGATGAAGGAGGATTAATCATTCCTACAAAATATATCCCCCATTGGGTGAATGGACGTACCTCATAAACTGGTTGCAGGGGCATTACAGGATGTCTCTCACGGACGAGACTAGTTTGGAAAACATGTCATGAACACATGTTCTCATGTGTATCTTTGAACAAGGTAGTCCAATAATAACCAAAACTCAATATCTAATGTGCAGTAGCCTCATTTGACCCATGTCTAGTGCCATACTTGTCATGAAACTCTAAGAGAAATTGTTTAGATTCTATCCTATCCAAACACCGTAGGTAAAGGCCATCATAATTGGGCTTGTAGAGTTTTCCATTTTTGAGCATATAGGAACCACTCTTATTCTTTAGGGCTCTCCTTTGGGATCCATTCAATCCTTTAGGGCATTGATTCTAGAGTAAATAGTAAAATATATCCTAGTCCCAGCCGTCAGTTATGATCCCTTCATTAGTGTACACTTGGCACACCAAACCTTGCTCCTTTTCAGCTATCATCTTGGTAAGGCCTTGGCCTTACTAGCTCCATTAGCTAGATCTCAATATCAAATTCTTATAGTATGGCCCTCTATTTTCCCCTTCATTCTCCCAACTCATTTTTCCTTAATAAGGACTTGACAACAAGATCAAGAACAATAGAAATAACCTTGCTCATGAGGATGTAATGTCTAAAATTCTTGACGACTTTAACCAGTGTGAAAGACTTCTTGTCAATATTATAGTATTTGATTTCATCATTTTTTAAAGGGCAGCTCGTGAAGGCTATTGGTCTTTCATCTTCTTCCTCTCTCTTTTTTGGACAAGCATTCTTGTGAATGAGTGTTCTAATGTAAAAGAGTAGACTTTGAATGGTAAAGTGTAAATCCAAGCTGACCAAAATCAGAGTGATAGTGATGGAAGTCTTGATTTCTTCAAATGCTTCTTTAGTTGGGGCATTCCACTATATCTTTGCATCCTTTTTTAGCATGTCATTCAGGGGACGCACTATCTCAATGAACCCACTAATTAACTTCCTGAAAAAGTTGATCTTCCCAAAGAAAGATTTCAGTTATTTTTGGCTATTTGGGGGGACCAATTTAAGGATAGCCTCCACCCTTTTGACATCTATTGAAATACCTATCTTTGAGATGATATGCCCCAACAGTTTGTCCCACGTTACCCCAAAAACACACTTTTTGGGATTTAGTGAAATTCCATAACTCCTGCACCTTTTCAACACTCTGCGCAAATCCTCAATGTGGTCTACATGGTTTCTTGAGAATATCATAAGTTCATCCATGTATATGATGATGCACTTTTTGACAAGTCCCTTAAACGCTTCATCCATGGCTCACTAGAAATTCACTCTGGCATTGATCAAACTAAAAGGCATATAGTGGTAGGTGAATGTTCCCCACTTAGTAGTGAATTTCATCTTCAAATGCTCCTCCTATTTCACCATCACCTAATTGTACCCAGAATAACCATTAAGAAAAGACATCATCTCAGACCTGTTTACAATTTGAAATACTTCGTCAACATAGGGCGATGGGTAATTTTCATTTTGGGAAGATTTATTGAGGCTCCAGAAATCTACACGGAGTCACACTTATTCACTCTTTTTTCTCACAAGAATGAGATTCATGACCTAGGTTGAATGTCAGATAGGAAAGATGATCTTGGTGTCAAGTAACTTCTATACTTCCTTCTCATTCACTAGCTCAATCATGGGGTTGACGGGCCTCTTCCTTTGATGGAAAGTTTTGTCATCCAAGTTTAGTGGTATGTTGTGTACAATAATGATGGGGTCATAGGTTTTCATATCTTCGTAACTCCAAGCTATAACATCTTTGTATTCTATGATTAATTCCACCATTTGCCTCTTTTCCTCATCTGTACCAATTTTCCTGATATGAATCTCTCTAGGTTCAAGTTGTGTACCCAGATTGTAGGTTTCACAATCATCACCCCCCACAGCTGGTGCCTTCCTTTTTTCACAAGCATGGTCATCTTTTTTGAAGATCCTTTCTAAAGCTACCATTCCTTTCAGGTTAGAATTGGTTTCCAGGTTTAGGATTCCCAAATCACCTGACTCCTTAATCTCATCGACCTCTTCATCTATGGTTTTCTTTTCAAAGACCCCAACACTCATGATGAACTCAAGTATCTTCTGGTCATCATGGAATACCTAGAAGTTCATGATGTTGTTTGGAATAGTTGGTACTACCATAAGCTCAACAAATAATTTCTTCAACTTTGATTCCTCCAATAGGTGTAGGGAACTTTCTGACACTGCTAAGGCATCAACAATATTATTTTTCCTTCTTGGGACACTCCTGACATTGAATGCTTCAAAGTCTTCAGTTAAATCCCATAGGCAATTCTGATACAAAGCTAGTTGCTTATCACTACATGAATATTGGCTATGAATCTACTTGACCACTAGATAGGAGTCTCCTTCTATGATCAAGGCTTTTATCTTCTTTTCATGTGCCATGAGGACACCTCGTACTAATGTCTCATATTAAGCAACATTGTTAGTATAGTAATACTGTAGCCTATAAGCAATGTAGTAGGAACCACCCTAGGGGTTGATTAACTTGATTCCAGCCCCTACTCTTTGCTTGAATTTGGAGCCATCAAATTTGATTTTCCATACAGGATGACTCTTGGGGGAATGAGGTTTGGTTTATGTTTCTAGCATGGCCCTAGGTGGATGTGAGTCGACTTGTGGTCTGGTGGGACTCTCTGGTGGTGATGGGACTTCATTGGTTGGAATCCTCACACCCTTTGTTTCTAGATTCTCCCTTTTAGAGAGGGGCATCCATTTCATTTTCAATTTTTCCTTTGTCTCATACCATACCTTGTGACATGGGGGTAAGAAACCATCATCTGTGGAACTCTACTTCTCTTGTATAGGGTTTCCTTCTGAGAAGATCGAAGGTTGTTCATGATGAGAAAGGCCTTCATCATCTCATTGTGCAATCGCCCCTTTGGTAAGTTCAGGTACTTGGGATATTTGGTTCATCACTTGAGCTACGACATTTTGGCAATCATGGCATTCAAACTCTGAATGACTCACTTGGTGTAGATGACAATACCCTGGCAATATTACTATGTTTGGATCAGCATCTTGCCCAAGATATTTCATATTCTTCATCATATTACTTACAAATTCTATGATGGTTTCATCATGAACTTGAGCATGTATCAATCTTTGTACGTGGCTATTTCTAGAGTTTCCTTCTTCCTTGATATGGAATGTTCAGATTATGTCGAACCGATATACTCCCAGATCATCTTGCAAGAACAAGAGTTCATTTGGGGCATTGTATTTAGTTATCATTTGTTTGAGCTTTGGTTCAGTGTCAATTTTTTTTTGGTTATTCAACCCTTTCCAAGGAAACCAAAGCTAGGTGAAATCCATGGAGAACCAACCTCTTAGGGACCTAGTCCATTCCCTGCTAAGAAACATGCTATATGTCTCTAGGATATCCACTATGTATATATCTATGCAATCCTAGATCTTGTGGTCCATGGTCAACTATATACAGGTATCTTTTAGGACCCCAATAACCTTGACCTCTATCTTGTCGAGTTGTATCAGGACCCTATTAGTGGGTTGGGGGCTCATTCCCAACTTCTGACATATGGATAAGGGCATGGCATTGCATGAAGCCCCTGAATCAATTAGACAGTTGTGTAGATTATTTTCAAAGATCTTGAGATTAAGTAAAAATGGTGGCACTTCGACCTGATCCTTAAACATGGCTGGCATTGCTTTAGCGGTATTGATATTTGATGAATTCCTAGCATTTTTGCTTAACGAAACCGACTTAGAATGGTCCAAAGATTTGAGGAGTGATTCTCTCTGTGAGAAGAAAATTTGTAACATGTCATACATTGACATATTATCTTTAACTTGTTTCAATTCCTCTAGTGCACTATACCTTTCAGTGGCCCAGACCGAATTCTTCAGTATAGTGGGCAAATGTTGCGCAGTTGGGGTAATGAAGGTGCTCGGGCCTCTATGGGGTGAAGGGTTGTTTTTCTCCCATGGGTCTAGAGGAGTAGGTTGCATTCCTAGGGGAATACCATTAGTCAAGGGCTACCTCCTACTTCTAAAATTATAATTGCCTCGATTGTTATTTTGAAAAGCATGAACCTTAGAATATTTAGGTTGGCTTTGTTGATTAAATGGAAAAAAAAACTCTTCTTCCATTGTGTTGTTAGTAGGGCCTTCCTCACTAATCAGTTCATAGGAGTCAAAGACCATGTCATTGAAACATGTCTAGGAATTATTAAAACTTTGACCTTGTTGATTATCAAACTCCCCCTGTACTCATTGTCTGATTGATGTGTATTGGAAGCTTTTGTGAAATTGGCCTCAGATGAACTAAAGGCATTGGTGTTGTCAGAAGGTATACTACCATTTTTAGGGTGTGTGTTTCATGGCCTATTAGTTTTTTTCTGCCCAAATTATTTATCTTGCGTGGTATTCCCATAATTTCCATTGTTGTTATTGTTGTATATGCCATAATTACAATTCTGATTTTGGGTATAGGTGTTTGGGGCAGAAGCAGGTCATTAGTAATTCCCTTGGTTTTGAGATGGATTCAAATTCATCTTGGTGATTTCACTTATCAAATGAGATAATTTTTTCTTCATGGAATCCAATTCATTGACCAAAGCATTATCAGGTTCACTTGGGACAGCCACCTTTTTCTCACAGAGGGCTACCTTATGCGCATCGTATCCCAGATACGTGATGGTGATTGGTGGGCATGCTAGGCGGTGGTGCATGAAGTTGGTATTGGGTTGAGCTTTGGAGTGTGATGCACCGGGGGCTGGTTATGTGCTACAAATGGACCAATCATGGAAGCATTTCCTAATGCGGGTGAAACACCATAGTTTCTACCAACTTGTGGATCCATCTATTGTGTGAAAGTAATGGCTTCATTACACACTTTTTCTAAAGTATCTATATCACCTGGGGGTAACCTTTTTAGGAATATGGATGTTAAAGGATCTAAGGCTCAAAGGTATACTTTTATGGAAGCCCTAATAGGTACGATGTAACGAGTCTCTAATCTTGGGTACATCTTATGGAAATGGTGATTAAACATTGCAATTGGTTCATTATGGTGTTTCCTCACCGAGATGAATTGATGATGGAGATTGGAAGGATCTATGTATAGCTTGAACTGATTGAGGAATTTAGTTTCAAATTCATCCCATCCTAGGATGGATCCCCGTGGAAAGTTCAAGTACCAATTGTATGGAAATTCCCCCAATGTGTAAGGGAAAAGACAACACATGACATCTTGAAGTACAATTTCTTTGCAATTGTATAATTCTTTGAAGGCACGGATATGTTCTTCTTCCGTTCTTGAATCAGTACCATAGATGAAGCATGGATAAAAAAATTTAGGATTTTTGGGTAGCTCATGGAGCTGTCCTTGTAAAGCCAATGGGGAACTTTGTTCATTTGCAAAAAAATCCATTGGACATGGTGGTGGAACAACAATGACCAGGGCATAAATATGTGTAAATGGGGAAAGATTATGTGGATCTTGTTGATGAGAAATGTCTTCCCTTTGTTTCTCTTTACTATTGCGAGCTTTGTGAACTTCTCTAAGTTCTAGGAATTCCCCTTTGTTTGGTGATGATCTAAGGACTTGTTCAAGCCTTTTGGGAGAGAATGATCCAATATTCCAGGGTTTCCCTCTTAAGGGACCTCCTTTTAGCACCACTTCTATTGAGCATCATTTTTACATGAGACAATGGCTAGGAATTTACTTGAGCAAATTCCCCTCTTGGAAGAATGATATAAATCAATCTCAAGGTTCCTTCTGGGTTGGGTCTCAACTACTTAGATATCTCAATTGAAGATAAATATGAATCTGTTCATGAGGAGGCCTTTGCTGGTTTGATTCCTTGAGGGACTGCAAAATAATCTTAAAACAAACAATCTTTCTTTCCTTTTTGTATTTTTTGAATTTTTAAATGAAATAAATTTAAATCTAATTTAATCTATTATGACTAGTTCTGTAAATAAAGGAGAAAAGTAACGAGAATAATATAATGAGAATTTGAAATGAAATTTGTAGAAAGTAAACTAATGGACATAAACCAATAATACGTTGCTCTATGAATTAAAGTAACAAGAAGATGGAGAAAACCCACAAAATGGAGATCTGAATGAAAAACAATCATGGCTTAGTAGATGAAATCATCAAGGAAATAAATGTAGATGTAAGATATGTCAAAATTTATCATATCACGAAGCCACTGCAAATGTGTGCACACATGACACAAATTTATCTTGAAGCATTAGAGAACAATCTTCCAAATAATTTGTCACAACAAAGCAATACAGTAATGATAACTACTAGACTAATATAATCATAGATCAAAATCACCATACAATCAATTGGCTCTTTGAAATAAATGAATGAGCAAACACACATTCATAAATTTTGCAAAGATAGCAGAAAATATCACACCACAATTGAAGCACCAATTGTAAGTATTGTAGTGCAATAATAAATTACCTTAATTACATTGTTTCCTTACATTTTATAGAGTTGTGCTCTTTAGGGAAAGCAAATTCACAGCTAGGGTTTCAGATGTCCATGCAATTTGAAAATAAATCTAAACTAGAGTTTACATGAAAGAAAACTATCCCTAATACAAGTCTAAACTACTTAGCATGGAATTAAACCTCATGCATTACAATTTGGGATCAAAATATGCATTAAACAACTCAAAATCAATTCTAGAACTTCTCCATTTCTATGCATATTATCCTTTGGAAACATGGAGTTCTGCCCTTTATTCCTTATTGTAGCTCTTCCTCATAGATCCAACTAGAAGATATCCCCAAATCATGTAGAAATGACCCCAATGAAGTGACATATCTGACAAAAAATCAATTGAAGAAGACAGGAAGTTATTGGCAGTGACAGCCCAGAAATTTTGGACCCCACCCTTTGCTCTGAAAAAATGAAGTTTAAAAAATGGTTACGTATTGGGACAAAACTTTACAAAGTTTCAGACTTTCGAAGGTTGAAAAACTAGAAAGGTCGAAAGGCCAAAAATCTTGAAGCTCAAAATTGGCTAAGTCCAAAAGGTTTTTCTTCATGCAAAAATTGGCTAAGTCCAAAACTGGACACTTAGCAACCTGGGAGGATTTTGAGATGTGCCTTATGAAGCCTATCCATGATCTCTTGTATCTCTTGGAAGTCTTCCATTTTGATGCCTTCTAGGCATTCTTGTTGCTTCTCGTAGAAGGTGACCAATTCATTGGCAAAGCCTCTTATTTCCTCTTCCCGAGACAACATTTTTTTCATCTCCTCCTTGTGATAAAATATATGTTGGAGGTCCTCCTTTGTCTTGACTCCATTAAAGATGTCTAATATTGATTTACAATATCTTTAATAGGATGCATTGTCTGCTCATCATCCTCATCGTAGAGGTCTAGGTCCAAGCTTTCAAAAAACTTGTGCATTTATTCGACCCAAAGTATTGCTTCATCCCTCTTCTTATCAACCTTACTTAGGGATTTCTCATAGATGTTCAAAGCTTCAGTGATATCTCTGATACATTCTTCAAAGTTGTCGAGCTATGACCCCTAATATATTTTCACTAGAACTTAGAAGCATTACTTCCTTATAATTACAAGATCATTGATGGCCTTTTGCCATTTAATAATTTTCTCCTTCAGACCAACCTCAACACACATTAGATCCACCAATTTGGTGATCCCCTTGAGAATACCCCTGAAGGGTCTCAAAATTTCCTTAAGAGTTTTTCTAGCAAACTCCTCGAATTCAGCCTTCCAAACTGAACAAGCATGAATAAAAGAATGTGGTACATTTGATGACAACTTAGAAGCACCCTTTTTCTCCAAAATAGCCTGTAGTGAGGTCTCAAGGTTTTTTGGGTCAATGGGACCTACCATTTTTAGAATGAATCTCTTCATGACCTCATTTTTTTCCATCAAGGCTTTTATTTTATCTTCATCTTTATCCAGGAAGACTAAAGCATGCTTAAATCCTAGCATATCCATTGTCTTACTTCCTTCTCTTGTCAGCTCTCCTAGGTCTACCTCCTCAAGAATGTAATCTTTTGGAGTGATATCCATCATAGTCACATCTAGTGTGGGTACAGCTACTTGTGTCCTCCATCTTCCCCTTTGATCTTGTGTAACATATGATAGGGTCCTATACCGAGCACTAGATTTTACTTGATGGAATGCTCATCCAAGTACCACCATGTTTATGTCCTCTTTATCTATGTATACCTTCACCTTTAGTTGTATTTATTTTGTGAACCAAGTGGGTTTGGAGAAGGTGTTGATTGGCTCATATAGTGTGATTAAGCTGGAGATAGCAGCTCTATGTTCTGGATCAGGTTCCACCTATGTCTCCTCCTACCTTTCCTCTCCCTCTCCTTCTACCACTTGTTCCTCCCCCATATTCTTATCTCCTACTCCTATGGTCTTTTCTTCTCCTCCTATCTATTCCTCTGACCCAGTTTGTTCTTCTAACAAAACCTCTTTTACTACTTTAGTTTCTTTTTCCGACCCATGGGATCCTTGTAGAACACTCTCAATATGAGAGAATGGAGGAGTAGGTGCTGATAAAGTAGGGTTATGTACAAGGGGCATGGGATAAAGGGGAGTAGGGGCTACTTGGGGAGTAGGCGAACACATTGGTACATGTGTAGGAGGTGGAGTAGGTATGGGTATATGAGTAGGTGGAGGTTGTGATGGAGGCTAACTAGTTTTAACTTGTGGTGGAAGTGGAGTGGTAGGTGGTGGATTAATTGGGATCTATAGTGGATGTGAAGTGGTAGGAGGTGGTGGAATAGGTGTTTGAAGTGGAGGTGAAACTTGAGCTTGTTGAACCAGAGAGATTGGAATGCCAGTGTCCTCCTCTGAAGTAACCCCCATAGAAGAATCCTTCTTAGATTCGGTAATCTCTTCTTGACCTTCGTTCACCACATCTTTTGTTGATTCTTGAGATTCTGATTGAACCTCCTCCCCTACATTGCCCAAGGGATTTGTAGTTGTGAATTGTGTTGGGGGAGATGTGAATGAAAATGAGAACTATTTTTTTGTGGTAGGTCTTTCTACCAGGATTTGTTGTTCGGCCTCTTTGAAACCACGAAGGCCCTAAAATTTAGATATGTCAAATTCATCATTTCCTAGAGCATCCATTGGGTTTACTTGCTCTCCTTGGGCTCCCTCTTCCACATATATCTTTACATAATCTTCTTGCAGCTTCCTTCTCTTTAATAATCCCACAGATCGAGTTCTTTGATTGAGAGGTATTTCATCCTCCTCATCATCCTCAACTTCTTCATCTTCTTCCAAGACAATATCCATATGAGAAGGTGTTGAGGATCTTTTTATCTTGTACACATGTCCCTTAATAACCCCAATAGGCCTAGGTCTAGTTACCTTCATCCTCGGTGCCTTTTTGGGTGCACTTGATGGTTCCGGCCTACTTGAAGATGGAGCACCAGCTGGTGCTATACTTCCAGTCATCCTAGTCTTTGGAGGCTTCAACTAAGGATTTGTCCCATATGTAGTTGGGTGCTCATACTGGTATATTGTCTCTAGCCTTAACGACGTAGCCTCTTTGAATTGTGGCATCAACACTTTTTCCCCTTCCTTCTTTTTCTCTTTTGAGGGTTGAGCCATTTTTTGTTTCATGGGCACGGGGTCCATTTAAAATGGATAGGAAATCCATGCTTTGGTCACTTTGATGACAAGTTAGGCCTTGAAGTTAATGTCATCATTTTCATCCCTGACTACCTCAGCATTGAGGATAGCCCTACTGTAAATTTTTTCTTGGTTATAGATAGGATCCAAGACATTTTATGAATTAGCCTCCTTTACCTTCTGAGCTACATGTAGTAGTAGGGAACTATGTTCCAATTCTAGGCTCATCTGGCAGCAGTCATGCATTCTAACCTTGTATTCATCAGTGCAATTTATCCAATGATCCTCAATGTGAGGTTCATGCATGTAATGCCTTCCCATTATATGGTTGTAGGTGCCAATGGGGTCAAACCTAGTCCTGATTAAATTGAAGTTCTATAGTGGGAACTCATCCCACTCAAAAGATAAAGATTTACAAATCTTCATATCCTACAAAACATGGGGTCCTATCGAGATAGGGAAGTCCTAGAAATGCTTCTTCTTATGCCTAATGTGCTCATGAGAATCCGATAATTGCCTATCCATTTCTAGTAAAATAATCATATTTGTAGGATATCTTGGCTATTTTTTGGGAGTGAGAGTACTCCCTACCACCCTGATGTATGTGAAGGTTTTGAATTGAATATAAAATGCCCCTAGGGCCTTCACTTTGGCAGAAGCCCCTTCTGACATTCATTTGGCATAATTTCCTTTGATTAAGCGGATGATGAAAAATACAAAGGCATTATTGACAATGCGGTATTCCAAGCTATCCTCCATGAGATACTCAGCTTTGACCAATTGAGGATATACCATGAATGGCCAAGTATTTGGTTGACCCATGGCGCCAACCTTTACCAATCGTGGGTAAACTTCCATTGCAGCAAATATATACACAACATATGAAGTCATGTAGAAGTGGTGGTCACTCTTAACTATGATCAGTTGTTGGTCAAGATTGTCACTAAGGATGGTTTCCCAGTCAAACCTAGCATGTCTCCCCTTTATCCTCTCATTGAGAAGGATCATCCATGGCTCTAGTTGAATTTCTTTGTGTAGCCTGTACACCCAACTGATCATGGTGACCATCATCTAGATGTCTTCCTTCATGTAACCTCTCCTCATGTCTATTTTATCAAGCTCATTCTTTGGTAGAGGTTGCATGAGGTAATCATTATTTACAATTTCGTGGGATAGCTGGATATCTTTTTTGTAGAAGTTCATCCCTTTTCCTATTGATAATCCGTACAACTTGTCTGTCCCTTTTGGTAAGTGGAAGAAGTCTTCAATATTGTTTGGCTTGAGGTCTAGCACTACCTCACCCATGTTGTTCTTAACCAATATCTCATCTATTACATAGTAATTTTCCAAAGTGACTATCAAGTTAGATGAAAGGATCAACACAGGGTGTGCCACTGCATTCACTAGTGAACATTAAACTATTGAAGTGCAGTCCTTGAATCTTTTTGTCAGTTGAGCACACTTCACCAAGTAGTGATTCCAACTGACATTCCTAATGTCAATGTCTTTGATTTGGGCATGCGGGTTTCCCATCTTGGAAGGTGTGTGGTAACCCTTGAATTGGTATTTCATCGCAGGGGACTTAACCTTTTCTGATATTCTACAAAAAGAAAAAGGACATGAATTAGTAACAGATACATGATATAAGGAAAAAGAACTGATGTGGAAGAAAAGCATGAAAACTCAAAATATCCTA
This sequence comes from Chamaecyparis obtusa, assembly GCA_027943335.1. Taxonomy (NCBI): domain Eukaryota; kingdom Viridiplantae; phylum Streptophyta; class Pinopsida; order Cupressales; family Cupressaceae; genus Chamaecyparis; species Chamaecyparis obtusa. The sequence continues at coordinate 550,345 of BSBK01005323.1, forward strand.
GAAAACAAAAGCCTAAAGGCTTCAGAAGGCATTTTCGGCATTTCAGACCTTTAGACCCAAAAGGATATGGTCCCTTCGAAATTCTAAAACAACGAAAAGGAGATTATGCACTTAGAGCTTCGGCCTTTGGGAGGGTGAAGAATCATGGATTTTTTGGTGTTGAAAATGCTGAAAAGGATGAGGTTCAATGGAGTTTATTTTTGGTTGTCCGTCAAATTTTGACACTTCAAACTGTGAAATATTTTGGGGGCCGAAACTATGAAATGCTAAAAAGTAGACTTGGTAAAAATTTAGGGGGTTTATTTTTTCAGCACTTTTGGAGTATGAAAGTGTGAAGATAGTTAGGGCTGACATGATAGAAGGTTAAAACAAGGGCATGAGCTCAAAAATGAGCTTGAATCGACTTCAACCATGAACTCAATGCTAAGGGGTCCAAGGGGACAATCCTGTGACCCCAAAGCGGCTTAAAACTAACCTAAAAGCCCAACCCTAGCGCAAACCCTAGAAAACTATCAAGAAATATAAAAGAAAATGAAAAAATAGGAGAATAAAAGGAAAGCCTACCTCAACAAAGGACTGGAGAGCCAAAAGAATTGAAGAAATGGGGTGATTGAACAACAAGAAGAGGATAGGACACAAATCATGCGCGAAAAAGATCTAAAAAAGAGATAGAAGGAAAATGCACCAAGTGAAAAAAAAGGCTCACTCTCTGTCTTATATAGGCTTCTAGTGGGGGTGATGTCAGTCACCCTCACCTATTGGTCTTTCAGACTTTTGGGGATTTCAGACCTCCGAAAGGCCAAAATTCCCAAAGGCCAATTTCTAGTTAAGGAAATTTTACTTTCGGTGTTTCGGACCCTTGGAAGTCTGAAACTCAAAAAATGTGAAACAAGGCTCTCAATTAGTAGGTACAAAGCACTTTTTCCCCTTCAGACCTTTCGCACACAGGGAACCCCAAAATTGTGAAAGGCTGAAACTTGACTAAAAAGACTTAAAGGACAGTCCCTAAGAAGGGACTAACTGACAGATAGAACTTTAAAACAAGTTAAAAGAAGGGGGGGCCTCAGCCAAGTGTCCAAAAAGGGGAGTGTGGTTGTGGAACCACAACAAGTCTCATCGAGAGATCTTGTGGTGCATAGAAGTTATAAGCTTCCAAGTGACATCTCTTAAGGTTAACAGGTTAGAATTGGTCGACATGATGAAGAATATTTTTGCACAAATTGGTATTCCATTTTTGATGGTCAAGTATTATTCAAATTAGTTAATCAAACATATCTAAGATCAAATTAATGATTATCTTGTTTTGAGTTGAGATTTCAATTTTGTTTTTGATGATTAAGGGAAAAATTGATTACATTTCCCAAGAAAGTTTTATGTTGATATTGTGAGATTGAATTAGGGATTGTGGAAGTATAAGAGCAACAAATTAGGTTTTTTTATGTTGTTGATGCATGAAATGAATTTTTGGAGTTGTGATGTGAAATTTTTGTGCGGGGTTTATAGATCTGAGTTATTGATTGGTGAAGAACAGAATGAGTGTGGAATCAGTGAAGCAGGGTATCAGATCTATGTTTTGTACTTACATAGAACTATAATTAGACATTTTTGTGTATTTTTTTAGACTGTTCATTATATATTTATCATTGTATTGATCCTTTTAAGGTAGTGAGCCCTCATGTAATGATTTGTAGCCCTTTTTGTATTGAGTAATGAGCTATAGGCAGTAAGCCTAGATACATGTATATTCTAACTAATTGTAAGACAATGTTTCTATAGAGTATTGGCTTGTGGATGTTATCCCCATTGTGGTTTTTGCCTTAATAGGGTTTCCATGATAAACATGTGTTTTATTCTTATTTACTTTATGCTCATGCATTTTAATTTTCAATTTATGGATGAAGTGGTTTGTGAATTGGGTTAATAAGATAAAATTTGATAGAATAGTGATCCACCCCCCCCCCCCCACCCCCTCTTAGTGTTCCTTCCTTCTAACATACTATAGTTTTTTTTATTTTCAAGAAGTTTAAAGAAGTTGCATTAGTTTTCATGTTGAGAGAATGAAAGATTGTGTAGAAGATTTTTTCTTTTTTCACAATTAGAAGTTTGCACAAAAAAGTAAGAACTGTCAATTGATAAAGGACATTTTTGAGGTTGTGAAAATATGAGTTAATTTGTCAATTGATTAAGAAAATGGTTAAGTGTAGAAACATTTAAATTTTTATAAGTAATGTTTAAGGCTAAACAAGCCTACTAAAACTAGGATCCTTGAGCATAGATAGTGGGTCTCTATGGAAGTTATTCAAAAAATAACAAGTCTATCACATCTAAACATGTGATTGTCTAGTTACCTAATGGGCCAAAGCTAATTTATAGAGCATCCTACTAGAATCATGAGATTTTCTATATTTGATTTTTACAATTTGAAGATTCTAGATGTTGAAGCATAAATAAAAAAATATTACAAAAGTAATCATAATTTTTAATTAAGATTAAGGAAGAGTGTTGGAGATTGTAATCCCAACTACTCAATATACTTTGCTATTTTTTCCTATCAAATCCTTATCCTTTGTATCCACAATATTTAAGATAAACACTAAAATGGATCTTGATAAATATTTGGATGGATTTTCTTTTGATTGATCAACCTATCCTTTGCAACATTAGCAGAGTGCACACATATCCTTTCTCAACCACAGGTGCATATCTTTCTATATAATGAGCATGACTCTGTATTTTTTTATTCACTATCTTGAGATTGGAACTTCATAAAGCTATAAGTAGCATTTTTTTATATGAGTGCATGAATCTAAAATGAAGTATGAGAAATATGTTGTATGTTGGAAGAAACTATGTTTGATTGTAATAGTTTATGAATGTATTAGTCAAAGATCAATAATTGACTCAGTGCTTTCAAGGTATAGTTGTATTTTCAGCAATTACGAAGAATAGTAGTGGGCCAAAAGATAGAAAGGATGCTAAATAAGCCAAGTTCGAAGGAATGTTCTGGTTCATAATAAATTCACCCATCATTACAAGAGATTTAGAAGAGATCAAAGGGTGGGCTACAATTTCAAGATCTAGAGATGCCACAAATGAAGAAGCCATAGAAAAGTCTAGAAATTGTAGGCCAATTAAAAGGCCAAGTGGCGAGAAGATCAAGGGTTAGTTGAAACTAGGAAAAAGATTATGGCTTTTAAAGAGGCCACCATATGGATGAAAAATAGTAGCACTAGAAATTTGTAATTAGGTGCTACTGGAGGAGAAGCTCTCCAATTTGAAGAAAGGTGGAAACAAGCCTGAAGAAATCACCAAAGATTTATGCCAAGGAAAACTATCACTAGACTTAAAGTTAGCATGCAACCATTAGTGAAGGGTTTGTAGAAAATAAATGAAGTATCACGAGAAATTTTTGTAATAGAAGATTGGTACTAGAAATTGGAGAATCTCTAGAATTAGTGACCAAAGAAATTGTGGTTGTAGTGACTAGATGTTGAAATTGTCACTCATAGTTAAGTGAAAAGTAGGTCAAAGATGAAAGGAAGAATAGAACATAAAATAAAGGAAAAAAAATTGTAGAAGTTTAAGTAGATATAGAAGACCTTGTTGCAGCAGAAGCCAAAGAGATTATGAAAATAATTAAAAGATTTTATTGCCCTCTTTGTAGATGCCACCATAATGAAGTTGAGTAATTTTCCTACTACATTTTGCAAAGACTTTTACTACCTATTGGAAGGATGAAATCGTCAAAAAAGAGAACAAAGGGAAGTTTTGGAATATATTGAGGGAGCCTAAAGTTGTCAAAGAAGGGAGATCCATTAGTGATTACTAAAGAGGTCAAAACCACCAACAAAATGAGAGGTATAAATCACACTTTTCTTCTTTGAATTTATGAGAAGAAAGATTGTTGTTTATTTATAAACAAAGGAAAAATTTGCCATAGTTGTATATGTTTGATGAAAGGTTTGTCTTTACCTTTGTAGCATTTAAGATAAGGAAGGTCTTTTTTTTAAGTAAAAAGATTATTTTTCCTTAAAGTAAGGCTAATGACTATAGTTTTTGATATGCAAGAATTTTGAAGTAGTAAGTTCCCAGGTTGAGAGAGTCAAAGATTGTGTACAAGATTTTTTTTGTGACAATTAAAAATCTACACAAAAAGTAAGAAAGATCAATTGATTAACGAGATCAAAAGATCAAAGGAAGATAGAATATGTTTAAGGTTGTGAAAATATGAGCTAAGTGTCAATGTATTAACACATATGGTTGAATGCAACAACATTCTAAATTTTTTTGAGCAATATTTGAGGCTAGTAGAGTCAACTAAAAATAGGATCCCTAAGCACCAATAATGTGCCTCTATAGGAGGTGTTGAGAAAAAAATGTATCATATCTGAAGCTACAATGGCTTGGTTACTGAATGGGCTAGAGCTCATGGATAGAACATCTTGATAAAATCATGGGATTTCCTAGGTTTTCATCTCTAGAATTTGAAGATTTAAGATGTTGAAAGATTAATGAAAGAGATTCTAAAAGCAATCACAAATTTGTAATTGAAATAAGGTGGGTGTTGGAAATTTTAATTTTAATTATTCAATGTATTTTTCTACCTATTCCTATCATATTTGTATCCTCTGTATTTCCACCATTTAAGAAAAACACTAAAACTGATCTTGCTAGATATTTGGATGGATTTCATTTTAATTGAACATCCTTCCCCTATCATGTCAATAGGTTTCACACACTTTGTAGGTGGTTTAAAATGATAATTATTATATGTTTTCCCTCTCTCAACTATAGGTGCATACCTTTCTATAAAGTATGGCTTGATGTATTTTGTTATTCACTCTTTTGGTGTCAATCTGCATAGAGCCATAAGTAGGAGTCTCTAATTATTCAAGTGTATGAAGCTAAAAGATAGTCCAAGGAATATGTTGTAAACTAGAAGAAGTTACGTCTGATTGTATAGTCTCTAAATGTATGAGCTGAAGCTCAATAATTGATTGATATTTTTATTGTGATAATATAATCTCTTAAGTCTTCTTTCTATAATTTGTGCCTCCCTCTTTAACCTACATCTTGTATTGGAGCAAGAAGATTAGGGAAGAATTGAATTTTCAATGAGTAAGAAGAGTGGTAGTTCGTTAAGATATAGAAAGGTTGTTGAAGAACCTAGGTTTTAAAAAATGTAGTTCAAAATAAATTTTCCCATCATCACACGAGGTCAAGAAGGAATCTAAGGGCAGACAATAGTTTGTAGGGGAACTAAAGACATTTCAAAAGAGGAGCCCACTAAAAGTTCAAGAATTTGTAGTAAGAAAATCAAAGATAGTTGGATGTGGGAAAAAATATTGTTTTTTGAATAGATATGGATGAAGAAATAGTAGCATTCAAAATTTATTTTTAGTTTTTGTTGTAGGAAGGCATAAATGATTCTACAAAAATCACCAGATATTTGTACAAAAATTATCACAATAGTCAAAGGTAAAAAATAAATGAATGATTGTGGAAAAATTTGCATAAGTGAAGATCACCATTGTGTTGGATTGGAGAGATGGGGTACTGAGAGGGGAGGGGTGAATCAGTGCCCACAAAAACTCACTTCTTAAACCTTAAAATAGGAACAGTAATAACCTTGCAAATAAATTATATCCAATGTATCATTCATTCATTTAGCTTGTAAAATTAAATAACATGAAATCAACAAAATAATCAACACATGACACAAGTATTTTGGTAACGCAGAAACCCTTGTTAGAAGGTAAAAACTGCGGTGGGGATGACACCGACAAATTCTTTACTACTGTAGATAAAAAAGGTTTTCCTGTTAGGGCTACAAGTGGTGATCACTTTTGGTGATCTTACCCTGTTAGGAGTAACATATTAGATTGATTAGATCTACCTAGTGATAGGATTTTAACAACACTACTTGAGTGTGCACTCGGTTAAGAGATTTACAAAAAGACTATTAGGTCTACTTTGTTAAGAGATTTTATCAAAACTCTATTATAATGATTAGAAAATAACAGGTAACTATTTGCTAATGACAACTCAACTTGTCTAATATAGATCAATGAAATGCTTAATAGATATCACCTTTCTGTGGGAAGATCTCAACTCTGAACTGCTCAGTAGCCTGATCTAATTCTGCTCAATCTGATTATCCCTGAATACTATTATGCTCTATCTGTCAATTGATAATCTTGAAGTTGGCTAATGCTTCAAGAACTTCTTCACTCATACATCTCCACAGCTACATCAAAATGATGCAAAATACAATTATATAGCATACTGCTTTATGCCGCTTACAAAATTAGGTTACAATATCTTAGAGAAAAACCCTAAGATCTATGGTGTACAAAAATAACCTAGATCAAACAATTACATAAGATCTTCATCGCATTTAATGAATATCTCCACAATAAATTATCCTCGATCTTGGTAAAACATTTTGTGATTCTATTGTAACTATTTGCATAGATAAATGTGCCATTCCTGATTCCTATGTCATTTACTATGATTCTTGGTAAACACTGTATATACTACTTGGTAATTATACTGGTGCTCGATATCTAGTCTGCTCAGTATTTACTGTGCTCAATATCCGTGTTTGATGCTTGGTAAAATTGCCCTGGTGCTTAGTGTAAGGATTTAACCAACTGGCTTGTAGTGTTTGTAGTTACTGACTAGGTTAACATAGGTAACCGACCGATGTCTTTGATACTAATGAAAATCATTAATTCTCACTTAGAGATAATAATCTCCCCCTTTGGCATTAGTATCAAAAATCAAAATGTATATAGATAAAATGTCTCAAAAATATTTTCTGTCTCCGCCATATACATAGATACTTAACAAAAAGTTGTATTACTCCCCCTCGGTGCATGCTCCCAGTAATGTGTAGTATACTTAGTGTTTTATATACATATTTGGCATATACATGTTATCCCCCTTTTTGATATTAATGCCAAATAAAAAAATGTATACTTATAGCTTGTCAAAAATGTGCTTATGGGTTTTCTTCAGTGATTCCAAGAGGTTTTCCCATTCCTCTTTCAAGTTGGTGAGAGCAAGTTGCTCAAGACCGACTTGAGAATGCATGTCAAAGATATTATCCAACACAAAAATTTATGGTGTTGCAACCTGTATTTCTACTTTGATAGAGTGTTTCTCAAAAAAATTTAGGTAGATTAAGAGCTCGGTTTGTATTTCAGTGACCTGATCACTGGTTCTTTCTTCTTGCTTCCTGAGATCTGCTATAGACCTCCTAAGTTATTGAACTCTTAATATGTGCTTTGCAAAAGCTTGTGGCTTAGTTATAGCTGCTTGTGCACTGGCCTTGATTTCTTGATCAATCTGTTTAAGCTTTTCACTGATCTCAATAGTGGATGTTTCCACAGAGCTTCAATAAGATTTGACTGATTAACTGAATGATAGATGTGATCTCAGTGATTACCTCAACTAATTTAACCTTATTGATTGCCACTTCTTTACTAATCTTCTCTACTAGCTTGTCTTGAATTTTGGAAACTGCCTATTCTTCTTTTCTTTTGTCTACATCGATAGCTAGGGAATTGATCTCCTCGGTTAGTGTAGCAAGTTGGTCCATTATAGGAGTATCTTCATTTATTTTGACCTCGGGTACTACCTATTGTAACATATCCCAAACATTCTCTAGTATCTCCTTGCTCTTGCACTCTTGCCTCAATTTTTCTTGTGTGGCCTTCCTTGTACACAATTCCCCATATTTCCTCAATTATTTGGGGCTAAGGGTCCTGGGGTCACAATCTGGTATGAAAATAATTTCATCTAAGGTGACCCACCCTTTTCCTTTATTATTTTTCTTCTTTTTCTTCTCAGGTTTAGTAGGTGAACTTTTAACAAAAGGTACAAGTGTCTTTACCTCTGTACTTGGTGTAACCTACCCGGTTGACACTGTGTCATCCTTCTGCTACTCCTCAGTCATCTTTGTGTCAGTTGATCATGTTGGAGCTTCTTATGTAGTGTCTTGTGGGGTGGCCTCGATTATAGTAAGGTTTTCCTTACCCTTCAATTTTGTGTTTGTTTCCTCTCCATCTTCGGGCTTGTTTGTCTCTGCTGGTATTTCTACTACTTGTTCCCTTGTTGTATCTTGTGGTTTCTCAAGGTTAGAGCCTTTAGATTTCTCTTGAGATAAGATTTCAACTACTTCAACAAGAATAGGAATCTCCCCCAGTAATGATGTGAAAGCTGACTCAGTATCTTGACCTTCATCCTATGTGATGTCAGGTACAATGTTCATATATTCATCCTCATCTCTATCATCAAGATCACCATTGGTGATGTCCTCAATGAGTACATCATTGTCATCTTTCTCCTTTATTTGGATCACTACTGGATCCTGTGCATCATGTGAACTATCCTTAATTTCTTTAGCAAGTGTTGTATCAATTACCTTGGTAAATGATATAGTTTATTCTTTTTTTTTCTTTGCTATATCATCATCAATAAGTATTCCTTTTCCTTTTGAATTTTGTCTCTTTTTAGATAGATTAAGAATGCAATCTACTCATTTTTCTCTCTTACTACAATTAGTGAAGTCTATATGAGTTGGCTAGACTCATCAACATATACTAGATTTTCATCTAAAATTTGCATAGCTTGGCCTTTTACATTAAATCTCTTGGCATAAGTATCCATAAATTCTTTAGTTTCATCAAGAGAGAAGTTAGGTGTTGCCTTAACTAGGGATTGTTCCCTCATCTTCTTCTTGGTGTCCAAGGTGTATGACCACTTCTAGTTTATTCTTTCTTCAAGTGCCTTGGGAAGTGGATTTTCAAACTCTAATGGAACTCGTTTAAAGCTTATCATCATCTGGATGATTGCTTCCTCAATTTTATTCTGATCCTCATTTGACATACTGTCAAACTGACTGAGCTCAGGATCTATGAGTTCTCCATTCTCTATGATGTCGGCAACAACATCATCAATAGTTCTATCCTTGTTACTTACAACCTTGAATTGACTTGTGTCATTTTCATTTTCTTCTTCCTCAAGGTCTTCCTTACATCTTATTAGTCTTCTTCATTTCCTCAGTGCCTCAGCTACAACCTTGGGTCCTCTCTTTTCATAGGTTTTAGTCAGTGTAGCTACCTTTGGTTTTGCTACCTTCACAGCTCCCTTTTTCTATGGTGGTGAAGCTCTAGTTGTTGACCTTGTTTGTGCACCTATCCACACTAGCAACTGCTTCTTCTTAGGATTAGGAGTGGGAGAAACTAGTATAGAATCTTTTTCTTTCTCAGACTTGGTTTCCTCACTGTCATGGTTTTTCAACCAACATTAACTGACCTTTGATTACAAGTTCAATCGATGACTCCTTAGATGAGTTAGATACATCTCCAAAATGCTCAGTTAAAAATTTCTTCATTTTCTTCACTTTTCTTGTCATTTTTCCTATGACAAGACCTATTTTTATTCTTGATTTTGCTTCTTCAAAGGTTCCAAACCTCTCTACATTCTAGTCCTTCGGCAATGCTTGTAAAGCCTTGATTGATTTCAAACCAAAATCATGATCCATTTCATATCCCATGGGTGCTAGCCACTTTGTCCTTGGCTCTACAACTTTAATCATTGTATGGTCGGTGTTCACTAGAAAACATATGTCCATCTCATACTTCTCAACTAGTGAACATGGAATCATGTATCTAAGATTCATCTTAATCTTAAAATCCTCAAAATAACTATCTATAACATTATTCACATTATCTCCCAGACTTTTCATTATATCATAAATTTTTGAAATGATCGGTGTGTGGGTAGGCCAATCTATGTGATTGATAGAAGGAAAGAATTTCTAGAGATAGAAAAACAAACATACTAATAGTGATCCAAACTTATAGGTATTAGACTTTTGTGACCGGATTTTTTTCATATTCTCTTCAACCTATCTCAGGAGTAGCTCGACAAGGTCTATCTGATGACCCTTCTTTATCATTTTATAAGCCATATCCACAGCACTACACAGTACACTGTTAAGTATGCCCAACTAAAAGAACTTATAACCTATGACATGTGCTGCAAACTTAACTTCCAAATCCACAATAGAAGCTATCTTTAATTCTCATTCATCCCATGTTGTGCCTATATTTTTTTCAACATCAGCTCGAGGTGAACTTTAAAATGCTTTGGCCTTGTCAGTTGTAGGGTAACCTGTAACCCTATTAATCATTTTCTTGGTTATCTTAACAAGACTATATAGCCAAAATGTGTCCTCATGATATCAACTTAACACAACCCTAATCCATTCATTTCTAAAGTTCTTCAAAAAATTTAGGGCATTGGTGAGTCCAATCATCTCGACCTGTTTATGCTCTAGTTTCAACTTTATATTTTCATCACACAGTGCCTAGTATGCAACATACATATCAAAATCTCTTATTTTGCCAATTTTGCAATGTATGTATGATCGAATATCTTCAACCAGTAAAACCCTAGGTGAGATGCTTGAAAAAGTGCTTGTTGAATCCATTTTTTATGCAACTTCTAGGTGTGACTTGCAATTGGGTTCACTATAGTTTGCTGACACTATAAGAGTAACTTCTTCTTCAACAACTTTAGACGTACTCGTAGTGGATGCAATTTCAACAAACTAGGTTTTTGATAAACAATGAAGAATGTGCTCACTAATGGTTCCAACTTACTCAGAATGAATGATGAATGTGCTCAGTTCAATCTGCAACTGCTTTGAGTTAGCTTGAGAGATTCTTTTCTTGAACTTTTCTTTGTGAAATTTTCGCTCTTGAAATCGCTTTGTGAAAATGAAATTAGTCTTTCGTGTATTTATAGCATTTTCTGAATTCCCGCTTAAAACTTTATGTCATTAATGTTTGACCTACTTTCTAGTTCATGACAACTGTCAGCTTGGAAAATATTGAAAACTTTCATCTGCTTAGTTAACACATGAATTTCTCTCTCTTGGTTAACCTTGAATAGTGATTACCGATGGGTAACTATTTGCTCAGTCTAACTTTTACCGACTGTGTAACTTTGTTAGCTCATAACATATAAACCACAATGCATCTTAATTCATGCATATTTGGTATGTGCTCATCATATTCAAGGAACTATATATAAAATATGATCAGTTAAAATATCAGTCCCATACATACCTATATCACCTTAAGTAGATGTACCGATGTCATCCAATCCAGTGGATGAGGTTTCACCGACATCATTACTTGACTCAGCATTCTCATTAGATGCCTTACTCCACATGGTGTTTTTGATTCTCATGATATCTGCAATAGTTTTTCCACTCTCAAATACATGTCCTTCTTCTGGTGCTTAGTCTCTACAGACCTTTCTTAGATGACCGACCTTATGACAATGTAAGCATGCCATTCCAATGCATGTCCAGCTTCATGATTTTTCAGCCCATCTTTTTCTGTAACAATTTGCTGCTATATGTCCATACCTACCACATACAATGCATTTAACCCATGTATTGTAATCCCAGACATATGAATTACCTTGTCTCTTTGGTTGATATGGTTTGGGCTTTCTTTTTTGTTTTGGTGTCCATACTTGCTTCATCTTAGCTTTGCATTCTTATACAGTGTGTCCATTTTTGTTGCAAGTATAGAAGAGTTTCTCCATGGTAGCATTGTTAGCATTCTTATTCAGTTTTTCTCTACACTCATTAGCTTGATGACCAAATTTGCCACAATAATAACACTATCCATTAAACTTAGGAGTAACAGGAGGTTTACCTTGTGCTTTGCTTCTACAGACATTAGAAGTGTGTCCCAGTTTTCCACAGTGATAACATGACAACACCTTGGGTCTTTGATTTTGATTGTTGTTCACTTGTTCTACTTGCTTGGATGATTCTCCTTCACTGGTATAGCCTAATCCATCTTTACTTCCAAACCTTCTTTGATTAGTCAAAAAATCATCCATACTTTTGGAACTATCTTTAGCCATTTTCATCATTTCATTATGTTGCTATTGAGTTTTCACTTCATTTCTTAGTCTCTCATTCTCTTCCCTAATTATTGGTACATCTTCAAGTCTTCTTAACAGTTCACCATTTACTCGATTGACTTCCTGATTCATAGTTATCATCTAATTGGAAATTTTGAAATGGTGCATGGTGAGTCTTTGTATCTCACTTTCCTTTGCTTGAAGTTGTTCAGTTATCTATCTTCAGTCTTCAATAGCTAGATTCCTTTCTTACTCATCCTATTTAGCATTGTTTTTTACTTCTACCATTCTCACCATCTATGATCCTTGACCTATTTGTAGTGCTTTCACTTGTTCGGGTAAGTGAAGATTCTTTTCAGACAAATCAGAGATTATACTTTCAGATCCATCAGAAATACTTCCTGAACTAGATCCAATGTGATCAAATACATCATCAATCTCTTCTTCATGGTATCCAATCTCATTTTTCAAAATAGCTAGGTTCTTCCTTTCAACCAGTAATTTCTTCAGTCCATCCTTGGCTTTCTTATACTGCTCAACAAACATCTACATTTGAATCTTTTGATTCTCTATTGTTTTATCAAACTTGTACCTCTCCATGACTAGACCTTTACCCTTCAATGGTTAAACTATCCAATAAGAGAACTATGCTCTGATACCAATTGTTGCATTTGAGAGATAGGGTACTAAGAGGGGAGGGGTGAATCAGTGCCCACAAAAACTTTCACTTCTTAAACCTTAAAATAGGAATAGTAATAACCTTGCAAATAACTTGTATCCAATGCATGTGTCATTCATGTTAGGAATGAATGCTAGTGTTTGGCACCCATTCTATAGCAGTTGTTGTTGCATTCATGACTATGATTGTCATTGATGTCAACACAGTGTTTTACCGAAGACTTGCAAAGAAGCAGATAGTGTTTTGATTAGCGCACGTGGTATATTGTAGTTGGAGCTATGTGACATTGATGATATACTCTTTGATATGTTATATGTCTATGGTTAAGAGAATAGATAGTAATTCTTTTATTCATGAAAGTTATGATCATTTTGGTGGAAGCAGTATTCAGGCAATGTTCCTGAGTAGCGGTTTTTGGAAATTGGATGATATCTCCTAATCACGATGGAATCTAGCTTTTTTCAGTTAAAGGGAAGTTAGAGACACATTGATAGTGATTTGGATGATAGCGCAAACTTTGAAGTCACACGAGTGAATATTTTTTGTATTTGGAAGCCAACAGTTTTATGTAATTTTGGTGTAGCATGTGGAATATTTTATTTTTGTAATTATGTGCCGACTCATTTGTAATTATTTGAGTGTGGTATAAAGGAAAGAATGTTTTTCCTTTTTTTAGTGATGATGTGTGATGCGGTGTGCATGAAGTGAAGAAAAGAGCTAAGTATGAGAGCAAAATTGTGAAGGAAGACATGCGAAGTACAAAGATCTGAAATTGAGATTTGATGTAGTAGTGAGTGCAATTTGGCATAGTTAGAGAAGAGGTAACATATTATTCTATTGAATAATGCAAAGATTATTTGGATAGTGATTTCAGTGATCTTACCCTGAAGCTGTTTGGGCAGTGGGTCCTTCTTTCTTCCATAACTCTTAATAGGGTTAGAATCTTTTAACAGGGATTCAAAATCTCCTAACATGGATTTATATGTACTGAATGTATTTCATAAGACTCCTAACAGATTCCATCCTTTCACAAGGAATATTCATATTAGTGCATCTTTTGTGGGCATCATTCCCACCGGGGTTTACTCTTTGATCAAGAGGTTCCCTAGTCAACATATCTTGTGTTATTGTGTAATTGTGTATGAATATCTTTCTATGGTTGGTAATTATATTGCTTATATGGTTTAATGTTGTTGAAGATGATAAAAATTATAATTATCTAATAACTGATTCACCCCCCCCCCTCTTAGTTATCTTGGTGGACTTTACTTTCTAACAATTGGTATCAGAGCAGTAGGTCCTTGAAAGAGAAGCTTAACAGCTTAAGGAGATCCATGGCAAATTTTAGGAAAGAAAGCCCTAAGTTTGATGGAGTAAATTTTGACAGTTGGAAAGAGAAGATGAAGACACGTCTATTATGTTTAGGACCAGGTTATTGGTTGACTACAAAGAATGATAAGACTATCATTGAAGAAGATGATCTTGAGACATGCTCTAATGATGAGAGAGATCTATTCATGTGTAACATACTTGCAAGAGAAGCACTTTTGACAACACTTCCGAAGAATGAATATAGTCAGGTAAAATGTTTGAAAAAGTCTCATGAAATTTGGAAAGCTTTGTGCTCTACTTTTGAAGGTGATGATCATGCAAAAAGAGTTAGATTACATAATTGGATATGTGCATTTGAAGATATAAGAATGTTGGAAGATGAATCTATTAGAAGCTATATTAGTAGAATGTCAGAAATTGTTGCAGGGATAAAATATTGTGGAGGAACAAAGATAGAGAATGAAGTGATATGGAAAATTCTGAGGACATTCACTCATGTATTTAAGCAGACAACACAGATGATTGAACAAGTTATACCTTGCACTATGAACTTTACAAGAGAGACTCTTCTTGGAAGATTGGAAGTAGCAAAGATGAACCTGGGGTTATCAGGAGACTTACCTAGAATGGAGATAGCATTTAGTGCTCTTAGTGTTCACCCTACATTGTCAAGAAGCATTAGTGTGAGTGAAGATTATGCTGGTAGCAGCAAATCTAGAAATGAAGAAGATAAGAAGATTGAAGAAGGTATTGCCTTGCTTGTGAAAAGAGAACCAGACAGTAAGAAAATTTTTAAATGTTGGACTAGTCAAGAATATGGTCATTTTGCATCTAAATATCCTAAGAGAGTCAAGAAGTACAAAAATAATTTCAAGCCTAGAAGATCTAAGGAATGTTATTATGCTAATGATGAAGACCTTAAAGCTAGTATTGAAATAACTTTAAGTGAAAGTGATACTGAGAATAATGATGAAATAGGATTTGTAGCAATTAAAGAAGAAAATTATGAAACTAATGTTAAGGAAGAAAAAGCCTTAGTTTCCCAAGTTGAAAAGAAAGCTGATTGGATTATAGATAGTGGTTGTTCACATAATATGACTGGAGATATGAAGAAGTTCATAAAGTTTAACAATCATGATGGAGGAGTTGTTAGAGTTGGTAACAATGCACCTTGTTTGATTAAAGGTATAGGATCTATTACTCTTGATGGAAAGACTAATACTGATGATGTTTACTTTGTGGATGGATTGAAATATAATCTTTTGAGTGTTGGACAGTTAGTTGATAAGGGATATCAAGTTTGGTTTACTGAGAAAACTTGTGTGATAAAGGATAAAGATGGAAATCTAATTGGAATAGGATCTAGAACCAAAGGTAATGTATTTCAGTTGAATCCTACTGAGATGACATGTTTGATTACTAAGATTGATGACAGTTGGTTATGGCATAGAAGGTTTTGTCATATAAACTTTCATAATATTGTAAAAGTGAGTACTACACTTGTAGTAAGGGATTTGCCTAAAATTATGAAGCCTACTAACATGATTTGCAAAGAATGTGTGATGGCTAAGCAGAAGAGAAGTTCATTTCCTATTAAGAAGTTCACATCGACAGAGAAGTTGGAGATTTTTCATACAGACTTGAGCGGTCCTACCAGGACTAGAGGATTCTATGGAGAAAGGTATTTTATGATTCTTGTTGATGATTTTACAAGAATGATGTGGATTGCATTTTTTAAAGA
Organism: Chamaecyparis obtusa; assembly: GCA_027943335.1. Taxonomy (NCBI): domain Eukaryota; kingdom Viridiplantae; phylum Streptophyta; class Pinopsida; order Cupressales; family Cupressaceae; genus Chamaecyparis; species Chamaecyparis obtusa. The sequence continues at coordinate 566,052 of BSBK01005323.1, forward strand.
AAAATCTCAAGCATTTGATAAGTTTAAGATCATTAAGAACAAAGTTGAGAATGAATCTGGAATGAAGATTAAATGTTTGAGATCTGATAGAGGTGGTGAATTTACTTCTAGAGAGTTTAACACTTTTTGTGAAGTGAATGGTATTAAGAGATAGTTTTCAGCCCCTAGAACACGTGAACAAAATGGTATTGTAGAAAGAAGAAATAGATTAGTGACTGAAGCAACAAGAGCTATGTTATTTGAGAATGATTTACCAAAGACATTTTGGAGAGAAGCAATGAATACAATAGTATATACAATGAACAGAGTACAAATCAGAGCAGACACAAACAAGACACCTTATGAATTATGGTTTGAACATGCACCCTCAGTTAAGTATTTTAGAATTTTTGGAAGCAAATGTTATATAAAGAGAGATGATGATATTGGAAAGTTTGATCCTAGAAGTGATGAAGGTATTTTTCTTGGATATTCTTTGAAGAGAAAAGCATATAGATGTTACAATAAGAGAACTAAAACTATTGTTGAGAGCGCAAATGTTAAAGTTTATGAAAAGTTTAAAATTCAGGTAAGAATGCTTGATTATGAATCTGATGAAGAAGCTCATCCTAAACCTAACACTAAAACTACTAAATTATTCTATGAGACTGACAGTGAATTGTTGAATGAGAGTCATGCTGAAGAGACCAAAGAGGAATCTAGAGAAGAATCTATAGTTGAAGCAAGATCTAAGACTATGACACTGAATAGGTATTTATCAAGACATCATCATGTTGCACAAGTTATTGGAAGTTTGGACAGAGGATTTCTGACTCAGAATAAGGTACATTTATGTTTGATTTCTCAAATTAAACCTAAATCTACTAGTGAACCTTGTGAAGATGAACATTGGATTAATGCTATGAGAGAAGAACTAGGTCAGATAGAAAAGAACAAGACATGGGAATTGGTCCCTAGACCTAAAGACAAGAATGTGATTGGAACTAAATGGGTATTCAGAAACAAGATGAATGAACAAGCAGAAGTTGTAAGAAACAAAGAAAGATTGGTATGTAAGGGATACTCACAGCAAGAAGGAATTGACTATGAAGAAACTTTTGCACTAGTAGCAAGAATTGAAGCAGTAAGAATGTTTTTGGCCTATGCAGCTTTTAAGAAATTCAAAGTATATCAAATGGATGTGAAGTCAGCATTTCTGAATGGAGAATTAGAAGAAGAAGTCTGCATTGAGTAGCCTGAAGATTTTCCTTTGACTCAAGAAGGAGACATGGTATGTAAACTAAAGAAAGCATTATATGGAGTAAAGCAAGCACCTAGAACTTGGTATGCAAGACTGGATAAGTATTTGTTAAAGTTGGGATTTGCTAAAGGAATAGCTGATAGCAATCTGTACACAAAAGAAATTGAAAATGGTTTGTTGATTATAGTTTTTTTTTTTGATGAAATTATTTTTGGAGGAGAAGATGAGGCTAGTGACAAATTTGCTGATGAAATGAAGACTGAATTTAAAATGAGTATGATTGGTGAGATGAAATACTTTTTGGGATTACAAATAACACAAAACAATGATGGTATCTTTGTAAGTCAGACAAAGTACTTGAATGATTTGTTGAAAAGATTTGGAATGGAGGACTATAAAATAGTTAGAACACCTATGGTAACTGGACATAAGTTATCTAGCATAGATGAAACACCGACAATTGAGCAGAAGAAATACAGATCCATGATTGCAGGATTGTAGTATTTGACACACACAAGACTAGATATAGCACATTCAGTTGGAATTGTAGCAAGATTTCAAGCTGAACCTAGAGAATCACATTATGTAGCAGTAAAGAGGATACTGAGATAGTTAAGAGGCACAATGGACTATGGATTGTAGTATGAAAAATCTGATGATTTTACCTTATGTGCATATACAGATGCTGATTGGGGAGGCAGTGTTGATGATAAGAAAAGCACCAGTGGAGGAGCATTTTTCCTTGGGGGAAGATTAGTTTCTTGGCTAAGTAAGAAGCAAAATTGTATTTCATAGAGCATAGAAGAAGCAGAGTATGTAGCAGTAGCAAACAATTGTAACTAGATAATTTGGATGAAACAGATGCTGAAGGATATTGGAATTAAATTTGTTGAACCTATTGTTATAAATTGTGACAATACCAATACAGTCATTATGTCTAAGAATCATGTACTACATTCTAAGACAAAACATATAGAGATCAAGTATCATGTTGTAAGAGAGAAAGTTGCTGAGAAAGAAGTCAAGCTGGAGTACATAAGCACAAAGGAACAGATAGCAGACATATTTACAAATCCTTTTCCTAAGGATAAATTTGAGTATCTAAGAGGTATGCTTGGGGTTATGCCCTAGCCTACTTTTGAGTAGTGATGCAGTTGGTTGCATCCATCCAGTAATATATGAGCCCTATCTTTCTTCTGGACTGGATGTTGGTACTTCCTCTATGGGGGAGTATGTGTATCTGAGCTGAGTCATGAGGACTCTAGTAAATGTATTTTTCTTCTGAATAGTGTCTTTTGACATTAAGTTTTTGTTGACATAGTGATAAAAAAAATTTCATTTATGTTAATGGGGGAGAAGTATGCATGAAAAACAATATGAGAGAACTGAATAGGATAACGAAGCAAGATTTGATTGATGAAGAGGATTTGAAGAAGCAGTGTTGCAGTATTGGATTTTTGGAACATTGGATGTTTTTCATCTATGTTTCCATCAATGCCAATGGGGGAGATTGTTAGAAATGAATTCTAAAGTGTTTGGCACCCATTCTATAGCATTTTTTGTTGCATTCATGACTATGATTGTCATTAATGTCAACACAGTGTTTTACCGAAGACTTGCAGAGAAGAAGATAGTGTTTTGATTAGCGCATGTGGTATATTGTAGTTGGAGCTATGTGACATTGAGGATATAATCTTTGATGTGTTATATGTCTATGGTTAAGAGTGCAGATAGTAATTCTTTTATTCATGAAAGTTATGATCATTTTGGTGGAAGCAGTATTCAGGCAGTGTTCCTGAGTAGTAGTTTTTGGAAATCGGATGATATCTCCTAATCGGGATGGAATCTGACTTTTTTTAGTTTAAAGGGAAGTTAGAGACACATTGATAGTGAGGTGGATGAAAGTGCAAAATTTGAAGTCACATGAGTGAAGATTTATTGTATTTGGAAGCTGATAGTTTTATGTAATTTTTGTGTAGCATGTGGAATCTTTTATTTTTGTAATTGTGTGCTGACTCATTTGTAATTATTTGAGTGTGATATAAAGGAAGGAATGTTTTTCCTTTTTTTAGTGATGATGTGTGATGTGGTATGCATGAAGTGAAGAAAAGAGCTAAGTATGAGAGCAAAATTGTGAAGGAAGACATGCAAAGTACATAGATCTGAAATTGAGATCTGATGTAGCAGTGAGTACGGTTTCGCATAGTCAAAGAAGAGGTAACATATTATTCTTTTGAATAATGAAAAGATTATTTGGATAGTGAGTTCAGTGATCTTACCCTGAAGCTATTTGGGTAGTGGGTCCTTCTATCTTCCATAACTCTTAACAGGGTTAGAATCTTTTAATAGGGATTCAAAATCTCCTAACAGGGATTTATATGTACTAAATGTATTTCATAAGACTCCTAAAAGAGTCCATACTTTCACAAGGAATATTCATATTAGTGCATCTTTTTTGGGCATCATTCCCACCGTGGTTTACTCTTTGATCAAGAGGTTCCCTAGTCAACATATCTTGTGTTATTGTGTAATTGTGTATGAATATCTTTCTATGGTTGGTAATTATATTGCTTATATGGTTTAATGCTATTGAAGATGATAAAGGATATAATTATTTGATAACTAATTCACCCCCTCCCCCCCCTCTTAGTTATCTTGGTGGACTTTACTTTCTAACAATTCATTCATTCAAATTGTAAAAGTAAATAACATGAAATCAACAAAATAATCAACACATGACATAAGTATTTTGGTAACACAGAAACCCTTGTTAGAAGGTAAAAACTGCAGTGGGGATGACACCCACAAATTCTTTACTACTGCAGATAGAAAAGGCTTTCTTGTTAGGGCTACAAGTGGTGATCACTTCTGGTGATCTTACCATGTTAGGAGTAACATATTAGATCGATTAAATCTACCTAGTGATAGGATTTTAACAACACTACTTGAGTGTGCACTCAATTAAGAGATTTACACAAAGACTATTAGGTCTACTCTGTTAAGATATTTTACCAAAACTCTGTTACAATGATTAGAAAATAACAGGTAACTATCTTCTAATGACAACTCAACTTGTCTGATACAAATCAATGAAATGGTTAATAGATATCACCTTTCTGTGTGAAGATCTCAACTCTCAATTGCTTGGTAGCCTGATCTGATTCTGCTCAATTTGATTATCCCTGAATACTATTCTACTTTGTCTGTCAACTAATAATCTTGAAGTTGGCTAATGCTTCAAGAACTTCTTCGCTCATACATCTCCATAGTTACATCAAAATGATGCAAAATACAATTATATAGCATACTCCTTTATGTCGCTTACAAAATTAGGTTACAATATCTTAGAGAAAAACCCTAAGATCTATGGTGTACAAAAATAACCTAGATCAAACAATTACATTAGATCTTCATCGCATTTAATGAATATCTCCATAATAAATTATCCTCGATCTTGGTAAAACATTTTGTGATTCTATTGTAACTATTTGCATAGATAAATGTGCCATTCCTAATTGCTATGTCATTTACTGTGATCCTTGGTAAACACTGTATATACTTCTCGGTAATTATACTGGTGCTCAGTATCCATTATGCTCGATGTTTACTACACTTGTTATGGGTGTCCAATGCTCAGTAAAACTGCCCTAGTGCTCGGTGTAAGGACTTAACGGACTGGCTTATAGTGCTTGCAGTTACAGACTAGGTTAACATAGTTAATTGAATGATGTCTTTGATACTAATGATAATCATTAATGCTCACTTAGAGACAACACATTGGAAAATAGACAATTGCTAGAATCAATGATTGAATAATATGTAGTATTTATACTTGTGAAGAAATATTTTTGTAGTGACTAGACGATGAAATTTCCATTCATAGTCAAGTAAAATGTAGGTCAAATCTGAAAGGAAGATTAAAACACTAATTAGAGGAAAGCATTTGAATAATTTTGAGAAGATATAGAAGATCCAGCTATAAATGAAGGCAATGAGATCGTGAAAATATTTAGAAGATTTTTGTTTCCTCTCTATTGAAGTCATCATGAAGAAGTGGAGTTTTCATTTACCCACTGCATTCTATGAAGAATTTTTTCTCCTATTTTTAAGGATGAAATAATCGAAAATAAGAACAAAGGGAAGTTTTTGAAGTTCTTGAGGGAATTTAAAGCTATTAAATAAGGGAGATGTATTAGTGATCATTGAAGAGGTGAAATCCACCAACAAACAAAGATGTACAAATCATAATTTGCAGTGTTAAATTTATGAGAATGTTTTTTTATATAAATGAAGGAAAAATTTGTCAAAATATAGTCATAATTGTTTGATGAAATCTTTTCTTTTACTTTTTGGAGTGTTTAAGATAAGAAAATTTTATTTTTTATTTACAAATGAAGTTTATTTTTTCTGAAAGAAAGAGTGATGACGATAGTATTTGATCTGCAAGAAATTTGAATAAATTGTATAAGTGTCTAGGTTGAGAGAGTGAATCTATTATGTAGAAGATATTTTTTCTCATGATTAAAAATCTATACAAAAAAGTAAGAAGGATCAATTGATAAAGGATATCAAAATATTAAAGGAGGATAGAAGATGTTTAAGGTTGTGAAAATGTGAGTATAATAATTTTTGTATTACATTTTCTCTATTCTTTGGAAATGTGATCTTTTCTAGGCCAATTGATGATTGTAATGGCTATATAAGCTTATGGACTTATTCCTAAGGGATAAGGTGGTTTTCATAATATTATTTGGGCGTAGTTTGGCTAGGTTTGAAGGGATTTATGATCATAATCAGGCATGTATGCTTGGCATGTAAGACTTCATGTTGCAGATCAATTGTAATCAGTTATCTAATAATAATCACTAAACCACTTATTTTAAGATAAATTTGTGAAGGTTACTTGAAATTTTATCTAGTTTAATCACTAAGAAGTATTAGATTAATCTCAACGTAATGGAATACATCACTAGGAATTGGATCTGCAAAAAATTCCCTCAATATTTTCAACAACCTCCCTATTTGAACTTCAGAGGCAACATTTTTCATCCCTAGAATATCAGTTATGAGAAAGCATCAAAAAATTTCTACCTCAACTTGTGAAAAAACATAAATTCAATAAAGGAATAATGCAAGAATATCTTTAGGCATAAACTGAGAGGTGCTAAATTTATGACAAATTAGATGATCATGTACTAATTCTCCCACAACACAATGAATGAGTGGAGACTCATCAATCAATAGGTCATACAGTATGCCAAGCTCATCATCCGCAAGAAGTTGGTGCCTGCAATGCAGATCACAAAAATAATGTCAAAAAAGATATATCAATTTTCTACTGAATAGTTCAATTTTAGACTAAGATTATTTTACATTTCAAGCCAAGCAAAAAAAATTCTAATTATCTGCATGTTTAAGAAAACATTAAAGGATGTGCAATTCTAGGAGTTGCAAATTTATTTTAAGAATCTATAGATTTTTCAAATAAAGGTTTACAACATTGCTAGATACACAAAACATTAACAAACAAAAATAAAAAATACATGTCAATAAAATTAAAAAATTTATGCACAAACCAAGTGATTGACCTCAATGCAATAGCCTTTTTAGAAGCTTTTCGTGTTTTATTTCTAGGAATTCAAAACTTATTTGGTATTTCTTTTGAACACATAGATTGGGACATATTATAGAGCACATAATAGGATTCAACATGAAACTCATTCTGTACCTATTTCTCCAACAAAGTCCACTCGAGGAAAGGATCTTAAGAGCATGTGAACAAAGATCGTGTGTGAATGTGAACAATATTTACAATATATGGAAAAACTGGGAGAATAATCCCTGGGTCACTACATTCATTTTCACTTTCCAAGCCTATCAAAACTTATGATAGGATTTGTATATGAGAGTCAATTAATTACAACATTAAAAGAGGGATAATATGTTCACAAACCTTTACAAAAATAAAAGAAAACTAAAATGTTTAAAATGCAGTTTGGTATACATTGATTGGAATATCACCTGTGGAGAAATTTAGAAGATAATACATACTCATAGATTGTCAATTTTGTCAAACCTATCATAAAATTGTATACAAGAAGCACTCAAAATATCATATGCCAAGGAAATTGCATGTTCTTGGACATTTACATAATTAAGAACCAAAGAATATATTGCAATACTGTAGTAAATGATTGATTCCAAGGTGAGAGAGGAACAAACCTGTTTATTTTTTTTCTTCTTGATTTTAGCTATGTTTTTAGATTTGTCACATTTGACGACACCTCCCAACACTATACTAGGTTCAATAGCATCAAGCTGAGGCAAGAAACAAGTAAAAATAATCTAGTATATATTACTTGAGAAAGAGGATAAAAGAGGTAATAATCTCCAGCATAGTATTTTCAAGTGAATTAAGTAGTACATATTACCTGAGAAAGAGAACAAAAGAGGTAATAATCTCCACAGAACTTGCATCATTAAAAAATTTGTAGGAGTTTAAGGAAAAGAAACTAGAATAATTTGAATAAAAAGGAAAATGATATCACATATGACATCAAGGTCCCAAATCTCGATCTCTGGTTGCATTGTTCCAAGTTCCAACAGCAACAAAATTTCCTCAATGAATCAATTGCCACAAATGAGAAGTGAAATTTTAATACTACTCCATAGGCAAGATCCCAAATCAACTTCAGAGATTTTTAATCCCTAGATCCTCGTTGTGAAGTAGTTAGGAATTGAAGATTTTACACCAAGTGATATTTTTTTATTATCCTAGGTATGACCAACCCTGAACTATCCTGAAGAGTTGTTAAAGAATTCCTCACATTGCCATTAGAATCTTTTAATATCACAAGGTCAACACCATCCTTAAAGTGTGAGGACAATTTATTGCCAAACATTCTCTGGGCTTATGCATTTGTATTTCCTAATAATTCTCAATAGAACAAAAATGAGTTGGTAATTAGCAAGGTTAGTATTTTAAGATAATTTTTCTCTCATCCGCGGAGAGAAGAAAGAAAAGAAATCTTGCAGTAGCAAAGTTTAAAATCAAATAATGGTAACATCAATCCAACAATTAATTTTCTCTTTTGTATCAACTGCATCTGCAAGGAACTATTTTGGTGTGCCCAACCCTTGAACAGTTTTATATAGAAATCCTATCTGTTAAAAAATTAATGCAATGTACCTTATATACTTTTCTTCTTTAAATCTGCATATACTTTTCTTACAAAACTGCTAGATAACCCCTTTTCAATGATCTTCATTTCTATATCTTCATGTGCAGATTTGTAGGTGTAAGTCTGATATACTCTTCGATTCCATCACATATTTATATCTCCTTCATATAAACTTAGTTTTATATCCTATTTTCTTTATGCCCTTGCATGAAGGGATACATTCCTTAAAAGAGAACCTTCCATAAAGACATGTTTTATAAAATAATTTACTTAAGAAATCAAACCTATTCAACTTAAGTCTATAAGAAAACATACTTGCATCATTTTATTTGATACAATCTAATTGTTCTTTCATATAACTTGCACCTTTAATTGGCAAAATTCTCTTTAATTAAATGGCATCGTGGCTCTTCTTAATGAGCCGCTGAATTCCCAATGCACCCTTCAAGTCACACCTCTTGGTTGGTGACTTTTTAAAAATCATAGTTTGGTTTATTCTTTAATGGAATCACAACTTTTTTTATTAGTAAGTTACGTGGTTGATCTGTCTCTTAAATTATTGCTGACTTCATAAACAATAATGTGTATTAGAAGATCACTGATTAAGAAGCTAACTGTGTTTAAAATATTGTTGACTGTATATCTGATGCAGAGCAGGGCATGACAATCAGACTATTGATGCCATATTTCATAACTAAAAGATTCATTCCTTCTTCAAGACTCAAAAGCATTCAAATTTGGGGAGACTTCAACACAAGGGTGATCCTTAGGCATTTCAGGACTTCAGATGGACATGAACTCGTCTCAATTTGGGTTTCCCAACAAAACTCCACTCCTTCCTCTTATAACTCAAAACTCTCCCAAAATGGGCCAACTCCTATACAAGGTCACAAACCCCCAATGAGGCTTCAATGCTTCAAGAACTTTCCCCAACCCATGAGATAATATAGACCATGTGGAAATAGCATATTCATCTCACAATTGACCCATAAGAACTCTGAATTCACAAACCCCTTGGCACACCTCACAATCAAGCTTATTTCCTAGTAGCACTTACAAATGACCAAACTAAGCACAACTTTCAAGATAGACCAGATATCCAAAAACCAATCACATTCAAATACCCTTTTGGGCCCCCTTCAACATATTGGAAACTTGGGAGAGGTAACTTTGGAACATGCTCTTCTGTAATTGACTGGTAACGCTACTCTAAGGCCTAATTAGGCTACTTTTACAAAGCCACTAACAACACTCTTGACTCCCAATCTTCAAACTACAATCCTAGGGTTTAAACAAGGCTCATAGGGTCTGAATAAATAATTTCCATCAATAGGCATGATCATCCACTCTCCATTTCACAAAACACTCACTCTATCTAGTCAATCCTAAGCCTGTTACATGAAAATATTGACTAGGGCATCAACAAAAACCACCCAAACTATGTCCCCTACCTCTTCAACTCTAGAATCATTACAAGTACATAAGGACCTTCCATTCCACTGATTTGGAGAATTTTTCACCAATAGAATGGGCTATAATGAATGGTTTTGTCCTCAAACCCTTGAAACCCTAGGCTCACAGGTAGGTTTCAAAAAATACCAATATCTCCTTCGAAACTGAATGGATTTAACTCAAACCACTACCAAAATGGAGCTAGTTCATTCCTCTATCAATTCCAATAGGAGTTAGCACATATGCAGGTCGTACAGAGCCATAAATGAGTCTGCAACAGTGACTGAACACAGAAAATGTAGGAAACAATGCAGATTTTTATAGATTTCACCTTCTCATTACATCAAAACTGATATTTGGTCGATGGAAATAGAATATTTACATGTTTTCCTAGCATCTCCAATAGTTACAAAACAAAATTTGAGTTGTAACCAACAAAACAACTTGTTCACAAGGTGACATTTTTTTGCAGAAAAAATGTTGCAATGACAACTTTTGACAAAAATAACAAATTTTTGTAAAACTTGCTATATGACCCTAAGAGGACCCAAAACATGACAAATGGTCTTCCTTGACCTTATTCCATGCCACAACATGAACCAACATGAAAATCCTCACACTAGACCCCTATTACATCAATTTGACAATGTGAGCAATTTTGACAATTTTGCACATCATTACATCCCAATGACCAAATGAGCCAACCTAGATGCCTACTAACAAGAAATGGTCTAATAAGACCTTATTACATCCAAAATGACTCAAAACATCAAAAACTCTTCATTGGACCATATTTTCTATGTAAAGCTAGATGCCCCTGCACCAATATCCAACATTGCTTTGGATTATCATAAAAGTTGACCACCTTACGTTTCTTCTTTTAATGAATCAGTTTGCTGCTTTGTATCATTGGTCATTATCATGGATTTCCATTGTAAAATCATTGGCTTTGAACAACCCGTGTGTCACATATAATCGCATGTTCATTTATTTGTTATCGCTGTCAGTTTCTTTAGTCAGACTGGTTATCACCACTTTTGACATTTGACTCCCTCCTTGATATCAATTCGCATCACTAGGAGTATGGTCAACAAATTGTTTATGAAATTTCTTGTAGGTCTATTCTATTTATGAGCATTTTAATCATATTTTGAAGCTTAAGCACCTAGGATTTTGATTTAATCCTATCATCAAATAGACTCATTCTTGGGGATACTTTGATGGGGTGTGTTATGGCTCAATTATCCCCTCTATTTGGTGTTGGAGGTGCCATTTATCTAAATTCTGATAAGATTATCAAATTAGGATGGGTCCATTACAGCATAAGTTTTCCTAAGTATTTGATGTTATCAGTTTTCTGAGAATAAAAGTATACAATTGTTTTATCTTTACCCTGTTGGATAGCAAGATCAATGCTCTAATACCAATTGTAATGTCCCCTACTGGAACTTTACTTGATTTATCCTACAATTCCCAATTAGGGTTGGGATTGCACTAGGAAATGGAAATTTAACAATCTTTATAATGCCCCTTAGTAGGAGGCTACCAATTTCCAATTGATTAACATACATCACTATCCATTTAAATCAAATTAAATTAAGAAAAAATTAATGATTCATAATACACTTGATAGTTAACACACTTAAGCTCCAATTCCTTACTTCTCTCCTAATGATCAACACTAAGGAGGATGAGGAATTAATTGTCATAGGCCACTTGGAAACCAATCTACAAGTAGGCTCCCTCACGGCTTCAGGACCCTGTCCATATTCCATCTTGGGATTCACCTACCTTGTGAAGAATTACTCCACCTCTTCCTAACAAAACCAACCTATCCTCTTAAGGGGGAAATAGTGAGTAATTGAGGATTAGGCTATGAATATACTAATATCTCATGTATTATAAATAAAATACAACTGATATATATAATTTTGAGTTCACTATTATTAACTAATTTCATTATTATTCACTACTTCCCTTATCCTAACGGAGGACGGTGGAATTATTGTGCTAGGGTGCTTGGAAACCATCTACAAGAAAGCTCCCTCAAGGTTTCAAGAACACATGTTCATACCCATCTCTGGACTTCTCGCTCAAGGTTTCAAAGATACATATCCTTAACCCATATTGGGACTTACCCATCTTGTGAGAAATTACCCAACCTCTCCCTACACAAACCCCCTATCTTTACGAAGGCATTAGCGGAAGACTAAGGACTACACCATTAATTATATTGGTCTTTTATGTATTACAAATGTACATGCATATAAGTGAAATAAGCATGATTGTCATATAAATCTCAATTCTAGTATTATGCATATATTCGAAGACCATAATATATGTATTTGAATCTGTTGTGTATTCCATTTCTTATTTAATCCAATCCGCCCCCTTTCCTCAAACAAACCTTCTTCCCTTTATATCTCTCAATGTGAGGGAGAGGTCATACTTTTTTATTATAAATGCCCTTTGGCAAGAGACACAACCTTTCACCATTAGCACCCTTGAAAGAAAGAGTGCAACTCTTTATTATTTTTTTCCTTTGAAAGGGACACAACCGTTTACAATCAGATTTGTACTTCTGATACCTCCTTTTCTGATTACAAGCCAAACACTTATTTCCCTTGATCCTTTTTGGATGCACATTTCAAAGGGATCCTTGTCCCTTCTACATCTTCCCATATAAGGGAATAGTTGTGCCTTTTCATTAGCTTGCCCTTTTGAAAGAGTCACAACTCTTGACTCTTAATTAAAATTTAATTATCTTTTATTATAGGAAATTGTTATCTTAAACTTTAAAGTAGTTTTTTTATTTATTTTCAATGATGATTTCCTTTAAATTAATATTAAATGACTTTCTTATTTACAGTTTAAACTGCTGTTAGAATACAGTTTAGGGGCTGCATTTGATGTAATTAAGACTATTGCGAATTCTCATTTTGGTGGGGACATGACATTTTCTCATTTATTTATACGGCCCTTTCATTAGAAATTGAATAATCCTAAAGTTAGAATATGTCTATTATAGTGGTATTGCATCTTTGAGAAGTAGGAATTAACCAAGTATGCCCCTGCATACACAACATTTCTAACTATGACAGTTTTTTTTAATATAAGAGATGCATACTGATTCAAAAATATAAGATTTACATTTCACCTATAATTTTAGATTAGAATTTCTAGAATTAAGAGCATTGGAAAGAACATTGGAACTCATTTTAACATTTTTGTACAATTTCTTTCAAATGGAATGTTGGGAAAAATATTTTAAAATACCACATGATAGAAGAAATACATACAATGGACCAAGAAACATTGTCATACTTCGGAAAGAAACATAACGCGATGCAGCACCAGAAAACCCCTAGATTTCAAGAGAGAATCCTACTCAAAATTTGCATTAGAGAATCATTTGCAATGTCCACAAAAAATTTAAAGCTAGTTGAGACGTCTTAATGCCCGGTGCAATAATAAGATGTCTATTCAAGGAGACATGCATAGATTTTACAAGTATTTTGTATTCTTTAGATACCAAGAAAGTACACATATCCATGTAAAGGATGTTGTATCAAAGTATTACATAAAACAAGTACCTATCTTGCAGCAAAATAGGCTACATGTGTCTCTAATTTTGTAGCTACAGCCTATCCACCCTAAACATCAGAAGAATGAATCTCAATATTGATAAAACTGATATTTTCTTAAAACCAAATGCATGCTTGGATTCAAAATGATATTGAATTCTTTTAAATTAAATAAAGGGGCTCGCTAAAAGTAAAAATTCAAAGAAAACATGCATTACACTATATAGTTGTATGTAGTCCTTCCAATCAAATAATACCAATATGCAGTAACCAATTCCCTTTAGCACACAAGGCAAATTTGAACCCCTTAAAATTGAGAGAAAGAATTTCCAAAAGATTTTGCTTACTGTTTGTCTCTCCTTGTAGAGATTGTGGGAGGGAAAACTTCTCAAATCCCTTTTGCAGGCTAAGTCGATGGAAGTGGCTCTGAGAAGATCAAGCCATTCCCTTTTCAGTTTTCCTCTGACGAGCAAGATGAACGAGCTTTGGAAAGAACCCAAATGAAGGATCAATCCATCCCTGAAATTTTATGCTGAAATCCCTACTTTTCCTCTGAAAATTTATTTCCCCTCTTTCTCCCGCCTTCCTCCACCTCTTCCTCCTGCCTTTACCTCGTATCGCGCAAATGAAAATGCATGGATATTTTGTCTTAAGTTTTAAACTAAGACAATAATAATAATTTATATTTTGATTAATAATAATAAAAATAAAAATATTAATATTTAAGATAAAATTTTAATTTCGTCTTAAAAAATTATCTTAAAATACCCCCTTATGTAGTAGTGAGCGTTGAAGAGACTAAATAAGATTTATGAGCAACAATAAGACATTGACATTAAAACTCAATCTATGAAGAAGGAAGACAGTGTCTTCATGAAAATAATCACAGATGTTCAGGAAATGATGAAACCAAATATGAATATTTTAATTATTGAGTAGGTATTCAAAAAACCTGATCAAAATAATTCTTCTAAGTTGTTTAAGAAGTTCAAGCTTGCATGCAATTCAACTAATTCCTTGAATTCAAATATGTTCAATTCTCCATACCCTAATTTTCAAATATGACATGAGATGAGGAACCAATTCAAAATAGTAAGCCATGACTAAAAATTTGTTTGATGAAAACATGCTCTCACAATAAAATGAATGAAATTGTGGAACCAAAAAGGAAAAACCCCTCAAACTATTTATTTAGTCATTTATTCATTTTACCCGATGACCAAATTGGTCATTTATTTAGTCATTTTACCCGATGACCAAATTGGTCATTTATTTAGTCATTTATGTTCCAAATATGATCAATTTTGGTCATGTGACTAAAAATTTTAGTCACGTGATTAAAAGTTTTAGTCACTTAGTCATTTATTTGCCAAATTCTACTAGTGCATGTTTCTGTTGTCTGGATCAATGAATCCTTTAGGTTGTTCTATGTAGACCTCTTCTTCAAGTATACCATTTAGAAATGCTGACTTCACATCCATTTGATAAACCTTAAATTTCTTGTGTGCAGCATATGAAAGTAGCATTCTAACTCCTTCCAATCTAGCAATAGGTGCAAATGTCTCACCATAGTCAATGCCTTCTTCTTGTGCATATCCCTTGCATACCAATCTCGCTTTATTTCTTGTCACTTCACCATTTTCATTTAGTTTGTTTTTGAATATCCATTTAGTACCGATAACATTCTTATCTTTAGGTCAGGGTACTAAGGACCAAGTTTTGTTTTTCTCTATTTTTTATATTTCCTCTTTCATTGCATTAACCCATTCTTCATTCTCTAATGCAACTTTCACATTCTTTGGTTCAAATTCACAAACTAGACATGTACCTTGTCTTGTTTTGCTTCTTGTCTACATTCCAACTTGTCTGTCTCCAATAATTTGTGTCTCAGGATGATGTCTTTTGACAAAACTAGCCAGTACTTAGTTTCTTCTTTCTTGTTCATCCTATTCAGGTTCATGTGCTTTCTCGGTAGCACCATCTTGTTCGTCGGTTTCCCTTTCCTGTTCCTCGGGGTTATTTTCCTGTTGACTGGTTATCACAGGTTGTGACTTTGGTATATAATTAGGAAGTTCAATGTAAGTGAATCTACCATAGTCTTCTGGTTCCTTTCTTTCTTCTATGTTCTTGCCATCAAACTCATCAACACAGACATTAGTACTTTCAATCATCTTATTTGTAACCTTATTTAGACATTTGTATGTTTTACTCTTAGTAGAATATCCTAAGAATATTCCTTCATCACCTTTAGAATCAAATTTCCCATTCCTCTCATCTTTCAGAATAAAACATTTGCTTCCAAAAATCCTAAAATAAGTTACAATAGGTTTGTGTCCAAACCATAGCTCATAAGGTGTCTGGTTGGTGTCCTTCTTCAGTTGTACTTGATTAAGCACATATATAGTTGTATTGATAGCTTACCTCCAATATGTCTGAGAAACATTCTTTTGTATCATCAATGTTCTAGCACAGTCAATGATTGACCTATTCCTTCTTTTAGCCATCCCATTCTGCTGAGGTGTTCTCGGTGCAGAGACATGTCTCTTAATACCATGCTCATTACAGAAATTAGTAAATTCATCAAAGATAAATTCACCTCCTCTATTGGATCTTAATCATTTTAATTCTTTTCCAGTCTCTTTTTCTACCTTTTCCTTATACCACTTAAACATCTTAAATGCTTCAAATTTCTCTTTCAAGAACATAACAGTCATCAATCTAGTATAGTTGTCAACAAAAAGAATAAAGTATCTATCACCATAATAGCTTTGAGTTCTCATAGGACCACATAGGTCAGTATGAACCAACTCAAGTATCTTCTTTGTTGAGTAGTCTTTTCTCTTAAAACTAGACTTAGTCATCTTACCTTTCTGACATTCATGGAACATAGCATGATCTAGTTTTGACAAGTTAGGCAACCCTCTAACTCTTTTCTTCTTACTAATCTTGATCATGTTATCAAAATTCACATGACATAACCTCTTATGCCACAACCATGCATCTTCATCCTTCATTAATAAACAAGAAGACTAATCAATATCAAGATAAAATAGATTACCTCTAGATTGTGTACCGGTTCCGACAAGTCTTCCTCCATTATCATTGACTCTTACCTTTCTGCTCTCAAAAGAAAGTTGGTGGCCTAAGTTATTCAACTATGCCACACTTAACAAATTATAGTTCAGTCCATCTACCCAATATGCATTTTCACATTTTATTCTATCATTAATCATCAGTGAACCTTTACCTCTCACCATACAAGGTGCATCATTTCCGATTCTAACAGATCCTCCATATTCATCAAGTAGATCAAATTTCTCTATATCACCAGTCATATGATGTGTACAACCACTGTTTATGATCCATGTATTATTTTTTCTTACTTTAGAGATTAGTGTTGTTTCTTCATGTTTCTCTTCTTCCTCTGAATCATCTTTCATAGGAACAAATACTACTTCTACATCATCATCAATGTTAGATTCAGATTCAAATTCTTTGGCTATGTAACATACCTTTTTCCCTTTGTCATAGCTATCTTGATTATCTCTATTGTTGTGTTGGTAGCCTCTGTTGACTCTTCTCCCATAGCTTCCTTTGGATTGGTCTTTAGATCTATCATCATCTTTCTTATTCAGACATCTAGCAGCGATGTGGCCAACTTCTTTACAATTAAAACATGCTAAAGGTAACTTGCCTCTATACCTTCCCTTAACTTTGGGCAATCTTCTGGCCATAAGAGCTTCAAGCTCATCAAGTTCATCATCGGTATTACTATCACTATCATTATTCTTATCATTCATGCTACTAGACTTACCAATCTTCAAAGAGGACATGAAAGTGAATTCAACAAAAGCTACAACACTATTGTCAAAATTATTCAATTCAAAGGTTGTAAGCTTACCGATCAGTGTTTCAAGAGTAAGGTTGGATGTAGCTCTTATTTCATGAATTGCAAAGATTATGATCACATAAACTGATAGCAAAGTTCTGAGAATCTTGCTTATCATTGTTTCATCATCAATAACTCCACTAGATGCTCTAATAGCATGTACTACCTCTTTTAGTCTGTTTGTGTATTGCACAATGTTCTCACCTTCTTTCATCTTCATATCATCAAATCGACCTCTTAGGCTTTTTGCTCTGGCTCTCTTAACATTTGCATCTCCACTATATATTAGATTTAGCTTGTCCCACATCTTCTTAGCAGTATCACAACCCTTGATGTCTTCAAATTTGGCATCAGTACAAGCAGCAGCAAGTTCCATCATAGTAATATTGTGTTCATGCCTATCCTTCAGTTGATCAAGAGTTAAGGGACTGGTGGTTGGTTCAATGTAGCCATTCTCCATAAGTTCTAGTGCAAAATTCCAAATTCCAGATATGTGTAACTTCATCCGACTTTGCCATACCGTGAAGTTATCTTTGTTCAACTTTGGCACTTTCCTATTATACATCATAAGACCTTTTTGCTAGAGTCCTTAAAACTCTATTCTAAGCAACCATAGCTCTGATACCAATTGTTAGAATAACTGAGAGGGGGGTGAATCAATTATCCAGTGTCCCAAATCAAAATGTATAATCCAAAACAAATTCTTCAACTTCTACTACTCTGTAAACATAAAATAATTTCACTGTCTGTGTTTTTTTACCGATTGTCAGTCTAAACTTTATAACAGTTACCGATCAAATCTAGCATGTAATATGAAAAGTATGATAACAAACAAATATCACAATCAACACATAACACATGAGATTTAACGTGGAAACCCTGTGAAGGGAAAAACCACCTGGGACTAGCAACCCAAAATTGTTCACTCTTTTGAAGTGAGGTCGGTGAAGACCCAACCCTGTTAAAGGTTACAAACACACTGTTAGGTGTGACCTTGTTAGAGGATTTTAGACAAAAAGTTATCATCCAACTAGTAGTCACTCTGGGGTTGACAAGATAACAATGTTCACTCTATGAATGAAACATCAAAACACTTTCATAGTCCACTCGGTTAAGAGATTTGACTGTGTACAATGGTTAAATATGTAACAGTAGATGATCTTCCTTGAAACAAATTCAATTGCAGTTTACAGATCAATGTTCAGCTCATTCAAATCTTTCTAATCAATATACCACTTCAGATTCAATACTATATCAACTTACTGTCCATTGGTAATTACTCTCTGTAGCTTGGTAATTGTTCTGCAGCTTAGTTTTCATTAACCAATATGATCAAAATGCATGAAAACTTGTTCACGTGATAATTCTACAATATCTTCTTCTTCCAGTGATGTTTCAAAAATGAAACCAATGTCTCTTATATAGACGAGTAAATCATTTTCATTTCCTCCATTAGATTTTGTCGCTTAATCATATTCATAGATTTTTCTACTTTAAGCTTCCTCAGCTGATGTGTTAGTAACATGTTTCAATCTGCTCCATTAGATCATTCTTTATTTATGTTAGCCATCGATCTTCATAACAAATCTTATATGTTACCTTGATTTCATACACTTTATAGCTCATCACTTTATTGGCTAAACTGATCATTTAATTCCTTTCTATTTTTCTCGGTTAACAAAGAAATGCATCAGTGAACACAAGCTTGGTTAACACTAAACTCGGTATACACTACATTCCATCAGTGTATACGAGAATGCTTTATTTACCGATAACACTGCTTTGTGTCTTTCAGCTCTATTCTTCATCATAGATGAATGCAACATAATAAAGTCAATTTCATCAAGTCATAGACTCATCAACAAGTTACTCAGTGTATTCCTTATCCTCATCTGATATATACATCTTTCTCATGTAGATATTTATGTTATTCATCTCTTTCTCCTTTCTTCAGATGTGTCGGTATAGTAACTTACAAGATAAGTACTATCAAGCTAGTTGACATCAATGACAACATAATATTGATTTAATCATCTTGCATATCTAATCAATGTGTGTGTGATTTTTGTACCCAATCTGTAGATACAACACTTCAGTAAAACATTAGAGGTTAGTTAAAATTGAAATCATGCAATAATTGAAAAACTAAACTAACCAGGTGATTTACTGCCTTCTAGTAGATGCAAGTATGTATTCTTAGATTGGATCGAGATTAGTGACCTTGATGACAACTAAACGAAGGATTTGAATGCAAAATCTAGATATGAATTGAATGCAATTTGTTTGTTTTTTTGGATTTTCTATGCAATTATGATAAAACTTGATATGAATCTATGATATGTAAAAACTGATATGATATGCTAATCTAGAAATGAAATTCTAATATGATATGCAAGGCTATGTAAAATAATGATGATCTCACAAACTCGAATTCCCAAGATGATTCTTCAAGCTCCAATTGTGCAAATTCTTCAAATTTGATATGCTATGATTCCTGTAGAGTAAGTTTGCAAATTCGTGAGATGATTTGTGAAGAGCTAAAGCCTTAATTTATAGAAATCTAGGGCTTTGGAGGTGCATGAAAAAAACCCATAAATCACTCAAATAACTCAGGTTGATTTTTGAGTTATTTTTAAATAAAGGATAATTAACTCACAAAAACATGCAAAAGTAGAGTTCAACTCAAAATAGAGTTTAGCTTTAATTGATAATTGATAGTTATCTACTTTTATGATTGTGCATGTTTTATTTATGAATTAATTTAATAATAAAGTGGTTTATTTCCAACTTAACTGATTTTGAAAAATAAAACAATTGATTTATGGGTTAATCAATTATTTTTCAAACTTTATTCAAAAACAATATTATTTAAAAATTGACAACTTGCTTTAATTAATTAAATAAGAATTTAATCAATTATTCATAGGATTTTGGATTTATTGTCAAAATTAAATAATACAATTTAGGAATAAATAGAATTATATTTAATTAAACAATTAAGTGGTAGTATTAAATCTAATTAATTAAATATTTAGAATATTCAATTAATCAAACTTTAGGATAAATAGGATTTATCACCAAATAATCATAAAATTAAAGATAATTATGATAAATAGGAATATTGCTAGGAATATTCCCTGATGCAAATTTTAGGATAATCAATTAGGATTCGATGATGTTCAGATATGCCTTAGGTTAGGACTTTGATGTCGATTTTGTTTGATATGTTGATGTAGGAGGTTAATGAACCTATAGCCCATTTTTGGGGTATTACATTTTGCCCCTCTTTGAATTACTGTGTGAAGCACAGTGGTTCAAAGATAGTCTGTGTATGATGTTGAAACTGATGTTTGAAATTGATAATGATATGAAACAGAAGCTGATTGAAAGATTTGATATGAAGATAATAGGTCCTGAATGACCAAAGATAATGTTAACTATAACAGCAAATGAACCGATGATTGCGAAAAAGTGTCAAAACACCTGATTCCGAACCTTATGATTGCGAAGAAGTGAGTGACCAATTCTAGACCCGATTGTCCTTATATTGAATCACACTGGTATCACATCCGAACCCTTCAGTTTCTGAAGAACCAAGGAAATAACACTAATTGAACTGATAGTTGCAAAAACTGATACAATTTACAAGATTAAGAGAATACCACATTGATATGGATCTCGATGAATCTAATATGCCCCGAGTGATGATTGATTTGCCCTGAGCGATGAGGTCTTTTGATGCATCAGCAACTAGACATGGTTGTTTGTCTCAATTACTGAGGAAAGATATGATTTCAATAAAGATATGATTACAGACTTTGAATGATGTGCAATACCATGCCCCCTTCGGGATTAAAATTGAAATCTGACAATAAAAGTCAGCGTTATGGTTTAGAAGCATGTTAATTGATTTGAGAAGTGGTTATACACGTTCTACATCATTTAGAGGTCCTGGAGACCAAGTTTGACTAGGTGAAACCATGAGTTGACCATAGTTGACCAAGTTGAAATTCTGATAGTTTGATGTAAGATAATCAATTAAGTTGAATTCTAGATTTCTGTGATGATAGAAGGTTGGTTATGCAAGTAGTTAATAATATGAATGATCTCAGATTTCAATTTTGATCCCAAAAAAGGATTCTACTTGCTATTTCATTGGATGGACCTTCGTGTAAGATTCAGCTCTTGTTAGATTTGAAGATGTGATTTGAAGAATCATTTTAAGCATTGAAGTTTATTTAATCAACCATTGTGAGATCATGCAAACATGCAAAGATGCAAAGAGACATGCAGAATGAAATGCAACCTAAGACCTAGGACCTAGTCACTGATCATGTGTCGGTCATTCTCATCATTGAATTTTTAGGTAACTGGATAAATCAATACAATGCCCACTAGTTATGAAACCATAGACATATGAATATTGATTTTTATGCACAGGAATCAATACAACATCCACTAGTCAATCAACCATAGATATATGAATATTGATTTTGTTTTTGGAATGTCGGATTAGATATAAGCACCAAGGCACAAATGCCAGGATGACCTGAATATCATGTCCATTTTGATATAGAAATTTGTATAAGCATCAAAACATAAATGTCATGATGACCTAAATACACCTTGCATAACAAACACATCAAACAATCAAGAGATCATTCTAAATCCAATGTGAATTACCCATAGTGACCCTTTATCGTTCACATCCTTAGGAAAGATCATGTTTCACAGTAGGAGAAAGAACTCACTCAAAAAGACAATAGTTAGATCAAACTTTCTTGAATATTTCGGGTATCAATGGTCGAGGTACGCATGGCCATCCAATTCAAGATAGAGGCTCTTACAGTCGGACACCATTTCAATCCAAAATTTCCAAAGTTGTTAGATTTTCAAATACACGCAGAAGACAAAGAAAAGATTATGCCCCCATTCATCACTCTCTAAATCCTGTAAAGGACATCATCAAAGAGCTCAAAGGACACAATATGCAAAAATCTCAATGTGAATCAGTAAGCATACAAGGAGATAAAAGCATGAAAAGCACAGATTGGTTTCAGTTTGTGTTTGATTGCATTGTTGTAGATGCAAAATTCTTTCTGGAGACGAGACTGATTGACTAACTCAAATGAAGCTTCTAAGGACTCTGACTAGATATGATACATCTAAGATACATTGAAGGCCATAGGATATGACTTTGATTGCCCCCAAGTTTGAACATTGATAGGATACAAACACTTGAGCAGATTGGTGTACAGACCGACTTATTGAAAATAGGAATATATATAAACTAAAGTAGGACTAAAAGCTGGGAAAGACTAAGATTGTGTTGATAGATGGAGCATTTTGAACAAGTGGCACCCGTTTTCTGGGTTTTCACCATCTTGGTAGAGATTCTATTTTTGCTACCAAGGAGCTTGTTTCCAAGTTTTCACCAAGGCACTTTTTCTTTTCCTCATTTTTTTTGTATTTTTCATTTTTTACTTTTTTTGTGAATCAGCAAGGCGCCTATTGCTAGGTTTTCACCAAGATGTTCATTTTTTCAGGACTTTTTCAGATTTTTAAGATTTTTTTAGGACATTTTACCATAGACAAAATGCCTTAGGCATAGAATTTCTTTAGATGGAGAATGTTGATTGGTTCTCAGAGCTATTCTCCTTCAGTCATTGAGAGTTGATAGGCACTAGAGCCAAAAGTAGCAGTGATAACAAAGGGACCCAGCCAGTTGGATTCAAACTTCCCCTTGCGTTCTCTATGTGATTTATTTTTTGGATTCTCTCTCAAGACTAGATCACCAACCTGAAATTCTCTGTGTCTGACTTTCTTGTTGTAGCCTCTAGACATTCTCTTCTGATACACTCTGAGATGATCATACGCTGCTTGTCTGCATTCATCTAGTAGTTCCAGTTCTTGTAACCTAGACACTCTGTAGTCATGATCAGTTACTAGACCATGCATTATGATTCTTAGTGATGGGATTTCAACCTCAATAGGTAGTACCGCTTTAGACCCATAAACTAAAGTGAAAGGTGTAGCCCCAGTAGGTGTTTTGATACTTGTTTTGTAGGCCCAGAGAGCTAGATTGATCATGAGATGCCAGTCTCTTCTTATTTTATTAACTGTTCGATGCAAAAATTTCAACAGATTCTTATTAGAGGCCTCAGCTTGGCCATTCCCTTGAGGATAGTAGATAGAAGACCAATGTTGAGTGATCTTGAACTTGGCACATAAATCATCTAGGTCTTTGTTTTTGAATTGTCCCCCATTATCTATGATTATAGAATGTGGGATCCCATATCTACATATGATATAGTTCAGGATGAACATAGATATTTTCTTTCTAGTTGCTTGTGTTAAAGGGACTGCTTCTACCCATTTTGTAAAATAATCTGTAGCTGTGATTATATGGGTATGTCCATTAGAAGAGTGAGGATGAATGGATCCTATAAGATCAAATGCCCATTGATGGAAAGGCCATTGTGTTGTAAAGGGAATTAGATCTCTCTCTGGAGCATGAATCAAGTTGCCATGTACTTGACACTTTTGACAATTCTTAGCAAATTTGATAGCCTCTTTCTCCATTTCAGGCCAATAGTACCTAGCCCTAATAAGTTTTTGAGCTAGTGTTAAACCATTCGAGTGTGACCCACAAATACCTTCATGGACTTCCTCTAATGCACATTGAGACTCTTCTCATTCTAAACATCTAAGTAGCATACCATCTAGACCTTGTTTGTAAAGATCATGACCAATGATGATATATCAAGATGCATTACGGATAAGGTATCTCTTTTCATGGTGGTTGAAGGTATCGTGAATGATTTGGTCTTGGAGATAGGAAAATAGGTTTTTGTATCTGGATGAATCATGACCTACAACAGTGCAAATCATGCAAGTTTTAGGGGAGTCATATGCAGGATAAGATAGTGCTTCCACCAGGAACTCATAGCGTAGCTCATGTTTAGGCTACTATAATAAAGTAGATAGTGTTGCCATTGCATCGGCAGCCTTGTTCTCCATTCTAGGAATTTGCTCAAATGTGATAGATATGAAATACTTCTTAAGATCATCTACCATTCTCTTGTAAGGAATGAGCTTTTCATCTTTAGTTTGGTACACATCATTGACTTTATGGATAACAAGTTGAGAGTCTCCATGAATGTGTATCTCTGTTATTCTCCACTCAATTGCTAGTTTCATGTCATTCAAAAGGGCTTCATATTCTGCAATATTGTTTGTGCAAGGGAACTTTAATCTGAATGCTTTTGGAATTGAGTATCCTTGAGGAGTTATGAACAATATGCTTGCTCCAGATCCATTCTATGTGTAGGAGCCATCAAAGAACAACTACCATTCTCTAGAAGAAATAGTCATGATAGAAGAATCTAAAAATTCTATTTGCATTGGTGTATCATCAATCATAGGTGCATCAGCCAATTGATTAGCAATTACCTGTCCTTTGATAGCTTTTCTTTCCACATATTCAATGTCAAATTCACTTAAGAGCATGACCCATTTGGCTAATCTACCCGTGAGGGCAGCTTTGCTTAGTAGGTATTTTAGTGGATCAATTTTAGCTACCAATTGAGTGGTATGAGCTAACATGTAGTGTCTCGGTTTTTGTGATGCAAAGATCATAGCTAGACAAGCTTTCTTAATCATTGAATAGTTCTTTTTGTAGGCCACCAATGTTATACTGATGTAGTATATAGCTCTTTCCTTTTTATCTTCATCATGATGTGCTAGCAATGCCCCCAGTGATGTATCTATTACAGAGACATATAAGATCAATGGCTTCCCATGAATAGGAGGCATTAAGATAGGAGGATTTGATAGATACTGTTTGATATGATCAAAGTGTTTCTCACATTCTTCATTCCATGTAAAGGTCACACCTTTATGTAATGTTTTTGTAAATAGTTGTGATATGTCCGCAAGCTGTGATATGAATCTTCTGATAGATTGAACTCTTCCTTGCAATGTCCTCATTTGACTGATATTCTTCAGGGGTTGCATCTCCATTATAGCCTTTACTTAAGCTCGATCAACCTCAATACCCTTCTTTGAAACTATGTACCCTAAGAGTTTTCCAAAAGTGACACCAAAAGCACACTTCTTAGGATTTAGTCTAAGACTAAATTTTTCCATTCTGTCTAGTATCTTGCTCAAGTCATTTAGATAGTCAGCTCTAATCATAGATTTTGCTAAAGTATCATCCACATAATCCTCCATAGTCCTATGCATCATGTCATGGAAAATAGATGTCATGACTCTTTGATATGTAGCACCAGCATTTTTAATCCCAAATGGAATAACATTCCAGCAGAAGGTGCCCCATGCACATGTGAAAGCAGTTTTCTCTTGATCCTCTAGAGCAATTTTTATTTGGTTATATCCAAAAAAACCATCCATTAAAGAGTACATCTCAAAACCCACAGTCATGTCCACAATCATATCAATGTTAGGTAGTGAAAAATCATCCTTAGGGCATGCTCTATTTACATCTCTAAACTCTGTGCACACTCTGATTGATTTATCTGGTTTTGAAATAGGTACAATATTAGAGATCCACTCTGCATAGTCAATAACTCAGATGAATCTAGCTTTTAGGAGCTTCTCTAACTCAGCTTTTACCAAGAGTGCAACATGAGGATGCATCTTTCTCAATTTTTGCTTGACAAGTTTGACATTTGGAGCTATAGATAAATGATGCATTATAAGATTAGGATCCAACCCTGGCATATCTGAATATTTCCATGCAAAGTTGATCTTCTTCTCTGTTAGGAATGTTGTAAACTTTTTCTTCTCTTCTTCTGATAAAGATTGTGCTATATGAATCAACTGTGGTTCTTCTGTGGTTCCCAAGTTGATGGATTGAGTGGGCTCAATTAGAACTGGAGACCTATCCTATAAATGAGTTGGAAGGACATCAAATATCTCATCCTTATGCTCCTCTGAGAGGTTTTCACCTTTGGATACATCTTTTATTTTTACTTTTGTAGGTTCTGAGACTGCCACAAAATGGTTTTCACCCTCAGAACTTCTTTTCTTTTTATTCTTATTCTTATTTTTCTGACTAAGATACTTGATGTCTGACTCTGTCATGCTAATGTTTGGTTCACTGATGGAAGTCCTCATAGGCTCAACTACATTTAGGTAGTAAGCAAGGGCATAGTCATTTGAGAAGGTATAAATACCATGGCTTGGATTTGTGGAGGTTTGATCAATAAGTTCTGGATATTGGATAGTCAAAGTAGGGAAAGATTGGGAGATAGTGTTTATGGATATGGATATGTCATCATTGGTCCTAACCCAACGCTCGAGTTCAAAGGTGATATTACAACTTAAAACATTCAATTCATGAATAGGCTCAATGTCATCGTGGGAGTCCAATTCAATCATAGGTGGATCAGACTCGATAGGTTCATCATTTCATTCTAGACATACATTGGGTTGAGTTGCACATTGGTGAATAACATCAACATGTTTCTCTATGATAAGCTCATCTGGTTCTAGAATGACTCCCCATTCATAGTCATTAGATTCATCTTCTAATTTAGGATCTCTAGGAAATCTTAGAACATGAGTAAAGTCAGGGTGAATACCCCAAGAAGGGTTACCCTCAGATTCAAATTTGTATTCATACTCATGGGAATCTATCTCAGAATAGCTACCACCTTCCTCTTGGTCTATTTGATTAACTTCAAGATTAGCTAGTTCTTGTGTAGGAACTATCTCTTGCTCTATAGTAGGTTCTTGTGTTTCTACTACATTGATTCTTCTGATAGGATCATCTTCTGTCTCAAGAAGGTCTTTGATCTCTTTAGGAAATTTTTCATAAGGAATGAGTTATGAGCTTTCTAAATCACTATCTGATGGTTCTGTGTCTTCTTTCTTAAGAAGGGCTTCTCCTAGTATGATCTGCTCTATGACATGAGAGCAATTTCCTTTGAGGTGGAAGGGTTTCTTTTTAAATCCTAAGCCAACTTTGTCTTTATTTTCTCTACCAATATGTGGGATAGGTACCTCAAGACCTTTCCCTCTGACTCCTAGAGGTCCTTTACCTAAATATCCCATCTTAGCTATCAATTTATCTCCTAGACCATATGACTTAGAAGGGAGTTTCGATACTGTAGAGTCACTAGTTTGAATATCATGGGATTCAGATTCATCTTTGTATAGCCATGCAAGCACAACTTCATCTTCTTCAAATTCTTTCTTGGAGACTTGTTTTGCTACAAAATTCTTTTTATATACCTCAAGGTGTTCTTTAGAGTCTGGTTTGGATTGTTTCAAAGATTGGCCATAAGACTTAGGTGAGATAGGGAGAGATGTCAAAGATAAGACTGGCTCGATAGTATATTCTCACATACTATTTTCTTTGATATTAACATCTTTTTCAAGATCTTCCATTTTAGATGTGGATGCTTCTTTAGTTGGTTCAATGGAAGATTCTGTGTTATTAGGCACAAGCTTATCTGCACTTTCCTTCAAGGTATTGCAAGTAGTGGATATGTCTGCTGGAATAGTGACCTCTACTCCTTCATAAGGAAATTTTAGACATTGATGGAATGTAGAAGGAATAGCTTGCATTTAATGTATCCATGGTCTCCCTAGAAGAATGTTGTAAGCCAAAGGTAGATCAAGGACTTGACATACAGTATCCCTGATAACCAGACCTACTCTGATAGGTAAGACAATGGTGCCTTTAGAAGATCTTTCTTGTTCATCATAGGATTTTATAGTTATCTTCTTTCTAGGATCAATAGCCATTTCTAAAAATCCCAATTGTGTGATCAAGCTGTAAGAACAAATGTTTAGGCCAACACCTCCATCTATCAACACACGTTTGACTCTACAGTTCTAGATCAAGACTTCTATATGCAAGGGCTGATTATGTGGGTGACTCAAGGAGTTGTCATCTTCCTCTGAAAAGGAGATATATTGCAGAGATGTAAGATCTCCAACCATAGTTTGGAACCTATTTAAATCAAGGTCGTCAGGAACATTGGATCCGAGAAAAGCTTTATCTAGAATGGCTCTATGAGCTGGAGATATTCGAAGCAACTCAAACATGGAGATTTTTGCATTAGTGTGTTGGAGTTGTTGAACAATGCTATAAGATGTTGGTCTTGTATCTTTAGAATTGGAAGATTTAGAAACAACCTTCTATTTGGAAGTGGAAGAAAGATTGAAGGGCATCTTAGGGACATTTAATGAATCTGGGATTTGTCCGTTTAGATGTGCCTGAGCTTGTGATCTAGTAACTGCATTAGCTAAAGAATGATCTCTATCTCTTCACACAATTGTGATGACATCGCAATGTTCAGAGAGACAAGGCTCAACCATGTTGATAATAGCATTATTTCCAGGGTAAGCATAATTGACCTTTACCCCCATATTAGGTTGAAGATGAGACTTCTTGACCATGTTTCAGAAATGGTTCTGTAAATGTTGTATGATCATTATTGCTCTTATGATTTTCAATGGTGATATCTCCCTTATCAATTAGATCTTGAATGGTATGTTTCAAGCATAAGCAGTTATTCATTTTGTGACCTTTACTTTGATGGAAATCATAGAATTCATTCTCTCTCCACCATTTTGGTTTAGGCTCAGAATCAGGTGGGTGGATCACAGGCAAGGAGATGATGTTATTAGCTAGTAGAGTTCTCATGGTTGATTCCAAAGATTCTCCAAGAAGAGTGAATGTTCATTTATTATCAGCGGGCCACTTTTTATACTCTGGCTTCTTTTGAGATGATTCAAGCACCTTTTGTTCTGAAGCTTTTATGGCTTGGGTACCAATGGTTAGATTGAAAGCTAGTGCCTTTGATGGGGCATGAATAGTATCAACAACACCATCTATGACGATGCCTTTATTCTTGTTCCAATTTTTTTTTTGTCTTTAGAACTGGATCCTGATTCGTACTTGTCTTTTTGAAGTGTGATTTCTCCTTTTTTTACAAGGAATTTTTTTATTTTGATAGCATTGTCCACCATCTTATCAAAGGATTTATGATCTTGCATTTTTAGAGGATAGTTGATTTCTAGAACAAGGTTATTGATGAAGATTTCCAATTTTTCTATTTCTGGAATAGGTCTAGCATATAGAGAGAATTTCTTCCTCCATCTCTTAAGAAATGTTAGGAATGGTTCCCCTAGATACTGCTTGAGATTACATATATCAATCATGGTGACTGGATGTTGAATATTGTAGGAGTATTGCTGATAAAACAATTTGATCAACTCCTCGAAAGTTTTGATAGTAGAAGGCAATCAAGAAAACCAATGAATGGCTACTCCTCCCAAAGATCGAGGGAAGAGATGCATCAGATAGGTGGTTTCATGCATGAACTCCATTGATTATGTATAAAATTATCTGACATGATCTTGAGGGTTAGAGTGTCCACCATACTTATCATACTTGGGCATCTCCACTCTTTTTGGAAATGGTGGCATATACAAGTATTTGTCAAAAGGAAAAGGACATAGAGCTTCCATGGAGAACTCCTTGGGTTCCTTTTCTTTCTCAAGGCTATTAAGTTTGACTTGCATAGCATGCATCTATTTCATAATAGTTGTGAGTGGAGTTTCTTCCTCATGTGTAATGATATTTTCCACATTAAAGTTAGGAGGAAGTTTAGCTCCTTGATGAGCTAGCTCTAAAAAGTATGTTTCTCCATCTTCTTTCAAGAAATGCTTCATCATTTTCTTGAATTCATCATCATTTTGATATCGAGCAATTTTTTCAGGTGTGGGTTCTTGGTCTGCTCCATGTTGAGATTGAGTTCTGTGAGAACCAAAGTTGTCCTTGCTTGAGACATGGTAGGAGTTTGTGGACTCCCCAAAATAGATTGATGAGGAGTTTGTTGATTACCTCCATGAGTTAATGAAGGAGGAATGTAACCAGATTTCAATCAAAAGTTGCCAAGACCATCATCTTCGTAAAGACTAGAATTGTAGAGTTGTTCAAGAGTTGAACCCTTGGTAGTGGTTATAGGTAAGGTCTGGGATGCTTCTCTAGATTTCTTATGTGAGGAAGCTCTATTTTCCACCATTAACCTTGGGTGAAGCAAAAGAATAAGATGAAGACAACTGAAGAATGAATTGAATCAAGAAGATCAGATGATGCAACCTTGTCAAGGTTTGATTGATTGAAGCTTAGATTTTGACTTAGATGAGGGATACTATGTCCTGGATGTATGGGTAGATTCCCAAAAGATAGCGGACAAGATACCACAACACTTAGTCATTTTTGAAGATTGATTGAAGATTGATAGTTATGACAAGGTTTTGACACAAGATAAAGAAGACTCAAATTGATTAAACAGAAGGCTAGATCGGATTCAAAAGACCACTTTAGGATAATGATTGGATTCTCAATAGCTTACTACTCTATTCCTGACACAGTGATTTGATTGACAGATTTTGGAAATAGGCTGAAAATACTGGATATCTAGCAATTTTGACAACTTTTTGGCAATTTTTAAAAATTTCTCAAATGACTTTCTGCAGACTCATACGAGGATATGGCATGAAATGACAATTTCTAAGCTCGTATGACAGTTGGCAACAGAAAATTGATTTTTGAAAATGATTGGTAGCAACACTCATATGACAAAGTACCAGGTATCATATGACAATAAGGGGGTTATGAAATGACTCTTTCCAAAACTCGTACGACTCTTTGACT
Source organism: Chamaecyparis obtusa (assembly GCA_027943335.1). Classification (NCBI taxonomy): domain Eukaryota; kingdom Viridiplantae; phylum Streptophyta; class Pinopsida; order Cupressales; family Cupressaceae; genus Chamaecyparis; species Chamaecyparis obtusa. The sequence continues at coordinate 597,094 of BSBK01005323.1, forward strand.
CTCTAGGATGACAATGGACTCTAGAAAAGAATTTTACTTCAGATTTTACAAATTTTGAGTTTTCAGATTCGGATTGTTTGCAAATTTCAATGTCCACATTTTAGGATTGTAACAAATTTATTCATTTTCAATAACCAAATAGATAAACAAGCACGCAAAACAGCAAGCAAGTGATTTCAAGCATGTCTGAAAATAGTGAACAAGGGAAAAAGAAACCTTGTGCATGAACAATCAAGTGATTTTATTTGTTCTAATCCTTAGAAGAACTAATTGTGTATGTTCCAAAAATGTTTTGCAATAATGCACATATACCCTAGAAAATGAAAATTTTGGCCTCACTAGGGTTTTTAGTAATGGTTTGACTCTGCAACTTTTATGATCCAAGAGGGCGAACTCTAATCCAGGTGAGCTGGGGTTTTGACATAGTCCAAGAACTTAATCTTCAGGATTTTCTAGGGAGATCTGACAACCCAACAATAGACCACACCTATGGAGATTTCTTCCAACAAGACATTTATATAGAAGTTGTCACTACCATGGAAAAAATGGCTATTATCGCCTAAGGTTCCGTCAATGTGGTTGACCCAATTAAGGGAATGTCCACTATGGTTAACCCTCGCTAAAGGTGACTCACAAGATATACCACATGGAGACTAGATTAGATTTGAGGAACTGGGTTTTTGGTACTATCTAAAAAGGAAGTAGAGCATAATCCCCTAACCTCTTCACTTCACCAAAACAAAGTAGATAGATAAATCTGACACACTAAGACCAAGATTATCACACAAAGATCTATGACGTCAACTCTTTATGATCTATCAACCTCTCCGGAGAGAGAATGTATCAATCAAAAGTTGAAGATACACAGATCTAGTAGAACGTGAGACTCCTTCAATATCCTCCCTACCTACAAGGGTTCCTTTGTTGAGAGGAGCTTCACTGGAAACTCACTCTCTCAAGAGCCATGAATAGTGTTCATAGGACCTATTTACTATGTTTAACAAAGATGCTGAAAGAAAATCTATGTTCATTTTTAGAGCCCAAATGAACTGTGTGATATGGAAAGAAAGGCACTCAAGCTAGACACGCAAGATGTTCATTTTAATCCCAAATTGAAATGTTATTAGCTGAGAGAGTTACCTTAATTCCTCGCAATGCACTTAGTAGATGTTTACCTATTTTTAGCAATTCTTGCACTTTTCCCAATCAAAACTAGTGAGAATCAATCAGAAATAGAGAATCTCAATTGTTAGAGTTAGCTGTTAACCGAAATCTGAAAACCAAATTTGACAAACTGCCTGAAAAATTGAAATGACAATGAAATCTTGGCACCAAAAACTTGTACGATAGTGGGTTACCTTCCAAACAATAATCCAGAAACTCATACGACACTGGGTATCAGACTAGATGATAGTCTAACTTCCAGACGACAGTGTGTTTATTCTGGTATGATCCTCGATTTTCTAAACTATCGTATGATAGTGTGTCTTTCTCGAGATGAGTTTCTGACAAAACTCATACAAAAATGTACAGACAAAAAATAAAAATCATGGCTAGGACAGAAAAAGACAAGAAAAGAATACAATTTGATGAAATTCAAAGGGAAACCTATTTTCAGGGCCCCACGGTGGGCGCCAGAAATGTGTGTGTGATTTTTGTACTTGATTTGTAGACACAACACTTTAGTAAAACATTAGAGGTTAGTTAAAATCAAAATTGTGCAATAATTAAAAAATTAAACTAACCAGGCAATTTACTGCCTTCTAGTAGATGCGAGTATGTATTCTCAGATTGGACCGAGATTAGTGACCTTGACGACACCTAAACAAAGGATTTGAATGCAAAATCTAGATATGAATTGAATGCAATTTGTTTATTTTTTTGGATTTTCTGTGCAATTATGATAAAACTTGATATGAATCTATGATATGTAAAAACTGATATGATATGCTAATCTAGAAATGAAATTCTAATATGATATGCAAGGCTATGTAAAATAATGATGATCTCACAAACTCGAATTCCCAAGATGATTCTTCAAGCTCCAATTGTGCAAATTCTTCAAATTTGATATGCTATGATTCCTGTAGAGTAAGTTTGCAAATTCGTGAGATGATTTGTGAAGAGCTAAAGCCTTAATTTATAGAAATCTAGGGCTTTGGAGGTGCATGAAAAAAAACCATAAATCACTCAAATAACTCAGGTTGATTTTTGAGTTATTTTTAAATAAAGGATAATTAACTCACAAAAACATGCAAAAGTAGAGTTCAACTCAAAATAGAGTTTAGCTTTAATTGATAATTGATAGTTAGCTACTTTTATGATTGTGCATGTTTTATTTATGAATTAATTTAATAATAAAGTGATTTATTTCCAACTTAACTGATTTTGAAAAATAAAACAATTGATTTATGGGTTAATCAATTATTTTTCAAACTTTATTCAAAAACAATATTATTTAAAAATTGACAACTTGCTTTAATTAATTAAATAAGAATTTAATCAATTATTCATAGGATTTTGGATTTATTGTCAAAATTAAATAATACAATTTAGGAATAAATAGAATTAAATTTAATTAAACAATTAAGTGGCAGTATTAAATCTAATTAATTAAATATTTAAAATATTCAATTAATCAAACTTTAGGATAAATAGGATTTATCGCCAAATAATCATAAAATTAAAGATAATTATGATAAATAGGAATATTGCTAGGAATATTCCCTGATGCAGATTTGAGGATAATCAATTAGGATTCGATGATGTTCAGATATGCCTTAGATTAGGACTTTGATGTCGATTTCGTTCGATATGTTGATGTAGGAGGTTAATGAACCTATAGCCCATTTTTGGGGTATTACAATCAGCAACTCCTTAGTAATCTTTGAATTACAAATTCTCCATTCAGGTTCTAAATTAGTTCTAGTTCATCATATAAGGCTGCATATTGCAGATCAGTTGTAATTGGTTATTTGATAATAATTGAAGGTTGATCTTTCATTTCTTTGCTATCTTGGCTACTGTTTTTGTTGTGCTTGTGTTGGTTGCAAGGTTGGACTAATATTTTGTAGGTTTCTCCATCCTTCACTTTGTCAAAGTTAGATGAAGCTAACTCTAATTATAATAGTTTTCAACTATATGAGCTAAAGCTCAATATGTTATGTTATATTTTTTGTATTGTCCTAAAATGTAAGCACTTAATTTTTGTACATTTTGGGACCATTTTGAGCCCACTTTGGTGACTTATTATGGTAGGACCTCATATTGCACCTAAATGCATATTTAATTCAAATATAGGACCTCCTCCTTCTTCAAACTTGAGGTTGGCTCTAATTTATATGCATAATTTTCTATTTTCTTCTATCCACTCAAATAATTCATTCTCCACCTAGGTCCTTTACATGCAATTTAGGTTTTTCCCTAATTTCTCGGTAGACTGATGTTTTTAAATCCCCTTCTTGGCACACAACCCTAGGTCCCAGGAAAACTTTGGAAAAGTAAACATGGACAAGGTTGACTCAAGTCAGCCTTGTCATAGACTAGGTTGACTCAAGTTAACCTTCTCCTAGGGCTTTTCATTTTAGTGGACTCTGGGCTTGATGTGGGGGTGTTTTTCTTGGGTACTTAATTGAAGTTGGCCTTGAAAAATATGCCCCAAAATGTGTATAAAAAGAGACCTCTTCCTCTCATTTTCACATCCATAATTGATACCCATTAAAGGCTATCCATTATTGTGAAATCATTGTGTATTCAAGAGATTGAAGTGTAAGAAAAAATTCATTGAAAGCATTCATTATCAATCATTTAAGAAGTCAATCCACACATGTACATAAGGTATTTCCTTCCATAGATCTAGCTATTTTTCCCCATTGGAGGTCAAGGTTGAAGGAGTTTGACATAAAGGAAGGAGATCTACATTCATCCATGAAGTCTACCATTGAGACGAATTAGAACATCTACTACATGAGGTTTTGTCTTACATGATTTCCTTTTGGTTTTTTTGTTGAGTCAAATAAATTGCATCAAAATTCTTGATCACGTTCTTAGAGACAAAATCATCTACATGGTATGATATACTCCATTGTTTAGATCTAACATCTACTACATGTCTTTATTCTTTCAATTACATTCATTTTAATCCAAGGTTGATTCCTATACAGGGGCTTGAATAAGGCCCAGCCCCTTTCCATAACCTTTTTCCCTTATTCTTGTGTGTAGGAGAAGGTTTCATAGTTTCAAATATGGATTTCAATTGTTACAAAAAAAGTTACAGGATCTCTATGGATTTCATCAATTTTGGAGTTGAAAGGACTAGATTGAAATTTGGGAACAATGTCTAGGACTAGGTCAACTTTGTTTGACATTGTCCATTGGATATACAATTCTCATAGTTAGAGGTTACAGGTGTCAAAGTGATATATTTTTTGGGATTATGGAAAGATAATTAATGAGAGGGGAGGGGTGAATCAGTACCTACAAAATTTCTTAAGACTAAAATTTGTAGAAGTTGATAGCATTTAATCGACTAAATCCATTGTCTAAAACATACATTCAAATAACTAAAAATATAATTTGTATGTAATCTAAACAATAAACCATTCATGAAAATTCATACTCATGACACATATATTATGGTATCACAGAAACCCTTGTAAGAAGGTAAAAACTACAGTGGGGATGACACCCACAAATATTCACTATTGTAGTAACAAAATATGTCAGTTAAGGCTATAAATTTTGTGATCACTTGTGATGATATTATCCTATTAGGAGTAACAATTAGATTGACTAGATCTACCTGGTTAGAGGATTTTAACAATACAATACATGTATGAACTCAGTTAAGAGATTTAAACAAGAACTGTTAAGTCCACTCTATTAAGAGATTTTAGATCTACTACAATGGTTAAAAGGTAACAATAAATGTATCTGTAAGTAGAACTCTATCTTTCCTAATTTAGATCTTTGATATATCAGATAAATATCACCTTCTTGTGATGTATGTGTCCTTCTAATCTGCTCAATAGCCTTGTGAGTGTTCTGAAAAATTGAATGCTTCTTTCAAACCTTCTTTCAAAACCCTTTTTTTGATCTCCTGATGTCCTTAGTGTGGCTACTCCTTCATGATACATTTTCATAATGACATCTTTACAATTTTGTATCAAACTATCTTGACCTAATTAGAGTTTACAATATCTTAGAAAACCTAAGATCAATAGTGTAACAAAATAACCTAGATCTAACATTACATAGGAATCATCAAAAAATTAATGATTACATCCATATTTAATTTTGTCTTGATCTTGTTAAACCATTTTCTAATCGGTATGAACCATTTGCATAGATATTTGTGCCATTTCAAATTACTATGTTGTTTCCTGGTTTACTCGATAATCACTTCATTCTTCATTTGGTAAATTATTGGTGCCCGGTTCATATGAATTCTCAATGATCACTATGCTTGGTACTTGATAATTGTATGTCACTTGGTGAGTGTACTCAGTCAAACCCTTGTTTGTTTAGCTTAGAGATCTACCTTGTCTTTTCTCAGTGTGTGGGCTTTATTTGGTTGACCGACTGTCCTATTTGTCTTCTTTACCGACTGAATAATTGATTGATACTAATGAAAATCCTTTAATGCTCAAATAGGAGTAACATTCTCCCCCTTTGGCATTAGTATCAAAAACTTATGTATATGTACTGACTACCAAAACAAATATATACGCACTCCTAAAAAAATATACTAACTCACTAGTTTACAAAATCCCCCTTTTTGCATGCTCTCGGTGTGAAGTACATAGTGGCATATATACATAGACTTTCACCCTTTTTGAAATTAATGCCAAACAAAAATAATGTACTTACAACTTATCAAAAATATGTTGATGGGTTTTCTTGAGTGATGCCAAGAGGTTTTCCCATTCCTCTTTCAGGTTCTCAAGAGAAATGTGCTCTAGACCGACTTGTGCATGCATGTCAAAAATGTTTTCTAGTACTAAAATTTATGGGGTGGAAACTAAATCTTTTTCCTTAAACACATGATGCTCCATGATCTTTAGATCATGTGGAAGTAACTTAACCTGAAGCTATGTGATTCAATCACTTATTGTATCTTCTTGCTTCCTCAAATCTATTCTCAACCACTGAAGTTCTTGAACCTTTGAAATATGCTTATGAAAAGCATTGGGATTGGTTAGAGAATTATTTGTACTGCCTTAATTTCTTCATCAAGTTTCTTGATCTTTTCACTAACCTCAATAGTGAATTGGTCCATAGTGCAGAACTTGAACAAAATTTGAATTATCCTCTGAATCATGGTTTCAACCTCGGTAATAACCTCTGAGATCTTAACCTTATTAATTTCCACTTCCTGGCTTATTTTCTCTATCAATTTCAACTGTATCTTTGCTTCTACCCACTCTTCTATTCTTTTCTCAGCATCTACATTAGGGGCATTGATATGTTTGGTTAGAGTTGCAAGTTGATAAATGATGGGAGTTTCCTCATCAACATTGATCTCGAGGACTACTTGCAATAGAATATCCCTAACATCCTCCAAAATTTATTTACTTTTAATCTCCTTTTTCATTGTCTCTTGTGCAACCTTTCTTGTGGAAAATTCCCCATATCTTTTCAATGCTTTGGGGTCTAATATCTTAGAGTCACATTCAAGTATCTCAATAACCTCATCAAGTGTGACAGGACCCTTACCATGCTTCTTTTTCTTCTTCTTCTCTGGTGTTGGTGATTTTCTGTAAGGAACTAGAGATTTTATCTCCAGATTTGACTTTTTTGTCTCGGTAGACACACTTTCTTCCTTGGCTTTCCCGGTGACCGATGTCTTGATATCTTGTCCTTGGGCATTTGTAGTGGTGTTTGTTGTAGCTGATTCTACAGGTGTGTTCTCTTCCGTTTCTTGTGTTTCTACCTCTGTATGCTTAGGATCATTGGAATATTTGTGCTTTGTTGTATCCTATCCCTTAGGTGTATCCTTTGGTTGCTCAGGGGTTGAGCCTTCGGGTTCCCTCTGTTGGAAATATAATTGGGAAATGTGATACTGAGAGGGGGGGTGAATCAGATATCACCTACTAATTCATTCTCATATAAATAAAACTTTTGCATAGCATCAACAGTACTTGATCATAATCAAAATAACTAACATACTAAACATCATCCATGAAAGCATTCATAACACAATAATTTTGGTTACCTAGAAACCCTTGAAAGGTAAAACTGGGGTGGTGATGACACCCATAAATCTTCACTACTGTAGTAATAAATTTTCCTATTAGGGCTTACAAAATTTGATCAAAACTTGATCTACCCTATGAGGGGTCTTCCCTATTAAGAGTTAAAAGACGTATACAATCTACCTTGTTAAAAGATTTGAAACTTACAACAAAGTAAGCACTTGGTTAAGAGATTACAAAAAGTCTATTAGGACTACTTGGTTAAGATATTTACCTTGATACATTGGTTAGAATGTCTCAGTACCTGATATTTTGGTTTGCACTATATGCAAATTATAGATCTTCTCTTTACTGTATTGTGTTGATCTTATCTATCAAATTTATCTCTTTTCTATCCTTTCACTGCTTAGCTCAGTCACTGAACTCTATCTGAATACTTCTCTTCACTGAATAATGCCTATCTTCTTATTCCCTTCACATTCACTATCCCTCGCTACTACATTTTAGGGTTTAGATCTTGACCTTATATAATCAACAAAACATCTTCTTGATTCAAGATCTACGGTTCAAATTCATTCCTTTTTCTGCTTAAGCCTTACTAATTTCTTATTAGCTCTAGGTATTGCATAGGGATCAAATGATTTCTAAGTAGATGCATAATTACCTCCATAATTATCTCAACAAACAAAATACAAAACATGAATGTCGGCCAAAATGGTTTACCTCGATCACTATGCCAAAACAAACTCTTATGTCATTCTCTAGCTAACTCAGCAAATGCAGTTACTGATACTCGACATTCACTATACTCAGCATATGTTGATACCTCTGACACTTGGTAATCATTTCATCTAGGACTCGGCAAAACTAGACTTGGTATACTACAAAAATACATAGTGACCATAAGTTTACTTGGTAGTACTACTGCTCAGTAAGTAAACATTACATAACTTGGCCTTTACATAATGACTTGGTCACAATGATGACCGACATCATTGCCTAGATAAATGACTAAGTGTGAGTCACTAATAATCAACAAAACTATAGAGATCTACAATCTCCCCCTTAGACATTAGTGGAAAAAAAACTTTGTCATGACATTACTTTTGTATTTACAAAAATATGTAGTATAAGCAAAATACTCCCCCTGAGATATATATACATTCAAAATTTTCAAAATTTGGTTACCTCCCTTTGTCATGTCATGTCATGTCATTTTACTTCCCCCTTGATTTGACATGATGAATGTCATCTCGAGTGGGGATCTCAAAGTGTTTCTTAAGAAATGGTTTGTGCAGCATCATAACCATGTGTAGTGCAATTTCCCAACCTCTAGCAGCAACAGTTAAAACTTCAGACTGCACTTCTAGCTCGACAGCTTGATTGATTAGGCTCTTGATAGTAGATAGATTTGGATCCTTCTGGGTTAAGTCCTTAGCCTTGACCAACTTTCTCTATAATGCCTCCAGGTGAGGTGTTAAAATTGTTTTCATAGAAAGTAGGCAAGATCTAATCTTTCCATCATTAGCCATCAGTTAGGCTATCTTTCCTTGTGTATGCATGATCTTGACATAATGGTTGGAACTATTTTCTGGATCAACACTTAAGGACTGATAGATTGAATCTCCTATTCTCTATTTAGATTCTTGATGTCATCATTCAGTGAGGTATTCTTCTCCAGTAGCTCTTTTATGGCTTTATCACTTTTTGCAAAGTTTCCATTATCAAATAATCCAATGGTATCTTCTTCTTGATACTGTGATTCATTTTGCTAAATAGCAATTTCTCTCCTTTTGCTCAAGGATTTCTTCATTTCACTTCTAGCTACTTCTAGTTGTTGTAATGCCAGTTGTACATCAATTTTTTGATTCTCTATGACCTTTCCCAACTTATAGACTTCCATCTCAAGATCTTTTTCTTCAAGTGGTTAGACTTTCTATGAGAAACCTTAGAGCTCTGATACCAATTGTTGGAAATATAATTGGGAAATGTGATATTGAGAGGGGGGGGGTGAATCAGATATCACCTACTAATTCATTCTCATATAAATAAAACTTTTTCATAGCATCAACAGTACTTGATCATAATCAAAATAACTAACATACTGAACAACATCCATGAAAGCATTCATAACACAATGATTTTGGTTACCCAGAAACCCTTGAAAGGTAAAACTGGGGTGGGGATGACACCCATAAATCTTCACTACTATAGTAATAAATTTTTTTGTTAGGGCTTACAAAATTTGATCAAAACTCGATCTACCCTGTGAGGGGTCTGCCCTTTTAAGAGCTAAAAGACTTATATAATCTACCTTGCTAAAGGATTTGAAACTTACAACAAAGTAAGCACTCGGTTAAGAGATTACAAAAAGTCTTTTAGGACTACTCAGTTAAGAGATTTACCCTAATACACTGGTTAGAATGTCTCAGTACCTGATCTTTCGGTTTGCACTATATGCAGATTATAGATCTTCTCTTTATTGTATTGTGTTGATCTTATCTATTAGATTTATCTCTTTTATGTCCTTTCACTACTTAGCTCGGTCACTGAACTCTGTCTGAATACTTCTCTTCACTGAATAATGCCTATCTTCTTATTCCCTTCACATTCGCTATCCCTCGCTACTACATTTTAGTGTTTAGATCTTGACCTTATATAATCAACAAAACATCTTCCTAATTCAAGATCTACGGTTCAGATTAATTCCTTTTGCCAATTAAGCCTTACTAATTTCAGATTGGCTTGAGGTATTGCATAGGGATCAAATGATTTCTAAGTAGATGAGTAATTACCTCCATAATTATTTCAACAAACAAAATACAAAACATGAATGTTGGCCAAAACAATTTACCTCGATCACTGTGCCAAAACAAACTCTTATGTCATTCTCTAGCTAACTCAGCAAATGCAATTCCTGATACTCAGCATTCACTATACTCAGCATATTTTGATACCTCTGATGCTCAGTAATCATTTCATATAGGACTCGGCAAAACTAGACTCGGTATACTACAAAAATACATAGTGACCATAAGTTTACTCAGTAGTACTACTGCTTGGTAAGTAAACATTACATAACTCGGCCTTTACATAATGACTCGGTCATAGTGATGACTGACCATCATTTCCTAGATAAATGACTAAGTGTGAGTCACTAATAGTCAACAAAACTATAGAGATCTACACCCTCTTTGTTATAATTTCAACTGCTTGTACCAAAATAGGTAAATCAACTAGAATTTCACTTGTTGTTGCCTCACTTGGTGAGTTCTCCTTGGTTGTATTTGCAGCACTATTTATATCCTTATCATTATTTATGTCATCAGGATCTCCATTAGTGATGTCTTCCATTAATACATCATCTTTCCCTCGTGTTGTTAACTACTCGGGAGCATATTGTCTATATTGTTCTTTGTATTTGGCTGGGTAGAAATATATAGCAATGGTGTTATCTACTACCTCAGTGTTAGATAAGTCAATTGGATCCTTGGTGGCTAAGTCGACATCATCTAAGTGAATTCCTTTTCCTTTCTTCTTTTTTTTCTTCTCAGAAATTATTGCCAATTCCAGTTTATCTACTTCTTCTCAGGCTTTTAAAATTGTTGTCCATAGAAGCTTTATGTTTTCATCAACCTCTTCAAGGTTTCCTACCAATATGTTAATGGATCTACCCTTCACTAGAAATCATTTTGAGTACTATTTCATCAACTCTTCTATCTCAGGAACCAATAGAGTAGGCATAGCCAAAATTAATGAGTGTTCTCATTTTCTTCTCGGTGTGCAGGGCATATATCCACCTAGCTAACACTTTTTCATACAATTCCTTAGTTACATACCTATAAAATTCAATAGGTACCTTATTAAATTTTATCATCATTTGTTTGATGTCCTCTTCAATCTTTCCCTGATCCTCGGTAGTCATATGTACATATCAACTTTATTTGGGGTTACCTAGTCCACCCATTTCCTTTATAGTTTCAACTAATTCATCTATCAATGAACCTTTATTCACAACAATTTAAATTTATCTTGATTTTATTCTTCATCAACATCATCTTTTTCTCTTATTAATTTCCTAATATTTTTAGGTTTCTCGGAGGTGACTTGTGCACCTCTCTTTTTCTTCTGATAGGTCTTGGTGGGAGTTGGCCTTGATATTTTCACTATTCCTTTCTTTAGGAGTTGAGAAGTAGATGTTGAGGACCTTTTCCTTGCTCATGTAGGTGCTTCCTCTTGTTTTATCTTCCCTATGGCCTTGACCAGTGTAGCTTATATATCCTTGTCAGACTCGGTCTCCTCCTCATCATGTTCACTGTTCTCAATTAATAATTGTTCCTCAATTGCCTCTTCAACTGGATTAGTTGTTAATGCATCATCTTCTTCTGCTTCATCTCCAAACTATTTTACCAAGGTATCCATCATCTTCTTGTATTTCTTACTTACCTTAACTTTGATTAGATCCATCTTAACTGTTTATTTGGCCTCTTCATAGGTACCGAACCTAATGGCTTGTGGATCTTTGGGCTTGGCCAATAATGTTTGTATTGACTTGGAAGCTCGGTAAATATATAATTCATAGCCCATAGGAGGTAACCAAGAAGTCCTTGGTTCAACCACCTTGATTAGAGTGGAGTTGGTGTCCACTAGGAAGAAGATATCATCCTTATGTTGTTCAATCAGTTGACCTGGTATCCTGCTCCTTTGATGCATTCTTTCTTTAAAGTGCTCAAAATAAACACCCATGACACTAACAAAATTCTAACCCAAAATTTGAATAAAATTACTAATTTTCATTATGATAGGTTGGTTGACATCCTAGTCAACATTACTGACTGAGGGAAAGAAGTTTTGTACATAGAAAAATATACAAATCAATAGGGAACCAAACTTACAAGTATTTTTCTTTTACGACCTAATGGTTCTCATATTCTCATCTAACAATTTCAATAGGAGCTTGGCTAGGTTGAATTGAAAACCTTTCTTAACAATCTTGTAGACGATGTCTACTACTCCACAAGGTACATTATTCGGCCTTTTTGATTGAAATTATTGCAGATTTGCCAGCAAGCCAATGTTGACTGTATGTTTGTCATTGATGATAACATATGGTAAGTAGCGTGCATGGTAGTTCTATATAGAGATCCTTGAGAATATGTTGTATGGATATGTTATCAACATGATATCATAGATACAGAGGTTGATTTTGAGTACAAACAGTTGTGCAGTTGTTTATATTAGTAGTGTTCCTGACAGTGTTACAAGAAGAGTTTTGTATGAGACTTTTAGTATGGTTATGATGGAGCCTTGCAAGTTTATATTTATGTTGTAGACATGTTTGTAAAGCTATGTCAATGGACATAGATTTATTTGTGCAATACAAGTTGAGTTGTGATGTTTCTATTTGCTAGTTACAGTTTCCTGAGATTATTTGATGGAGTCGATACTATTTATATTGTTTTAGTAGTTGCACCTATCATTTTGATATGCATGTTTGGATTCATGTTTGGAGATGAGTTAAGAATGTTTGGTTAAGAGCACATAATGTATTTCAGCATGAGAAGAAATTTTCAGTTAATTTGGTGGAGCCAATAGTGTGAAGCGATGCGTCTACTCATATTGAGTTGCACAGTCCTATTTGTGTTGCGTTCTTGATTTAGCTGTTGGAGATGTTATTGAAGAGTTATATTGTTTCTCTATTATGATTTCAAGGAAGTTCTAATAGGCTGACTTGATTATATCATTTGGAGAAGGATACTTATAGCCAGTCATTTGTGATTGCTAAAGTGTGATTGAGAGACAAGAGCAAAAGATGTGAATGTACTAAGACAGTCAATCATCAATTGAAGATCTATGTGAAGAAGCAGAGAGTGTATTCTATTCATTGGAACTAATTAAGATAGAAGGTCTACTTTCTATTTCACCAAGATCTAGATATAGTGTGTATATGTTATGCAGAAGGTTGCAGCCTTCACCATTTGAGTAGTGTGCTCTCGGACAGTGTGTCCTCACCTCCAATAGGGTTATTTGTAAAAGAATCCTAATAGGGTTTGACCTTTGACTAGGTCACTGTACTTCATGCATTTTAAAGATCAACTCCTAATAGGGTTTTAAGATCCTATAATAGGGATCATTACACTCTAGTGCAGTTTATAGTGGGTGCTAATTCCCACTGGGGTTTTTGCCTATTTGGGTTTCCTCGTAACCCAAATTGTGATGTTTTGTTTAGTGTTATCATATTGTGTATGTGATTAATTTTATTCTATACTTAATTGGATAAATAATTGAATCTTGTAGATAACTGATTCACCCCCCCCCCCCCCCCCTCTTAGTTATCTCTTGGGACTATTCCTAACATTTGGTATTAGAGCCAAGTGCCTCGGAGAGAAATTTTAATAGCTTGAGGTTGATCATATGGCATTCTTTAGAAAATAAAGTCCTAAGTTTGGTGGAGATAATTATCTAGATTGGAAGAACAAAATGACAACACATTTGCAGTGCATTGGTTTTGATATTTTTGAAGTAGCCACTAGAGAAGTTCAGATTCCTTCTTTATCAGATCTTGCAAAAGAAGATGCAACTCTTAAGCAAAAGGATATGTTCAATCAAAATGCTATTTCCAAAGAAGCTATTATTAGTGCCTTATCTGATAGTGAATTTTTAGAGATCAAGAAAGTAGATAAAGCCTACAGAATATGGAAGTATCTAGAAGACATGTTTGAAGGAGATATTCAAGCCAAGAATGTGCACAGAAAGACGTGGAAGAAAAAATATAATACTTTGGAGATGCTACCTGAAGAGAATAGCAGAGCCTACAATCAAAGAATTAATGAAGCAATTGTCTTCTATAATTTCATTTCTATGATTGCTAAGAAAGAAAGAAAAGGAAAAGGAAAATATGAAGGTCAGTTACCATTCAAATGGTTCTCATGTAACAAGATTGGTCATTTTTCATCTAAGTGTCCTACAAGATTCAAGAAGTTCAAAACTAATTACAAGCCCAAGTATACAAAATAATGTTACAATGCTGAAGATGGAGTATCAGATGAAGATTTAGTAGAAGATGAAATTGGATTCATTTCTATTGAAGAGATGGAGAATATGTTTGATGAGATGGATATTGAAGATGAAAGGAAAGCACAAGAGCTAGCATTGATTTAACAAACAGACATGAGGACAAGCTGGATTATTAATAGTGGTTGTTCACATCACATGACAGGAGACAAAGATAGATTTGTACATCTAGTTAAGTACAAAGGCTGCATGGTTAGATTTGGATACAATACTCCTAAACCTATCATTGGTAGAGGAGCTATCACCTTGGATAGAAAGAGTAACACTGATGATGTTCTATGTGTTGATGTTTTGCAGCATAACTTACTAAGTGTTGGATAGTTGCTTGACAAAGGATATCAGTTGGAATTCAAAGACCATAAGTGCATCATTAATAACAAAGGAGTAATGATTGCATCAGGCTCAAAGACAAAAGGTAATTTTTTTCAGCTTAATTCAGAAGCAATTTATTTTGTTGCTAAAGTAGATGATAGTTGGTTATGGCAAAAAAGACTGTCACATCAATTTTGACAATATCGTAAAGATAAGCAATGTAAAGGTAGTAAGAGACCTCCCTAGTATTGAAAAACTAGTTAATACAATATGCAGGGAATGTGTGATGGGAAAATATGTAAGGAATTCATTCAGAATCAAGCATAATTTGGCAAAGATAAAATTGGATCTAGTACATGTAGACTTATGTGGACCAACTCAAACAAGATCATACTATGGTGAAAGGTACTTCATTTTTTTTTTTGATGATTATTCTAGAATGATGTGGGTTGTGTTCTTAAAAGATAAATCTGAAGCATTTGAGAAGTTCAAGATATTGAAAGCTAAAGTTGAAAATGAATCTGGATTAAAGATAAAATTTTTGAGATCAGATAGAGGAGGCGAATTCACCTTTAACAGATTTTATGAGTATTGCGAAGAACATGGGATAAAGAGATAGCTAAGTGCACCTAGAACCCCTCAGTAGAATGGAATTGCAAAAAGAAGAAATAGGATCATACTTGATATAGCACACACTATCATGGTTGAAGGAAAAGTTGCACACACCTATTGGAGAGATGCAGTCAATACTGCAATCTATACTATCAACAGAATTCAATTAAGGCCAGGTGCAAACAAGACACCCTATGAGCTATGGTTTGGGAATGTACCTATAGTAAAGTACTTCAAAATATTTGGAAGAAAGTGCTACATCGAGAGAGATGAAGCTATTGGCAAGTTTGATGCAAGAAGCGATGAAGGTATTTTTCTTGGTTACTCTACTAAAAGTAAATCTTATAGATGTTTTAACTTAAGATTGAAGAATATTATTGAAAGTGCACATGTAAAGATTGATGAAAAGTTTATGATGTATGTAAAGTTTATGATTGATGAAATGTTTGATGGCATTGATGTACAATTCAATGATCTTGAAACAAGTGAAGAATAATCACAAAAGATAGATGAGAGAGTCACACCTAATGTTTGAAAATTCACATCTAGATATCATTCAAAAGAATATATCATTGGAGATCAGAACAACAAAGTCATGACAAGATCTAAAGAAAAAATTTGAACAATTATTGAAGTGGTATGTTTACTTTCACAAATTGAACCTTTAAGTGTTGAAGATGCATGTAATGATTCAGATTGGCATGAAGCAATGAAAGAAGAATTAGAACAGATAGTTAAGAATGATACATGTGAATTGGTTCGTAGAACTAGTGATAAGAATGTGATTGGAACCAAGTGGATATTCAGAAACAAGATGAATGAAGATGGTACACTGGTAAGAAACAAAGCAAGACTAGTATGTAAAGGATATGCATAGAGAGAAGGAATTGATTACTATAATACTTTTACTCCTGTAAGAAGATTGGAATCCATAAATTTATTGCTAGCCTATGCTACATTCAAAAACTTTAAAGTATATCAAATGGATGTCAAGTCATCATTCTTGAATGGAGAGTTGAAGGAAGAAGTCTACATAGAGAAGTCTTAAGGATTTACCTTATCAGACAAACCTGATATGGTATACAGACTGAAGAAAGCCCTCTATGGACTTAAGCAAGCCCCTAGAGCATGGTATGAAAGACTAGATGGTTACTTGACAAAGATTGGATTTAAGAAAGGAGCAGCAGATTGTAACTTATTCATAAGAGAGACACCTGATGGACTATTACTAGCTGCTATTTTTGTTGATGACATTATTTTTGGTGGTAATGACAAGCTTAGTGTAAAATTTTCTAAAGAAATGTAGAGTGAATTTTAAATGAGCATGATCAAACCTATTAAGTACTTTTTAGGATTGAATGTGCAGCAGACAAACAAAGGTATTTTCATTAATCAGTCTAAGTATGTGAAAGAGATATTGAAGAAGTTCAAGATGGATGATTGCAAGATAGTAAGTACCCCTATGATAATAGGAATCAAGATTTCAAAAGAAGATGATTCAACAATAGTAGACAAGACCTTATATAAGACTATGATTGGTAAACTCATATATCTTACTCAATCTAGACTAGATATTTCTAATGTAGTTGGTATTGCTAGAAGATTTGTAGTAGAACCTAAAAAAATTCATCTTATGGTAGTAAAGAGAATACTCAAATATTTGAAAGGAACTGTAGACTATGGTTTATGGTATCATAATTTGGAGAATATAAAACTTCATGTGTATACTCATGCAGATTGGGAAGGTTGCATTGATGATAGGAAGAGAACCTCAGGAGGAGCAGTATTTCTTGGAGATAGACTTGTTACTTGGACAAGCAAGAAGTAGAAATTTATTTCTCAGTCAAGAGCAGAAGAAGAGTATGTAGTAGCAGCATTAAATTGTTCTACAATTGTGTGGATCAAGTAGATGATAAAGGATTTTGGAATCCAGATTGATTATTCTATTATTATTCATTGTGACACGCTAGCACTATCAATATGTCAAAGAACCCTATGATGCATGCAAAGACAAAACACATTGAGATAAAATATCACTTCCTAAGAGATAAAGTTGCAGAGAAAGAAGTAAAGTTAGATTATGTGAGTACAAAAGAATAGTTAGTAGACATTTTCACAAAGCCTTTACCAAAGGATACTTTTGAGTATCTTAGGGAGAAGCTAGGAGTAATTTCCTTCCCTAGATTTGATTAGATTTTGTAGTAGTGCATCAATCCTCAGTGACTGATGAATGGTTGACTACTCTACTATAGGAGTAGTACCTATGGTTATTTGTTTTGGTGCCCTTTTCCATTGATGTCAAAGGGGGAGTATATAGTCATGAAAAACAAAATAGTTGATTTATTCTAGAAAGGGGAAGTATGTAAATGCAACAGTAGATATTTAGTGCATTCAGCAGTAGATGGAGGATTCATCCTTGGGTGATTTTTGTTGAGGAAATGGAGAATGTTATAAAATAATTGTTCATTGGGTTGGTGGTGTTTTTTCATTCCATATGTTGCCATCAATGCCAAAGGGGGAGATTGTTGGAGATTTTCCAGCAAGCCAGTGTTGACTGTATATTTTTCATTGATCACAACATATGGCAAGTGGCATGTGTGGTAGTTCTATAAAGAGATTCTTGAGCATATGTTGTATGGATATGTTATCAACATGATATCATAGATGCAGAGGTTGATTATGAGTACAAACAGTTGTGCAATTGTTTATATCAGTAGTGTTCCTGACAGTGTTACAGGAAGAGTTTTGTTTGATATTTTTAGTATGGATATGATGGAGCCTTGCAAAGCTATGTTCATGGATGTAGAGTTAGTTGTGTAGTACAAGTTGAGTTATGATGTTTCTATTTGCCAGTTACAGTTACCTGAGATTATCTGATGCAGCTGGCAATGTTTATATTGTTTTACTAGTTGCGCCTATCATTTTGATATGCATGTTTGTATTTGTATTTGGAGATGAGTTAAGAATGTTTGGTTAAGAGTGCATAACATATTTCAGCATGAGAAGAAAGTTTCAGTTAATTTGGTGGAGCCAACATTGTGAAGTGACGCGTCTACTCATATTGAGTTGCGTGGTCCTATTTGTGTTGTATGCTTGATTTAGCTATTGCATATGTTATTGAGGAGTTATATTGTTTCTCTATTATGATTTCAAGTGATTTCTAATAGGTTGACTTGATTATATAATTTAGAGAAGGATACTTATAGTCAGTCAGTTGTGATTGCTAAAGTGTGATTGAGAGATCAAAGCAAAAGATGTGAATGTACTAAGACAGTCAATCATCAGTTGAAGATCTATGTGAAGAAGTAGAGAGTGTATGATATTCATTGGAACTGATTAAGATAGCAGGTCTACTTTCTATTTCACCAAGATCTAGATATAGTGTGTATCTATTATGTAGAAGGTTGCAGCCTTCACCATTTGAGCAGTGTGCTCTCAGATAGTGTGTCCTCACCTCTAATAGGGTTATTTTTAAAAGACTCCTAATAGGGTCTGATCTTTGACTATGTCATTGTACTTCATGCATTGTAAATATCAACTCCTAATAGGCTTGTAATATCTTCTAACTGTTGGAATTAGGAGAGATAGGTACTGAGAGGGGAGGGGTGAATCAGTGTCTTCAAAAACTTTACTTGTAAACACCTTTCAGATCTAATACTGTAAACAGTGATAACCGACCAATATAACTTGAATATAATTGCATGAATCATTTATCCACTTAGCATAAGTAAGTAAACAACATGAAATCCATAACACAATCACATGACACAAATATTTTGGTAATGTAGAAACCCTTGTAAGAAGGTAAAAAATACGATGGGGATGACAACCACAAATTCTTCACTACTGCAGATAGAAAAGGTTTTCCTATTAGGGCTACAAGTTTTGATCACTTCTAGTGATCTCACCCTATTAGGAGTGACATGTTAGATCAGCTAGATCTACCTAGTTATAGGATTTTAGCAACACTAATTAAGTGTGCACTCAATTAAGAGATTTGCATAAGACTATTAAGTCTACTCTGTTAAGAGATTTTATCCAAAAAATCTATTACAATTGTCAGAAAGCAATAGGTATTTATCTGCTATTTGACACTCAATTGTCTATTATAGATCTATAAGCTCTGATAAAATATCACCTTAGTTGTGATAAATCTCTGCTATGAATCTACTCAGTAGCCTCTACTAATTCTACTCAAAATGAATTCTACTATGCTCGGTTCTATTCTGTAAACTGATAGACTTGAAGATAGGCAAAATGCTTCAAGTGCTCCATGATTCATATATCAACTCACACCAAAAATGATGTGAACACTTAAATATATAGTGTTCTATTTTTTCCACTTTAACACAATTAGGTTACACACTATAATCATAACCCTAAGATCTATGGTGTACAATAATAACCTAGATCATCTATTACAAAAGATATATATTGTATTTAATAAATATCATTACATTAAATGTTCCTTGATCTTGGTAAAATGTTTTACAAATCGTTGTAACCGTTTGTAGAGAAGAATGTGTCATTCTTGATTACTATGTCATTTCTTGTGATCCTTGGTAAACACTATGTAAACTGATCAGTGTATACTGCGATGCTTGGTGTTTACTGTCTGTCGGTGTTGGTGTCTGCTAGTATTTGGTAAACCGTCTGTTGCTCAATGTATAGGCTTTACTGACTAGTCTGTTCTGATTTTCATTACCAATTAGCTCAATGTAAGTTACCGACCGATATCTTTACACACCTTTGGTACTAATGACAACCTTAGAAGGCTCAATAGAGATAACAATCTCCCCCTTTGGCATTAGTATCAAAACTTCAAATGTATAAAGACAAAAATGTCTATGTGACTTATATCTCCTTATATCTCCGCCATATACATATACACATCAAAAAAATTTCTAAGTACTAAGTACTCCCCCTCAGTGCATGCTCCCGATAATATATTATACATAGCATCCATGTACATAATATTTGGCATAATAACATCTGATACATTGTTTTCCCCCTTTTTGATAGTAATGCCAAATACAAAATTGAGGTAGTATACTCACAGCTTATCAAAAAATTGACTAATGGGTTTTCTTCAATGACTCCAAGAGGTTTTCCCATTCCTCTTTCAAGTTGGTGAGAGCAATGTGCTCAAGACCAACTTGTGCATGCATGTCAAAGATTTTTTCTAACACCAAAATTTTTGGTGTTGCAACTAATAGCTCAGCTTTGACAATATGTGCTTCAAAAAAATTTAGGTATGGAATGAGTTCGGTCTGCAACTTAGTAACCTAATTTGTGAGGTGTGCTTCTTGTTTCTTCAAATTTTCTATCAACCACCGGAGTTCCTGAACTTAGTGAATATGCTTTAGAAAAGCATGTGGCTTGGTGATAGCTACATTGGTACTCAACTGTATTTCTGCTTCTAAACCTTTGATCTTTTCACTAACTTCAACAGTGAAGATGTCTAGAGTACATAGCTTCAATAAGTATTGACAAATTGTCTGGGTGATGGATTTTGTTTTAGTGATTACCTCAAATAATTTGACCTTAAGTAATGCCACTTCTTGGCTGATTTTCTCTACTAATTTGTTTTGTATTCTGGATTCTTCCCTTTCTTCAATTCTTTTATCTGCATCGATGTCCGGGGCATTGATCTTCTCAGCAAGTGTAGCAAGTTGATCTATAATAGGTGTATCCTCATCAATATGTATCTTAGGTACTACCTATTGGAGGATATCCCACACATCATTTAGTACTTCTTTGCATTTGTGCTCTTGCTTTAGCTTCTCTTGTGCTACCTTTCTTGAACATAACTCCCCATATTTACTCAATTCCTCGGGGCTTAGGGTCCTCAGGTCACACTCAGGTAAAATGATCACTTCATCTAGGGTGACCAGCCCTTTTCCTTTCTTCTTCTTCTTCTGTGCTAGAGGTGATTTCTTCTCAATGATAGTAATGGATCTATCTCCAGTCTTTGGAGTGTCCTTCCCTATTAGCACTTGTTCTTCCTTCTTCTACTCCTTGATAGTAGTGGTCTCAGTTGCTGCAGTAGGAGTCTTGGTTGTGGTGTTCTATGGAATCACCTCGATTTCCTTTGGTTCTTATGTGTCCTTTGTTGCATCTATTTCCTTTGGTTTGGTGGAAGGTGCCTCTATATGTGTAGGCTCATCTGTCTCTACAGGTTTCTTTGTGTGTTGATCCCCTATGGTATCTTTGTTTTGCTCGGGATCTGAGCCGTCGGGTTGTACTTGGGAAAGAATTTATGCTACTTTGGCAAGTATAGGAAGTTCACCTGGTAGTGATGTAAATAGACTGTCAATGTCTGGTGCTTCATCTTTATTTGGTGCAATATTTACATCTTCATCATCTTGGTCATTAGGATCACCATGTGTGATGTCTACAATGAGTACATCATCATCAGTTTTCTTCTCCAGTTGAATTTCAACTTTGTCTGGTGCATCTTGTGAAACTTTTATTTCTTCCTTGTCCTTGGTTATATCAATTGCCTCGGTAATTGATATACCGGTACTCTTTGATTTTTTTGCTGGTCCTTCATCAATGTAAATAACTTTGCCTTTAGAATTTTGTCTCTTCTTAGATAGGTTCAAAAATGCTTGTTGCTCAGCTTTCTCTTCTGCTTTCAGAATTGATGTCCATATAGAATCAATAGTGACATCCATATCTACTACATTGTCATCCATGATCATTAAGGCTCTATTCTTGATCATAAAGTTTGCTTGATACTTGGTCAAGTATTCACTAACTTGTCCAAAGCTTAAGTATGCGGCTGCCCAAACTAGAGAGTGTTCTCTCTTTCTCTTCTCAGTGTCTAATGCAATAGCCCATTTCTTAGTAATTATATCATCTAATTTCTTCGGTAATGCACAGGAAAACTCCATTGCAACTTTCTTAAACTTTATCATCATTTGGATGACAGCCTCTTCAATTTTAGTTTGATCTTCTTTTGACATTTTTTCAAATCTATCTAGCAAAGGATCAGCAAGGTCTCCATGTTCAATTATGTCCTCAATGACTTCATCTATTGTTTTGGACTTACTGCTAACCACTTTGAATTGATTTACATCATCCTCTATTTTTGTATCCTCTAAATCTTCTTTATTTATTATGTATTTCCTCTTTTTCTTTGGTGTCTCAGCTACTGCCTTGTTCTTTCTCTTAATGTATTTCTTTTTCAGTGTAGCTACTCTTCTTTTTATTACTTTTACTGGTTATTCTTTCTCATTAGGTGGTGTTTTAGTTGACAAACGTGTCTTCATACCTTCATGTATAGGTGACTACATCTTTGTAGGAATTTCAGGTGGAGGAACCTGTGTATGATCTACTTCTTTGTCGGACTCGGTCTCCTCACTATCATATGGTTTGTTGGCTAACTGTAGCTGACCTTCGGTTGCTTGTTCAATTGGTATCCCTTCAGATGTTTCAGACTTATCTCCATATTTAGCAGTGAGATCTTTCTTCATTGTCTTTACCTTTCTGGTTATTTTAATGATCTCAATATTAGTAGATATTCTAGATTTTTAGCTTCTTCATATACTCTGAACCGAGTGGCTATGGGATCCTTCAGTACTATAAGCAGTGCATTAATAGATTTCAATGCAAAATCATGGTCTATTTCATATCCCATCGGTGCCAACCATTTTATCCTAGGCTCAACTACTTTTATCATGGTATAATCAGTGTCGACCGCAAAACATATGTCATCTTCAAATTTCTGAACTAATTCCCTTCGAATTCTGCTTCTCTTTTGCATTTTAGATTAAAATTCAGTGAAGTAAGAATTAAACTCTACATTCAACTTATCTCCTAACTTGTTCATCATTTCACCAATCTATTTTGTTATCGGTACATCCAGTATCCAATTTACTTTACCTGTGCCAGGCACAAACTTTTGTAAATAGAAGAATATGCATGCAAGTAGAGATTTGTACTTACATTTGTTAGATTTCTTTTTCTTTATGGTCTTCATATTCTCTTGGAGTTGATGTAACAGTACCTCAGCAAGACCAACTTGGTCACCTTTCACTACAATTTTGTGTGCCATGTCTACTGCGCTGCAAGGTACACTGTTGAGTCTGCTTGATTGAAATAGCTTATACCCAATCACGTGCTGCAAATTTTATTGTTGGGTCCTTGATTGTTGAAATCTTCAATGCCTGACCATCCCATTGTGCTCCAGTGTATTTCTCAACATCCGGTCATGAAAAACTTCAGAAAGCCTTAGCTTTGTCAGTTGTAGGGAGCCCAGTAACCCTATTGATTATTTTCTTGGTGACCTCAATCGGTTTATCCAGCTAGAACTTGTCATCGTGATATCTACTCAAAATGATTCTAATCCAATATGATTTGAATGATTGTGGCAAGTGTGTAAAATATGATAAACCAGATTTCTCAATCTTCTTGTAGTTTGATTTCATTTTTCCATCAGGGCCACAGAGTGGTTGATATGTTGCAATAGTTTCAAAGTCCCCAACTTCTCCGATTTTGTAGTGAATATACAACCTTACGTCTTCTGTCAGTAAAACCCTTTCTGGTATGCTTGAAAATGCACCCATTGTATCTGTCTGCATTGAGACCTTAGGATGTGGTTTAAACTTTGGTTCGAAAAAAATTTCCCTAACGATTAGATTAACTTCCTCTTCAACACTTTGAGTTCTTCTTGCAGACAATGTCGATGCCATAAATTAATTCTAGGGTTTCGTCAAGCAACAGGATAGGAAGTGTTTGATCACAAATGAACTTACTTAGTATCATGAAGAGTGATGTCGGTTTGATCTAGCATAGCCTTGAATCCTTTATAAAATCCTTTACCTTGAATTCTACTCTTTGAATTCTCCGCTCTTCGAAATCGCATTGTAGAAATGAACTCTGTTCTTGTGTATTTATAGAATGTTGATGTTCCCGCTCAAAATTTTATGTAATAAATGCTCCATCTAACTTTTGGTATGAAATAGTTGTCAGCTCGGTGACTACTAAAACTTTCATCCACTTGGTTAACATAGGTTTTCTTCATCATTTTATACATATGCTCGGTTAACCTGAGATAGTGATTACCGATGGGTAACAACCTCTTAGTCTCTCTTTTACCGACTGTATAACATTGTTAGCTCATGACAACTAAACCATAGTGCATCTTTATTCATGTTGGTTTGGTATAAGAACATTATGCATAAGGAACTATATGTAAAATGTGATCTTTTGAAATATCAATCCTATACATACCTTTTTCACTTTAAGTGGAGGTACCAATGTCACCCAATCTAGTGGATGAGGTTTTACCGACAATTATTTGACTCAGCATTCTCATTAGATGCCTTCTTCCACATAGTGTTCCTTAGCTTCATGATATTAGCAATAGTATATCCACTTTCAAATATATGGTTTTCATCTGGTGCTTAGTCTCTGTAGTTCTTGCTTAAATGACCGACCTTGTGGCAATGCATACAAGCCATACTAGAGTTTGTCCAGTTTCTTGATTGACCAATCTGACTCTTTCTATAATAGTTTGTTGCAATGTGTCCATATCTACCACATACAACATAGTTAGTCCATGCATTATAATCCCAAACATAAGATTTACCTTGTCTCTTTGGTTGATATGGTCTACGTTATGGTTTCTCCTTCAGTGTCCAGACTTGCTTCATTTTTGCCTTGCAGTCTCATGCAGTGTGTCCATGCTTGTTACAAGTATAGCATATTTTCTCCATAGTAGTATTATTAGCAAGATCATTTTTCTTAGCTCTACACTCATAAGCAGGATTTCCAAACTTTCCACAGTAGTAACAATGTCCATTAAACTAAGGAGTGACAGGAGGTTTACCTTGTGCTTTGCTTCTACACACATTTGATGTATGTCCTAGTTTGCCACAATGATAACATGCCAACACTTTAGATTTCTAATTTTGTTTGATGTTGACTTGTTCAGCTTGTTGTGATGTTTCTCCTTCACTAGTGTAGCCTATACCAGCTTTGCTTCCAAATCTTCTTTTATTAGTTAAGAAGTCATCAATCTTCTTGGAGCTATCCTCAGCAAGTTTCTTCATTTCATTTTGCTATTGTTGATGTTTCACTTCATTTCTCAGCTTCTCATTTTCTTCTCTGAGTCTTGCAACATCTTCTAGTTTTCTTGACAATTCTGCATTCACTCGGTTTACCTCTTGATTCAAAGTCATCACTTGATTAGTTACTTGGAAATGTCAATCAATGAGTCTTTGTATCTCACTTTCTTTAGTTTGAATTTGTTCACTCATCTGTCTTCAGTCATCGATTGCTAGATTTATTTCTTGCTTGGCTTGATTTGCTTTGTTCATTGTTTCTATCATTCTCTCCATCTGATATTCTTGATTGATTTGTAGTGTTTTCACTTGATCAGTTAAATATTGATTCTTTTCAGATAGATCATTGATTATGCTTTCGGATCCATTGGAGATGCTTCTAGAACTAGATCTAGTATGCTCGAATATGTCATCAATAGGTTCTTCATGATAACTAATCTCATTCTGTAGTCTAGCTAAGTTCTTCCTTTCATCCAATAATTTATTTAGTCCTTCCTTGGCTTGCTTATACTACTCCACAAACATTTGCATTTGTATCTTCTAATTCTTAATAGTCTTGTCAAGCTTGTATCTCTCCATGACTTAGATCTTTACCCTTCAGTGGTTAAACTAGTCAATTAGAGAACTACACTCTAATACCAATTGTTGGAATTAGGAGAGATAGGTACTGAGAGGGGAGGGGTGAATCAGTGTCTACAAAAACTTTACTTGTAAAAACCTTTCAGATCTAATACTGTAAACAGTGATAACCGACCAATATAGCTTGAATATAATTGCATGAATCATTTATCCACTTAACATAAGTAAGTAAACAACATGAAATCCATAACACAATCACATGACACTAGTATTTTGGTAATGCAGAAACCCTTGTAAGAAGGTGAACACTGCGGTGGGGATGACGCCCACAAATTCTTCACTACTCCAGATAGAAAAGGTTTGCCTGTTAGGGCTACAAGTTTTGATCACTTCTAGTGATCTCACCCTATTAGGAGTGACATATTAGATCAGCTAGATCTACCTAGTTATAGGATTTTAGCAACACTAATGAAGTGTGCACTCGGTCAAGAGATTTATATAAGACTATTAAGTCTACTATGTTAAGAGATTTTATCCAAAAAATCTATTACAATTGTCAGAAAGCAATAGGTGTTTATCTGCTATTTGACACTCAATTGTCTGTTACAAATCTATAAGCTCTGATAAAATATCACCTTACTTTTGATGAGTCTCTGCTCTGAATCTAATCGATAGCCTCTACTAATTCTGCTCAAACTGAATTCTACTGTGCTCAATTTTGTTCTGTAAACTGATAGACTTGAAGATAGGCAAAATGCTTCAAGTGCTCCATGATTCATATATCAACTCACACCAAAAATGATGTGAACACATAAATATATAGTGTTATGTTTTTCCCTCTTTAACACAATTAGGTTACACACTATAATCATAACCCTAAGATCTACAGTGTACAATAATAACCTAGATCATCTATTACAAAAGATATACATTGTATTTAATGAATATCATTACATTAAATGTTCCTCAATCTTGGTAAAACATTTTACAAACCGTTGTAACTATTTGCATAGAAGAATGTGCCATTCCTGATTACTATGTTGTTTCCTATGATCCTTGGTAAACACTGTGTAAACTGATCAATGTATACTGCGATGCTCAGTGTTTACTATCTATCGGTATCGATGTCTGATGCTATTTGGTAAACTATTTGCTGCTTAGTGTATAGGCTTTACCAACTAGTCTATTCTACTTTTCATTACCGGTTAGCTCAATGTAAGTTACCGACCGATATCTTTACACACCTTTGGTACTAATGACAACCTTAGAAGGCTCAATAGAGATAACACTAACATGGATCATTATACTCTAGTGCAATTTATAGTGGGCGCTAATTCCCACCAGATTTTTTACCTATTTGGGTTTCCCTGTAACCAAAATTGTGGTTTTGTATTTAGTGTTATCATATTTTGTATGTGCTTAATGTTATTCTGTACTTAATTGGATAAAGAATTGAATCTTGTAGATAACTGATTCACTCCCCCCCTCTCAGTTATTTCTTGGGACTATTCCTAATAGAAATATCTTATAACTAACTACATAAGCGTCGAACGTTATCTCGAGATCAACAATTGTGTTTACTCTCATACCTCTATCATCCCATTCTACTCCGGTTGACTTCTCAATCTCAGTTCTCAATGCACTCCTTATAGATTTTACTTTATCGGTAATAGGGTAACTAGTGACTGCATGTATAATGTCCCTTGTTATTTTTACCGGTCCATCCATCCATAACTTTCCTTCATGCACTTGACTTAGTACAACCCTAATCCATTATGTTTTAAACTCTCTTGAGAAATACATGGCATTCATTAAACCCTTCACCTCCAAGTGTTTATGCTCATTCTTAATATTTCCATCAACACTCAACTCCTAGAAGGTTGATTGAAGCTCAAAATCCCCTACTTCGTTGATCTTGCAATGGATGTATGTATAGATATCTTGGACCAACAAAACCCTAGGTGGAATACTTGAAAACATGTTGGTTTGGTCAATTTGAGATGCAATCTCAGGGTGTAACTTATACTTTTGCTCATCATAGGTTGTGGACTTTATCAAAGTGACCTTCTTATCACTCCCAAACTTGGATTTCATAACCTTGGATGAGGATGCCATGGTTTCTTATGTTTAGGGCTTCATAAATATGTTGTAAAATAACTCGATGGATGCGAAACTTACTTTTGATCATGAATAACTTGCTCATAAATCCTTTAAATATTTGTTGATAGCTCTAGAATCTCTTCACTCAAATCTTCTCGAAATCACTCTAGTTCTTCATAATGGCTATGTGAAAAATGACTAAGTCCTTCGTGTATTTATACCCAAAAATTCATTTCCCACTTAAACTTTTACATTTAATGCTTTACCTACCACATCTCGATAAACATAGTTGTGTTTGGTTACTATTTAAAAGACCTTAGCTTGGTTAACATTTAGCTATAACTTGGTTAATACCATGACTCAGTTAACCTTACCAATATTTACCAACTAGCAGACATTTACTTGGTCATGCTTTTACCAATTGTACACAGTTTAAGTTCTAAACATGTAATCCCATAGTGCATCTTATTTCATGTTGATTTGGTGTGCATTCACTAGATATAAGGAAATGTTTGTAAAATATAACCAATTTTAAATTCAACTCCATACATACCTTTACTGATTAGGTGGAGGTGCTGATATCACCTAATTTAATGGATGAGGTCCCACCAACTGCAGTGCTTTGTCCAGCATTGTCATTTGATGTTTTTCTCCACATTTGATTCCTTAGCCTCATGATTTATTCAATTGTATTGCCATTTTTATTTGTTTTTATCTTTGGTGCTTTGTCTCTGCAATCCTTTCTTAGGTGACCAACCTTGTGACAATGCAAATATGCCATACCAGTATTTGTCCATTTGCGAGATCTTCCTCTCTAGTTATTTCTCATGAAATTTTTTGCTATATGTCCATACATGCCACATGTTGTGCAATTAACCCATGTGTTGTAATCCCAAGTATATGCATTACCCTTCCTTCTCAGTTGATATGTTTTGGTCTGTTCCTTCAGTGTCCAAACTTGCTTCATTTTTCTCATGCATTCTTGTGACATGTGTCCATGCATGTTGCAAGTGCGACAATGTTTTTCCATGTAAGGTTTCTTGGGTGTCTTATTAAACTTTGATTTTCACTCATGTGTCTAATGTCCAAACTTATTACAGTTATAGAAATAACCATTAAACTTAGGAGTGTATTTAGGAATACTTTTTTCTTTACTCCTACAAACATTTGATGTGTGGCCTAGTTTTCCACAATGATAACATGATATCTTATTTGACTTTTGATTAGTGTAGGTATTTTTTTGTTCAACTTGTCTTGATGATTCTCCTTTCTTGGTGTAGCCTAAACCAGTTGTGCTACCAAGTCTTTTCTAACTAATTAGAAATTCATCCATTTTTTTAGTACTATCTTCAACTCTCTTGATCATCTCATTATGATGTTGATGCATTTTTACCCCATTCTTCAATCTTTCATTTTCCTTTTTTAATTCACTGATGTCTTCTAGTTTCCTTGTAAGCTCATTGTTTACTCAATTGACTTCCTGACTTATGACGGCCATCTAATTTGAGATTTCAAAGTGATACTCAGTGAGTCTCAATATCTCAGATTCCTTCTCTTGTAACTTATCAGTCATTTTTCTCCTATCTTCAATAGTCAAGTTTCTTTCTTCTTATGCTTGCCTTGAATTGTTCATGACATCAATCATCCTAACCATTTGTGTCTCTTGACCGATCTGCAGAGCTTTCACTTTTTCAGTAAGATGTAGATTCTTTTCAAATAGATCTGACATGGTTTCTTTAGATGCATGAGATATGCTACCAAATCCAAATCTAGATAGCTCAAATGGATCATCTATATCCTCTTCTTGATAATAAGTCTCACTATACCAAATTTCCATATCCTTCCTTCTGATCAATAACTTCTTCAATTCTTCTTTGGCTTCTTTGAATTTCTTAATAAAGATCCACATCTGCAATCTTTGATTCTCAATAGTCTTATCAAACTTATACATTTCCATCCTTAGATCTTTTCCTCTTCAGTGATTAATCTTCCTTAACAAGAGATCTAGCTCTGATACTAATTGTTGGGATTATGGAAAGATAAGTACTAAGAGGGGAGGGGTGAATGAGTACCTACAAAATTTTTTAAGACTAAAACTTTGTAGAAGTCGATAGAATTTAACCGACTGAATCCATTGTATAAAACATACATTCAAATAATTAAAAATATAATTTTCATGTAATCTAAACAATAAAACATTCATGAAAATTCATACTCATGACACATATATTTTGGTATCGCAGAAACCCTTGTAAGAAGGTAAAAACTGGGGAGGGGATGACAACCATAAATCTTCACTACTGCAGTAACAAAGTATGTCGGTTAAGTCTAAAAAAATTGTGATCACTTCTAATGATCTTACCCTATTAGGAGAAATAATTAGATTGACTAGATCTACCTAGTTAGAGGATTTTACAATACAATACATGTGTGTACTCGGTTAAGAGATTTAAACAATAACGGTTAAGTCTACTCTATTAAGAGATTTTGGATCTGCTACAATGGTTAAAAGGTAACAGTAAATGTATATGTAAATAGAAACTCTATCTTTCCTGATTCAAATATGTGATATATCAAATAAATATCACCTTCTTGTGATGTATGTGTCCTAATCTGTTGGGTATCCTTGTGAGTATTTTGAAAAACTGAATGCCTCTTTAAAACCTTATGTCAAAATCCTTTTTCTAATCTCTTGATGTCCTTAGTGCGGCTACTCCTTCATGATACATGTTCATAATGACATCTTTATAATTTTATATCAAACTATCTTGACCTAATTAGGGTTTAAAATATCTTAGAAAACCTAAGATCAACAGTGTAACAAAATAACCTAGATCTAAGATTACATAGGAATCATCAACAAATTAATGATTACATCCATATTTAATTCTATCTCGATCTTGGTAAACTATTTTTTGATCGATGTGAGCCATTTGCATAGATGTTTGTGCCATTTTAGATTACTATGTTGTTTCCTAGTTTACTCGATAATCACTACATTCTTCATTCAGTAAATTACTCATGCTCAATTCATATGAATGCTTGGTAATCACTATGCTTGGTACTCGGTAATTGTATGTCACTTAGTGAGTGTACTCGGTCAAACACTTATTCGGTTAACTTAGAGATCTGCCTTGTCTTTGCTCGGTGTGTGGGATTTATTTGGTTGATCGATTGTCATGTTTTTCTTCTTTACCTACTGAATAATTGATTGATACTTATGACAATTAATGTTCAAATAGGAGTAACAAGATCAAGAACCATTTTTTACTTTGACATTTATACGATAGTCAAAACTAGATCCAAAGTTACACCCCTCTTCTCCTAATTTCAAGGTGAGTTAATTGCATTTACTTTTCTTAGTCACCCATCAGAGTTACATATCATTATAATTTCTATCATAAGGAATCACAAAAAAACCCTCATTTTGTGGATTATGAATTTTTTCCCTTAATCCCTTGGTTTTGCTAATTTGATTCACTTTGTTGGGAGTTTTGTATTCCATTGTATGTGGAACTTTGTGGTCTACCATTGATCACCATTTTCACCATCACATTTTTAATCTAATAAAATAATTTTTTAATTCTTATTTTTAGTTTATTATCCCTCTTGAACCTATATCTAGTATGAGATCATGGAGTTCATGGAAAAGTTAAAGTTTAAATGAGTAATAAGAGTGGTAGTTAGCCAAGAGGTAGAAATGTTAATGAAGAAGCTAGGTTTAGAAAAAAATTCTAGCTCAAAATAAATTATCCCATCATCACAAAAGAGGTTTAGAAGAGAACAAAAGGTAAGATACAATATTTGGGAGGAGAGATGTATACATCACAAAAGAGGAGCTCATAGAAATCTCAAGAAGTTGTAGGTCAGTTGAAATTCCAACTATCAAGAAGATTGAGAGTTAGTTGAAGCTAGGAGAAAGAATGTTGTTTGTAAAGAGACCGTCATTTGGATGTGTACCATCCTAAAAGTTAATCACCATTAATTAGGTGCTCATTTTAGCCCCATGTGTAGACATGAAAAATTTAAAAATTTTCTTTCCCCCATTCAAATTCCAATTCCACCTTTTTAGATGGAAGATGTAAATGCTCATTTTTGGAAAAATGAGCATTTACATATTCCTATTCTATTTTCATATTGCACTCCCAAACTGAGGATTGGACGAAATGGGAAATAACAAATGCCAATTCTAGGCTAATTCCCACTACCAAATGGACCCTTAATGTTCAAATAAGAGTAACAAGATCAAGAACCATTTTTTACTTCAACATTTATATGATAGTCAAAACTAGATCCAAAGTTACACCCCTCTTCTCCTAATTTCAAGGTGAGTTAATTGCATTTACTTTTCTTAGTCACCCATCAGAGTTACATATCATTATAATTTCTATCATAAGGAATCGCAAAAAAACCCTCATTTTGTGGATTATGAATTTTTTCCCTTAATCCCTTGGTTTTGCTAATTTGATTCACTTTGTTGGGAGTTTTGTATTCCATTGTATGTGGAACTTTGTGGTCTACCATTGATCACCATTTCCACCATCACATTTTTATTCTAATAAAATAATTTTTTAATTCTTATTTTTAGTTTATTATCCCTCTTGAACCTATATCTAGTATGAGATCATGGAGTTCATGGAAAATTTAAAGTTTAAATGAGTAATAAGAGTGGTAGTTAGCCAAGAGATAGAAATGTTAATGAAGAAGCTAGGTTTAGAAAAAAATTCTAGCTCAAAATAAATTATCCCATCATCACAAAAGAGGTTTAGAAGAGAACAAAAGGTGAGATACAATATTTGGGAGGAGAGATGTATACATCACAAAAGAGGAGCTCATAGAAATCTCAAGAAGTTGTAGGTCAGTTGAAATTCCAACTATCAAGAAGATTGAGGGTTAGTTGAAGCTAGGAGAAAGAATGTTGTTTGTAAAGAGACCACCATTTGGATGTGTACCATCCTAAAATTTAAGCACCATTAATTAGGTGCTCATTTTAGCCCCATTTTAGTATGTATGAGGTCCCACATTGATTTCACTCTCTCCTAATTCTTATTAGACCTTTAAATTAATATTATAAATCTTGTATTGACTCAATTTTTTTTTAAATATAGGTTATCCCTTATTTATAAGTTTTCTCCTCCATTTTTCCTCTAGTCAAATAATTAATCTCATCTCCTAGGCCCTATATTACCATTTATGGCCTTTATATTCTCTCCCAACCCTGAAACTAGCTGTTTGATCAAATATTGCACCCTCTAACTTTCTGGGACCCACAACCTAAAGTTGATCTTTGATTGGTTGGTACAAAATTCCAATAGAATCATGTCCCTTGGATAGTGCACCAATGATGTTATGTCACGTGGGATTGAGGCCCAAATTTGGCCCAAGGCCCTATGTTGGGGTATTTACATAAAATTTGATCTCATGGTCAACATAGATTATTCTTGAACCCCCAAAATGATAGATTAAGTATATAAACCCCCTATATCTCCTCATTTTGGTATCCATTATTATGTGCAATAATTCACTATCAATTTTCCAAGTATTCATGACCAATCAATCAATCAGAATTCAAGATCTCTTCTATAATTAAGCATCCAAGTCTTCAATCCTTCAAAGCATTCTTCTCCTTCTTCATCAATCATTATGGAAAACTACAAAATCCATGACTTCCTTTTGGAATCTTTTGTGGAGATCAAGATATTTCATGAATACTTGTGATCAAATCCAAAGAATAATTGTACCATCAAGGTATAAGGTGATTTACAATTCAAACCTAACTTCTATTTCATCAATCCTTTTGTAATTTTCTTTAATTTACAAGGTTGATTCCTAAAGAGGGGTTTAAATGATAGAAAACCCTTTAGAGAATCATCTTCCCCATTTTTCTATGTGCAGAAATAGGTTACGAATCCATTGGACAAAATATAGGAAGATTTAAATGATATGGAGCACCCTTGTGAATTTTAGACCAAAACCCAAGGTACAAAATGACATTGGTGATTTGTACCTAATTATAGGATGAAAGTGGCAATTTTTACCCTTGAGATCTAGCTCAGATTTGGTAGGAAGTCAAGTTACCATCTTTAGGTCCCAAATTTGCATTTATAGGTGTTTGTAGGATCTCGATTATCATAAATTCAAATATAAATCACAATACCTCCTAATTTTATTCTAGGTACACTTAGATCCCCTCGAATATCTCTATACATTTATCTTTCAATTCAATTAATTTACTTCCTAGTTGGATTAATTGTGGTATCCATCTCTTTCTCAATTCTAAGCAACAAAGGAATAAAACCCCCAAAGGCATTGATATTTCATTAGAAATCCTTCTTACAAAATTGTGACAATCATATTTTTATTGAGGTGGTTTTTTATTCCAATATTTCTTATGAATGTGATAAATTAGACCTTTTGTGTAATCCCCTTTTCATATTGTTCATTTTGGTGAACTCAACTCTTCTTACATACTTCTGATTTTGGTGGTTAGATCCTCCTTGTATGACATTTCTACTTTGATTTGGTATTGAGATCTCATTTGTATGTAGTATTTCTATCATATCTTTACTAAAAATTATGCATTCAAATTTGTATGCATTACATTGTTTCATTCTATGTATTTACATTAATGAAAAAAAAAGACAAAAACAAAATTTCATGTTGTTTCATGCATGTTTTCCTTTTAGATTAATTTTATAATGCATACATTTTCCCAAGGTGATAGTGGCTTAGCCTCTCTTTTATCACTTTATCCCTCTCCTAAGGATTCCCCTCTCCATGAGGACATATTGGTGAAGAAGATATTTTTAACCCTTCTTTCAATAATCTCTCTTTTAGGAGAAGTATTGAAGAATAATGTTAATGCTTCTCTTGATATTTTCTTCCCCCACATGAGAATACCTTACTAAAATTTGATAATTCCCCTTGTGATATCATACCTTCTATTAATTTCCATGACTTTCCCTTTAGGAAAAAAGATTTAATTAATTGTTATTATCCTTCTCCTAAATTTTTTTTTATTGATACTCATAGTAATCTCCCTATTTGGGATGAACATCTAGATAATGATGTTGATTATTCTCTTCCTCATGAAGAAACCCTAATAAAAATGGATGATATTGTGGTTGAAATTTCTTCTACTCCCTCTAGAGAGGACACATTCATGTGCGATATTTATCTTTCTTTCTCTTGGATAATGTTAATGTTATAATTATAAAAGTAACATTGGGAGTATGTACAATAATCTAATTTTCCTGAATGCCTAGTACATGATCTTTTGGTGAGTATGTAAGTATTTGCATTAATTTCCTAAATTTTCTTGCTCAAAGATAGTTTGTTCTTGATACCTATAATGATATAAATAGGAGTATTAGCATACGAATGTAAAATAAGATCTTATTAACTCACTATTTCCACATTCATTAATTCCTTCATTAAGGAAAAACTAGCAACATTCAACTTCAATCCAAAAGGAGAGTTGAACACTTTTACTAATTATTCCATTTTTTAAGGAATGTTTATTTGATATCATATGATTTTATATGAATATGGAATGCCTAGATAAAATGGTAGGAAATTGACAAGATTTGGCATAAATAGAAAGATACAAAATAGTAAACCAAAATAGAAGCTTAGATCTAGAAATGAGATGCAGAGAGGAACATGTGGCCAAAACTAGAGCCTAAAATGTTGGACTATATAGATAGGCATCATATTCCTAAGGTTTCTTTGTAAAAATAAATCTCTAGATTCTAGATAAGGAGGATATATAGATATTTTCACTCCAAATATATGCCTAAAAGTGTTGGAAATGTGAGCTAATCCACATTGTCCAAGGGTTTTCAATTGTTCAAATTTTGGTATTGTGTGTGACAGTTTTCTCTACATAATTCCATCATTCTCATTTGTTTTATATGTAACTACACACATGAAAGAGTGTTAAAATGATGATTTTTTATAATTTCTTTCCTAAGTCAAACCCCATGTTGGTTTTCTCACCTCCATAATAGAAATAATCATGTAAAAAGAGAGCTTACCCCTAGTAGAATAGCAGCTAAACAATAAATGAAATATTGAGTTGAAAAGATTATACCTTCTAAGGATTGATAATGGTGGTGTTTCAATTCCCTTTAGTTAATTCCTCCAAACATTGATACAATAATGTGACATTTATCATAACATAATTTACATCATTAAATAAAGCTAGGTTTTTGCATCTTGTTGCTCCTTGTACTCAAATCTTCTATTAATTGAAATAAATAGGAATGTTTGATCATTGGAATTTGTAACTTATCAAATTTTTATTTTTGAATGATAAATTATTATCTTATATAGGGTTCTCAAGGTAATTCCTAATTTATGTTGACTTACATTCTCCCACAAATGTAGTACAGATTCAAGAATATGTTAAATTCCTAGAGAGTTTGTTGATCATAAGACATGTCGAGCTCACCAAAATCTGATGATGGAAATAGGAGCCTTAGCTTAGGAATTCAAACTAATACCTTATGCACTTACTATTTCCACCATCCATTACTTCCTTAATTGAGGAACAACCAACAAGTATCAACTTTAGTCTAAAAGGAGAGTTGAATATTTTGATACTTGTTCCCTTTTTAAAGGAACGTGTGTTTGGTATAATTTGATTTGATGTGAATATGAAACATTTAAGTAAAATGACAAGAAATTAAGTAGATGAAACATATACAAAAAAAGATAAAAAAAAATAAACCAAAATAGAAGCTCATATCTAGAAATGAGATGTAGAGAAGATCTCTTTGCTAATATTTGGAGCCTGCAATGCTAGACTATGGAGATAAGAATCCCATTCCTAATTTTTCTTGGTCAAAAAAAATGTTGTATGTTCTAGATCAAGAGGATCTATAAATCTTTCCCTCCAAAATCAACCTAAAATTGTTATACTACTGAGATAATCAACATAATCCAAGGGTTTTTGCCTATTTGAAGTTTATGACTATGGATCTTAGTCTACTATGTTAATTATATGAATTTTGGTTATTATATTTGTACCTACAAGAATGAAATATGGGGATAATAGTTGTGTTATATAGGGTTTTTCCTAAGTATAACCTCATGTTAATGTTCCTACCTCCACAATAGTAAAGATGATGTAAAAATGAGAGCTTACCCCTGGTAGGGTAGATTCTAAATGATAAATTAAATGTTGAAATGATGATATTATACCTTATGATTGATAATGGTGGTGATTAAATACTATTTACATAATGCATCCAAATTTTCATGTTGTAATATGACAAATAATTACATAATACATCATGAAATCATATGAGAAGCTAGATTATTGTAGCTTGTTGCTCCTTGTACTAAGCTCTTCTCTTGATTGAATTGAATATGAATTCTTGATCATTAATAATTGTGAAATAATTATTTTTGAATGATAAATTATTTCCTTATATAGGGTTCTCAAGGTTTTTTCTAATGTAGGTTGAATTCCAACAGTTAAATGAAAATATCAAAGATTGGATCACTAATGCTAAGAATCAACACTTGCACATGTTCAAATTTGAGCTCTTTTTGGAGGAAATATTGTGCTAGGTTTCTTATTCCACTAGGAATAGGGGTTTTGGAACCATAAATCACTCAAAAAGGGACTAAAAATAACTCTAGTAAAGTACTAGTCTCCACAACATAGGATTTGATAACAAAATTGGTATATGACAATAATAGGATGTGATAAGGACCAAACATGATTGAAATATAACCTAGAAGGAGGAATACTAAAGGAAGGGAACAAAAAGAGTGTAAAGTGTAAGGGAATACAATTTACAGCAATATGTTTATCCCCCACTTTAGTGGAAGTATGAACTTATGCTCATAGTTGAGGTAAATTAGAGATGAAGATATCAAGTAGTTTAGAGTAAGAATAACTATGGGTAGGTTGACACTATGTTGACAAATGTGCAAATGCTAAAGCTTATGATCCTATTATTCCACAAAAATATTCAAATATACACACATACATAGAAAAAAATTGTAGTACTAAAGAAAACAAAAGGTTCCAACTCCCCAATGTAAAGATTGTCTCAAGCATGCTAGAATTATTCTTAGAATTTTATTGCAAGAGCACAAGTAGACTTAAAGAAAGAGGTGAAAAATACACCCATTGATGAGGAAAGGGTCCATGTAATGCAAACAAGAAATATGCTAGGGGTCCTATTGAGATGACATGAATTCCACTAACTAAAATGTTGTGTTATGTTTTGTGATCCTTGGATTACAACAAAATGATCACAGTAGAAAGCCACACTATATTAACTGATTGATTCCTAAAAAAGTATAAATAATAAAAATAATGATCATGCTAACAAGTTGTGCTATGTTAGATAACCAATGCAATGAGATAAAAATGATAACAACAATCAAGCTAGCAATCCTTGCTATACTATTTGACAAATGTGATTTCTAGATGATCATGCTAACAAGTTGTGTTATGCTACAAGACTGAGATGATCATTTCTAGAAAGTTGAATTATGCTAGGTTTCCATATATCATAATTTTTTTAAGAGATGAAACCATTAATCAACATTGTGCTAGATGATCGAAATAAAGGTTAGATGTCATGCAAGTTACTAGAGATAGATTGATAACTACGCCTCTAGGGGCATTATGTAAAATAACACTACCACATCAGAGACATGTCAATAAATCACTAAAAGAAACACAAATGCCTAATATTCCCTCTCATTAATATGTTGACATGTTTCTATGTTTATTTATTAAGGAAGCTGGAGATCTACATCAAGGATAAACATCTTTAATGCAAAGGAGATATCCTTTGAAAAAATGCATGTGTCCCAAGATATGAAGAAGTTCCTTATAAAGGATGTTATAATGTAATTTTGATGTTATCATTGTTGTTTCCATTATTTTTTGTCATTGATACCAACATATCCTATGCATAGATGTGGATTAGTTATTTTGATGCTTCAGTAGAAGCGTGCACTAGATGATGTGCTTATAATATTTATCCTTATTAGTGTCAATGTTTTTCCCATTTATCATGCAACATCATGTGGATCATTTTTTTGGGTTCGGTCCTATTTGGAAAGTATTCATTGTGCTTCAGTCCAAGCATTCATAGTGTAACATATAGATCCTATATGTTGGTTCTGAAGATCTCAATGATGATGTAGCATGTTGATATGTGTGAGGCATATTGTATTGAGTGAGGTGGTCCATATTGCATTCCTTACCATAGTGGGAATGCTTCACTATGAACTATTTCAAGTTGGATTAGGCTGATCTTATTGTTGGCATGAGATGGTATCTGTAGACACCTAAAAAGCCTTTGTTAAAATAAAAATATCTTATTTTGTAAAACCCCTGATGACATCACCATTTGTTAATTAATTATTTATTTAATTTATTTATTTATTATTATGCTATTAATCCTCTCCTATTTTAATTAAAAAATTTTAATTAAGATACTTCATCCCAAAAATATTTAAATCTAATTTAAATATTTAATCCCTATTTATTAAATAAATATTTAATAAATATTGTCACCAACTTTAAATAAATTTAATATTTATTTAAATCCCTAAAATCCTAGATATCTTCTATAAATTCCTAAACCTCTAGACTCTTCTAGAAAACCCTAAACCCTTATCCTAACTTTGACCTTTGAGCCTAACTCAACCTTAGTCCATTCAACCCATGAAAGTCAATCCTTATCTCTTTGACACAACCCCTAACCAAACCCCTAACTATGACCCTCCTTCCTAACCTAAGACCTTGCTTGAATCCTATAAATACTCCTCCTTCCAAGATAAAAGTATTAGCTTAGTTCATATCATTCATGCAATGTTATCATGAGCTTTTTTATCTAGATCTTCATAGCTTTTGATAATTTTGTTAGATTAACTCATTTTCAAACTATCCTAAATCACATCATAGCTTAGAAATAATTGATTAATCTTATTTTTCTCCATTTTTTTTCATGTATTTTCATCATATAATGCTTCATTTGGACTAAAATCAACTCTAGTTTAATCATTTGTAACTTAATCTGTATTTTAGCTTCACTAGGATCCTTGAGGCTCTAGGGGCAAATTGGGTGTTCTATACTTGATTATGTGCCACTATGGCATTATCATGGTCCCTAGTTACTCCTAAGCCTTCCTAATTTTCATTAGGGACATGATCCATGTGTTTTGAGACCACACCCACATCCCTAAATCGAGAGCAAATCGAACGATGACAGGGTGCTCCCATTGAGCTCTATCTAAAATGTCTTTGCAAATTGTTTTTTACTATATATTAGGAATATTCTCTTATAATAATGTTTGAATGTCTACATTTGTTCCTAATAGGTTATGTTTGCATTGATCACATTTTGGCACACCCAGTGGGACTCCACACGCTCCTAAACTATATTTTTTAGGGTTTTTTGGGACAAAAACTCACTTTTAAATGCCTCCCAGAACATTGTTGCTGCAGTGTCATATGAAATTTGATCACTATCAGAAATTTTCATATGGGTAGTGATAAATTTTTGTATGGGTAGTGCCCAATAGTTGTTTGGGCCATTTTGCATGTTTCAAGGCATTTTTTAGGGGTTTTTTGGCCAAAAACTCACTTTTTGAAGCATCCCGGACAAATTTTTCTGTAGGGTCATATGAAAATTCATCCCTAGCATGGATTTTCAAATGGGTAGTTCCCAAGTGTCGTATGGGTAGTTCCCAATAGTCATTTGGGCCATTTTGTATGTTTTTAAGGTATTTTTTCCATTTGTTTGCCACTTTTTAGCTCAAATGTCGTATGGGTTGTGCTCAAATGTCGTATGGGATCTCATAAAATGTCATCAACACTATAACTCAAAAAATATTTGGTCTTGAATGTCGTATGGGAAGCACAGGGCTTGTCTAAAGTCCTAAACTTGGTTTTTATTAACTTTTTGGGCCTATTTGGGGATCCTAGTGACCCTAGGCTTCAAACTTATAATTTCTGACATCATACTCTTGCATGTACTTCATGGAGGACAAGATAATCATCAAAACACTAAATCCTTAAGTCTCATGAACCTTCTTGAATGTTTAGGAACCTACAAACTTCATTTACTTGGCTTAAAATGAACTTCTATTCATTCTTGAAAGCCTTAAATGGAACAAACTATAAATCTTTCCTAAATGTCTCCTAATTAATCCTAATCATTCCTAATTGGTCCTAAAAAATCAAAAATCACTCCTAATGTCTTTCATTTGGCTAAAAAGAACCTCATTCATGCTTGAATATACGGTTTTAGGGTTCATTCATGCAAGCTAGGAACACTTCAAGTTTTGAGTGCATAAAAAGAACTACAAAATTTGCATTTCATTCATATTTGGTTCCTAAAAATTCCAAATCTAATCAAATTTTTCCTAAATCCAACTCAAATCATTGTTCTTGGCTAAAGTGAACTTATTTTTCTATATCTTAAGTGTTTTCCAAGTTTTATGCAATCTAGAAACAAATCTGCATCTCTCTCCTATTTAGT
Source organism: Chamaecyparis obtusa (assembly GCA_027943335.1). Lineage (NCBI taxonomy): Eukaryota > Viridiplantae > Streptophyta > Pinopsida > Cupressales > Cupressaceae > Chamaecyparis > Chamaecyparis obtusa. The sequence continues at coordinate 638,551 of BSBK01005323.1, forward strand.
TCCTAAATGATCCTAAACTATCCTAAACATTCCTAAATCAATCCTAATGCTTTGTTCTTGGATTAAAAAAATGTATTTTGTAAAATCTTGAATATTTTCAAAAAAAACTCATGCATGAGTCAATCTAGGAACTTCTTTTTTTGGATCTAAAACTGAATTCTAGAACACCAAATCTTGAGTGAAACTAAGAAAGTGAACCAAAGTGCAAAGAGTCATTTACTTTCAGTCCTAAAGTAACAAAAAATCTTGAATGTCCTAAAGTTGAAAAATAAAGCACTTCATTTCATTTCAAAATTCAAAATCAATTTCCTAAAGAAGAAATAACCTCAATCTTGAATGCCAAAATAAAGAAATTAAAAATCTCTCTCAAAGTTTTGTTGTCTTCAAAATAAATGAACAAATCAAATCTTAAACACATGTGTTTGGAAAAATCTTCATCTCAATTCACTTAATCAAATTGGAAAAGAACTCCTTTTTGATGTGCTTTCTAAGAGTCTTCAATTCTACAAATCCTTGTTAACTAAGTGATGTAAAAGGGGTTGAACTTGGATGAGTTCACCTTTTTTACTTCTAGAGAATCCTATCTAGAGAGAAAAGTGTTTCCTCTTTGGAGAATGACTTCAAACCGGTACTTCCCCGACCGGTATAGAAATAAAGCATTGAGAAAACTCTCGCTTCATCCCCTCAAGCTTGAGCGATGTGTGTTGATGGTAGTCTGAGGTAGGTGAATATCCCTACTATTTTTGCATGGTCAACTAGGCTCTTAAGTGATTCACGTGCATACAAACTGATTGTGAGGATACCACGGACCAAATCAGACACCTATAAATCAGTGGCTTCCCAATCTACTCATGAAGATATCCAAATCTTTGTGCAAGGATCGATCCAAGTGGTTTCTTGAATCAACTTAAGATACTCACCATATGTATCCCTTTTAGGGATATTATGCTATGGGCAAATATTTTAATACTAGCCTATCTTCTAGGTAGTTCTTGCTTGATGTGTTTTTTTTAAGTTTCAAACTTAGTGCAAAACATCTATTGAAACATACACAAATGAAGAGTTCTACACAAAATCATTTTTCCATATCAAAACCAATCAATCCAAATCCAGAATTCATCCAAGCTTACATAATCCCATCATCCTAGTCTCCTAATCATGGTCTTCTAGTCATCTTGCATCCAGTCTTTTCCTCCCCATTTCCTAGGCTAGTAGAGTCATCCTCGTCATCCCCCAACCCCTTTTTGTCTTCCTCTAGAGTCAATCTTTCCTCCTATCTTGAGCCAAATCTGATCCTAGTCTAATCTTATTAATCTTCTAATTCATCTTCATCCTTCATCCCCATCCAACTCATCTACAATTCAGCATGTCTCAAAACCATTATGATGAGTTTGGTTATTATGTTTCCCCTCTCATTATGTCTTATCTCGATGATGATGAAAGTCTTGTTGATCATGATGAGTACTTTGAAAACCTGATCAAGCATGATGATGAGAATCTTGTGGATCACGATGAGTACTTTGAAAACCTTAGCAAGATTTCTCCAAGCATCCCCCTAAATCCAATCATTCCTCTGAACTATCCTATCATGCCTTCATACATATCCACTAGTTCTCCTTATCCTAACCTTTTACAAGGGAAATACATTATCCTATTCATCCACACCTTCTTCCTATCTTGAGACTACATGTCCTCTATATGCATCCTTCATACCTCCATCTCCTTCTATGGTCGTATCCCAAACACCATCCTTTCACAAAAACCCTACTAGCTACATCCCTTATCCAGATCCTACATCTCCTTATCCTCTAACCCATTTCTAAATCCAAAATCCTAGTCTTCCAATCCATTATCCTAATCCCCCATCCTCTCTTGATCCATCATCCACTATATCCTATATAATTCCAGTATCTTCCATTCTTGCCTACATTGCCACAAATCACCTTCCACAAGAAGAATGCATCCCTCAATCCACTTCATATCCCATATCTCAATCCATCACCCCTACACCATCAGATAGTCCATCAAGTTCACAAGCTTCCTCTAAACCTACCTATGTTACCTATCTAGTCATGCCATCCTCCAACTCATCTTCTACCCCATCATCCCCCCCAAGCAAGTTTACACTCTTCCACCCCACCTTCATGTGAGGACTATCCTAGCTCCCCATCTTCCATGCATTCCAATCCTTCATCCCAACCTTCATCATGAAAGTCTCCAAGGATTTTAATAATAAAACCAACAAAAAATCTCATTCCCAAAGTTGAAGAGTCATTTCATCTCAATCCTTCATATGGATCCATCATTGATGAGCCCCATCAACCTCCCCCATCTGTTATCCTTCTTCCATATATCCCACATATTGATGCTCTTCCATCTCCTAGCATCATTGAGTCCCTTCCATTTTTTGACTCTATCCAAGCCCCATCCACCTCTCCTCCTCCTAGCATTGTCCAAAGAACATCCAATGAGTCTCATGAGTTCACCCTTTTTCCTGTCATCATAATTGCAAAAGCTCCCATCTTTCCATCCACCCCATCTGAAGAAACCATCCATAAATCAACATGTACTCTATCCACACCAATCCAATCCAATCTAGATCTTTTCCAAAATAATGTTGAAGTACCCATAGATGAAAATCAAAATCATATCCCTTCACTTCCTCCAAATCAAGATCCTATCATCCCAATTCCTCCAATCCAAAATCCTACCATCCTAATTCCTCCAATCCAAGATCTTCCCATCCTAAGTCCTCCATCTCAAGATCCATTGCTATCTCCAAATCCTAGTGAAGATCTTATCATCCCATCCTCTCCACTTGAGGATCCTCCAATCCAAACTATTCCTAGCAATCTTCCATCACTCTATCCCCTTGGTCCACTTATATTTGTCAAGGAAATCCCACTCGAAGAAAAAGAGATCAGTTTCGTATCTTCCACCATGACACCTAATACTGGATGTTTATCTTATTCCCCAAGTTAGAAATATCCATGCTTGGATAAAATGCTCAAGAAATATAATTATCAAGGTAAAGGCCTAGGTGTTCATGAACAAGGAAATCTAGAGCTTGTCCAGGACAAGAAACATCTAAAAACATTTGGTATCGATCACACATCTAAAGAAACTTCCTCCAGAAATGTTGGTACAGCTAAAGCTAGAATCAAGAATCCTTCCAAAAACACCATTGCATCTTCCCATCATCCTTTCAAAGCATACAATTTCATTCCTCCTCCTCCATCATTGCAGCCTAGGACAACCTATCACATTCCTCCTTCATCCTCCAACTCCATTTTGGGTCCCTATATCCAAAAATCCTCCAGCACATATCCTTCACATACCAAATCCATTTTGGGCCCTTATATCCCAAAATATCATCCCCCATCTTATCCTACTCAATCCTTCATCCAAAATCCAAACATTCCTAGTCAGGATCAACAAAGGCACATTTCCACATCTCCTATCTACCAGTCTCCTTCCATCTCTCCATCCATATCTCCTCCATCCCGCACATCTCCTCATATTCCTTCCAATTCTCCTTGAAATAATTTGGATGCCATATCCAAGATGCATAAAGGGAAATATCCACAAAAATCCAAAGATTGTCATGTCCACTCTCAAAGACATGCTCAAGAAAAGAAAAATCCAATCAAGAAATCTGATTCATCTGAATAGCCACAAAGGCCCATCAAAGAAAAATAAAAATCTAATGCATCCCAATGGCCACAAAGGTCCACCAAAGAAAAAGTGAAATCTAATGCATCCCAATGGCCACAAAGGACCATCAAAGAAAAAGTGAAATCCATGCATCCCAATGGCCATAAAGGCCCATCAAAGAAAAAGAAAAATCCAATGCATCCCAATGGCCACAAAGGCCCATCAAAGCAAAAATCCAATGCATCCTAATGGCCACAAAGGCCCACCAAAGAAAAAGCAAAAACTACATGGATTTCAAAGCAAAAAGATGTAATGCATCTAAAAGAAACATCCTCAATGGTATCCAAGGTTGCTAATCCACTAGCCACTCATTCCCCTCCATCTTCTAAATCTATTTTGGGTCCCTATGTCCCAAGATATCCTAGCACAAATATTCCATCACATCTACCTCTATCTTCTGAATCCCATCCACTTCATCCACCTTCCCCACAACATGCGCCAATGTTGGTCCTAACAACATCTCCCTATCATGATCACTTTCCTTCATTCCATCCAAACACTTTCTACCACCATATCTCCCATCTACCCCATCCTATCCATGCTTTTTCATAATTCCTCCATCCTAACAAAGTTGTACCAACATCCATACAAATCAAAAATTTAGCAAAAAACTAGAAAATCATAAGGTCGACAACATATCATAAGGTCAGCAGCAAATCAGAAAATCCACAAAAATTCAAAAAATCAAGAAAATTACCAAAACAAAAGACAAGAAAAGAGAAAATCATTTGTCCAATGGTGAAAACTTGGCAATTCAAGAGCCTTGGACAAGTACCATGGTGAAAACCTAGCAAATAGGCATCATGCATAATCCCTCCCCTCCAGTTCCTCTCTGCAATTGGGGGCAATTCCCTTATATCACATCCTATCTAGCATCTCCTCCATCCCATTTGTTTCTTCACTTCCTCCATCCTCCTATGGATCTTGATAACAGAAATGAAGACCACAAGGTATACATAATTTTGGGCACCTTTTTGCATCCATTTCCCCATTACCAATCTTCTTCCATCCTAGCGTACCCCCCACCAAATGCCTCTGAATGCATGAACTATCCTAAGTAAGGGCATCTTGTTCCTTGGTGACATATTACTTGGAGACTCCATCCAAATCCTTATCTTCCATCTCCAAATCCTCATCATTCCTCTATCCAAATCCTTAGCAAATCCTCCACCCAAATCCTAAGCATTCCTCAATCCAAATCTTCTAGTTTTTCCTCTATCCAAATCCCCAAGCATTTTGCTCAAGCATTCATCCCTCAGTGGTTCTTCTATCCCAATCCTTAGCATTTCCTCCATCTTTCCATCACCTGGTATCTTCCCTTGTCATTGGTATCTAGGCACAGGCTATCCACATGCAATCCAATGCCATTCATCCATATCTTCAATTGCCCAGCAATCTTCCAACATCTGAAAATCCTATCCATATCATCTAGCAATGCAACTTCCAAGATCAAGTCAACTTATCTAATCACATCCTTAGTCTTGTTTCTAGTCTTGTTGCAAGCCTTTATCTCAATCCAATCATCATCTTTAGGATGCATCTTTTTGAAATCTATGTCATTCTAGGACACATCATCCATCATCAAACCTATCCACCATTCATCCGTCTTGGCTTTGCACCCCAACTGGGGTATCATCTTGCATATCTTTGAAGCTTCAACTTCATCCCCAGATCCATGTACATCCTATCTTGGGTCTTGTACCCTAGCTTCAATCATGTCTCCACCTAAGCTCATTTGTACATGTGTCTTTAGGTCTCATCCTTTGTGTCAGTTATCCCTTGATTCATCATGAACTATCCAGCTAAGCACTTCAAAAATCATCCCTTAGTCCTTTTGAGGTTCATGTGTCTTACCTATCTCTTGTCATAAGAATCCTTATCTAGTTATCTACCATCTACTTTGTGTCATATCCTTTGAGTTGCTCAATCCTTATCGTAAACCAGAATCATCCCAACACTCCCCTTTGACTAAGCATTGTCTAGGGAATCCTATATTTTTCTTTATAGGCCTCATCATCTCGAGAAAGAGATTGGCATACACTGGCAAGAATCATGTCTTCCAAAGATCATCAGTCTATCTTAGGTTGAAAAATCCAATCCTATCCTATCTGAACCTACATCAGGAACAAAAACTCATCCCCAACACTTAGAAATCCTCCACCATCAATCCTCAGCAAATCAATCATCCTCCATCATCCTACCTATGGAAAAAGGTTTTGTGAGATACTTGTATTTCATTCATTCCTTTAGATATTTGCTTATCTTTTGAGCTCCCTTGTACATATCTCCTCATCCTTTGTACCATATCATTGTGTCTTGTTGTACATATCCTCGTCAGTCCTACAGTTGTAATACCCCAAAATTGGCATCTTTCTATCCTAACCAATTTTGTTGCATTTAGTCTCATGCTATCAAATTTCTAAATCATCAAAGTCCTATTGTACTAGGTAATTATATCTTCTAATTAACTTTACTTGACTTAGTGTCAAATGCAGAAAACCCAAAATCTGCATCAATCACATAACATATTTAATTCCTAAATAATGACCATAAATTAGCTAAATAAACCCAATGATCAATTAATTTAATTATAAAGTCCTAGAACTTTAATTAAATTAAATCCACCCTCCTTAGTTAAAACACATGAAAAAGGAATTAAATAAATATTTGGTTTTAAATAAACATCCTCATCTTGATAATTGAATTCAATTATTCAAATAATTGAGAAAATCCATTTATGAGGTAATATTCAATGTATTTAATCAAATATTCTCCACAAAATCTTCTCTTCTGTTCAGAAAAGGAAACTTTGAGTTAGTTGAAAATCAAAAAGAGGAATAAAATAGTTAACAACTTTAAAATAAACAAAAACAAAAGTTGACTACCTCTCTACAGGAAACTTTCTATTCCGAACTGAACTCTCATTCAATCTTCATTGTTCGTCTGATTCAATCTTGACCGTCGATTGAACCTAGGATTTTTATAAAAGAAACCTCATTTCTCATTCAAAGGATCCAACTTTTCAAGTAACAAAGTGCTTTTGCATTGTTACCAGAGCTCATTTGCATTCAAGCTTTCATTGTTTTAGCATAATCTTCATTTCTAGATTAATATATCATGTTTAGCTTAATCACGCATTCCATTTCTTAATCTAGTTTGCTTTCACTATTTTTAGATTAAATTCATCATTTCTAGATTAATTGCACATTCATGCTAGATTAAAACTACATTTTCTAACAAATCCTTCATTCTAGTAGTAGTCTATGGTTGCAGGACTCTTGATTCTGAGACCAAATTTCAAACCCTACCTAGATAGAAGGCAACAGGTCAAATCATCTAGCCAAGTAGGATGAATAATTTGATATTCATTCTTGTCTGCACCTAGTGAATAATGACTATGTTGAAGTGTGGAGGTAAATCAAAGGCCCATATTTAGTTCATACATTTTTGGCACCCACCGTGGGGCAGAAAATCAATTTTTGGCCTCATCATATTTCATTGTATTTTACAGTTTCTGACAAAATTTTACATTCAGCCTGTACTCTCATACATCCCTGTAGGGATTCTCACATGAAGATTCTCACTGTATTGCATGAAGTTTTACTGGTTTTAGCACTTCCTTGCGTGAAAAAGGTGTTTCCTCACGTGGGACTGCATACCTGCTCGCACGAGATTTTGCATCCAAAGACCTAAAATTTGTAGATTTGTACTTTCAAGTTTGTTATTTCTTGACGTTTGCTATTTTCTATGGATTTTCCTGATTCTTCCTTTTTGGAGATAGCGTAATACTAGATTGCAGAGCTTTGGACTTGAGATGATTTGCTACAATCTCTATAACACTTTGATTTTGGACATTAAAATGAATCTCTCACATGTTCAGCTTGAGTGTTTCCTACTTTGATAAATCACACTTCAATTTTGGGCTTTAAAAAGAATCTAGATTTACTTTTAGCATATCTATTTCACATAGTAAATAGGCCCTATGAACATTATTTGTGGAGTTCTTGAGAGAGTGGGCTTCATTCACTTGTTTTACATGTGAAGCTCTTCTCAAAGATAGATCCCCTTGTAGGTAGGGAAGGAGTTGATATTACCTCATGGTCTTACTTGGTTTTTGTCTTCAGTCTTTGGTGGTACATTCTCTCTTGATCCCACTAAGAGAGATCAGTAGCCATTTTTGTTGACATACAAACCTTGGTGAGGTGGTTTCAATTTAGCAGGTCAATTAATTTGTCTGCTATGTCTGGGTGAGGTGAAGAGGCTAGAGGATATTATGCTCTATTCCCTTTTGGGCACATCAAAAACTTAGAACCCTTGAATCTGAGATAAGTCCCCATGTGGTCCTTTTTGTGAGTCTCCTTATTAGAGAGGGTTAACCGTAGTGGACATTCCCTTTATTGGGTAAACCACGTGGATGGAACCTCAAGCGGTAATAGCCATTTTCATCATGGTAGCAGTAGCCACTATATAAATGTCCTTATGGAAGAAATCTCCACAGGTGTAGTTTCTTATTAAGCTATCAGATCTCCTTAGCATCTCTGATTGATTAAATTCTCATAATGTGTCAAAACCTCGGTGTGGCTGGATTGGACTTTGCCCTCTTGAGATTGCAAAAGTTGTAGAGTTGACCATTACTATGAACCATAGTGCAACCAACTTTTTATTTTCTAGGACTATGTATGTGATTGCAAAACATTTTGAGAATATACACAAGTAGCACTCTTAGTGGATAGAATACTATGTCACATATTCTTGTTCATGCGCAAGGTTTCTTTGTCCCTTGCTCATTGTTTGAAGACATTGTTTGCTTGAAATCCATGATTGTTGTCTAATGTGCCTGATCATGATAGAAATCTATTGATGCATGTAGAAGTTGAGTTTCTGATTTGAACTATCTGAAATCTAGATATTCTATCAGAGAACAGCTAGTGTTGTGTCTCAAAATTTGTTCATGTCTCCAAAATTGTGCCAAACTATCAAAATTTGTTCTTTTTTGCATGAGATTTTAGTTTTCTATGCATTTCCTCATGTGAGACAAGATATCCTCACACACAGCTGGCATTTCCTCATGTGAGACTGCATTTCCTCGCATGAGACTATTCCCTGGTTTTCAAAAATAGTAAGTTTATTCCTATTAGTTGGTCAATTTTTTGTCTAATCTAGTTTTTATCTGGGGTTTGTCTTCCTGTTCTCCTATTGTCCGCTACCTAAAACTAGATGTCTCAAGATGAGAACCAAGTGATTACTTCTTAAACTCATGTTGTCTCTCTATTATTTTTCCTTTCCTACTATGCTCTTGTACCTTGTGATGTGATAGTCACATCTTAGCTATTCTAGCCTTACTCTCAATGATTCGTGTTGGGTGCATTTCACTTTTATCACTCTTTTCTATTATAGAGATAGAGTTCTAAGCATAATCCTAAGTCCTCTCTCATCACTTAATCCTCATCTATGCATGTGATGACTAGAAGTAGCAACATGCTCCCTCCATGTTTCACCAGACAAGATAGAGATAGACCTTGCAACTGAGGAAGAGGTCATTTTGAGTTTGCCATACAATCTAAGTGTCATAGAGGATCTTCATGTTCTTCCTCTGAAACATCTAGAGAAAAGTGTGTCTGCTCTCCTTCTCCTATCATTTGACCTAATGTCCAATGTACTTTTAGTGTGAACTTCAGTCAAGCTAGTAATCCCTTGTTTTGAGAACACCAAGACTCTAAAGAATCATCGTCAGAGATTGATCCTTTTGAGCCACCCAAGGTTTCCTTGTTAAAGATTAATCCTTTTACGGCACCCAAGGTTTCCTTGCCAAAGATTAATCCTTTTATGGCACCCAAGGTTTCCTTTCTAGAGATTAATCCTTTTGGAGAACCCAAAGTTTCCTTAGTAGCGACCTCTCATCATACTAAACCTCCCCGTACTTAGTTTGTTCACACTATACACTTGCATTTTGGCAAGATGGCGAACCAACACTAGGATGGTGAGTACAGCAGAGCTCATGATCATAATCAAGATCAACCTCAAGATAACTAGGAAGAATTCCATGCCCAGAGTATCTTTGAAATCCTTGGTAATGATGACGAAGAAATAACCCAACACGATGTTGAGGCTGCTCGGTCCAACAAAAGTCTTTGCAAAATGATGGATATCCTGATGAAAGAGGATAAAGAGAAATACTTTCTCGAGATAGCCAACCAAGGGGCCAAGTTACCCCCAGACTATAAAGTTGAGACTCTTATAGTCAAAGAAGAGGAAATAGAGGTGACTAAAATTTAAAAAATAGTCCAAGACATGCAAGCCCAGATCCAACAACGCATGAAAACCAAGGACACACCAGCAAACCAGTTCACACTAGAGAGCATCTGTCCATTCCCATTTGACAAGAGTCTTAGCTTGCCACCTTTTCCCAAAGGTGTAGAGCTCCCTAAATATGATAAATATCTAGGTACCTCTGATCCTCAAGATCACCTGAGAGAGTTTTGCACTCTATCCATGGAGTTCATACACTATCAGACTTATCTCATGTGTCTCTTCCCATGTAGTCTAGGTGGATCTACTATGGATTGGTTCTCCCAACTTCCTACTAGTATCAAATCTTTCGATGAGATTTCTAATCTATTCCTCTAGCATTACTCACATAACATCCAGCATTAGGTCAATATCCATGATCTTTGCAATTTGAAACAATGATCTGGGGAACCTTTCCTAACATTTCTCCAGCAATGGAGACAACGCTATACCAAATGTTCTCAAAAAATACCAGAATCTAAGAAGCTTGATATCTTTCTAGACAATCTTCTTCCTGATTCTGGATACCAAGTATAGCTGCAAGGTCCTTCAACCTTTGATGACATGATCAAGCAAGCTATGAGAATAGATGCATTTATGGTCAATAAAGGAGAGCTCACTCTACACAAAGATAACAAGCAAGGGTCCTCCTCAGGAAAAGATAAGGATAAAATTGTCAATAAAAATTAGGATGTTGTGAATGACGGAGTCATTGATAATGTGACCCCAAAGCCTCCAAAGGCTATTTTCAACCTCACCTCCAGTATGCAAGAAGCCAAAGCCACTGAGAAGGCTATGGAAGATACACAACCACCTTCAAAATTTACTACAAAAAAACCTTGGGTACCTCTACCCAAACATGAGTTCACTTCCATAGGGGAACCTCTTGACGTAGTCTACAAGACTCTTTTACAAAATTAGTGATGCAACTAGGGAGAAAGAGGGGCCAAACAATGGTGCACCCTAATGATCCAAGCCTTCTCAACACATGTGGAAGCAAACAAACAAAACAGTGAGAGAGAGAGAATGCAAAATCTTTCATATGTTTTCATCAAATAGAACCATACATGTCAGACTCTAAGGCCTTCCTGGTTAGGGATAGATATTACAATGATTTACATAAGTCCTCAAACATGTGAGGATCAGCCAAAATATCTACTTCTATCTTCTATCAACTCCTATCCTCCAAAACTACAACCAAACAACTACATTTACACAAGAAGCTACCGAACTGAGTTGGCCTTCAAATCCACAATCAATGAAAGGAATGGTCAGATCTAGGACCACACACTTCCCAATGATGGATTCCAACATTAAATTTGTCATCAAATATAAATGCACAAGTTGGCCACAACAGAAACTAAAACTAAACCCGTCAGTGAGTAAGATAACCAAGTAGCAGACAGGCAATGTCAAGGGCCACTGAAACAATCGACCGCCCTGGAGATAATCAACCACACTTAGTTACCAAAGGAAACTGACCAACTACCAACCCACTCAGTCAAAGAAGGAACTGAGAAACATAGACAAACTCCAAATTGTTTTTGGTGACATAGGATTACCAAGGACCCGAGATGCTCCTGCATCAGACACCTAGGGTTATTTTTGAAATGATTCTCTGAATCATTTGGTAGGTCTAGTCTGAGCTACATCCAACTCAGACTATGAAATCCATGAACTATCTTCCATTGGTCTATTCTTCCACTTTACCAGATATTCCATATACTATTTTCCTCTTGTACTCTTGCCAACTCTTTCCTTCAAAATCTGTTCAACTTCTTCATTCTGCTTCTTAGGATATTCTGTCGATACTATCACTTCTTCATCAGGTTCATGATACTCATCCAAATCACCAATGTTGAAGATTGGTGATATGTCCATGTAATCAGGTAACTCAATTTCATATGCATTTCCAGTGTCAAATTTCTTCAAAATCTTGCAAGGTCCAAACTTCTTCATCTTCAATTTCCCATATGTTCCAACAGGAAATCGACCTTTCTTCAAATGAACCATCACTTCATCACCAACATCAAAACTTTTATGTCTTCTAGATCTATCAGCTTTGTCTTTGTATTTCTGATTACTATCTTCCAGCTTCAGCTTCACATCTTCATGCAATGTCTTCATGTACTCAGCAAATTTTACTCCTTCAACACTTTTCTTATTCTCATCAGCAATGTCTCTCAAATCAGATATTCCTCTTAGTTGTGTGCCATTCACAATCTCAAATGGTGTCTTTCCAGTACTCCTATTCATTGAATTATTGTATTCAAACTCTTCTTGTGCCAATACAAAATCCCAATTACTCAGTGTGTCTCCAACTAAACATCTCAAAAGATTTCCCAAACTTCTGTTCACAACTTCAGTCTATCCATTAGTTTTTGGGTGAAATGTAGAACTATATTTCAACTCAGTGCAAAATTTATTCCAAAAGGTTTTCCAAAAGTATCTAATAAATTTATTGTCTCGATCAGAGATAATACTCCTCGGTAATCCATGCAATCTGACAATTTCCTTAAATAAAAGATTTTCTACATGTACTATATCTGATGTCTTTCTATAAGGTATAAAATGTGTCATCTTAGAAAATCTATCCCCAACAACAAATATAGAATCATTACCTCTTATTTTCTTTGATAAGCCAAGAACAAAGTCCATACTGATGTCAATCCAAGGTTTCTCAGGAACAACAATTGGTGTATACAATCCAGTATTCTGACTTACTCCTTTTGCAACTTGACAAATTCCACAACTTTTCACAAATTTCTGAACATCTTTATACAACTGCGGCCAATAGTTTTCCCCTTAAGAAAATTCCATGTTTTATCAATACCAAAATATCCAGCCAAACCACTACTATGTTTCTCCTTTATTAGATTAGTTCTCATTACTCCTCTCGGTATACACAACTAAGTACCTTTAAACAACATACCTTCCAGAATAAAATATTCATCCCATTTAGTGTCTTGTTGATCTTGAATAGGTGCTCTACACTTTCTCCATGGCTCAGAAAAATCAGGGTCAAACTCATAAGAATCTCTCATCTCATCAAAACCAAGAACTTCAATTTTCATCTTGATCATCAAAGATCTTCTTCTACTCAATGCATCAGCAACTCGGTTAGTGACTCCACTCTTATGCTTTATCACAAATGTATAACTCTGCAAATACTCAACCCATTTCATATGTCTCTGATTTAACTTATTATGACTACCCAAATATTTTAAAGCCTTATGATCAGTATACAACACAAATTCACTCAGTATCAAATAATGTCTCCATTTCTTTAGTGCTTGAACAATAGCATAGAATTCTTGATCATACACAAAATATTTCCTTCTAGCATCATTCAACTTTTCACTAAAGAAAGAAACAAGTTTACCTTCTTGACACAACACAGCTCCAATTGCACTTCCACTTGCATCACATTCCACTTGAAATACTTTACTAAAATCAGGTAAAGCCAAAATAGGTAATTCATCAACCTTCTACTTCAGAGTCTCAAAACTTTTGTCAACTCCATGTGTCCACTTGAATTCTCTTTTGTCTCCTCTCATAGTCTCAGTGATAGCATTACAAATTGAACTGAAATTCCTTATGAACTTTTGGTAAAAACTTGCCAAACCATGGAATGATCTTACCTAACTAGAATTCATAGGTGTAGGCCAATTCAAAGTAGCTTCAACCTTTTCAAGATCCATCTTCAAACCATCAGCTGAAATAACAAATCCCAAATACACAATCTCCTCTTTCATGAATGAACACTTTTTCAGATTTATCAGCAACTTCTCCTCATTCAACCTCTGCAAAACTTGTTTAACATGCAACAAATGTTCTTCTCTGGTCATACTGAATATTAGAATATCATCAAGATATACAATCATAATTTTACCCAAGAATTTCTTCAAAACTTCATTCATCAACCTCATAAAAGTACTCGGTGCATTAGTTAAACCAAAAGGCATAACCAACCACTCATACAAACCTTATTTTGTCTTGAAAGTAGTCTTCCATTCATCACCTTCTCTAATTCTAATCTGATGATACCCACTTTTCAAATCAATCTTTGTGAAATATTTTTCTCCAGTCAAACTATCCATTATGTCATCCATTCTCAGTATAGGAAACCTATACTTCATTGTTATTTTATTGATTGCTCTGGAATTAGTACACATTCTCCATTCTCTATTCTTCTTCGGTGCCAATACAATAGGTACTACACAAGGACTCAAACTTTCTCTAATCAAACCTTTCTCCAACAATTCTTGAATCTGTCAGTTCAATTCTTGATTCTCCGTAGGTGTCAACCAATGAGGCTGTGCTTTGTTCGGTAAACTAGCTCCAAGGATTAGATCCATACAATGATCAATGCTTCTTTTTGGTGGTAAACCATCAGGTACATTATCAAAAATGATATCACTATACTCGGTGAGTAACTTATCAATCTCCTCATGGATATTATCCTCTATTTTCTTACTCGGTTTGTTATGGATCACAGCAAAACACACATCATTCTTCTTCAAAGAGTTAACAAACTTTCTTCCCTCCATGAAAAAAACTTTCACAAATGTGCAAACATTACTAATAGGTTCTTTATTTCTTTCCATCAGCCACAATAGTATACTTATGCAATATCCCATCATATATAGCATGTTTATCATATTTCCAAGGTCTACCCAAAAAAATATGACAACAATCCATAGGCATGATATCACATAACACCTTATCATAGTATTTTCCAATCTTCAAATTCACATAACATTGGTCACTTACCAGGAGTGTATGCTCATCTTTGATCCATGAAATCTGATAGTGCTTCGAATGTACCAACCTTTCCAACTACAACTTTGTGACCATCTCCTCAGATGCTAGATTCTCTAAGCTACCACTTTCAATGATTACCTTCCAAACTTTATCAGAAACTCTACATCTAGTCTTGAACAAACTTTTCCTTACCGGATCTTCCTTCTTGCTTTCATTCCACAATGCTCTCCTTACCATCAAGTTATTTTCTTTCTTAGGTTCATTCAGTGACTCTTCTTGCACCAAAGCATTTCTACTACTACCAGCCTTCTTACTAGCCTGTGTACATTCAAAAGATCTATTTCCTTCTTCTCCATAATTGTAACAAGTTCCTCAGAAACTTCCTCTACTATAACCACCTTGGTAGTTACTGCCTCTACCTCTAGATGAACTTTCACCTTTCCACTCGGTCTTGCCTTCGTCCAGATTTGGCTTTTCTAGTTTAGATCTACCATTTTCACCATTGCATCTACCTCTTCCTCTAGGGAATCTACCACCTCGACCTCTTTGTCTTTGCTCATGTCTCTTGTTCAATTTCTCATCAGCCTTCAAAGAAAATTGATAAGCCTCTTCAATGTTCTCCAACTTGACCATACTAATTTCCTCTTGGATGGAACTCTCAAACCATTCAGGTATCTACTGATTCTTTCCACATCATCCTCATCATGTCCAAATCTGATATCTAATCTATAGAATTCCTCAGTATATTCCTTTACCGAGTTATCTTTCTATCTCAATCTTTGCATTCACTGAACTAGGTTAATCTGATAATCACAAGGTAAGAACTTTCCTTTCAACTTATTCACCATTTTATTCCATACCTTGATTTTGTCTTTTCCTTTCCTCTTCCTATCCAGCTATAGATGTTCCCACCATAAGGATGCATGACTTTTCAATTTTGTACTTGCAATCTTCACCTTCTGGTCTTCAAGAATGTTTTCATACTCAAAATCCTTTTCCATCTTGGTGATCCAGTCCACCAATTCATCAGAATCTAGATTTCCACCATACTCAAGAGGATTGAAATGTGGTGTTGACTTCAGACTTGTTAATGCCTTCAAAAATCTTTCTTCACCTTGATCCATAATAGGTGTAGGTTGTGCATTCACCTATTCTTCTTCAACTTCATCATCACTAACATCTTCAAGATGTCTACCTCTTCTTTTGGCTATCTCAATAGCTTCTAACATAGAAACAATCTGTCTTAGCATATCTGCCAGTCCTAGATCTACATCTCACCTCCCATGAACCATCTTGACAACCCTCTACAATTGCAAGTCAGATCACAATCTTCTACCCCACAACAATCAACTAGGGCTTCAAGAGGAACCTACAAACCTAGATTCCCAGACCTAGATCAAGATCTCACCTCACTCTGATACCACCTAATGCAAGGCAGGGAGAAAGAGGGGCCAAACAATGGTGTACCCTAATGATCCAAGCCTGCTCAACACATGCAGAAGCAAACAAACACAACAGTGAGAGAGAGATTATAGAATCTTTCATATATTTTCATCAAATAGAACCATACATGCCAGGCTGTAAGACCTTCCTAGTTAGGGCTAGATATTATAATGATTTACAAAAGTCCTCAAACATGCAAGGATCTGCCAAAATCTCTACTTCTCTCTTCTATCAACTCCTATCCCCCAAAACTACAACCAAACAACTACATTTATACAAGAAGCTACCGAACTGAGTCTGCCTTTAGATCCATAATCAATGGAAGGAATGGTTAGATTTGGGACCACACACTTCCCAATGATGGATTCCAACATTAAATCCATGATCCAATGTAAATGCACAAGTTGGCCACAACAGAAACTACAACTAAACCCGTTGGTGAGTAAGATAATCGAGCAGCAGACTGGCAATGTCGAGTGCCAGTGAAACATCCGACCACCCAGGAGATAACCAACCACACTTGGTAACCAAAGGAAACTAACCAACTACCAACCCACTTGGTCAAAGTAGGAACCAAGCAACACAAACAAACTCCAAATTGTTTTTGGTGACACAAGATTGCCAAGGACTCGAGATGCTCCTGCATCAATCAGATACTCATGCCTCTAGAAAACTTGCATCCTTGTGATCCTCAACCACACCCTACTTGGTGGAATGAATTTTCATACTATGAGTACCATTCAAACAAGGGTCATAAGACTTCCAGTTGTATTCAACTTTGACATAAGATCCAGGATCTTATCGATAATGGTGATGTTTTTGTGAGTGGTCATAACAAGAACTCAGACCATCAAGCATTCAAAGACCCGTTCCCTCCTCATGATAAGGGTGAGTCTTCTAAAGACAAGAATACCAACAACAAGGTCAATAATATGCACAATACTAATGACAATGTTATCAATATGGTTGAACCTATCAATGTCAAATACTGTGATGTGATTACCATCAAGGGGAGAGAGGATTCTCCTAGACCCAAAGCTCCTTTTATTTTGTGAGGCCTTGTGTCTCAATCTTCAGAACCTAAATAGTCTCAAGTTTGTGCAAACATTGTCACCCAATCTAATGCAAAGATCACTCTTAAAGGCCATGAGCCTTCTACATATGCGCTGAAACAACCTATTGACAAAGCTATTGTTGGCCCTACCAACAAGAATTCAAAATTGGTCCCCACACCTACTAATGCTAATTACAGCATCCTAGACCAATTACTACGTACCAATGCTTAGATCACTATCTTTGAGTTGTTGAAAATCTTGCCTACTCATAGGTAGCTTCTGGATAAAGTCCTCGCTGAGGCAAATGTCCCAAAAGATCTCGATCTCGACTGGTTTCAATCCATGGTAGGTCACCTAACCTCACCTCATTATTTATCTTTCTCTGAGGAAGATGATCATTTGCTAAGCCATCCACACAACACCCCTCTGCATATTGAAGTCATGATTGGCCAAAAGTGTGTTCACCGCATCCTCATTGATAATGGTGCCAGTCTCAATATCTGCTCTACTAATTTTCTCACCCAAATAGGTTATGGTAAAGACTCCATAGATGCATGTAAAAATATTACCATCAAAGCACATGGCAAAGAAGAGCACAAATCTAAGGGCTTGATTGTGTTACCCATCAGGGTTTTCCCTATTGAGAGAAATATTGTGTGTCAAGTATTGGATATTCCTCTCGCCTACAACATATTGTTGAGAAGACCCTGGATCCATGAGATGCAAGTGGGTCCTTCAACATACCATCAATTCATAAAATTCTCATTCCATGGAGCCGAAGTAACTATACCTACCAATAGAATTTATTCTTGCAATACGCTCACTCAATTTGCTCACAATTTTGTCCCAACAAATAGAGAGTCTACTGAAGTTTTTGATGCCAAACTGAAAGAAATGGAAAAGACTCTAAAAGTTATGAATTCAGGCATGGGGGAATATTAGATGGAGCCTTTTTTGTCCTTGAAAGCTTTACCTCTATCTCCGTGTTCCTACAGGAGACCTTTTGAGAACAAGAAACCTTCTTCCGTGTCTCCTCAAGTAGTCTATGATGGTGCCTTTGTACAAGCTACAACTCCATTAGAATACAAGGATGAAAATCAAGCTATTGCAGCTTGGATTTATAAAGGTAAAGACACATCTAAACAAATCACCCCTGCTTGTGATATAGAACATGAATTAAATAGCAAAGGCTTCAAGCTCATGAAACACTTCGATTATAAAGGGAGTGGACCTATAGGGGTGAATGATAATGGATTTCTTGAACCAATTAAAGCCACAGGATGAAGGACAAAAGACACTACTGGTCTAGGCTTCAATAAAATCCCATTTCCTTTAGGGATCAATAAATTTGTACCAAAACTAGAATGCCCACCAGTACCTAGGGACATGGTTTCAGCTAAAAATTCAAAGGTTAGTTCAGATGAAGATACCTTTCCTTATCCTATTCATCTATATCTTGCCACGCTCTTTGTAGAGTTAGATGATTTGGCACAACGTGTCAGACACATTGAAACTGATAGTGATTCTAATGACAACACCTCAATTACTCCTTTGACATATGAACAGTTAAGGAAAATGCAAATGGCTCACCCTAACTATCAACGAGAACTATGCATGCCATCCTCTTTCCAAGCATGGTTTCAACAAGAACAAAGCCAATAGAACATCAATGTTACAAGAGAGGATAATGAATCAGATGGTACAACAAGTGTTGATGGATTCCTATATCCAGTATTACAAACTCACATGAGTATGTGTTTGGTTCTCTTTATGACATAACTTCTGACAAGGATGTAGACACAGTACACACATTTGAAAACCTTCTCAAAGTAGGTGAGGAGTCTAGTGTTAGAAAAATGAGTTGTGACACCACCGACACTAACATACCCTCTACTTCCGACATGAGGTCTCAAAGGGATTCAAACACACCTCTGGATGAGATCGCTTTAGGTCTCAACTTGTGTTTCCACACTTTTGATAAATATACCATGAACGCACTTGAACCCATCACTTCTCTTCCACTCCACCATCCTGAGCTGATAAACTTGAACCTCTCCTCTCCATCCAATGAAGTCCTTACATTCTAGAATGACTATGCTCTTTCTTTCTATCTTAACGATGTCAAACCTATAACATCCTCCACCAGTGAAGACAGCGTCAACATGACTGAAGCTGATATCAAGTATCTTAGTCATAAAATTAAAAGAAGAAAAAAGAATAGGGGCTCTGATGGTGAAAACCACATTGTGGCAGTGTCAGAGCCGAAAAAATTAAAAACAAAAGACGTATCTGAGGGTGAAAACCTCTCTGAGGCACCCAAGGATGGGATCTTGATATGCTTCCAAGTCATTTTCAAGAAATATCTTCAATACTGATAGAGCCAACTCAACCAGTAAACTTGGGTATGGAAGCTGCACCTCAAATTATTCATTTGGCACAGTCCTTATCTGTAGAAGAGAAAGAAGAATTCACCAAATTCATTCGAAGCAAGAAAATAAACTTTGCCTAGACTTATTCTAATATGCCTAGATTAGATCCCAATCTGATTATGCATCATCTATCCATTGCACCAGGTGTCAAGCCTATCAAATAGAAGCTTCGTAAGATGCACCCACATGTGGCACTTTTAGTCAAAGCTAAATTAGAAAAACTTCTCAAAGCTAGTTTCATTAGAGCAATTGACTATGCAGAGTGGATTTCTAATATTGTTCCAGTTACTAAACATGATAAATCTATCAGAGTCTACACAAACTTCTGAGATTTGAACAAATCTTGTCCTAAGGATGATTTCCCGTTACCCAATATTGACATGATTGTAGACATGACAGCAGGCTATGAAATGTACTCACTAATGGATAGTTTCTCTGGCTACAATCAAATCAAAATTTCACCAGAAGACCAAGAGAAGACAACTTTTACATGTGCTTAGGGAACTTTCTATTGGAATGTCATGCCCTTCGGACTTAAGAATGCTAGAGCCACATATCAAAGAGTTGTCACCACTATCTTTCATGACATGATGCATAAGATGATGGAAGATTATGTAGATAATAAATTAGCTAAGAGCATGGAATGAAAAGTACATCTTGTAGACCTAGGTCCTATACTAGATCGAATGGAACAATTTAGTCTAAGGCTCAACCCAAAAAAGTGTGCCTTTGGAGTCACATCTGGTAAATTATTGGGTTACATCATATCTGCTAAAGGCATAGAGGTAGATCCTGAGAAATTTCAAGCCATTATGGATATGCCCCCACCATGAAACATCAATCAGATGAGAGGTCTCCAAGGTTAGTTATAGTCTATCTGGCACTTCATTGCACAACTAGCAGACAAGTCACAACCATTCACAAAAACTTTACATAAAGGTGTGACTTATGAATGGAACGAAGAGTGTGAGAAAGGGCTCCAATAGATCAAATAGTATCTTGAAAATCCACTAATATTAATGCCTCATATCCATGGAAAGCCACTCATTCTCTATATCTCTACTATAGACACATCACTGGGTGTCTTACTGGCTCAAGAGGACCAGAACAACAAAGAAAGAGCTATTTATTACATCAGTAGAACTCTAGTACCCTATGAAAAAAACTATTTTGTAATTGAGAAAGCTTGCCTAGCAGTGGTCTTTGCTTCATAGAGGTACATGCTTTCTCACACCACACATCTTATTGCTAAAATTTATCCATTAAAGTACTTGCTCAGCAAAGCTACCCTTATAGGTAGACTAGTGAAATGGGTCATGATACTCAATGAGTTTTACATTGAGTACATAGAGAGAAAAGCCATCAAAGGTAAAGAAATTGTAGACCATCTAGTTGACACACCTATAATATATTATCAACCATTGAGCATAAAATTTCCAGATGAGTCCATAATGCTTCTCACACATTAGACATGGACTATGCTCTTTGATGGATCATTTACCCAACAGGGGTCAAGTGCTGGAATATTGTTCATTACACCACAGAGGTACTCTTTACCAAAGGCATACAAAATGTTGTTTCCTTGTACAAATAACATTATTGAGTACAAAGCCCTAATTAATGGCATGAAGATAGCCATAGAATGGAGAGTAGATGAACTAAAGATCTTTGGATATTCACAGCTTGTCATCAATCAATTCAATGACATTTATCAAACAAAAGATGACAAAATGGTACCTTACAAATGGATGGTTGATGACCTAAGAAAATACTTTTCACATGTCACTTTCCAGTAGATTCCATGAGCACACAAAAAAGCTATCGATACCATGGCTACTCTTGCTTCCATGTTACAAAAGCCAGAAAATGACTTTTGACATGAATTCCTAGTGAAGACGTTACGCTACCTTGCCCATGACTCCCTTGAATCTAGGATGATCTATTCAGTCATTGGACATGATTCATCCCACTATCATCATATCTACTCCTACCTCTGTGACCAAATTGTTCTGAACACTTAAACCCAAAATAAGAAACATCACCTAATCCACAGTGCTTCATCGTATGTTATCATAGCTAATGACTTGTATAGGCAAGGTCTAGATGGTACCTTCTTTAGGTGTTTAGAACCTGATGAGTCCAAACATGCATTAGCTAAGGTGCATGAAGACATCTATGGATCTCATTTGAGTGGCCTGACACTGGCCCGCAAACTTATTAGAGCTGGTTACTATTGGCTTGATATGGAGAAAGAAGCTATACAATATGCTAAATCTTGTAAACAGTCTCAACTTCATGGGAATCTAATTCATGCTCCCACAAAGGAGTTAATTTCATTCATCACTTTCTAGCCATTTCAACAATGGGCCTTTGACTTGGTGGGTCAGATTCACCTATCTTCATCAAATGGACACAAGTTCATTATCACTACTACAGATTATTTCACCAAGTGGGTTGAGGTAGTACCTCTGACTATAGAAAATGGAAAATTTGTAGCCATGTTTATCCTAAATTACATCATCTGCAGGTATGGTGTACCCTCCTCAATAATCACTGACAATGGAGGTAGTTCAAGAATAAGGATCTGACAGAGCTATGCTATAAGTTATATATTACTCAGCATTGGTCTTCCATCTATTATCCCTAGGGTAATGGATAGGCGGAAGCATCAAACAAGGCAATCCTTAAAATCCTACACCATATAGTTCACAAATCTGGTAGAGATTGGCACCTCTAGATTAATCTGGCTTTATGGGCCTATAGAACAAGTATTCGAACACCAACAGGGGCCATGCCCTTTACTTTAGTTTATGGAGGAGATTTTGTACTACTTATTGAGGTTGAGATTCCTACTTTGTGAGTCTCTTTGAAAGGCCTCATCACTGACGAAGACACTAGAATATCTCAGCTACAAGAGCTAGAACTACTGGATGAATGTCATCAAGTGGCATTCAATCATCTCTGAGCATATTAGAAATGGATGTCCAAAAGCTACAACAAGAATGTAAGAATTTTAATATCACTCTGATACCATGTAAGAATTTTCCTAAGGCAAAGAATGAATGCCAAGATCTAGAAGCTCAAGAGATAGCACAAGAGAGATAGGAAAAATGATCAAATAATTGATTATAGCCAATTGAATTGAATAAAGTAGGAGTGCCTTAATATATAGGTAATGCAATAAGACTACATGATAAGGAGATGATAAGATATCACCCACACAAGGTGGAATCACATGTCCACCAAAGGTGGATCATCCTCCATTGTACATCAAAGTATGTGCAACATGTGCAACAATGAGAGGATGATAATGTGATAAGAGCACTAAAGGTGGATCTCACACACAAAGAGGTATGTGATGACAACTATCACACCTGAAGTGGAAATTCTCCTAACCATGTGCTAAAATGAAATGCAAACTCCTAGGTGTCACAATGACAACTAATATGCAAATGCATTATCCTAAGTAAACTTAAGTAAAGTGTAATTAGTAAATATTTAATTACACCAACACCCCCCCTTAAGTGCAACTTAGGGGAATGCACTTAAGCTCACAATGCAAGATGGGTCCCAGCTACTAGGCCATGTTAGGTACCCATAAGAACAATGCAATCTCTCATAAAGTGGAAAAAGAGGGAAAACCTCATGGGAAAAACCCTCCCCCAAAAGAGAGATGAATACATGATGCATGCATGGATGGAGTAATCAAGACCCCCCAATTATGACATACATCATGCATATACAATAAAAAATCCCCCCAAAGGAAGGAAATAAGGAGACATGATATCCCCCCCATAATGAGTAATCTCCTCCAAGGATGGTAAGTGCTTGAAGACAAAACATAGTCCAATGCCTACAAACAACATTTCTCCCCTTAGGAAGAAGATACACCAAGTATAGATGTAAGAAGGCTTCCCATTGTGGATAGGAAGTAGGAAGGGGAATCCAAATGAAGTATGATGTCTCTGAAGTATGTCCAAGTGTCACCATGTCCCTGGTTGATGAAGATGCCATGAACCAGTTAGGAGAAATCCCAGTAGAAGAAGGTGACAAACAAGGAACCGATGATAACTGATCTAGGTAAG
This sequence comes from Chamaecyparis obtusa, assembly GCA_027943335.1. Classification (NCBI taxonomy): domain Eukaryota; kingdom Viridiplantae; phylum Streptophyta; class Pinopsida; order Cupressales; family Cupressaceae; genus Chamaecyparis; species Chamaecyparis obtusa. The sequence goes on from BSBK01005323.1 coordinate 662,329, forward strand.
AATTTGGATCAAAATACAAAGACAAAGATACCTCCTCAAATGAAGAAGATGGAAGAGAATCAAGAAAGCCCCCCCTCAATGTAGAATGTACACCCATGATAGGTGTGCCTGGATCAATGTAGAAATTGCACCAAGAAAACTGAATAATGCTCCTCCCCTTAGGAAGAAACAAGTCCATAGGTGTATTAGTGAATCCTCCCCAATCTCTAGGCAAAATCCTCAAAATGTATGATGTCTCAGGAAACTAAATAGGAATCTCCAACACATGAGTATGGTCAACCTGAACCATGAAATGTGACATCTCAAGTGAAGTTTGAGAATCATGAAAACCAATCTCCAAAGAGTCAAATGTCTTCTCTAAAGTTAAAGAGACCTCCTCCAAATTTTGTATCAAAGGATCCACAATCATGTCAATCTCAAAAGAAGGATCAAGTGGAGAATGAAGATGAGGGTCAACATACTCCCTCAAAACAACTAAAGAAGGATCATCCTCAACAAAGAGAAGATTAATGTCATCAATGAAGTCTCCCAAATCTGAAATGTAGGACTCCACAAACAAACATGCAATGTCTGTCAAGTAGTCATCCCATGGAACTATAACTAGAAGACAAGGAATATCTTGTTGCACTGAATCACAAGAGCGAGTGGCTATAGGAAGACATGCATCATCAAGAGATTTGATCTTAGTAGGAGGAGAAGGAGCTACAACTGGAGGTTCTGGACCTTTTGGAAGTGGAGGAATATGTGGATCTCCATACATTTCCCAAAGAATAGTCCAAAGATTAGGAATATTGTCTATCTCATCTTCATAGTCATCAAGGGAATCCATAACATCCATATCCATATTCAAATAGATAACCTTAACAACTTCTGATTAAGAATCACAATTATAAGAAGGACTTTTAGGTCTATACTCATACAAATAGGACAATAGGTTATGCTCACTAAGATGAAAAAGAACCAATTCACTCCATTTCTTATAGTTCCCTCTTGTCAACTTAATTAAACCATCCATGATGTAATTCTCACATGAAACAATGAGATAAAAAAATCAATGCACCCCCCCAAAATGCAATGAACCAAAGAACCCCCTCAAAATAGATGATTTTGGCACTTTATATATAGTGCGTGTATAATTTCCACTTGCCAAAATGAACCAAAGTGGACTTCTAATTTTGATGATTACAATAGAAAATATGAAGCTATGGTATACAATTAAGACACAAGACCACTCAAGGATCCAACAAATAACAAGTGCCAAAAATAGGCCAAAATAGACCAAATTTTGAAAGTACTATGTCTACTCATAATTTTTCCAAACTGATACCAGATCTGGAAAGTAGAGAAAAAATAATGAACTTTCAAAAAAATAGCACCTGAAAATGTGTCCATATGAGCCCAAATGAAGCCTCTAAAGTTGTAAAAATTAGGATTTGCAATTTTCAAAAAATATCAGAAGCAGAGATCAGAAATCACTTGCACCATTATGTAGATCGTGAAATTCTACCCCAAAACAAAAAAAAATTGCTTGAAAAAAGGACTCCAGATGACTGAGATATCATTGTTTGAAAATCGCCTCTGAAATTATTTTTTCTGAATCACCACCGCCGAACCTTGAAAATTTAAATGGCTCTAGATTTTTCTTTAGATATCCAATTTGGATGAAACAAAATCTAATTTAGGGGTTTTTGGACCTCCTCAATGTGATGTCAACCTCTGATTTGCACCAGCAAGCTCCAATTTTGACCTGCAACAAAAATCTCTCCAAATAGGCTATACAAATGAAACTCCTATGGCTCTGATACCATGTAAGAATTTTGATATCGCTCTGATACCATGTAAGAATTTTCCTAAGGCAAAGAATGAATTCCAAGATCTAGAAGCTCAAGAGATAGCACAAGAGAGATAGGCAAAATGATCAAATAATTGATTATAGCCAATTGAATTGAATAAAGTAGGAGTGCCTAAATATATAGGCAATGCAATAAGACTACATGATAAGGAGATGATAAGATATCACCCACATAAGGTGGAATCACTTGTCCACCAAAGGTGGATCATCCTCCATTATACATCAAAGTATGTGCAACATGTGCAACAATGAGAGGATGATAATGTGATAAGAGCACTAAAGGTGGATCTCACACACAAAGAGGTATGTGATGACAACTATCACACCTAAAGTGGAAATTATCCTAACCATGTGCTAAAATAAAATGCAAACTCTTAGGTGTCACAATGACAACTAATATGCAAATGCATTATCCTAAGTACACTTAAGTAAAGTGCAATTAGTAATTATTTAATTACACCAACAAAGAAATTTAAACCAAGGGACTTCCAAGTGGGTGATCTCATTCTGAGAGAAAACCCTAAGAATCAACAACAACGGATCCAAAAGGGAAAATTTGAACCAAATTGGCTTGGTCTGTATATTGTTACTGCAGTGTTTGGGTCTGGCACCTATCAACTCTCTACTACTGAAGGAGAATAGCTCAAAGAGTCAATCAATGCTCTGCATCTAAAGCAATTCTATAGCTGAGACATCATTAGAATGCTCCATGTACGTACTTAATTCTAAAAAAATTCTAAAAATTGTAAAATGTCTTGAAATAATCTATTATTCTGGTGAAAACCTGGTAAACAGGTGCCTTGATAATACCAAAAAAAATACAAAAATACAAAAATACAAAAAAAGTCAAAAATGAAAAAATACAAAAAAAGTCAAAAATGAAAAAATACAAAAAAAGTCAAAAATTAAAAAATACAAAAAAAGTCAAAAATTAAAAAATACAAAAAAATTAAAAAACAAAAAATGTGCCATTGATGAAAACCTGGTAAACAAGTGTCATGGTAGAAAAAGCAATAAAACCTTGCCAAGACAATGAAAACCTGGTAAACAAGCACCTCTTGTTTCACAATGCTATACCTATCATAGCACCACTTGGCCTTGTACAGTTGCTTTCCTACTTTCCTGCTTTAGTTTGCTAGGTCATGCACTTTTTCTCAGTTACCTTCGAGACTATTCTTGAATCTACATGGATTGAAACTAGTCATACTCTAGGGGACAACCTTCCTATTCTAGGGAGCATTGTCCTATCTTTTCAGAGGATCTTCCTCGCATCAATCACCAATGGTTCTCACTGCATCTTCCTACTGATGCTTAGTTATAGGATCTCCTCACATCAATCACCAATGGTTCTCAGTGTGTCTGCCTACTGATGCTTAGTTATAGGATCTCCTCGCATCAGTCACCAGTGGTTCTCACTGCATCTTCCTACTAATGCTTAGCTATAGGATCTTCTTCGCATTAGTCACCAATGGTTCTCACTTTGTCTGCCTACTGATGCTGAGCTATAGGATCTCTCTTGTACATTAGTCACTAGTGGTCCTCACTATGTCTTCCTACTGATGTCTAGCTACCGCTAAGATCTTGCTCCTTGAGAATCTTCCTCGTATCAGTCACTAGTGGTTCTCACTGTGTCTGCCTACTGATACTTACTTAGCACTATGATCTCTCCTTGAGGTTCTCTCTTACATCAATCACCAGTGGTTCTCACTACGTCTACCTACAATCGCCATCCTGATGAGACTCCTCACAAATGTCGTATACTTTTGATCTGACATCGATCCGCTAAAATTGAAAACTAAATTTGTAAACTTTTTGAAGTGTGCTGAGCTTTTCTTTTGTGTGTTTGTCTTTTCTCTTTATCATTCTTCATCGAGCAACTCCAAGACATCTATCTTGACCGAGAGATGCAAAGACTGGAGGCATGATCTTTTCTTTTCTTTCTTCTTGTTGGTTTAGTTCCAATGATCCAATGGATCCATATAAGATGGGTGTCCACTGTGAGAGCCTCTATCTCATGTTAGATGGCCATGTGTACCTCAGCTCCTTTTATATGGAACCTTGGTGAGGTTGGTTCTTTTCCTTGTCTGTTTGAGTGACTTCTTTTTTCTACAAGTGAAACTTCAAATGCTCGTCCTGCTAAGTGAATGCAAGGGTCACTGTGAGCATTCTCAAATATACTCATTACTCACTTAGAAAAAGAAGGCACTCTTGCATGTCTGGTGTGTTTGTACACAAGCAACATTCAGGTCATCTTAGCAACTATTCTTTGATGCTTATGCTAACTTGCTAAATCAAAAGGAATAGGTGTTTAGGTCATTCTGGCTTCTTGTGCCTTAATGCTTACACCTCATTCCAACAAATCCAAGACTAATGTCATATTCATATTCTCGTGACTTTCATGTCAGTGTGAGTTTTATGACATCTCATGATCATCTAATACCAAAAATGCTCAATGATGATAATTATCTAATGGGTCCAGCAACCAAGTCCTAGGAATTACGTCTAGCTTAGGTTTGCATTTTCATTCTAGGCTTGCATTACAATAGTACTTTGTGGTTCTCTTTGTTTTATTCTTCTAGATTTGTATGAGGGTTCTCATCTTATGTCTCGAGTTCACCTTGACTACACAAGTGTCTGATCCTCGCTCTTGATTTTCAAGAACATTCCTTTGGTTAGTATCTATCATGTATTGTGATATCATGCATGAGATAATTAGTACCACATACATTACATTACATCCATGAAAGTGCATTCCCATAATCCATAAACATACATTTACATCTACATATCCATATACATGTGCATTCATTACATACATAAAATCAAATCATACATTGCATTTTTCTATCATTGCATTTCACATTGCATACATACATCATAATAAAAACATGTGCATACTCATTTGCATATTCATACATGACATACATCTACTCATCTAATCATTTAGGATACATCACATAAAGCATAAAAATCCAAAGAAATATACAACACATGCAAGGATACCAAAAGATGAGCTCATATCTATATATCTCAAGAGTGTCAGTACAAAAATGGTGCTACTCGAGCACAATCTATATATCAAAATGGGGCTACAATACATCATGATATGTCAATCCTAATCTAGCCCTGGCCATCACCACCTGGAGGAGGTGGGGGAGGTGGCATGTCCTACTATGGTGGTTCCTATGGAGGAGGTCTATGTGGTATCCCTAGTGCCTTGGCATACTCTAAAAATTATGGAACCTACTCCTCTACCTAAGGAACTGCACTGATGTACGCTGCATAATAGTACACTACATGTGTAGCCTCATATCATGTCTCTATCTAAGACCTTGCCAATGCCTCCCATAGCTCTCTGATCTCTCGATCCCTCTCTTCTACTCAAGTATCTCAGATGGAAACCTGTATGTGCAGATCACTCACCTCCCTCTATGACTGGTGCACCCTCTCTCAGCTTTGTCATAGTGCATCTTTTAGCTATGTGACTGCATCTCCTGGAGGGAGACCCTAGGTGGCCTGATCCTGCATAACCTCATCTCCACCCTCGACATGTGCCTCTATGGTCGGTGGATGTTATGGTGGTACATCAGTCCACTGCCTTGAATCAATATGATCTAAATCAAAAAGTCCTCATTGCTAGGGACATCTCATCAGTAGGGGCATCTCTGTGCCTTGCATCTTGTAATCATGCTATTAGGTATTAGGGAAATCTAACCCTATTCCCTAGGAATCAAGCTTCATTCTGGAGATGATTCTCAAAATCTCTATTAGGAATTGGGGCAATCTAACCCTGATTCCTGAAATTCAAGCTCCATTCTAGAGATGGCTCTCAAAATCTCTTTCTACCGGTATCAGGGCAATCTAACCTAGGTCTTGGAGGACTAAGCTTCATTCTGGAGATAGTCCTAAAAATCTGCATCAGTTATCATTTAATCAATGGGTATTGGGGTAATCTAACCCTGACTCCTAAAGATTGAGCCTCATTCTGGGAACGGTTTTACTAAAAGTGGCAATTTGGTCGATGTCTTCACAATCTAACCTAGACTTCAAAGAATCAAGCTTCATTCTAGAGATGGTTCTAGAACTTGATCTAATCGGTGTCTTGGAAATCTAACCTTGACTTCCAAGGATTAAGCTTCATTCTGAAGATAATCCTGGAACTCTCATCATTGCCATATCAGATTATTCTTTGAATCAATGCGTTGCTCACACATCAATTCAAAGAGGGGCAAAATGTAATACCCCAAAATTGGCATCTTGCTATCCTAACCAATTTTATTGCATTTAGTCTCATGCTATCAAATTTCTAAATCATCAAAGTCCTATTTTACTAGGCAATTATGTCTTCTAATTGACTTTACTTGACTTAGTGTCAAATGCAGAAAACCCTAAATCTGCATCAATCACATAACATATTTAATTCCTAAATAATGATCATAAATTAGCTAAATAAACCCAATGATCAATTAATTTAATTATAAAGTCCTAGCACTTTAATTAAATTAAATCCACCCTCTTTAGCTAAAACACATGAAAAAGGAATTAAATAAATATTTGGTTTTAAATAAACATTCTCATCTTGATAATTGAATTTAATTATTCAAATAACTAAGAAAATCCATTTATGAGGTAATATTCAATTTATTTAATCAAATATTCTCCACAAAATCTTCTCTTCAATTCAAAAAAGGAAACTTTGAGCTAATTGAAAATCAAAAAGAGGAATAAAACAGTTAACAGCTTTAAAATAGACAAAAACAAAAGTTGACTACCTCTCTGCAGGAAACTTTCTATTCTAAACTGAACTCTCATTCAATCTTCACCGTTCATATGATTCAATCTCCATTTTCAATTGAACCTAGGATTTCTATAAAAGAAACCTCATTTCTCAATCAAAGGATCCAACTTTTTGAGCAAATGAAGTACTATCGCATTGTTACTAGAGCTCATTTGCATTCAAGCTTTCATTGTTTTAGCATAATCTTCATTTCTAGATTAATATATTATGTTTAGCTTAATCATGCATTCCATTTCTTAATCTAGTTTTCTTTCATAGTTATTAGATTAAATTCATCATTTCTAGATTAATTGCACATTCATGCTAGATTAAAATTGCACTTGCTAATCAAATCCTTCATTCTAGTAGTAGTCTACGGTTGCAGGACTCTCGATTCTGAGAGAAAATTTCAAACCCTACCTAGATAGAAGGTAACAGGTCGAATCATCCAGCCAGGCAGGATGAATAATCCGATATTTGTTCTTGTCTGCACCTGGTGAATAATGACTATGTTGAAGTGTGGAGCTAAATTAGAGGCCCATATTTAGTTCATACAGCAGCTAGATATGATCAGATATCTTATCCCACCCAACCTTGTACTTCAACAACATCAATTGTCAACTATCTTTTATCACATGATTATCCTTGATTCATCATTTTCCAATCAGAAACACAACATTATCCCCATCAAATTGAGTCTGCACAGATGTATTCTTCTATATTGTCTGACCTAAGAAATCAAATTAGGTCCATGACGATGTATCCTTTGCTATGTTCAGACCTAATCTCCCCCCATCAACCATCAATCTCTCTCCTGGGAAAAGGATGTCTTTTAGAGTTATCATTTTGATCTTGTAGTTTTTCCTTTGGATCTTGTTAATCTTTTATGGCTTCTCATTGTTCCTCTCCTCAAAGTTTCCATGATCATTTATATCATGGTGTGTTGTGAATGAGGACAATCTAGGGCAAGGTATTTTGATATTTTTCTTCTACCTATGATTCAATCATGTGTTTGTGGTTTCTCTAGCATCGTTTCCACCATGCCTCCTCCGGGTTTCATGTGTGATGTTGGGGAAACCATTTGCATTATTTATTTTTGTGTCAGTCCTATGCAACATTGGTGACAAGGCCTTGAGTTCCCATTAACCTTGGCAGGTCTCTAGCATTGCTATATCAAACTAGGTTGTTCTCTCAAAAAATATATCCAACACAAGGAGCTCCCCCATCCTGCATCATATAGATTAATTTTACATCTTGCATCCATCATATAGCTTCATCATGCATCTCACATCATATTGCATTCATGCATCTTTACTCTTGGAAGTTCATTTGTTTATCCCCCTTCCTCCTTTCTTCCTTCCTGCTTGCATCCTTTTCGAGAAAATTCCCTAAAGTTTCCTCTTTGTGTTATTTTCTCGAGGGGGCACAACCCCTTATCCATCTTCAATTCTAGCCCAGGGCATCTTATTTTCTTATCTTTGACATCATGCCACTTGCGGCATCGCATCAAAGAGGGGCAAATAGTAGACACCTAAATAGACTTTGTTAAAATAAAAATATTTTATTTTGTAAAACCCCTAATGACATCATCATTTGTTAATTATTTATTTTATTTATTTATTTATTTATTATTATGCCATTAATTCTCTCCTATTTTAATTAAAAATATTTAATTAAGATACCCCATCCCAAAAATATTTAAATCTAATTTAAATATTTAATCCCTATTTATTAAATAAATATTTAATAAATATTGTCACCAACTTTAAATAAATTTAATATTTATTTAAATCCCTAAAATCCTAGATATCTTCTAGAAATCCCTAAACCTCTAGACTCTTCTAGAAAACCCTAAACCCTTATCCTAACTTTGACCTTTGAGCCTAACTCAACCTTGGTCCATTCAACCCATGAAAGTCAATCCTTATCTCTTTGACTCAACCCCTAACCAAACCCCTAACTCTAACCCTCCTTCCTAACCCAAGCCCTTGGCTTGAATCCTATGAATAATCCTTCCAAGAGAAAAGTATTAGCTCAGTTCATATCATTCATGCATTGTTATCATGAGCATTTTTATCTAGATCTTCATAGCTTTTGATAATTTTGTTAGATTAACTCATTTTCAAGATTTTCTAAATCACATCATAGCTTAGAACTAATGGATTAATCTTAGTTTTCTTCATTTTTTTTCATTTCTTCTCATCATATCATGCTTCATCTAGACTAAAATCAACTCTAGTTTAATCATCTTTAGCTTAATCTGCATTTTAGCTTCACTAGGATCCTTGAGGCTCTAGGGGCAAATTGGGTGTTCTATACCTGATTCTATGACACTATGGAGTTCTCATGGTCCCTAGTTGATCCTAATCCTTCCTATTTTTCATTAGGGACATGCTCCATATGTTTTGAGAGCACACCCACATTCCTAAATCGAGAGAAAATCGAATGGTGACAAGGTGCTCCCGTTGAGCTCTATCTAAAGTGTCTTTGCAAATTGTTTTTTACTATACATTAGGAATATGCTCTTAGACTATTGTTGAATGTCTACACTTGTTCCAAATAGTTTAGGTTTTCATTGATCAAATTATCAAAAGCGTGATAATTTTAATTATTGATGTGATTCTTGTATCCGAGTAATATGTGAAGCCGACAAGGGAATACTTTTGTGTTGATGTACATGTAAGTTGTTTCAATAAATATCATACTATTATATCATGATTTCAGTGTTGCAGATTATTAGTGATAGTGACTTTAGTGGTGGATTCAATTCTCATTTCCTATATTCTAGTTGTAAGCCTATTTGTATTGGAAGTGGGACTATTTGTATTGGAAGTGAGCCTATTTGTATCAATATTTAGCCTTTCATACTTTTGGTTAGTTAGCCCAACTGAAAGTGAGCCAACTAGAAGTGAGAAAACTGGTAATGAGTCCTTTAAAAATCACATTAACCGGTGTTCATTTCATGAGAATTATCTTCTCTATGGTTTTTCGCATCTTGGGTTTCTACATAAATTCTATTGTTCATTGTGTTGATGGTTTTTTTATTTTATGTTCATATATTTTATAAGTTTTTTATTGCTTTAAGTATTTACTAGAGTAACAATGTTAAGGAAATTGCTTGTATAACTGATTCACCCCCTACTAGTTATTCATCCTATTCAAAAAAGGATGCAAAAATTTGAGTAGGGAAGCTCAATCATTGTAAAAGAAAAAATTTCCAATAAGCATAAAGGGATCCTAATCAAGGATACATAGATACCAAAGAGGAAAAGAGAGGGAAGGATCCTTATCTAAGGATACCTATTTCTAAAAAGAGAAGGATATCTTCAAGAAAGGATAGACATAAGAGAAGGAGAGGAGGATCCTTGTCTAAAGATATCTATTTCCATAAAGGGGAGGAGATATTCAAATAATGATAAACACTTCAAAACAAGCTTTCCATTCCCCCCAGTGTGTATGAAAGGGAAATCATTCTAGAGACTATTATGTTTCTTACCTTGAAAAGGAATTGTTTCACTTGAGATTGTACCAACATAATAGCAATGAGCCCCCATGTAGACTTGCAAATGTCACATAGTGAGGAGAAACATAATATAAATAAGTGTTATTTAGAAGGGACATGAAAAAAGTGGAAAATGTTTTTATTTTCCATTTGAATGATACCAGATATGATAAGTTGTTAATTTTACATTACAAGGCTTAATGTTCATCAGTGAGTGCCCAGGTCTATTTTATGATACAAAAAAAAGATAATTTTTTTTAATTAGGTTTACAATTTTTCTTTTATTTTATCGAAGGGAGAGTATTAAAATTTGATTTAAAAATTGGTTAAAAATAACTCTCGTGTTTAGTTTAAAAAATTGGAATAGGATTCAATCCTTTCACTTCATAACATGAAGACATAGATGTATTGGAGAATGGCTCAGGGGGTGAAGACAAAGGAGTTTTTAAACCTAAACCATATTTATAAAATTGTAGTGTTTATTTATCATGAGCCTCAATACCTTTTTCCATACGTCTTAAATCATGTCCATTCTATCCATGTTTAGAAAGTATTTTAAAATCATCTACACAGTGTGTCTCTAAATCAAATGTAGGATCCTTAGTGGATGTTGAATAGTTAGAAGGAGAAGCTTTTCTTATATTTTCATTTCATTTGAAGTATAAATAACCTCAATCATAATTTATCCATATTTTAAAAGAGGACGTTTAAATAGATTTAGAATTAGCTTGGACAAATGAAACACAAGGCTCCTTCAAAGCTTCAATTCTAAATTTCTACTGAACCCTAATTTTTCTCTAAGAAAGCATCATCAATAGGACATTATATTGTAGAAGGAACCGTAGTGCTAAAGGAAGATATACATCCTAAATTTTTAACACATTTTAGAATTTAATTGCATCCTTGTGAGATTTCTTGCTTATTTGGGCCCTATTTTAGCATTCCTAGCCTTTTGTGCCCAATATGCTTGATCCTGCTCATTTTTTAATTTAATTTTAGCTTCCCCTTCTCATTTTAGACCTTAGGTCCAAAATTTGAACCACATTAGAGGGGGGAAAGTTCCTTTGGTTCCCTTCTTATAGGAGCGAACCAATCAAGGAACCCACTCCTTGATGTTCAAGCCCAATTTTGAACCATGCAATGGTTAGCTTGTCTAAGTGATAATTTTAAATGCTCATCAGCTTTCTTCAAGTTTTTCACCCTAAAATTATTGGAGAGGTATAAAATAAAGTATTTCCTCCCGATTTTGATATACGAACATAAGAATTCAATCTCGCAACTACAATTCCACATCTAGACATTCACGGGTGAGTGATCAAGAATTCAAGGCATTGAAGAAAAGGAGTAATTTTAGATTATGAATCCACAAATATTCTCATTCAAAATTCAACTACATCAAGTCAATTATCAAACATCTTCATAAGAATTTTGACATCAAAAATGTTTATGAGGTATAAGCATTTCATTTTCAAATCTAGCCTCTCTTATACATAAACACACTTTCAATTCAAGTTCAATTCATTTCTAATTAAAGGTTAATTCCTAAAGGTTTTACTTATAAAAACCCCTTTCTACACAACATTTTTCATCTTTTATATGTACAGGTATAGGTGACTAACATGCATAAAAATTTACAGAGATCAAGTAAAGATCTATAGTATGAAATTTATCAAAGAAATTGGGATCATGTTGAGAAGATAACTCTAGTCATGGGAGTAGGTTTCCCAAGATTCCCCAATCCCTCCATCTCTACCTCAGATTCAGACTACAAGTCAGTAGAAATCTATTGTTGTTCAATCTTTTCCATAATTTATTTATCTATTCCTAGTCCTCTTGTACAAGTACAAAACCCTCAATTCACTTCATTTCCCCTTAGATCTTGCATTTTTCATATACAATCACATAGTCATATTCCCCACTTTAGTGAAGGGTCACTAAATCCACTTAGTGATTGAGCCATATTGAGCCTAGAAGATCATCTTCCTTCCAATGTAAGTGAAAATAGACCTAGCTTCATGCTTTATACATACAAGCTAGTGAGTTCTATTTTCCAATTTACACACGATATATAGTTTTTAATCAACTTATAGTGTGCCAAAAATGAATTTTCATCAGTATGATTTAAGATTCTTGTATGAAAAGTTATATAATGTAACCAATTAAATTAAATTATAAGGAATCCAATTTATACAGTAGAAATTTTCCACTTTTTCTTTAAGCTTTCATTGATTTAAATATAATAATATTCATTTTTCTATAGTAATTGCTAACCTTATTGTGTTTGTCATTACATATAATACATTAATTTTCTCAAATATTTTATTTTTCTAAATTATCAAGTTTATGTAAATGATATGTATAATTGAGATGGAAGTAATGTTTGTGTAGTGACAAAAATTAGACCATGTGTATTTTCCTCATTGTATAATATATCTACCTTAGCCTAAAATCAAAATTCCATGTAAGCCTCCATGTCCCTCGATCTTCTTTATCCCTTGTCCACATTCTTGACCATGCAACCTGTTTGACTTAGATGTGTGCAAGAAACAAAGATATTTGCATGGTGCACATTCATCTTGTGAATCTACAGTTGTTCAAGTGGCCATTGGGATATTAAAATTGTATATTTTTTGTATAATATTTGTGACCACTATCCACCAACATTGAGAGTCATTCAAATTTCTTAAAACATCTCAAAATTTCTTCATTTGGTATTCTTGACATTTCTTCATGCTTCTTCAAGATCTCTTCATAACTCTTGGCTCTTCCTCTTGGATTTTGGAAATCTCTTACACCATCTTGGATATATTTCATCTCTCTCTCTCTCTCTCTCTCTCTCTCTCTCTCTCTCTCTCTCTCTCTCTCTCTCATGTTGTATCTCCTTCACCTTTTCTTATTCACTGACTCAACCTCACCTTCATCCAATGGAGCTCCAAATTTATGGATTTTAAGGAGTGTTTACTCGCCTCATCTCATTTCATTTAATAGTAATATAGTGTCTTTATCATACTCTTTTTTATTTATTATCTTTCATCCATTATCAATTTTCTATTATCTATCTATTTATCTTGGCTATTCATGGAGGGGAAAACACCAAAGAAAGGGTATGACTATCTAAGGCCTCTTAATCAAGTAGCCCCAATATTTTTGTTTTTTGTTTGTGTTCAAGTTTTGGAGGAAGGAGCAAGAGTTCTTGGGATCCTTCTACATCCTATTTGTGACTATTATTCTTCCCTTGTTTCTCTTCTAATGGTCAATTTTATAGCTTAGTTGTATAGTTTTACGGTCCCTTCTATTAGTTTAGATTTACTTTCTATTAATTTGGTTTCTTGTCTTGTACTTCATTTATTTATTTGTACCCTATTCATATAATACATACATGTGTTGTGATGTCATATTGTAATTGTGTTGTAGTCCTAGACTAGCACTGATATCCAAGCTAGTGAGCCCATAGAGCTGTTGGAAACTGCAATTGAAGAAATTTTTTTATTGTCATTGATGTCAAACCTTAACTATTAAGACAGTAGCTATCTAAGAAAGTATTATATCTATTGATTGATGAGAAGGATTAGGGCAAGGGTGATAACAATAGAACCTAGAGAAAGGTTGAATTATTTTGATACTTCAATGAGTACTTGATTATGTGGAACAATGATAAGATAATGTATTGTTTATCTAAGTGAGAAGCAAGACTGAACAAGTAGGCTTAACCATGAAAAAGTGAAGAAATCTAGCTTAAGTTGAGTGATGTTAGTGTTGACTGAGAACAACAGTTTATTGTCGAGTAACAGCATTAGCTAAGGAAGATAGTTTGAAGAGATGACCAAGTTACGCAATTATGACCAAGGAGTTGAACACAGTATTGACCGAGCATCAGTAATTTACATTTGAGGAAGAATTCAGATTCCTAGCTGACTAAGTTGAATTCTTGGATTATGTAAATCATGTTGAGTTTATTAATTGAATGTATGGAGCATTTAATGCATGGTAAACCATTTTATTGTGGATTCAATGAGGAGATTGAAGATTTTTCTAAAAGGATTTATGAAGGACTTAAATGTTGGAAGGATCTGATGGATCTAACCTAAACCTAAGATTTATGGAGGAGATTAAGCAACAAAAGATGGATCTACCTATTGAAGAGTTATAAAGGAAAACCTACGTATGAGGTTAAAGAAGTATGTTGGATTTGTTGATGTTATTGACTAATAAGTCTAAGTAGAAAGGCTGAAGGTGAAGGATTCGATCAGAGTTGTGATTGCTTGAAGGTATTTCTAAGCATATCAGTGATGGAGATGGAAATGGTACTTAGTCAATAAGCCAACATAAATGTGTGAATTGGATTTGTTATTTGCAAAGTGAGTTGTATGTTTTTCATATCAGATACTATTGCTACTTTCTAACCATTGTATCAGTTTAAATCCTTTAATCAATGTTGACCTAACAGTCATTGTTTAAATCCTTTAATCAATGTTGACCTAACAGTCATTGTTTAAATCCTTTAATCAAGGTTTCATTCTGATGGAATGTACTTAAGTCCTCTAATAAGGTGCACTCCAAACAGGGTGGTTGAAATCCTTTAACAAGGTCACACCTAGCAGTGTGTTTGTAAACCTTTAATAGGGTTGGCTTTTCACGTAGCTCACTTCAGAAGAGTGAAAATATCAGTAACATGTTACAAAGTGGTTTTTCCCAAATTGGGTTTCTACTATAGATCCTAGTGTCATACTTGTGTGAATGTTTTGGTGTGAACATTTCTATGTTTTGCAAGTTAAATACTGTTGGATAGTGGACTACATGTTATATGTTTCTGGCATACATTCTTTAATGACCGAGTAGTTTTGATGATTAAATCTGAGATTGTTGAAGTGCTTAAAAGTTTGATTTATACATCTTGACCTGAGAACAACTGATTCACTCCCCCCCCCCTCCCTATTTTTCTAAATCATATTAATAATTGGTATCAGAGCTGTTGGTGCTTACATAGAATAAGTTTAAAGGTACTTGAAGCAAATGATCAAGATGTATAAAAAGGAGGTACCGAAGTTGAATAAAGAGAACTTCCATGCATTGCACAGTCTAATGAAACTGCATCTAGATGGTATTGGTGACTCAGTGAAATATTATGTTGAACATGACTATGTTACATCTGTTGCACCTTTGACTGCCAAGGAGATGAGAGAAAAATAGGAACACAACCAAGCATGTTGGAGATTGCATCTGCCTTAAGCTATCTTGAATTTGAAGACATTAAAGATTGCACAAATGCAAAGAAAATGTGGGACACTCTTGCAAATATCTATGGTGGTGATACAAATATACTAAGGGCAAAAGCTTTACCTAAGGGTGCTCATGAATATCTTAGAGGTAAATTAGGGGTGCTTCCCCTAACTGAGGCTGCCTAGTCAAGCTAGGAGCACTACATCAAATGTGTTGCACAAAGTATCTGACAAATTGATGCAGAAAAGGTCACACTTTAGGAGCAGCCTAGAGTTGTGAAAAGTCTAGCAAAGCTGATAATCAGTCATAAGAAAGATGATAGAGGGAGAAATATTGTTACTGAACTGACAAGATGACATCTATATCTAAAAGATGCAAGTTCTAGAAACTACTTTGGTATTAATATCAAAAAGGGAGAGATTCAGATGAAAACACATAGAAGAAAAGATTTAGAGGGAGTAACTGTGTGGACGGTCAAGAAAGTTACGCTAAGTGATTCAGAATCAAAATGAAGCTAAGGATATTACAAATGTTTCTGATGCATTCACAAAGTTTTAGATTGGTTGGTGAATCATGTGTTATTCATATGGTGTTTCCATCAATGCCAAAGAGGGAGATTGTTGGAAACTGCAATTGAAGCAATTGTTGTATTTTCATTGATGTCAAACCTTAACTGGTAAGACAATTGCTATCTAAGAAAGTACTATATCTATTGATTGATGAGAAGGATTAGGGCAAGGGTGATAACAATAGAGCCTAGAGAAAGGTTGAATTATTTTGATACTTCAATGAGTACTTGATTATGTGGCACAATGATAAGATAATGTATTGTTTATCTAAGTGAGAAGAAAGGCTGAACAAGTAGGCTTAACCAAGAAAAAGTGAAGAAATCTAGTTTAAGCCGAGTGATGTTAGTTTTGACCAAGAACATCAGTTTATTATCGAGTAATAGCATTAGTCAAGGAAGATAGTTTGAAGAGATGACTAAGTTATGTAGTGATGACCGAGGAGTTGAACACACTATTGACCGAGTGTTAGTAATTTACATTTGAGGAAGAATTAAGATTCCTAGCTGACTAAGTTGAATTCTTGGATTATGTAAATCATGTTGACTTTATTAATTGAGTGTATGGAGCATTTAATGCACAGTAAACCATTTTATTATGGATTCAGTGAGGAGATTGAAGATGTTTCTAGAAGGATGTATGAAGGACTTAAATATTGGAAGGATTCGATGGATCTGACCTAAACCTAAGATCTACGGAGGAGATTAAGTGGCAAAAGATGGATCTACCTCTTGAAGAGGTATAAAGGAAAACCTAAGTATGAGGTTAAAGAATTATGTTGGAGTTGTTGATGTTATTGACTGATAAGTCTAAGAAGAAAGGCTGAAGGTGAAGGAGTTGATCAGAGTTGTGATTTCTTGAAGGTATTTCTGAGTAGATCAGTGATGGAGATGGAAATGGTACTCAATCAGTAAGCCAACATATATGTGTGAACTGGATCTATTATTTGCAAAGTGAGTTATATATTTTTCATATCAGATACTACTGCTACTTTCTAACCATTGTATCAGTTTAAATCCTCTAATCAAGGTTGACCTAACAGCCATTGTTTAAATCCTTTAATCAAGGTTTCATTCTGATGGAATGTACTTAAATCCTCTAACAAGGTGCACTCCTAAGAGGGTGGTTGAAATCCTTTAACAGGGTCACACCTAGCAATGTGTTTGTAAAACTTTAATAGGGTTGGCTTTTCATAGAGCTCACTTCAGAAGAGTGAAAATATCAATAACATGTTACAAAGTGGTTTTTCCCAAATTGGGTTTCCACTATAAATCCTAGTGTTATACTTGTGTGAATGTTTTGGTGTGAACATTTCTATGTTTTGCAAGTTAAATACTGTTGGATAGTGGACTACATGTTATATGTTTCTAGTATACATTCTTTGATGACTGAGTAGTGTTGATGATTAAATCTGAGATTTTTGAAGTGCTTAAAAGTTTGATTTATACATCTAGACCTGAGAACAACTGATTCACCCCCTCCTTCCCCCTCTTTGTTGTTCTAAATCATATTAACAAGAGCTAGGAAGTTAGTCTTGATAGTTTTCTCTTCTATTTATTATAGTCAAAGTATTTGTATCTATTAGTATTGTAGAGTAATTTTATTTTATTTTATTTACCTCATGTTCCCTTAAGTTTTAAGGTTCTATTTATTCAATTAGTCTTCATGATCACCCTAGCTTGAGCACTAGTTTAGTGAGGTGGTGCAGGGGTTAATTCATTCTTGATATTTTATCAATCTTGAGGGTGGAAAATTCCTTTCACATTTTGGTGAATTTGACATGAACACATGTTCAATCCAAGTTCTTTTCAAAGTGACTATTTGAATACTCTGAGGCTCTTTTATAAGCTTTACAACTTAAATCACTTCTAGAATTATCATAAGAATGTCCTTGAGATCCAATATTCCTCAAGAACACTATAGTATAGCTAGATTGGGCCCAATGTTTATAGGGAATGTTGATCCTAATGACCATTTCATATCACATTCATTTGGTGGTCTACTATTGGTTCTTAACGATTCTCCTATATTTGGTTCTAAGAATTCTACTTAAATAAATTATCCTCTTGAAGTAGACCATGAATCTTCTCTCACTATTCATTCTTATTAGATTTAGCCTCTTGAGGAGAATTTGAAATATTTGGAAGGATTTCTCAACAAGGACAATATTTTTTTTGAGGCTAGGTCTATCGTTAGGAATTTGAGATAGGTAATAATTTCTAAAAGAAAGGAATCATAATTATTATGGCACAAGGAAATATTTTAGCCACTTGTGTATTTCTCACTCTAGGTAGTCCCCAATAAAATCATTATGATTCCACTAGAATATAGATTTGTATTGCTATAACCTAATTTCCTATACATATGGTGGAGTTGACTCCTAATATTGACCCCTTTTCTAGCAATATGGGACCTAGAATCAATATGAACAAGATCCCCTTTGGGAATAATTCAAAAATTAGTTGTGCTAATGTTTGGATTTTCCAAGGCTCTAGAATTTGTAGATCCTCCACTCACCTTGGTGGCATAAGTAATCCACCACTGCCTTCCCTAGCTCATAATATTTTTCTCAATACCATAGTGTAAAATATGGTTCAATCACGCTAACAACTTTCCAATCTTTCCATTATAACTAATCAAACCTCTCTTATGACTTTTTTTCCACAGGTCACCAAGCTCCTAAAGTTTGATAGGTACAATGGTGATGAGGATCCACATCTCCATATCAATTTCTTTCTTATTATATGAAGAAGTTATAATAATTTGGATTCTATCCTTCATAATCTATCCTAACATTCCCTCAAAGGAACCACAATGGGATGACCTATATCTCTCTTCTAGATTATTCCATCCATACTTATGATCAATTAATGAACAATTTTATCATTTGCTTATAAGAAAACATAGGTAGTAATGTCACCATCACTAACCTTGTTCATAGAAAACAAAATCCAAATGAGAATGCAACTGACTCCATTGACACATACCAATCCATATCCCCTATGCCTTGTCTGATGGTGACCTCTAAATAATGTTCATCAAGAACTTGCAATCAACATTAAGGGAGAATATTTCCTTGAACAGATACCCTAACTTCACAAATATCTACAATTCTTTAATATATTATCTACATACCATGGCCCAATTTAGAGAATCTTCTTCAAATGACCATAAAGGTGCATCTTCCTTGATTGGGTCCCAGATAAATATGGTTGTGGCTAGTGTAATCATAGTCCCTCAAACCATGAAAAGAAACTACTCCAAAAAACTGCCATAGAACTGAGTCTTCACCAAGTTAATCAATTCTTATGCAAGAATCCTACTGAAGTTGTTCAAAGACAACCTATTGGCTCTCGCCAAGATTCAACCTCTTTCTAATAACTATCCATACCCTGATTTATATGATGGTTTGAATTTTTTCCACTTTCATTGTGTATCTAGTCATGATACCAAATGTTGTATTCATCTTAGACACTTGGTCCAAGATCACATAGACAACATTGTCATTCAAGTCAATGAAAGAGAGAAAAAGGTAAACAAATCAGTGGATAAGAAGAACAATGAGCTTTAGATATACAAAAATTATGTTCCAACTAACTAGAGGATGCATAATATTGAGATATCATTTACCCCTCTAGATTCCCCCTATATTAAAGAGCCTTCTCCCTCATATATCACAAGGTAGGTCAATGGGAGAAATATGAGAGATATGATGTTAAGTATGCATGTAGAGTGGATGTCATCATAGATAAATTACTCTTTGTTAATGGGCTATACCATTTGTGATATGAAAAGTGTCTTGAAACCATTAGAGCTCATAATGGTCTATCAGTTCCTCCTTTGGGGTCAACCTCCTTGATGACCCTTGTGGGACCCAATGTAGTTTCTACAACCTTTTTCATTATTCTTGAGTTATATCACTTCTAAGTGAAGTTGGGAATTCTCTAGTTGATCTCTGTGGGGGTGGTTTCCTTAGTGTTCCATAAGCACCTTAATTTATTCCATGAGGGTAGTTTTCATATGATCTAGGACATTTTTATCAACCCTTGGTATCCCATAGGGGCTTCTAGTTACATCACTTATAGCTTTCTTTGATACAAACATTTCTTCCCTAGAAGGATTTATCATTCATATCTTATAACAAGTACAAAGTTGTGAAACTTTCTTATAAATATGAATTGCATATTCCCCCTCTCATTTGTGTTCCTTCATCTCAGCCCACCCCTATGGTTAAAAATAATTCATCCTTTGTACCCTCTTCATTGGGGGACCACAAAAAGTGTATATCTTAAGGGAAGCCTTTGTGCCCTTTGAGGACTTTGTAACCTCCAATAAATTTCTTATGTTTCTATATTTGTGCCTGGCATGGACAAAGTAAAGACACTAATGCTTCCCAAGTCTAAGTATTATTCTCAGTTTGATCTTTTGGTCTTCAAAAATATTCCTTTTCCCATTGCCTGCAATAAGGGTGAAATGTCACCACAAGATTCTCTATTTCCTCTAGCACCTTCTCTCCAACCTCTAAGGGTGTCTTTTGTTCCTTTGACCACTTGTAGAGAAAAAAGGGGAAGGGCACCCTTGGTTGATCCTATAACTATTCACTTGATAGAATCTTATACTTCATTGATAAGGCCCTCCTCTCTACTAGTAACAACATCAAAAACCTCCCTAATGGAGCAAGATGTTACCTAGCCTTCACATGCTTCTCGTCCTAGTCCACACCTTAACTAGAACTAGCTTGTGTGCAAGTGTAAGCATCATCAAAAAGATAGGGCCTTGGAAAATGATACTTTCATGAAGGAAGATATCAAGTTCTTAATTCTCATGTTCATGTCACCTACTCTCTAATCTAATTTAGCTCCTAATTTTTCTCCTACTACATCTATCCCTTGTCTAGCCACATACTTTATTTTTCTTATTACTTATCTAGGAGTTACTATTGGGCCTCATGCAAAGTAGTTCTAGGTTTTCATCTCCCCTTCCTAGAAACCTTCATTTATCACCTTACTTACTAACATCTCATCATTTCCTAAATCCATATACATGTTGCATACATAGGTGGTGTCAAGTGTGGTCATGTCTACCCAACCCACGCCATCTGTTGATTTCCATCCCAAATTTCACATAGTTCTTAAGTCCACTATAGTGGACCAAATGGTATTCTCTCCATCCTTTAAAATAAATTTTGATTAGGCCCTTGTGCCCAAGTTTCATCATTGAAACTCTACTCCATCAGACCCTTTGTTTGTTTTTGTACTTGTAATGGAGGTGTCTACTTCTCCCAAATTCTTCACCACCCATTGCAAAAATTTTGGAGATGTAGCTCCTTCAAAATTACCTCAATTTGAGTTTCCTACATCCTATGAAGCATGTATATTTGACTAACTTGATGATATTTTTGCATTGATGATGATCTTTACGCAATCCCTCACACCAACCTCAACTGAGATTTTGGATGAAAACATTGATGTGGCTTCATCTTTGGCCTTATCTATTGGTGTGGTGCCCATGGTTTTCATAGTGGTTGTTGCACTATAGTATTGGCCTCCCTCCCCATATGATCAAGATTTAGAAGATGAAGACCTATTAGTGGATGATCTATGAGGTATTTTCCACTTCTACATATGTATATGTTAGAGTGTGGATATCTATGTTCCCCCATGATTTTATTGAAATGTTGCACCCCTATGTAGGACATAATTTACTTCATTGGTAATTGGAGATAGAGTGTGATATGTCATAAATTTCATCTATTCGCCATGCATTGAATTTTGGCATTCAAGAACAATGCAAAGTGTTGGGGGCTTTTATCCTTCTTCCATGTTGACCCAAATTTTTATTTTTATTTTTGTTTATATCAGCTTATTCAAATTCAAAGACCTTTGTGTTGATGAAATACCCATATGCAGCCATCTATAAAAAATCCTTTTACTCTTATGGGTTCTAACATCGAATAATATAATCCCCCTAACGTTTCTTGCTTGTCTTGATGTTGTGGATATCATGTGTCACCTATTGTGGAGTGAAATTCCATGGAAACATCTATCTATGTTGACTTTCCACAATATATCTTTTCTCCTTATAATGTATCATGTTCTCATTTTTGCAACGTGTTCCATTCTAAGGAGGGGCTATTATGTTTTATTATCTCTAACATAGGTTTTTTCTGAAAATTTAAATTTTTTAATCTATTGTATCAGCCTCCATGGGGTCCAACCCACATATTGAATATTTTCACATATGGTATTTTCATCTAGATTAGCTACCCATACTAGAATATCTTTCACCCTATTATATGACCATATAACACTATTACTTGTACTATGTTTGAATTAGGAGAGATAGGTACTAAGAGGGGAGGGGTGAATCAGTGCCTTCAAAAACTTTACTTGTAAAACCTTTCAGATCTAAAACTATAAATAGTGATAACCGACCAATATAACTTGAATCTAATTGCATGAATCATTTATCCACTTAACATAAGTAAGTAAACAACATGAAATCCATAACACAATCACATGACACAAGTATTTTGGTAATGCAGAAACCCTTGTTAGAAGGTAAAACCTGTTGTAATGCCCCTCCAACCCTATCAAGTCTTGGTTATGCTCTCTAGAAATTAGGAAGAGCTATATGTGAGAATGGTCCTTCTTGAAATGGTTTCTTAAACTGAACCTCTTCCAACTCACCTTAACATCATATTTTAATATGGGAAATAATAATAATTGCATAGGTATGTTCCTATACATCTTCTTGTGTGTCAGCAATAGTTTAGGACCTTAATGCTAAAAGGATCACCTGATAGACTTATATGCTTTTATGTGAAATGCTCATTATTATTATTTATGTGTACCTTAGGTTAATTGATTATAATCACTTAAGGGTTAGATGTGTTACCTTCTCTAATAACGTTACTTGGGATTAGACATGATTAATGCATTTAGGGTTATATGATTTATTTATCTTGTTTTGATAATGAGACATTTTGAGTACATGCCTGATGGTTAAATGGGTTTGTGAAAGTTAATAGATGACTTATATTTACATGATTAGTTTATGATGAAATTCTTGTTATACGATATGGAAAAGAGATTATTCTAGTACTAACCACACTAATCCAATCATGCTTTGTGGACGTCTCTGTCTGATGTGAGTGCAGGATAAGGGGAGGCAGTCGTAGTTACTCCTACAGGAGGTCCCCACGATGTCACACTCTCCATCCTTGTTTGTCACTGTCTGTTTATATATATATATATATATATATATATATATATATATATATATATATATATATATATATATATATATATATATATATATATATATATATATATATATATATATATATATATATATATATATATATATATATATATATGTATTTATGTATGTATGTATGTATGTATGAATGTTGGTTGTTGCAGGATGCAGGTACCAGGCATCGACTTCACCTAGCTACACAGGTCTGAGCATGCCTTCAAAATCCTCAAACTATTGTTGTGTGGAGATAGTACCAATATTACTCTTAAGGTTACTGTGGACTTAGATTTCCATTTAGGAGGTTACCCTAGTTGGGGAATCCGAATGCACTATGAGATGTGGTCTTGTCATTTATGATTTGATGTTGTTTTATGATTTATGATGTGAGTTAGATTTATCCTTGTAAGTATATGTATATATATGTTTGTTTTATATGTGTTACATTGATTGTATGTTATATAGGTATGTGTATATGTGGGTGCACATGCATATACCCATGCTTATAAAAATAATAATATTTGTATGGATTTATTGATTTTTTTAGTGGTATGTTATTTATAGTGAATTCAATGAAGTGTATTAAATAAAAAGTGAAAATAATATTAATAATAAAAATAAATGCTCTTTGTAGTAAAACTAGCTATCTAGGAGGGAGTTGAACTCGAGACCTCCTAGAAGTTAGGCTAGTTGGTTTCCATGTGTGCTATGTGGTTTTCTTGAAATTTATTTGTTGAGTGTTTTTGTTATGATTTCTTTTGAATTTATTTTTAATTCAATTTATTAAAACTTTGTTAAGTTCTTACGGGAATGATTTGTTTATTTTCCAACCAACTATGGAAGTTGCAAAAGTTGCTTTGTTAGAAATAGGGAATACCGAGAGGGGGGGTGAATCAGTATTCTACAAACTTTATCTTTTTCCCAATTATGGATATAACAGATTATATTTATACATGCATAACATAAGAAACTAAACAATATGCATAACAATAAGGAACTCATAACACATTATTTGTTCTCGAGGAAACCCTGGCCAAGGGAAAACCCCGGTGGGGATGGTACCCACAAAGATCCACTAATAAAAATTATCTTGTTAAGGATGTTGACCCTGTTAGGATTCTATTACAAACATATAGTGTATTAGTCCTGATTAAGGGACTATGGGCCTTGTTAGAAGCCTCAACCCTATTAGGAGTTGGTAGTACAAAATGTGATTACCAGCTGAGCCCACTGCCCAAACAAGTAATGTAAAATATACACTGATTACAAAAGAGGTCAAGGTACATAACCTTATACTACTTGCATCAATATCTCTTCGTTGATCTTTCACTATCACTATTACATATGCTTCATATACTTCACATCATACTTCTATAATTACTTGCTACTTGATACAATTACTTCTCTTTTTCACTTTACAATTACAATTACATATATACCAATAGCTTTAACCAAGAGTAAACATCTAGGATGTCATCCCTTTATATTGTTAAGTCATTATTTTGATAGACAAAATAATCCCTTAACTCTTTACTAGTTCTATCTTCATATTCTGTCATGTCGGCTTCACACTATCTTCGATAAAACTATCATAACTAATTCTTTACATGTCGTACAAACTTGCGCTCTGAGATGGGTCATCATTAGTCACCATAGAGTCTATGTTCAAGTGTGCAAGCACTGAACTCAGTCCAGTCAATGTCACAAACAAAAATTGTGTCCGAGTATACTGGTAAAAATACTATCTCACACTTAGACAAACTTGCAATGCGCTCTATCATACTTGCTCTCTGACTTGTGCAATCTTCATTTGGATCATCTGTTACCATAATGACAACATCTATGCAATCAACTCAGCCAAATTTCCAACAATCTCCCCCTTTGTCATTGGTGGCAACATATGAGAAAATTGGCTTAGTGTGCAACTCCAAAATCTCAAAATTTGTTCAATACTGTGGCCATAGTATAAAATGCATACTATCCTTATAACTCCTCAAAAAATTATTGTCTCTAATACAATACTCCCCCTAAGAGTATCAATTCTTATCAAATACTATCAATTTTATGCTAAATATCTCTCCCCCTTTGACAACAATGACAAAGTAAAGGTAGGGAGGGCTACAAAATTGTATCAAAAAGAGTTATACCTCAAATTATTTATTGCAAAGCCGGTAGGCTTGCAACACAATCTGCAAAATCTATCTTCATGGATTCTATCTCCTTTTCCCATGATTTCTTAATGGAATCTGCCACATTGAGTAGTGCGCTCAATCCATAAGATGCTATTTGACATGCTTGGAGGTTGTCAAAGTTGAATTTTTGAAAAGACATTTTAGTTGTAAGACAATCTTCCAGCTGCTCTTCAATAACACTTAACTTCATATAAACATGCTCTCTCAAAAGAGTATATCTCCTTAATTTCCTATCTTTCTCATCTTGTATAATTCTGATTTCATCAAACAGTTTCCTAACTTTCTTCTCAACATTACAGACCTTCACATTAGGGTTAGATAGAAGGTTTGTTTCATTCAGAATCTCAGCTTCCTTCAATTTTATCTTATGATCTTCCTCAACTATCAAAATCTCTAATTTTGTACACTGTATGTACAAAGCTTTTCCTATTTCCAAATGTTTCCTCAAATCCTTGATACAGATATCAAGAGTATTGATATCATTGCCGATGTACTGACTGATGTTCAACAGCATTCTAGCCTCATAGTCTACTTGTGCTTTTACTTTTGCAATATTAGCTAGGTTAGTGAACTCATCATCAAAAGTGCTCATCACTTTCTTTGCTTTCTCCATAGGGTCTGCTTCTACAATTTGTGAGGTCGCATTACTTTGTAGCTTTTTAGTTAGGTCCTTCAGACATCCTTCTAGGATTTTAACTTTCTTATTCTTCCCAATGATTTTGTTCAAAGTTGTGATCAATTCCAACTAATCATCATCATCTACTTCTTTTCCCAAATCCTCAAACAAAGATCCAGATTGCTTCTTCTTTCCAGTCTCAAGAGTAAGACTAATTTCTTCTACAAAGGGTATAGGTGCTTGTACTTCTGATACTTTGGGTTCTTCAATAGTAAATTGGGCCTGCTCTACTTCTGCAGTTCTATCTGGTTCATCAAGAGCCGAATTGTCAACAATGTTCTCTAGATTCTTGAATACATTATCATCAGTTTCCAAGGTGATCCTTGTACCTTCAACATTCATAGATTCTTCTTCAATGTTTATAGCTGGTGGAGAGGGAATGTCCTCTTGGTCTGCTTCTTCTACTTGCTTTTCTGCAACTGATGTCTCTCCAACAATTTATGTCATAACTTTAATTATTGCTTTCTCAATTTCTGCATTCACTTGCTCATATTGTCCTGCCATAATCTGAATGGTTCTCATTTTTGTCCTTAAATGGGTGCTAAGGGACTTCAAAATTTGTTTAAGATGTTCATCATCTCTTACATCACATAGTTTCTTCACAAGATTCTCTCTGATAGTTTTGTCTTCTTCTTGTGCTCTCATCTTCATGTTAACAAGTTTCTTCAATAATTCATCAGGTATCTTTCCCTGAATAGTGTCAAACTTCTTATTAGCCAGAATCAAATGCTTGACCACTACATTTTCAAGATTCAATTTATCAGATTATTCATAAAGGTCATAGTATTTATTCATTTTAGTGAAGTCTCCATCTTTTATGATTTCTTCATTCACTCTCTCAACTCTAGGTTTCCATGCTTTCTTCTTCACAGAAGTGTCATCTTCTTTAATTTTTGCAATTTTCCTAGGTACTGGTGGCACCAAAGTTTTTTGCCTCTTACCAGGTCCAGTAGCAATTTCTTTCACTCTCTTTCTCGGTGTGGAGGAGATAGATCTAGTAGGTTTTCTCACTACTTGTTCCTTCTCAGGTTCCTCTACTTTCACCTTGACTGGTGCTGCACTAGATGATAAGGGAGGTACAGACAAAATCTCTTTCTATCCAATATCTCTAATTGCTACTGCTATCTACTATGCCACTAATAATTCTTTCTTTGTCAATCCTATATCCTTCAATATTTTCTTAATAGTGCTCTCAACTCTTTTCTTAGACTGTTTCTCCTCAAGTATAGCCTTTGCGGAGTTGAAATTTTCTTCAAAAGTTCTAAATCTGTTACTGTGGGTGTCAACCTTGCACTTAAGTAGCCTGTTCACATATTCTTCTATCTCTGTTTTAGATATTTCATAGCCAAGAGGGTCTATGAACTCAATTCTAGGTTCAACTACTTTAATGTATGTAAAGTCAGTGTCAACCATAAAACATATTTCATTCTTGTATTTCTCCATAAGAGACTGTGGAATCCTTGATCTGCTAGACACAATATTTTGAAATGTCTTAATAACAAGTACTACACTCTCATTAACACTATCAATGACATGCTTTATGTATACTACATTAATCCTTTCCATTGTATTTTTTCCATCATTCCAATCATTTCCTATGGTGTAAGGAAATCTCCTCAAAAGATGAAAAAACATGTAAGTGATCAAAGATGAAAATCTAAATTGTGCATACTTTGTCTTCTTAATCTTCTCCAAGTTCTCAAACAACTGAATTCTCAAAATTTCACACATATCAACTGGCACTTTGTCAACACACATCAAATAGGCTATGTGTACCATTCCAACTGCCATGTCATCCTCTCTTGAATTTGCACAAAACTTAGTTGTTAGGAATTTTCATAAGTATCTAACATCATGTTGTTGAATCTTACTAATTACAATTCCTCTACCATTATAGGATGAATTAGTGTTATCAATTACTATTTTTCTCATGTTCTTCTCATTTAAAGGAATAGGTCCAGATTTAGATAGTCCAGTGACTTCATGAATTAAATTAGCTGTAATGTCTATCACTCTATCTTCTAGCCAAAACTTCCCATTATGAATTCTGCTAAGGATTATCTTAGTGCATTCTTCATTATCAAACTCATACTGCAATGCATAATTAACAATCTCATTGTCTTTCAAATGATCATATTCTTTCTTTAATGACATGTCCTGGTTGTAAATCTTCTCATACTCATTTGTCAAATCACTATCACTGATGGTTTCCAACTTGCATCCAAGATAACTTTTTACATTCTCTAAATGCAAAACTTCATCTAGTACGAATGATAAAGCTAACTTAGGGTCTTCTTCCAAGGGTTCTACTGGTTCCCTCTTCATTCTAGGTCTATTTTTATCTTTGACATTGTGAATTAAAGATACATCCATGATTACTTCAAATTCCTTTTACCGATTCATAGATCTGTCAAGTAAAATACCTCGATTTCATGATTTTAGGGCTTGCGGAGATTCAGCTCTCAAATCCTTCACCAAATCATTGCAAAAATCTTCCAATCACTGCTCTTTGATCTCCTTAACACTTGAATTCACTTTGATGATCAAATAACATCGATCATAACATTTTATTACTTCAATCTCACTTAGATCTGACATCGCATTCAATTCTTTTGCCACTTCTTTCCAAAAAGTTGTCTCTGCTATCCTGCAAAACTTAAAACTTCTTACGATCTCACAAAACATAATATTTTTCTTTGCACTCTTAGCCATAGCATTCGAATATCATAAACTACCTTCCATTAACTGCGCAAGACTCAATTCATCATAAATCTACTTCTACACTAAATCTAAGTTCCTAATCTACTATAATTTACATGAATTAAGTACTTTGAGATAGGTCAGGTAAGGATTCATTCTTACCACTTGATACTTCACCTTTCTGATTACCTTCAATGTTGAATATGTCTCCTTGATCTATGCTTTTAACAAACTTCATTTCATATGTATTGCTACAGCAACCTTTCTGTCTATTACTTGCATCTTCATTTCTCCTTTCATGATTCCTGGGGTTAGGGTTAGGATGAAAAACTTCATTGTTCATTCTGCAAAACCTTGTTGTATGTCCAATCTTGTTGCATATCTGACAAACAATTCCATTGTTTCCATATATTGGTCCAAGTTGATTGATTTTTGATCTGGAGTTTCTAGCAATGTGTCCAACCTTGTTGCATCTATAACATACTACTCCACTTCTTCTATTCATATCTTCAGTAGGTTTCTTATTTGCATTGTTAGTATTCCTAAACATTCTACTACCATCATTATTCTCAATAAATTTAGGTTTCCTACATTCAATAGCTCTATGTCCAAAACCATGACAATTATAACAATAACCATTAAGAGGTTTAAATCGTTTACCTGTGCAATCTCTCTTCATATGACCAATAGTATTACAAGAAAAACATCTACCTTTGAATTCTCTTTGCATACTTTTGAATGATTCCTCTTGCTTCAGTGATTCTTCTTCTTTAGGTGTATCTTCATATTTGTTGATCTCATCAGACTTCTTCTCATCTAAGCTTTCAAATACCTTCATATCTGGTTCCTTGCTTTCATCATTTGCTTTAAGAGTGTTGAATCCAAGACCAGTCTTATCATAGAATGGTTTCTGATAGGATATTTTTTCATCAATCTTCTCACTAGTTGAATATAGCCTTTCAAGTTGTTGCTTGGATTGAGTCAATTCACCTTTCACAATCTTATTGTATTTCTCAAGTTCAGCATACTACAAATTGACTTTCTCAAGTTCAAATGTTACATTTCCAAGTTTAGATTTTAGTTCTTCATTTTCAGTCTTCAGACTTTCATTCTCAGATTCAGATTCACTTCATTCTTTCCATTTCCATCTTTCAAACTAAGCTTCAAATTTACTATCTTCAATTCATGCTTAAGGATCTCATTTTCTTTTTCCATATTGTCATCACAATCTTCAATAAGAATTTCAGATTCCTTTTCAGATCTTAGATCTTCCAATTTGTTTTTCAATTTCTCAATAAGGTTCTTTGCATCATCATACTTTCTTTTCAAAGTATCTTTTTCAATATTAAGCAAGTCAATCTATTCAAGAGCTTCTTCAAGATTCTTCTATAGTTGATCCATATCCATAGATATCTTACTCAAGCTGCTAGGCTTTCCTTGAATGATTCTTTTCTGAGTAACTAAGCTCTGATACCAATTGTTAGAAATAGGGAATACTGAGAGGGGGGGTGAATCAGTATTCTACAAACTTTATCTTTTGCCCAATTATGGATATAACAGATTATCTTTATACATGCATAACATAAGAAACTAAACAATATGCATAACAATAAGGAACTCATAACACATTATTTGTTCTCGAGGAAACCCTAGCCAAGGGAAAACCCCGGTGGGGATGGTACCCACAAAGATCCATTAATCAAAAGTATCATGTTAAGGATGTTGACCCTATTAGGAGTCTATTACAAACATATAGTGTATCAGTCCTGATTAAGGGACTATAGGCCTTGTTAGAAGCCTCAACCCTATTAGGAGTTGGTAGTACAAAATGTGATTACCAGCTAAGCCCACTGCCCAAACAAGTAATGTAAAATATACACTGATTACAAAAGAGGTCAAGGTACATAACCTTATACTTCTTGCATCAATATCTCTTCACTGATCTTTCACTATCGCTATTACATATGCTTCATATACTTCGCATCATACTTCTATAATTACTTGCTGCTTGATACAATTACTTCTCTTTTTCACTTTACAATTACAATTACATATATACCAATAGCTTTAACCAAGAGTAAACATCTAGGATGTCATCCCTTTATATTGTTAATTCATTATTTTGATAAACAAAATAATCCCTTAACTCTTTACTAGTTCTGTCCTCATATTTTGTCCTGTCGGCTTCACACTGTCTTCGGTAAAATTGTCATAACTAATTCCGTACATGTCGTATGGACTTGAACTCTAAGATGGGTCATGATTAGTCACCATAGAGTCTATGTTCAAGTGTGCAAGCATTGAACTCACTCTAGTCAACATCACAAACAAAAACTGTGTCTGAGTATACTGGTAAAAATACTGTCTCACACTTAGACAAACTTGCAATGCGCTCTATCATACTTGCTCTCTGACTTGTGCGATCTTCATGTGGATCATATGTTTCCATAATGACAACATCTATGCAATCAACTCAGCCAAATTGCCAACATTCTTCCCGTAAAGCAACTCCTCCAACCACATAGTTGGAGGATAAATATTTCAATTTTGTGTGGTTTGAGGGAAGGATTTTTTGGGAAGATTTTTGGAATGCTCTGAATGGATTTTTCCATAATTTTATTTGTGATGTCTAAGTTTGAGAGTTTCTATTTGGTGAGGACAAGTGGGATTGGATTTCTAGGTTTTGATTGCTAGAGGAAGCTTTCCAGGAAGCTATCTACTCAAGGCTTGCGGATTTCCAAGAAGGT
Organism: Chamaecyparis obtusa; assembly: GCA_027943335.1. Taxonomy (NCBI): domain Eukaryota; kingdom Viridiplantae; phylum Streptophyta; class Pinopsida; order Cupressales; family Cupressaceae; genus Chamaecyparis; species Chamaecyparis obtusa. The sequence goes on from BSBK01005323.1 coordinate 693,818, forward strand.
CTCTAGCCAAGGGAAGAGAATTCTCCGCAGGACCCCAGGTAGGGTCTATACTGGGATGAATTCTCCAATTATCCTCTGTGTGTGCTAGTGTTTTTAATTGATATTTTATTTTATTGTTATGTGATAGCTTACTACAAAAAAAAATTTAAAAAGGAAATTTAAGTGTTATATTGTTTGTGTATTTCTATTGTGTTGTCGGAAAGAAAATTATGTAAATGTTTGTATAGTTTTTAATAGTAAAATCTTTCCTGGGAGTTTTGGATTTGTTGTGATACTTCCATTTTCTATTTTTGAGATTTATGTAATGATTTAGGGAATTTTAGGAAGGTTTGAGATGGTTTAGGAAAGGTTACAGTCCTTCTTTTCCATTTTTTCCTTTTTGTAGGCCTTCTCTATGAATTGATGTTTTTAATTTGATTTAATCTTATCTGAGACTTAGGTAGTGTTGAGGATGTGTTTTGGATGTGGTACTGAGGTCCCTACATTAGGTTGATCTCAAGGAACCTTTCCCAGGCACTCTCCATGCCTTAAAAAGTCATTTTTTGGCCTTTTTGGGCAATTCTGAATTAATTTCATAAAAGTGCCCTGTAGTGTCGTACGACATTGTATCCATACTCATATGACACTTGATCAAAATTCATATGGGAATGCATACATTTTTGTATGGTGGGAATGCATACATTGTCGTATGGGTTAGTATAAGTTACGATACTTTAATTTCTTATACTTTAAGTTATACTTGTATAAAGGAATTAGGTACCTTCCCGAATGATTGGGATAGGTTTCAACTATTACATTAGGTGAAAAACTAATCTCCCAAGAACACCTGCATGCATAACGCTGTCACATGGAAGAAACAAAGAACAAAAAGCAAGAAAAATCTATGGAGGCCAAAAAGCCAGAGACATCATATGCACATTCAAAAGAACAATCTATATTATGAACAATATGATAATCTATTATGAAATACAAAGAGGTGAATCCTTATAAAAGGAATCACGAAACCCTAAAAGGGAAACCCTAAGGTTGGCTTAAAAAACTGGAGTGAATAGGTGAGTTAGTAATTAGATCAAAATGATTTAATTAACAACCCAAAAGACTATTACTCTAACACTCCCCCTTAAGATAAGCTTAGGGAGAAGCAAAACCTAGGAGACTATTGCAAAAAGCAGGAAAGATGGGTCCCGGCAACAAGGCCTGATCAGGTACCCAAGTACAAGAAATCTCTGTAAAGTGGGGAAATAAAGAAAACCCAGTGGGAAAAACTCTACCCCAAAAATAGATGAACTAGATGAAGGAAACAAAGCCTCCAATCTAGGGAAAGTCCCAAAGAAAGGAACCAGAAAGAGCATGAAGCATCTCCGAAGCATGAAGCTCCAAACACTGTTAGAAGAAACTGTTGGAACCCCCATTGAAATAGTGCATGACTAGGTAGAGAAGACAAAGTCTGAAGAGCTGATCAATGGAAGAGGTGACCTCCAAAAGTAGGAATGAATGAGTGTCTATATAGTAGATGAACCATCTCACTGAAATGCATAGGTGCCTAGCCACTGCATTCGCCTAGTACATAGGAACAAAAACTAAATACGTAGATCACTCAACTGAAACAAGGAAGTAATAGAACCAACAGGTGAACCCCCCCCATAAAGTTAAACAGGGAGAGGGGTGACAGGAACACTGAAATGCAATGCCAGAAACATCTGCAAGAAGAAGAATCAGGAGCACCAATAGTGCAACAGAAGTACAACCATAGGATAAAGGGCGGTGTCACGGACACACAGCATGGGCTAATGTCATGGAAGGTACACTCACTTGACAAAGGTGGATGAGCACAAAAGGCAAAACATCATAACCCCCCATGGCACTTTATAACTGAGTGCGAGTACAAACAAACACAAGGTGCTCAAAATCCAAGATATGCAGAAGCAGGCACTGTATCTTAGTGTGTTTATAGAAAAGACAATGCAACATAAGAGAAGTATATAATGCTCAGAAGAAAGAAAGAAGGGTGAGCCAAAAGAATAGAAGCAGAGATCCCAGGACCTGTAGAGCCCAAGTAATCCACCAGAGTGCAAAAGTGCAAAACTCAGAGGAGAAAGAACTTGGAGAAGAATTTGGAAAATAAGACCTCTGCCATTGAAAAAATCATGGAACCAACTTTCTAACGATATTTGGTTTCCCAAAAAGGAGTCCGGATGACCAAGATATGGCTCCCGGAAGGCAAAAATAAACATCAACTTTGACAGAAAAAAACACCATCAAAATGGAAAAATCAGAGAATCAAACCTCTGCCATTGGATCAAACTTGGAAAGAGCTTTTTGACAATATATCGCATACCAATTACGATCCTGTATACCCGAGATATCGCAAAAAAGGCCCAGGTACCTCCAAAAAACCAAAAAAAATGGTGCAAGGTGCTGGTGACATCATCAAACCGCGAGCTTAAAATTGACAGCCAAATGGTCATCATAGCTCTAAAGCCCTAGGGCTTAAAAATTTTGAACCCTTGGTCACAACACATGACCAGATGGCTGGCCCTCAAGCCCTGGCGGCTGCAAACTGGCCCTCATATGATGGGGGCTAACCGCTGGCAGAGCTGGGCGCACAGGCAGAGCGGAGCTGGGCACACTGGCAGAGCGGAGCTGGGTGCACTGGCAGAGTGAAGTTGGGTGCGAGCGGCAAGCACTGGTGGAGTGGAGCTGGGCACACTGGCAGAGCGAAGCGGAGCGTACAGGCGAAGGTTCTGCGATGGCCGTGGGAGGCGGAGGCTCTTCGATGGCCGTGAGAGGCAGAGGCTCTGTGGTGGCCGCTAGGTGGCCACTAGTGGTGGGCCGAAAAACAAAAAAAAAATATTTTTTTTGTAAATCACTGTCTCGGGTTGCGTTCCAAGTCATATGGCTTGGTATGCAAAAACAATTTGCCTCAGATGGAAAAGTTGTCCAAAATGGACAAATTTTATATGGATTCTAGGGTTTTTGGGCACTCTGAGTGCAACGGTGATGTCCGTTTGAGCCCAAAATGACCAGAAACAAAAGTCCCCCTAAATCCACATAAAAAGCTTCTGAAAAACATAGAAAACCTCTTGCTTTTGAATCACTTCAACAAAACATGAACAGCGAGCAGCAAGATGGCTCTGATACCATGTTAGATTAGGTGAAAAACAAATCTCCCAAGAACACCTACATGCATAACCCTGTCACATGGAAGAAGCAAAGAACAAAAAGCAAGAAAAATCTATGGAGGCCAAAAAGCCAGAGACATCATATGCACATTCAAAAGAACAATCTCTATTATGAACAATATGATAATCTGTTATGAAATACAAAGAGGTGAATCCTTATAAAAGGAATCATGAAACCCTAAAAGGGAAACCCTAAGGTTGGCTTAAGCAACTAGAGTGAATAGGTGAGTTAGTAATTAGATCAACATGATTTAATTAGTAACCCAAAAGACTATTACTCTAACATCAACTTCACAGGAGTTAAGATGCAAATTCTAGATTTTGGTTTTTCTTTTTAAATTTCAGACTTAGCCAAATTTCAAGCACATGAGCTTTTCCTAGACTTATAAAAAAACAAGCTATGGAATGTTGTGTTTATGCATGTGGAAGTTTGTATCCCCTATTTATTTTTATTACTTGTTTTTTTGAGGTTATATGGTTTATGCATGATGTTTTTTTGCACTTGGTATATTCTTGAGCTTAGTTTATGAGGCTAGGACTCGTCTCGGTGGCCTATGTGCATGGGAGGGTTCCTTAGACCTATAAATGAGCCTTGGAAAGTTGTACTAATGCATGTGGAAATTTTTATGTTTTTCTTTGAGATGTCTTGTGATAGACATTCTTCCAATGGTTCCTGTTATGTATATGGCTAAGGTTAGGACTCGCTCTGAGGGCCTGAGTGCGTAGGGGAGTTTCCTAAACCTATGAATCAGGACTTGGAAGTGTTATCTTGTATTTGTGGATTGTGACAGGGTAAGGGGATAGGAACCCTAAGTGAGTGGCTCACCATAGGTGTTGGAACCAAGTGGTTGTCAAATGATCCTATGGGTGGGTTTGTAAAAAGTGATAACCTTAAAAATTAACCTGGGAAGGGGGGATTCAAAAGATAATGAAAGAAAATATAATAATGGCCACACAGACCTGATTGGAGTACTGGGACCAGGGATAACTGCCAGGATGGATCCCTATTCATAAAGGGGGGACCGGGGTTACATGGTTGCCAGGAAGGATCCCAATATACAGGTTGTGTGATGACACTCACTTAGGTGGTCTCCTAGAACCTTAACCTCAGTGTTTTAATATGATGATATTTTTATGTGCCTTATTCTTTTTATTTTGAGCCTTGGATTTATTGGTATTTAAGACTTAGATTGCCTTAAGGTCTTGAGAGTACCTTGGTTCTATCTCCTAGCATGGGGGGTGGAACTTTATTAGTTTCACATGGTTGGGTGGAAAATCTCTTTCGAGGTATTGTTCATGGTTCATGTAGTGGCTTGGACTCTGAGTTGTTCAGTGGTGAAGATTTTGTTCTTGTATCATGTATCTCTATCTTTTGTTATCAAGATGTAAAGATGTATTGTAAGCCCTTGGGAAACTTGATGTAATTATCTTTCTATATGCCTTCGGGCAATGCGCAGTAACTATAATTATGTTTGTAAAAGGAAATTGTAAGAAATAAGTTATGTATATGTGAAGAAGGGTAGAATTGTGAATCTAAAAAGGGATTGAATATGGTTAAATCAATGAGTAATTTCCTACCTTATATCTCTTGTGAATTTTAAATGAAATTGAAAGTAATGGTTCTATGCAAACCTTTGTAATGAAAGTACTTATGGATGTAAACTTTTTTAAAAGGAAACTTGTTTTGATATATGGTTAGTGAAAAGATATGCTAAGGGTTTAAGGGTATCTCCAGGTGAAGTAATAAGGTAAAAGGAAACATGTATGTTATTGAAACAAGTAATGGGATGTGATTTCTTAAATGTATAGTTCAATGTGAGTGATGTCTGGTTATTCAAACTAGGTTTTAATATAAATCCTTTATTTACAAGGTTATAGTTGATAATTTGTTGAAGTTAAACTTGTGGAAAAAATGATTCATTAAATGGTTTATGTTGGTTAGCAATATATGGTTAAGTACTTTACGCTCTTTCTATTATTATATTGAAAATAGAAAGTAAGGACTCTTAATGGAAAAGCTTAATTGAGTTTTGACGGTGCAATTGAGTTGAGCATAGATAATGTTAAGGAGTAAATAAATATGAAAGAATAAATGTACTTAGTGGATGAGATAAGTAATGTGTGTTTGTTTCACTTCTAAAATTAAATTACATGTTACTTTGGTAAAGAAAATTAATTCAACTAGCTCATTAATGTAATAGGTTTTGATGTCAAGTGGAATCAATGTAAATTGAAGTTGAAATGGAAATAGAATTTGTTATATTAAGTAATCAAATGAAATACTTGATAATGGTAATTGAATTCATTAAGGGAAGCTTAAGGAATGTACTTATGAATGGTAATGATGATATGTTAGGATGTTAGAAAAAAAAATTAGTTGTAATTTTAGGTCATAGACCTGATTCCTTATGGGTTCCTTGGCAGGGACATTACAACTGCAGTGGGGATGACACCCACAAATTCTTCACTACTGCAGATAGAAAAGGTTTGACTGTTAGGGCTACAAGTTTTGATCACTTATGGTGATCTCACCCTGTTAGGAGTGACATGTTAGATCGGCTAGATCTACCTAGTTATAGGATTTTAGCAACACAAATGAAGTGTGCACTCGGTTAAGAGATTTACATAAGACTCTTAAGTCTACTCTATTAAGAGATTTTATCCAAAAACTCTATTACAATTGTCAGAAAGCAATAGGTATTTATCTGCTATTTGACACTCAATTTTCTGTTACAGATCTATAAGCTCTGATAAAATATCACCTTACTTGTGATGAATATCTGCTCTGAACTGCTCGGTAGCCTCTGCTAATTCTTCTCAAACTGAATTCTACTATACTCGGTTTTGTTTTGTTAACTGATAGACTTGAAGATAGGCAAAATGATTCAAGTGCTCTATGATTCATATATCAGCTCTCTCCAAAAATGATGCAAACACATAAATACATAGTGTTCTATTTTATCGCTTTAACACAATTAGGTTACACACTATAATCATAACCCTAAGATCTACGATGTACAATAATAACCTAGATCATCTATTACAAAAGATATACATTGTATTTAATGAATATCATTACATTAAATGTTCCTCGATCTTGGTAAAACATTTTACAAATCGTTGTAACCATTTGCATAGAAGAATGTGTCATTCCTGATTACTATGCCATTTCCTGTTATCCTCGGTAAACACTGTGTAAAATTGATCGGTGTATACTGCAATGCTCGGTGTTTTATTTCTATTGGTGTCAGTGTCCGCTAGTACTTGATAAACTGTCTGCTGCTCAGTGTATAGGCTTTACCAACTAGTCTATTCTGCTTTATGTTACTGATTAGCTCATTGTAAGTAACCGACCAATATCTTTACACACCTTTGGTACTAATGACAACCTTAGAAGGCTCAATAGAGATAACAATCTCCCCCTTTGGCATTAGTATCAAAACTTCGAATGTATAAAGACAAAAATTTCTATGTGACTTATATCTCCTTATATCTCCACCATATACATATACACATCAAAAAATTTCTAAGTACTAAGTACTCCCCCTCGGTGCAGTACATAATATTTGGCATAATAGCATCTGATACATTGTTTTCCCCTTTTTTGATAGTAATGCCAAATACAAAATTGAGGTAGTATACTCACAGCTTGTCAAAGATTAACTGATGGGTTTTCTTCAATGACTCCAAGAGGTTTTCCCATTCCTCTTTCAAGTTGGTTGAGCAATGTGCTCAAGACTGAATTGTGCATGCATGTCAAAGATGTTTTCTAACACTGAAATTTTTGGTGTTGCAACTAATAGCTCGGCTTTGACAATATGTGCTTCAAAAAATTTCAGGTATGGAATGAGTTCAGTTTGCAACTCAATAACCTGATCGGTTAGGTGCGCTTCTTGTTTCTTCAAATTTTCTATCAACCACCACAGTTCCTGAACTTGGTGAATATTCTTTAGGAAAGCATGTGGCTCAGTGATAGCTGCATTGGTACTTAACTATATTTCTACTTCCAAACCTTTGATCTTTTCACTGACTTCAACAGTGAAGGTGTCTAGAGTACAAAGCTTCAATAAGTATTGACAAATTATCTGGGTGATGGATTTTGTTTCAGTAATTACCTCAAATAATTTGACCTTAAGTAATGCCACTTCTTGGCTGATTTTCTCTGCTAATTTGTGTTGTATTTTGGATTCTACCCTTTCTTCAATTCGTTTCTCTGCATCAGTGTCCAGGGTGTTGATCTTCTTGGCAAGTGTAGCAAGTTGATCTACAATAGGTGTATCCTCATTAATATGTATCTCAGATACTACCTATTGGAGGATATCCCGCACATCATTTAATACTTCTTTTCATTTGTGCTCTTGCTTTAGCTTCTCTTACATTGCCTTCCTTGAACATAACTCCCCATATTTACTCAAGTCCTTGAGGCTTAGGGTCCTCAGGTCACACTCAGGTATAATAATCACTTCATCTAGGGTGACCGGCCCTTTTCCTTTCTTCTTCTTCTTCTGTGCTAGGGGTGATTTATTCTCAATGATAGCAATAGATCTATCTCCAGTCTTCAGAGTGTCCTTCCTTGTTAGCACTTGTTCTTCCTTCTTCTACTCCTCGGTAGTGGTGGTCTTAGTTGTTGTAGTAGGAGTCTCGGTTGTGGTGTTCAGTGGGATCACCTTTGTTGCATTTGGTTCTTGTGTGTCCTTTGCTTCATCTATTTCCTTTGGTTTGGTGGAAGATACCTCTATATGTGTAGGCTCATCTATCTCTGTAGGTTTCTCTTTGTTTTGATCTCCTATGGTATCTTTGTTTTGCTCAGGATCTGAGCCATCGGGTTGTACTTGTGAAAGAATTTTAGCTGCTTCGGCAAGTACAGGAAGTCCACCCAGTAGTGATGTAAATTGACTTTCAGTGTCTAGTGCTTCATCTTTATTTGGTGCAATATTTACATCTTCATCATCTTGGTCACCAGGATCACCATGTGTGATGTCTATAACAATTACATCGTCATCGGTTTTCTTTTCTAGTTGGATTTCAACTTTATCCGATGCATCCTGTGAAACTTTTATTTCTTCCTTGTCCTCGGTTATATCAATTGCCTTGGTAACTGATATACCAGTACTCTTTGATTTCTTTGCTGGTCCTTCATCAATGTAAATACCTTTACCTTTAGAATTTTGTCTCTTCTTAGAAAGGTTCAAAAATGCTTGTTGCTTAGCTTTTTCTTCGGCTTTCAGAATTGATGTCCATATAGAGTCAGTAGTGATATCCATATCTACTACATTGTCATCCATGATCATTAAGGCCCTATTCTTGATCATAAAGTTTGCTTGGTATTTGGTCAAGTATTCACTAACTTGTCCAAAGCTTAAGTGTGAGGCTACCCGAACTAGAGAGCGTTCTCTCTTTCTCTTCTCAGTGTCTAATGCAACAGCCCATTTCTTAGTAATTGTATCATCCAATTTCTTTGGTAATGCATAGGCAAACTCCATTGGAACTTTCTTAAATTTTATCATCCTTTGGATGACAGCCTCTTCAATTTTAGTTTGATCTTCTTTTGAGATTTTGTCAAATCTGTCTAGCAAGGGATCAATGAGGTCTCCATGTTCAATTATGTCCTCAATGACTTCATCTATTGCTTTGGCCTTGTTACTAACCACTTTGAATTGATTTACATCATCCTCTATCTCTATATCCTCTAGATCTTCCTTATTTCTTATGTATTTCCTCCTTGTCTTTGGTGCCTCAGCTACAGCCTTGTTCTTTCTCTTAATGTATTTCTTTGTCGGTGTAGCTACTCTTCTTTTTGTTACTTTTACTACTTCTTCCTTCTCGATAGGTGGTGTTGCATTTGATGAACGTGTCTTCATACCTTCATGTATAGGTGACTACTTCTTTGTAGGAATTTCAGGTCGAGGAACCTGTGTAGGATCTACTTCTTTGTCGGAGTCGGTCTCCTCACTATCATATGGTTTGTTAGCTAACTGTAGCTGACCTTTGGTTACCTATTCAACCGGTATCCCTTCAGATGTTTTAGACTTATCTCCATATTTAGCAATGAGATCTTTCTTCATCTTCTTTACCTTTCTAGTTATTTTACCGATCTCAATATTTGTAGATATTCTAGATTTGGCTTCTTCATATACTCTGAACCTAGTGGCTATGGGATCCTTCAGTACTGCAAGCAGTGCATTAATAGATTTCAGTGTGAAATCATGGTCTATTTCATATCCCATCGGTGCCAACCATTTTATCCTAGGCTCAACTACTTTGATCAAGGTATAATCAGTGTTGACCACAAAACATATGTCATCTTCAAATTTCTGAACTAATTCCCTTGGAATTCTGCTTCTCTTAAGAATTTTAGATTGAAATTCAGTGAAGTATGCATTAAAGTCTTTATTCAACTTATCTCCTAACTTTTTCATCATTTCACCAATCTATTTTGTTATCGGTACATCCGGTATCCAATTTACTTTACCGGTGCTAGGCACATACTTTTGTAAATAGAGGAATATGCATGCAAGTAGAGATCCGTACTTACATGTATTAGATTTTTTTTTCCTCATGGTCTTCATATTCTCTTGAAGTTGATGAAACAGTACCTCAGCAAGATCAACTTGGTGACCTTTTACTACAATTTTGTGCGCCATGTCTACTACACTGCAGGGTACGTTGTTGAGTCTACTCGATTGAAACAGCTTGTACCCGATCACATGTGCTGCAAATTTTATTGTTGGGTCCTTGATTGTCAAAATCTTCAATGCCTGACGGTCCCATTGTGCTCCAGTGTATTTCTCAAAATCCGATCATGAAGAACTTCAAAAAGCCTTAGCTTTGTCAGTTGTAGGGAGCACAGTAACCCTACTGATTATTTTCTTGTTGACCTCAATCGGTTTATCCAACCAGAACTTGTCATCGTGATATCTGCTCAAAATTATTCTAATCCAATCCGATTTGAATGATTGCGGCAAGTGTGTAAAATATGATAAACCTGATTCCTCAATCTTCTTGTAGTCTGATTTCATTTTTCCATTGGGGCCACAGAGTGGTTGATATGCTGCAATAGTTTCAAAGTCCCCAACTTCTCCTATTTTGCAATGAATATAAGACCTTACATCTTCTGTCAGTAAAACCCTTTCTAGTATGCTTGAAAATGCACCCATTGTATCTGTCTATGTCATGACCTTAGGATGTGGTGTAAACTTTGGTTCGACAAAATTTGCCCTAATGATTAGATTAACTTCCTCTTCAACACTTTGAGTTTTTCTTGCAAATGATGTCAATGCCATAAATTAATTCTACGGTTTCAGCAAGCAACAAGATAGGAAGTGTTTGATCAAAAATGAACTTACTTGGTATCATGAAGAGTGATGTCGGTTCGATCTAGCATAGCCTTGAATCCTTCAAAAAATCTTTTAGCTCAAACTCTGCTCTTTGAATTCTCCACTCTTCAAAATTGCATTGTAGAAATGAACTTTGTTCCCGTGTATTTATAGATTTTCGATGTTCCCACTCAAACTTTTATGTAATAAATGCTCCATCTAACTTTTGGTACAAAACAGTTGTCAGCTCAGTGACTACTAAAAATTTCATCCACTCGGTTAACATAGGTTTTCTTCATCGGTTGATACATATGCTCGGTTAACCTTAGATAGTGATTACTGACGGGTAACCAAATCTCGGTCTCTCTTTTACCGACTGTATAACATTGTTAGCTCATGACAACTAAACCATAGTGCATCTTTATTCATGCTGATTTGGTATAAGAACATTATGCATAAGGAACTATATGTAAAATGTGATCTTTTGAAATATCAGTCCCATACATACCTATTTCACTTTAAGTGGAGGTACCGATGTCACCCAATCTAGTGGATGAGGTTTCATCGACAACATTACTTGACTCGGCATTCTCATTAGATGCCTTCTTCCACATAGTGTTCCTTAACTTCTTGATATCAGCAATAGTATATCCACTTTCAAATATATGGTTTTCATCTGGTGCTCGGTCTCTGCAGTTCTTGCTTAAATGACTGACCTTCTAGCAGTGCAGACAAGCCATCCCAGAGTTTGTCCAGTTTCTTGATTGTCCAATCTGACTCTTTCTATAACAGTTTGCTGCAATGTGTCCATATCTACCACATACAACATAGTTAGTCCATGTATTATAATCCCAAACATAAGAGTTACCTTGTCTCTTCGGTTGATATGGTCTGCGTTGTAGTTTCTCCTTAGGTGTCCAGACTTGCTTCATTTTTGCCTTGCAGTCTCGTGCAGTGTGTCCATGCTTGTTACAAGTATAGCATGTTTTCTCTATAATGGTATTATTAGCAAGATCTTTTTGCTTAGCTCTACACTCATAAGTAGGATGTCCAAACTTACCACAGTAATAACAATATCCATTAAACTTAGGAGTGATAGGAGGTTTACCTTGTGCTTTGCTTCTACACACATTAGATGTATGTCCCAATTTGCCACAATGATAACATGCCAGCACTTTAGCTTTCTGATTTTGTTTGATGTTGATTTTTTCATCTTGTTGTGATGATTCTCCTTCACCGATGTAGCCTATACCAGCTTTGTTTCCAAATCTTCTCTGATTAGTTAAAAAGTCATCAATCTTCTTGGAGCTATCCTCAACAAGTTTCTTCATTTCATTTTGTTGCTGTTGATTTTTCACTTAATTTCTCAGCTTCTCATTTTCTTCTCTGAGTCTTGCAACATCTTCTAGTTTTCTTGACAATTCTGCATTCACTCAGTTTACCTCTTGATTCACAATCATCACTTGATTAGTTACTTGGAAATGTCAGTCAGTGAGTCTTTGTATCTCACTTTCTTTAGTTTGAAGTTGTTCACTCATCTATCTTCGATCATCAATTGCCAAGTTTCTTTCTTGCTTGGCTTGTTTTTCTGTGTTCATTGTTTCTACCATTCTCACCATCTGAGATTCTTGACTGATTTGTAGTGCTTTCACTTGATCAGTTAAATATTGATTCTTTTTAGATAGATCAGTGATTATGCTTTCAGATCCATCGGAGATGCTTCCAAAACTAGATCCAATATGCTCGAATATGTCATCAATAGGTTCTTCATGATAACCAATCTCATTATGTAGTCTAGCTAGGTTCTTCCTTTCATCCAGTAATTTCTCCAGTCCTTCCTTGGCTTGTTTATATTGTTCCATAAACATTTGCATTTGTATCTTCTGATTCTCAATAGTCTTGTCAAGCTTGTATCTCTCCATGACTTAGATCTTTACCCTTCAGTGGTTAAATTGTTCAATAAGAGAGCTATGCTTTGATACCAATTGTTGGAATTAGGAGAGATAGGTACTGAGAGGGGAGGGGTGAATCAGTGCCTTCAAAAACTTTTCTTGTAAAACCTTTCAGATCTAAAACTATAAACAATGATAACTAACCAATATAACTTGAATCTAATTGCATGAATCATTTATCCACTTAACATAAGTAAGTAAACAACATGAAACCCATAACACAATCACATGACACAAGTATTTTGGTAACACAGAAACCCTTGTTAGAAGGTAAAAATTGCGGTGGGGATGACACCCACAAATTCTTCACTACTGTAGATAGAAAAGGTTTGCCTGTTAGGGCTACAAGTTTGGATCACTTCTGGTGATCTCACCCTGTTAGGAGTGACATGTTAGATCAGCTAGATCTACCTAGTTATAGGATTTTAGCAACACAAATGAAGTGTGCATTCGGTTAAGAGATTTACATAAGACTGTTAAGTCTACTCTATTAAGAGATAGTATCCAAAAACTCTATTACAATTGTCAGAAAGCAATAGGTATTTATCTGCTATTTGACACTCAATTGTCTGTTACAGATCTATAAGCTCTAATAAAATATCACCTTACTTTTGATGATTATCTACTCTGAATTTCTCGGTAGCCTCTGCTAATTCTGCTCAAACTAAATTCTATTGTACTCGGTTCTGTTCTGTTAACTGATAGACTTGAAGATAGGAAAAATGCTTCAAGTGCTCTATGATTCATATATCAGCTCTCTCCAAAAATGATGTGAACACATAAATATATAGTGTTTTGTTTTCCTGCTTTAACACAATTAGGTTACACACTATAATCATAACCCTAAGATCTACGGTGTACAATAATAACCTAGATCATCTATTACAAAAGATATACATTGTATTTAATGAATATCATTACATTAAATGTTCCTCGATCTTGGTAAAATGTTTTACAAACCGTTGTAACCATTTGCATAAAAGAATGTGCCATTCCTAATTACTATGGCATTTCCTGTGATCCTCGGTAAACACTATGTAAAACTTAGCGGTGTATACTGCGATGCTCGGTGTTTGTTGTCTATCGATGTCGGTGTCCGCTAGTACTTGGTAAACTGTCTACTGCTCAGTGTATAGGCTTTACCAACTAGTATGTTCTACTTTATGTTACCGATTAGCTCATTGTAAGTAACCAACCGATATCTTTACACACCTTTGGTACTAATGACAACCTTAGAAGGCTCAATAGAGATAACATACTAATGTTGTCAAAGTCTCTCATCATATTGTACAACTATCTAGCATTTTCTATGCATACTAATGTGATCAAATTCCCCCTATCATAAGAATATCTAGCCTTTTCTACTCATATTTATGTAGTCAAAACCGCCCTATTGTACCATAACATAATTTTCTACCCATACTGACATACTATCAATGATCACTATATTATATGTTGTCTTTCTTTCATCTAGCATGCTTATAGTTTACAACTTGCATGTTGGATATGAACTCACCACATTTCAAGGATTTTCCTTAGGGGTAGATCCATATGGAAAAAATACTCTAAGGTAAATTTTCTCTACTTAAGCTTGCATCTTCATTAATAATATGCTCACTAAACTGGGGGCAAAATATAGTGTTGTAAACTATACTATTATAATTAGTCATTGCATAATGCATCTTCCTTATCCAAAAATCAAAATTCCATGTACGCTTCCATGTCCCTCCATCTGCTTTTTCCCTTTCCTGTATGAACTCGTGACCATGCAACTTGTTTAGAAAAGCACGCATGTGCACCACAAAAATGTATGTGCAATATGCATTCATCCTGCAAATCTACATACATGGTTTCTAAGATATTACAATTATCATTTTGTAGTGTAATTCCTCTTACCACTTCCCATAAACATCAAGAATCCTTTAGCCTGCTTAAAACATCTCAAAATTTCTTCATTTAGTCTTCCTGGCACTTATTCATGCCTCTTCAATGTCTCTAGGAAATTCTTCATTCTTCCTCTTGGTTTTTGGAAATCTCTTCCACTGTGTTGGACATCTTTCACAAATGTTTTGCCTCTCACAATGGATCTATACTACCTTTTTATATTCATTAACTCAACCTCACCTTCATCCCATTAATTTCCAACCTTGTGGATTCAAAGGGTCCAGTTCACTCACCTCATTTCATTTTATTTAATCATGTCATAGTTTCTTGATCATTGGTGCAGGAGCACCTAGGGTCTTTAGGCTACCCTAATTGCAATTTTGGCTTGTAAGTGACCTTGGCCAAGTCACTGTTTAATAAGGACTAAATAAGAGTCCCAAGTATGTTTGATGTCTTAGGAAGTCCTTAGGATGTGTGGGAAAGTGTTTTCTAAGGTCTTCTTAGGACTTTTCTAGTTTTTGGTCTTCTTTGCAAAAGTTGCTAAATTAATCTCTAAATGATCAAAGGTTAATTTGACCTCCCAATATGTGGGAATGAAGAAGAAAAAAGGTCAAATAGGTTTAATTATGCCCTTGTGATCAATTTAAACTCATTAGAGTGATCTAAGGGAAGTTGACGACAAAAGTTGTCAAAGTTGTCAATGACAACTTTGCAACTTTTTAAAGTTGTCATGACAAGAATTGACTAGTTTGTCCTCAGGCATGAAGAATCATTTAGGGGTTCATTTGGTCAGTTTTTCTCAAAACATGGAACTATTTAAGACCATTTTTGACCAGTGCTAAAGGTTGGCATCATTGTATAGTCTTTTACACAAGTTTAACATATTGGTATTCTCTGCAATCCAGGAACAGTGAAAAGAAATAGATCAGCCAAGTGAACCATGGATTGATTTGAGAAAGATATTTGCATGTTTTATTAGTATTTTGTATATAGTTCATTTTGGTGTGCAAGTTTAAGTTGGAGCTTTTGTTTTACCTTTTCAAATAAAACTTTCCTATATGACCAGTTTACTGGTCCATACAAGGTTGAGAGTCCAAAAAATGGCTCTAACATGAGTTCCACCAATGGGTTCTATACGGCCTTATGGAATATGCTAAGAAAATGTATATACTATGTAAATATGGATTCTTGTCTTCATATTTGTAGGTTACCTAATTTTGGCATCAAGCCCTAGGCCAGTCACAGTGAACCCAGCTAGGAGGCTTGACAATTGCAGACAAGAGATGGAAGATGGAAGGCTTAAAGGATTGGTAAACTCAATCCAAGGCCATAGTAGTGAAGTACAAAGATCAAAGAGATAGGGTAAGAAGGAGAAGAGGTGGTGAAAACTATTGGAGTGATTTTGAAATCAATTTTCCATTATAAGCAGGAAAAGCTTGTAGCCCTTAAAAATAGGCCTAAATATAGAAAGGAGATGTACAGACACAGTGAGGCTTGGAAACCCTAAAAATCCTTGAGGTCTTCGAAAAGGGTATTTGAAACACAAATTGTTTTAGGGTCCTACTTGGCAAGTTGTAGAGTTATTTCCTGGAAAGTGTGTAAGGAGACCTAATTAGGCCAAAAAAGGCTACTAACCTTTTTTGGCTAAATTTGAGTAGATTGACTAAGAAACCTAAAAGGTTGAAGACAAAAGCACCTCAAAACCAGTGAAATAAAATATTTAGGAGGCCTTCCATCTATTTTGCAAAAGAATCAAGTTTGGTGGTGTATGAAGATGGACTTAGGGAGTTGAGTCCATGAAGGGAGAATAGAGATAGATTTGGGGCTACACTTGGTAGTGAGGTCTTGGTGTGAGGAGTGATTGAGGGAAGAGTTCCTCTAGTGTAGGGTCTTGGTAGAACCCTAGATAGTTCAAAATAAAGACCTAGAAGTGGTCCTAAAGGGTTAGGACTTGTTGTCAAGAGACCTCCCTATCAATCATTCTCTTGTTCATTTATTTTATTTTATCCATTATCAATTTCCTATTATCTATATATCAATCTTGACTGTTTGTAGAGGTGGAAACACCAAAGTGGGGGTGTGACTATGACAAATCTCCTAATCAAACAACCCTAACTTTTTTCTTTTATGTTTGTATGTAGGTTTTGAAGGAGGAAGGAGTGAGAGCTCTTGGGATTCTTCTAGCTCCTATTTGTGAGTGTTATTCTTCCCTTGTTTCTCTTGTAATGGTCAACTTTATAGCTTAGTCATACCTTTTGTTCCTTGCTATTAGTTTAGATTTACTTTCTATTAATTTGGTTTCTTGTCTTGTACTTTTTTCTCTTGGTTTTTGTACCTTGTCTCTATAAGATGTAAGCACATCACATTTTCATTATGTACATTTTTTTTGTAGTCCTAGACTCGTGGTGGCATCCAAGACAATGAGCTCACGAAGCTAGGCAATTAGTCTTGATAGTTTTATCTTTTGTTTGCAATAGTCAAAATATTTGTATATGTTAGTATTAGAGAGTAACTTCATTTTCTTTATTTACCTTATGTTCCCTTAAGCTTTAAAGTTATATTTAATCAATTAGCTGACCAAAGCACTAGTTTAGTGAGGTCGTGCGAGGGTTGACTCATACCTTGTGGTTTTATCTATCTCAAGGGTAGCAAATTTCATTCTCCATAGTTTGAATGTACATAGTTGATTATAGTGTGTTCAATGTAGATGACTAAACACCAAGTAAAGAGGTATTTATAGGTAGGGTAAGTGTATAGAAAAAAGAGTACATTAGTTGCTAGCCTTAATATTTTTAGAAAAACATGTTCACATTATGAAAACAATAATGTGTGTATTTTTAAATATTTAAAATAATTTTTCTGTTAGAAATGCTTCTCATTTACATTTGGATTTGATGTCTAAGGGTCAGGCATCTCATGTGGCTCCTACACTTGTGTTTCTAACATAAAATTGCTTGAATTTTAACGTCCACTTCATTGTTCAAATGTTCTACAATGAAATTTTGTAAAACTAGTATAAAAATGAAGTGTTACTTCTTAACTTTCCAGCCATATCAGTTTTTTTTAAAAAAAATTGAGTCACTAAGGTGTTTTTCTATTTACATAACCATTTTCATAAATTCCTCAAATACATATGTATAAATTTTTTATAGCTTTTGACTGACTTATTCAAATTTAAGAAAAAATAGTTGATTTTACACTTCATTCCACACACTCCTTATTTGTTTTGTGCAAGTTATTTTATGTACATGTTTAATGATGTAATTTTTTTGGATGCATTTGGATATATTTTAGTCAACTATTTTATATTTTAAAAATAATATAGGAGATGCACATGAGACACTATGTTATTTAAATAATAAAAAATGAACACTTTTTGTGCACACTCAAAAATTTCACCCCCTTCACATTAACCATTTTAAATAATTATGATAGAACTTTAGAAATTAGATTCATAGTACAATGATTCTTGTTCTTGTTCTTATCAAATCTCAAAAAAAATTAGCATAAACATCTCAAATTAATTATCTAAGTTCAACTTTAACCATTTTTTTTTAAGTGGTCGCTTTTAACACCGTTTTGTTTCTCATTTCCATGTAGTTTCTTAAAAAGTACTTGTATTGTAATTTTTTAAAACATATTCTTTTTATAACGTTTATCAGTTACCATTGTAGAATATTTTGATTAGAACCATGTTTTATGACTTCAAAAATATTTGTTATTAAAAAAAATTATTAGTAACACAAATAGACTAAAATTTTGATCATACATAAGAGTAGAATCAAATGTAACCTTAACGAAGAATAAAATCATCGATATGTTAGACCCAAAGTTATTGAATTAGGATATTAATATTATCAACATAATGTTCTGAAGATATTGATTTAATTGTAAAAAATGTATTCTTAAATGTGTTTAAAACTACAACTTAAAACTCTTTGGAAATGGGGAAATCTTAGAGAGTAGTCCATCCTAATCCTTTTCTCAAATAAGCATCTTCATAATATTTCATGATCTTGATAAAAAAATCTCTTTAAAAGTATATATGATTTATACTTAATTACAAAATAGTAGTGTTAGAGTGAGTTATGATCTAATTTTTGCTTAAGTCAATGTTCTAAATATTGAATACAAGATATATTTAGGATGTGTTATTATTATAATTCAATAATTTTGTAATAAAATGTCCTTTAATATTTTTAGAATTTTATTTTCATTTGATAATTTTATAATATATTGAGCAAAGTCCCCAATCTTTGACTATCATTATTCACTTTGAAACCAATATAATGCACATAGACATTATTATCCCTCTTCATGCATTACATCTAAATTTAGAGGTGTGGATCAAAGGAACATTTTTCTTAAATTTTTTTAATAATATTTTAATTAGTTATTTTCATTGACTTTTGAATGAGTATTTAAATTACATTTTTTAAATTATTCTTTTCTTAGTTTATTAGTCATTAAGAAGTGCGAGATAGAAGTACAAAAAAGTCATAATCTAATACGTTAGATAAGTTATCTTGCAATGTTGACCATGCTAATATCAAATATTATAATATTTGTCCAATATAATTTAGTTATTTTTTATAGAACTTAAAAAAATTGATTTATTTTATCATTCTTATTATAATTTCATCTCAATTTTTACTTCTTTTATAAATTCATGTACTTATATCTATACCTTTTATTCTTTTAATTTTTTATATAAAAGAATCTATTTTCTATATATTTTGGATAAAAAATTTAACAATAGACTCAACACATAATCATTGCACCTTCAAGGTGCTCTTTACTAGTGATATTAAAAGAAAAGAGAAATATACAATTGTATTAAAATTCATACTATCTTTCTAATTATAATTTCATTTACATTTTTACTTCTCTTATAAAGTCATATACTTATATCCAAACCTTTGATTCTTTTGAATTTTTATATGAAAGAATCCACAATGCATTTATTTTAGATATAAGCTTTAACAATGGACTCAACATGTATTCATTGCATCTTCAAGGTGGTCTTTATTAGTAATATTAAGATATTAAAAGAAGAGGGAAAGATAAAATTATACAAAAAAAAAAATAGACTTTTAAAAATTCATGAATTGAAAAAAAAGAGATTGTGATCATTTATTTTGGGCAACCATCAACTATAATTCCTGGAAGTGTAGGACATGTAGCAACATGGCAATGGTCATCCAATTCCCCCCCTAACCAACTCAAATTTCGTTCATTCATCTGTAAAGCAAAATAACCCAATAATCCCATAAATGCTACCCCTGCATCCATTGCAGCTGAGAACACATAATTGTGCCTACTCCACCATTTTTTGTTTCTTTTGTAAATAATATAATTGAAAATAAATCCAAATGTTCCCCAACATATGAAGTTCACAGAAGTTGCAGGAGGCATCATATTTGTGGCACCAATCAACACGGGCATATTAATGCGACGAATCCATTTCTTTTCAAAAAATATCTTGGAAAGAAGCCATACTATGATTGGTGCTAATGCACCCACTGAGAAAAAAGATAGAAAACATATTAATTTCCATAAATAAAATAATAGTAATAGAAAGATTACAAGAAAATTTTAGAACTAACTTTATATAGATAATTGAATCAAAATGTATAACTTGCAATGTGAGAGTTACACACGCACAATAAACTTTTAAAATTAGATTGAAATAAGTAAATAAATAATATATAATTATCTTACAACAAAATGTACTACATAAAAATAAAGAGATTCTTAAATTATAATTAGCTCATTTGGAGGAAGTCTAGAACTTTATTGATCATAATTACCTATTCTAACTAAGTTCCCTTTATTTCAGTGTTATCCAATGGATGGTCAAAGGTTCCTTTGTTGGATCAAGAATGGATTTATTCAAGGCACTTGGACACATGAATTTATAGGGTTACAAGGTTGTCATTTAAATCAAGTATAAAATAACAAGGCTAAGGCTAGTATTGAAAATATAAATGCAACCATCAAAATATGTTGAGACTGTATTTAGAAAAGCTATAATGTTGTAGAGATTTGAGAGATAGGATATGATGTCACAAAGATATGGAAATAATGTCTTATTCCGTATACACATGTTTCTTAGTGATTATTGTTTTGATAAAATAAAAATATTGATTTATATAAAAAATAGAGCACTCAAGAAATAAAAGTAACTTTTATATACATATATTGCTAAATTTGAAATGTCTAACCTTTTATTAGATAGTGTGTGTGTGTGTGTGTGTGTCAATAATAAATAAATTTTTATTTTTAAAGCATGTCAGTTCTCTAACTTGTTATTTGTTTTCATTCTACTTTAACTTACATTGTTACCAATACAAAAATCAAAAGATATTGTAAATGTTTCTAATAAATGGGAGACTCTATAAGTTGGAAGTTTAAAACTTATATTACAATTTAAAACATTATAAGTGAGTGATAACTTATAAACTTCTAGCTTATATAAATGAGTTTTAAAAATATGGCATGTACATAAAGCAAATAAGGATTATAAATTTATAATTATTCTATTAAAATGAGTGATAATCTAGTGTAACTCAATTATGATAAGAGTTAGTATAAAAAATCTATATATTATAAGCAAGATATAATTTGATTTTAATATGCATCTTTTAAGTGTTCAAGCTTAATTGGATGGAGTATAATATGTAGTTTATCTCATAGATATTATCAATACATGATATAAAGTAGCTTAAAATACACATTAGAAGTACTAGAAACCTATCCAATAAATTCAAAAAGAAAATTGAGAAGCATATAGTAGACAATAGTTTTTGTAAAATTATATCTACGGTCTCATTGTTGAATTATATATGAAAATATTTTTTTTTATTAAAAGAAAATAAAATTAAAAAGAAAAAAATATTCTTACCGAAGAAGAACCAATTTTGAGTTTCATAGAGTCCCATGGAGCCAAAGATTCTTTTGGGTCCAACTACTCCCCATATGACTGAGGCATTATAAAAAACCCTATCGTAAGGACATGTCCAAGGGCTACCTTCCGGTAGGAGCTCCGGAGAACACATATTATCTACACTTTCTAATAACCACCACGCCATTCCAAAATATACAGAAGCAGCTACTAGTGTACCTACAACCTATCATTTTCAAAAAAATAAAATAAAAATTAGTATATAACTAAATACCTTAATTAAGATGTTATTGTAGTAATTGGTAGCTCTTAAAAGAGCTTAAGTAATTAATGGAATAACCAGTACAAGTAAATACTAATATTAAATCAGTGCTTTTTAAGTAAAAGAGAAGTGGAGATGTCCATTATCTAATTTAGAGAAATTCTTGAAAATTCACCTGAACAACAAACATTGAGCGGGGTGGAATCTTCATGTAATGTCCCAGTTTGAAGTCTGAAAGAAAAGTGATTGCTTGAACCATGGTCATATTACCATATGTCTTGAATATTACATTTGCAACAGGCCTGCCTGGATAGAGATACCCTACAATATATTCATTTATTATCTTCATTCCTGGTGTCTGCATGAAGAACAGTAAAACAATTTAATCAGTTAAAACTCATGCTTGAATAAAAATAGCTAAAACAACTTTGTAGATGAAAAATCCTCCATTTTTCCAAGAAATGTAAACTTATGTTTTAGTACCATATTAGTGGTGGCAGTGATTATGCCAATGGGAAGAGTTAAAGTCACTGCTAGCAGACAGGCCAGAAGCACTCCCCACCATGGTAGTTGTAATTGTTGCTTAAACCCTTGGCATGTTGCAATGGCTACACTTATAGTTATAACCAGTAATATCATAAACCAGGATTGTGGGACAGCCTTGTAGTTTTTCCTCATCAATCTGGTGTGCACATCAATATTTTCATCCCCAAGAGCTGCCTTGGTAGTATTCCATATGTACCTGTTTTAAGCAGGAATGAAGAGAATGTCAGTATGGGAAGACATCTCATCACAGGGATATACCACCAGATTAAACAGGTTTTAATTACAGACATCACATAAATCGAACTAAAGTGGGCCTAGTAATAGGTTCGGGCCCTTCCTGTGCTTTATCTAATCAAAGCTAAAGAGGGTCTATAAGGCATCGGATCCCAGTGAACAAAGCTAACACATTAATGAAATTGTACACAAAACTTACTTTTGGAAGGGGAAATTTTTTATATGGTGGATGTCTCAGAACCCACATCTTTTTCCCAATTGTCGTCAACTATGACTAAGACATAGGCTAAGAAACATATTGCAATCAGAAATTCATTCCTACCATTTAATTAAACTCACTTTCCATGAAATACCAGGACATGGGATATAGTTGCTGAAAGAGTGGCAAAGCTCAGACCATATGTGAATGCAAAGAGGATGCTCATGTGCAGTTTACTGTAATCTTGGTAGGCCTCGTCATTGAAGCCAAAATGGTCTGTGAGAATTCTTGTGGTATTGTACTTCTGACCACTGTCTGTGAAAAGAAAATGAACTGAAAAATGTTAGGGGTAGGCCTTACAGAATTCATGGTACTGTAGAATTACATAGACAGTTGAAGTCAAAATGTTTGCATATTAATTGATTTCTACTTCAGAAACATCTTTGACCATATTCTTATTCTTAAGTTCTTGGATGTCCTTAATGAAATTACATACCTGTGAAAAGATCTGATGAAAATATTGGAAAAGCTTTTGCATCGTAAGCATTGTTCCAGTAGGCCAGAGGTATAATGACATACATGATGATGAAGAAACCGACCATGACATTAGCTATTGCAAACCAGGGGGTCGCCAGAGGACTTTTTAAATAGGATGATACAACAGCCCAGTCAAGAGCAAAGGAACCTATACCTAGGCCTTTGAGGCCTGATCCAATCTGTTGAGCAGTAACAGAATCCTTCCATATCCAACAAACAATGGAGAAGGCTGTAACAGAGGGGAAGAGAAAATTTGGTACTAAGTAGTATGAGAAGCTCGCTGTGAGCACTATGATGAAGAATTGCATCCTTGTCAATCCTCCTTTAGGTCTCTTTTCTTCTTCATGCAGAGCCCTGATTCATCAGCATCATCAGTAAATAAGAATCTCTGCAATAATTATTGTTATATGATATATCCCTAAGAAGTGATAGAATTAATTTACAGAATGAAAAATTGCACATTACTGACCAAAAAACATACAGAGATCTATGATAATGGGCAAAATGTTAACAAAATATAAATAATTAATGAAGAAAGAGAGAAGCTTATATCACAAATGTTTTCCATCCTGAAAATTCATCAATCAAAGAGAACAAAATATGCAACCATATAATGTTCTTAACATTTTCCTATCACCATCCAAAATAAAATTTGCATCACGAGACAGTTTTCACCCTTAAACGAAATCAGTCTAAGAAAACCATAATGGACAGCCATATTATATTGTTTGGGTTATGGTAACTAGAATGACTTTTTCATATATTCTACTTCAGAGTTAATATAGCTCTGTACTTGCTGAAAACAGGGTATGGTGAATTAATGAACTCTAAGCTTCAATCTATTTTCTACTTAAGACAAAATCGTTGTAAATTTTTCTGATTATGAATGAAACAGAGAACTTACCTAAATAGAGAAACTTGGACGAGGTTTACTGGCCACCACATATAGGAAGTCTCCACCAAAGTCTTTCTGAAGATACCAGCCCATCCAAATCCCAACACCTGAAAAAGGATAGAATTCAATGAGAAATATTTTGACTATAGATATCTGACACCGTATCTTTATTTTTGCTTCTTTCCTATCTTATAGCTACATTTATTCTTTCTGAACTGAGTTTCTATTTCATTTCGATTTGATTTTTTAATTTTTAAATTCAGTTGGATATAATACAAGAATAAATGCTAATGTGTCTTCATTTCTGCCTAGTTCAGTATGTAATGTCCATTCAAGCAAAATGTTAAAAAGAAAGGACAAGCAATGTGTTTTGCTTGTTTTATTTCCAATCTAGATTTAATAGTAGCTATAATTTGTATATTTTACAAGATTTCTAGAAGGATTTTCACCTGAGTTGTAACTGAAAGTAACCAAGCAGCTGCAAAACCAATATGCCTCTTATAGAAGGCTTTGATTATTGTAAGTATGCTTATGGCATATACACCTCCTGCTCCAGCATTGGCAAATATTGTTATGAGAACATGTTCCTTGATATTAAATGGCCCCGGGTTGAGTGAAAAATGCCAGTTTGTGCAAGGGAAACGGAATTTTTTGGTGGGTAATGTGGCTGCCATGAGATGTCCTAAAGGCAGAACTGCTATCTGAGCAGAGAATCCTGATATTGTCAGTGGGTTGGACCTGTATGAAAAAAACTGATTGGCTATGGCCAAAATAATGCATGACAATAGGCCTAGAGACCACATCCTGAATGTCATTACTGGTAAGGTTGGGTCATCTGTAGTGGATACTGTAAGTGCAACTTCTTCTATTGGAGACTGATCATGAACCTTCTCACCCCCTCCTGCAAATAACAAATATTATCATCAAACTACTGTATGCTAGATCAAAACAAATATATAAGAAAGGAAAAACATTGTTGTTAGAGTTTCTTGATCCACCATGTTAAGATTTGTAGTTCTAGAAGTTCCAAGCCCTGCTTCCTCATAAGAAAGTGGGTTTCTAAATGTCTAGAAGTTCATGTCTCCGAGAGTAGTGGAAGCTAATCATGTAACTTATCACATTCCAGTAGCATCATCTATACTGATTAATTTGACTATGCCAAATGTGAATTTAGAAACTTCATTCAGAAAGAAGGAATTTGTGGATTCACTATGTTCATATTTCTAGACTTTCTTAGTCCTGTTTCCACTTGAGAAGTCAGCACTATAAAATGTTTGGAACTACATATCTCTGAGCCTAATAAAAACTAATCATGTAACAGGTCACCTTCTCTTCAGATCAGTATGACTAACACCAAATAAGTAACTTGGTGAATCCAGAAATTCTTGTTAGAATAAACATGAGTTTATGGATAACTAATACCAAATTAAATCATGGTGAATCCACCTATTCTGGTTAGAATGACGTCATGATTTTATGTATCCACCGTATGATGCTTTATAGTTCCAGCCATTCCTAGTCCTGCTTCGTTTTAGAAAAAGAGAACTTTGAAAGTCTAGAACTACTTGTATTTCTGAACTCAACATCTATCATTATAACTGGAGTCTGGCATTAATAACACAACTAACAATTGAAATGACTGATACCAAATTACAACATGATGAGCTCAGACACTCGTTACAATAAACTGGAGTCCATGGTTAAGCATGTTAAGATTTCTAATCCTAGACATTCCAATTCCTGCTTCCCCTTATTAAGGCAGGAAGCTAAAAATCTAATTTTAGCTATCTCTGATCCTAATAGCACTTTAACAGGATATGAATAGTATTAGAAGGTCAATCTACACTCAGGGAAATAGAACTTGTAGTTCAGAAACAGAGCACTATAATAGCTGAGGATGCACCAATCAATAAGTCATGGTGTATGAAGACAACTTATCCATCCTAGGGACTGGATAGCCATTTCCAATGGCCAAAGCTAAGCATACTTGAATATAATATTCATAGCAAATTAACATATTTAAATCCAGAAACTCTGTGTTTGAATGAATAAAAGCCATGAAAACCTCAAACAAGAATAATTTGGAAAAAAAAGAAGAGAGGAGATATTCTCAACCATAATTTGTTGCTGAACCCATGTTGAACGTAGTTTAGGGCAATCAATATAGTACCAGCCAGCCTTAGAACCTCTGGTAAGGAAAACAAAATGGGAATGCTCTAATATATTGGGTCTTCAGCTCTTAGGCATTATACATATTGAATCTCTCTAGACAATTACTTCAGCCAGCCTTGAAAAAGATTCCTGCTTTCATTCTTCCATTATGGCATCATGGCACAGGGCATATATAAAGAATCTTGTTCATTCTTTCATTGTAGCATCAGGGCACAGGGCACATAGAAAGCAACTTCCACTAAAGCAGAGATATGGTATAAAACATGAACTACTTTATTTTTTCCTGGATATAAAGCATGAAATGCTATTGCTGTCCAGCTCTGCCAGCTGCATTAACGCAGAGGTCAGAGGTATAAATCCTTTGAATTTCCACCTTGATGGTGTTGTCATGAGTTAGTTACAAGTGTAACATAGATTTGGAATTTAGTTACAGCCTTTTTCTTAGTTCATATTTGTCCGTTACATCTGTTGTCCAAATCAAAGAAGAAATGAGAGGAATTAAAGCACACAAAGCCATTTTTTAGGATAAGACTTTTATAGACCATCTCAACAGAATTTGTAGAAATCCTGGGAAACAAAGGTGTGAACAGTATACCATACGTCACAAACTGTTCATGCTTTGGGAGATAAAAGTGTGAAGTTTGTTTTGTTTTTTTTAAACTCTGTTGTAACACAGTTAATTAATTGAGAGTCCTTTCAGAATATCTTTCTTGATTTTGCATTTGAGGGCATTGGAAATGAGCCTTCTCTTTACCCCAAAATGTTCAGCAGTATTATAATGACTTACAAGAATGGTGTGGGGTTGATTTGGTTGGCCCTGCAACATACATGTCAAAAATGCTTTCGATCAGGCTTAAACCCCTTAAACCCTAGTGTGGAATAAAGGCCGTTTTTTAATTTTAATATATGTTTGGGATTTGGATGTTAATCTTTATAAACAGTGTTTTAGTTTTATTTATTTACTAGAATATAATATTAAAGGATAAGTATAATTATCTTGGGTGTCTTAGTAAGATATTGTTGTAGTGATTTCAATTTTAAATTTATAAATTAAAATAGTTTTATTCAGTATTTTATTTAGGATTAGATCAATTTTATAAGTCTTTTGTCAGCTTGGAATTTTATTATTCTAATTTCATTGACCTACATATAAGTGTTTTAAATTTAGAAACTAGAATAATTTATTGATAAATAGTTTGAGATATGTAGTTCTCAATGGATATTCTTGAAAAGTATATAAAGTCACATATGCATAAAGAGCATCTAAAACATAATTAATTATAATTATATTACATAAGTATAGTAGGGATTACCTATTATTTTGTGATCATGTAGAAATTATCAACATTCTTTTAAGAATTAACAACTCTCAAACAAGTCTATCATCTTCCATCAAACCAAATAACAAATTTTACTATGTATGTTAATAAAAGCCCGTCTTACTAATAGAACCAGTAGATAAAAACACACTACAAAAGATTAACTCAATAGCACCATCACAACAAATTGCATAACAAGAACATCATCCTAAGACTAAGCCATGTGGCAGTGCACAATTCTGTATTTAGAAGTTATCATAGATTCATTGAAGCTTACGAGTTCCATATCCAATATCAAATCTTAATTTTTATCATAATTTGTCCATTAAATATTGACATATCAAAGTGAAAGCGCTAAGCACTCCCTATCCCCTTTTGTATTTATCAAACTTGGGTTATTTGATATATTTCTTGGTGCATTTTATTCTTGATGATTTAATTAACACATTAGTAGTAGTTCATGGTGGAATTTTTTCCCCTATATTTGGCAACCACTAGACATCTTCCATCACATTTTACTTCGTTCTTGGGTTTCTTTCTTTAATTTTTGGGTTTGATATTAAATAAATATTTATCTATCTTTTAAAGATACTATTTATTTGATATTTATTAAATTATGTTTTAAATTCCATAGATTTTCTCATAGAGTTGCATCCCAAAAAATGTGTCATACAATCATCACCAAGTAGGATGCCACTAAGCCTAAAGTCCACTAGATGACTAGACATTCATAGGTAGTTAATTAAAATAATAAATATAACAAATGAATGCAAAATTAATGTTAGGATTTGCAAACGTTGAGACACTTTAATCCCAACACAATAAAGAAGTATTTTTTTAATTTTTTTCTTTCCATAATACACTTTTTCAATTTTTTGATGCCTCAAAAAAATGAATTGTCCAATAAACTACAACTTCTAAAAGCAAGACACAAATAAATCAAATGATATTAAATGTTATAGACATCCACTGAATTCAAATCTTCTTCAATAAAAATAAAAATCTATTATTGATTTAATAAGATTCAACGAATAATCTGGATTCAATCTTATAAATTAGAAATACTCAAAATAATTGGAGCCTTTGCACTCAACAAGACTAGACATTCGCACCCACTTAATTAAAATAATAAATATAACAAATGAATGCAAAATTAATGTTAGGAGTTGCAAATGTTGAGACTTGCAAACGTTGAGACACCTTGATCCCAATACAAAAAAGAAGTATTTTTTTAAAACAAATTCTTTTCATAATATACCTTTTCAATTTTTTGACGCCTCAAAAAAAATGAATTGTCCAATAAATTACAACTTCTAAAAGCAAGACATAAATAAATTAGATGATATTAAATGTTATAGACATCCACTGAATTCAAATCTTCCTCAATAAAAATAAAATTCTATTATTAATTTAATAAGGCTCAACCAATAATTTTGATTCAATCTTATAAATTAGAAATACTCAAAATAATTAACAGATAAGATTAAGAGCTTTGTAGAAAATGACCTAATTCGAGCATTCAATAATATTTTGGTGCGCTCGTACTGATAACCAATCTGATAAATAATTACAGATAAGATTCGTAAGTATACCCTGTATCATTTTTTAACCCTAGCGTCATATTCATTATCTCTGCATTTTGGTTCATAATAATGGCAACCTGGTTCTATGTGTGTCTTTTGTCTCTGTCTCTTATTTTCCCCTCTGCCTTTTCTTCTATTTGTTCATCGACTTGTGGTAACCAATTGCACACAACTCAAGTGCAGAGTTTACGTTTGCAGGGTGACAATTTGTCGGCCACTGGAGCGATGTAAGGAATTAGTCGATATTCAGTTGGCTATTATTTGTCCAACTACATCTGGATATACAGATAAGGTGACATAAGGTCCTATCATGCTTGGATGCAGCACTAAATATAATCCAGAATAGCTTAGATGATCTAGAAGATCAACAATTGCATTATATTTAACTGAGTCTAATATAATCTATAATATCACAGATGAACAAAAGATAGCTAGCCAATGGTAGCAAAAGAATCGAGAAGCAGCTAGAAGTTCTCTAAAGAGATTTTGATCCCTGAGTTATATAAGCCTCTTTTGTTACATATACAAACCTCTTTAGTTACATAATAGCTCATTCACTTGTTGAATTTGGAAATCTATTTTTAAATTCTTTTTGAATAATAAGAACGTAGAAACAAAACAATAAAATATATCATAGTAAAGTTGAAGTTGTAAAATACATCAGAGTAGAGTTAAAGTTGTAGAACTACAAAATATTTGTTCTAAATATATTAAGCTTGCGGTTTTAACTAGGGTAATATTTTAAGTTGTGTAAACATGTTTGAAAGTCTTGGTGTCAAGGTGGTGTTAGCTAGTAGAATTATGGTGACATGTGGTAGGGTGGTGATCAAGTAGTAGGATTGATGAACTCTCTTTGCTTATGGTGTTAGAAACAAATGACAAGGCCTATTCTCATTAGAATAACTACATGATTAAAGGCGGAAGCTTTGATTTATGTCTATTCTTTCTTTTCCTTGGCATTCAACATACTATACCAAATAATTCTTATTGATCCAAAGATCGAGTAGTGAAATGTCCACGTGGATCTGCATGTGTAGTGACTAGGAAGATGTTGGGAAGGTTGAAGATGGCATAGATGGTGGGTCCAACTTGTACACTTTGTGGGTGATCTCAATTATATTTCAAATGTTTATTTTTAAAGGTGACATGTTCGCTTTTGAAACAACCAAACAATGAATCAAGGAGTGTACAATTCCATTCATTATATTGAAGAAAAGGGTTTGGATCTAAAGTTATCATTGAGAACTATCAATCTATAAGAAAATTTTAGTCTAAAATTTATATTTAGAATTATTGAAAAAGAAATATACCTTTAAGCTAGCGTATATGAACAAGTAGAAATGACAATGGATTTTTTATCAATGAATGTTGGAGTCCCGCTACATGAATTAATTAGTTGCACAAAAATTCAAGAATAAAGGGCCTTAAGTAGCATTTTTATAGAATTTATAAATGGTTGTTGCTAAGATTTGCATTGGACTTATCTAAATATGCACACTAAAAAATTTAATTGGAGGTAGCAAGAGAATTGACAATGAAATGATAAGCCACATTCTTGTTTATTATTGATTGTTCTTGAACATTAGTCATACCACACCCTAAAGCTAATGAGATTTTGATTTTCCAGTTATGTAATTGCTATAATTATAAAGCTTATTTTCCAAATTCAAGGAGACAATTAAGTCTTATTATGTGTTATATACTCTTGTAATGTCAATTTTTATGTAATTAGGACCTAGACTCGCGCCACATTTCATCTCTTTGATCTAACGATGTGTTCCATTTTTAGACAACATAGAATTTAAGGTACACAAAGTGGTTATTATAATGAATTGGTTGAGTATAGAATTGAACAAGTATGGTAAGTAGGCATATAAATAAGTATAAGTGTCATGTACATTTGTGTATCAAGTCAAGAAAAAATAAGTTATATATAAATAATCTTGAATTCAATAGAGTTTTGGCTTTTTATTGTTTTAAATTGATAGAGTCTTTTTATACAAACAACTCAAGTCTAGAATGAAGAATAACCACAATCTCTTAACAATCTATATAATGCTGGAAATGAATTAACTCTAAGGTCTCATGTTTTGAATCGTGGCAATGTTGGAGCAACCAAGTGGTCTATGTGATTTGTTTTCTTAAAATGTTTGTATTAGTAAATATCAAACTATACAATGTATACACATCCAAACAGATAGTTATGTTGACATGGTTGATAAATATTTTTAAATGTAATTGAAATAATCTATATCTACCATCTTTATAAAAAGAAGTTCAAAATGTATTAGAGTTAAAATAAGTAAACATAAATATGAGTTCAACCATATATTTATATAATTTTAGCCTTAAATTTAAAAGATGTGTTCAACCCCAAGAAACCTGTAAAGTAAAGCTCAATATTTTTCCTACTTAATAAAAAATACTACAAGTGTGAGATTCTAAAGAATTTAAAAAATTAGAGTGAGAACTAAATACATAAAACCACTATATTGCATATGTGGATTTCACATATTAACCCTAGCTTCAAAGCACTTAATAAGATTTCACCAAATAATTAAACTTTAAAAAATAAAACTAAAAATAAATTACCATCTAAGGAGAGAAAAATTGAAATAAAATGTGCATGATCTTTTCATTATTTTGCAATGGGTATATTACAACTATCAACAAGATTCCCTACAATAAAAATTTGATATTTTACTTTCATCCTAAAATTTATAACCCTATTTAAAAAAAAAAAAGCTTACGATGGGTATCTATATTGCAGGTCTTTTTGGAGTGTATTATTCATCCCTACAGCTCCCAAGGATCACCTACAAACAAGTATTTATCATATAAATATAATAAAAATAAATCTATGGAGGGAAAAAGTTAGGATCCAAAATAATAAAATCATTATGAGCATGCTTGGATAATGAATTACAATAAAGAATATTTAGAAAAGGAAAAATTAAAAAGTCATGTCCAAGGGGTTGAGCTTAATTGATCTCAAATCATTGAGTTTCCATTATGGAGACCCAAGTTCAAACCCAAAGAGACGTCTGATATGAAATTCTAAGTTGTGAGTCTTAGTCTTTCATAGTTAGTTTTTCGCATGGTTTCTTGAAATGAACCAATATTAGTCTAATTGTTGTACTTGCAAAAGCTCACATTGGTCCAATATTGATGCTTGTATAAGAATAATATTTGTAGAATACTATTAATAAATAAATACATAAGCAACCCTAGAGAAACCCTAGGTGATGATAAAAAGAAACCATTACTTGTAAAGAGGGGCATGCATCATTAAATAATTTGTTTAGTAAATACTCTTTTACTCTAACACCTCATTTAAATGAAACCTAGCTCGAGAAGCTAAAACTTCTAAATGATAAATTAATACAAAGAAAAATATGCATCTCAACAACTAACCTTGATGAAGTACTCATGTATGAACGAAAAGATCTCTTTTAATCAAAAAAGTGAAAACCTCATGGTAGAAAGTCATGTCCAAAAAGATAAAGACATATATGAAAGGACTAAGAAGCAGTTCAAAAATCATAGAACATGAAGAACACCACTCAAGTGCAAAGAATTTTCAAACAACTATCATATCGTGACTATTATAGTTCTTAAATTGAATAATATCCTTTGAAATCAAGATGACGATTAAGACCAAGAAGGAAAAATAATTGCCCAAGTGACCCCAAAAACATTTCCTGAATAATGATCATTTGTGAAATAAAAACAGCACTATTATATTATAAGATATAGATGGTACATAAATCTACAACAATGACCCCAACAATACTCCTCAACCAATGTAAAGAGATCAAACATACAAGTATGATTAGCATAAAAACACTAACAATTGAGCTTGGAAGGTTTCCTCTACAATATAGGAATAAAAGAATGTCTATATAAGAAGTGTTGTTGGAGTAGATGATTGAACCACATAACTCCTAGAAATCACCTCCAAG
Source organism: Chamaecyparis obtusa (assembly GCA_027943335.1). Lineage (NCBI taxonomy): Eukaryota > Viridiplantae > Streptophyta > Pinopsida > Cupressales > Cupressaceae > Chamaecyparis > Chamaecyparis obtusa. Next base: position 726,765 of record BSBK01005323.1, read on the forward strand.
AAAAATACATGTAATAAAGAGATATTAAAGCAACTTATATTATTAACAACTTATGAAATTTTATATTGATGCAATAACCTCAATGAATGATCAATCCTTATAAGAAGAAGAGAGACACCCTACATCAAATCCCAAATAAGGATAATAATCTAATAATATAAAAAGAACTCCTAAGTACGCCTTAGATAAATAAAATAAAAAGGCCTAATAATTAAATGATTAATTAATTACTAGGTGATTAACTTTATACTCAAGCACCCACCCTTACCATGAAGAATACAATGTTGAATAAATGAATACATGAATGGGCCCTTTCTAGACAAGGAATGATGAGGTACCCATGTACAAAAAATATAATCTCTCAAGTTTTATTTCATAAAAAAACCTCACGAGAAACAAACTACTTTCCAAAATAGGAAAAAAAAAAAAAGAAATAAAAATTTACATGTGATAAAAATCTAGAACTTGACATGTTTCCTCAAGTACTACTTTGGTCATATAAGTAAAAATGAGATTGCCTCATAAGAGAGAAGATAATTAGGCTTCATGAATAAATCCACCCACAAGGAAGTAGCCCATCTACAAAAATAAGAATACATTCAAAGAAGAATGTTGAAGATGACCCAAAATTGGCAAACAATGTTCATCCCTTTTGGCAAAAACAAATTCAATGATTAATGTAAAATAAACTCCCTGAAGAGAAGAGGTAGATCTTAATGAGCGTCCCAGAAAGCTTCTCATGGGCCAACATGTCTAAATTAAGAGAAGCCAAATCAAATGAAGTGAACTTAAAAAATTGCAAAGATGCCTATAGAACAACATCCAAAGCTAATAATCAAGTGATTATAGGTGTGTTGTAGGTATCATCAAAGATAAATTAAATATCCTTGATTACATTAACTCTATCATCCTCTCATATTTGAAAAATGTTGAAATTCATTATATTTTCAAGGTGTGTCTTGGGAGCACTTTGATTAAAGAACCTCAAAAGAATTAAAATCTACATAATTAGTATGTTTGAATATTGTTTCCATTAGTTACTTTTATGACCATAAAACAAATCTTATCTAGGAAATGGACCTAAGAGGACATCAATAGATTGCAATTCCCTTGGTGTTTATAAACATCACAAGGCCTTGAAATTCAATTGAGAAAGGGGAATAAGATGAATTACAAAGCATGTATATTTATTAAAACTTCAAAGTCACGTGCAAATAAAAAGAAACCATTTTTAACCTCAAGAAAAACGAATTTCACTATCAATTAAAGAAGCTTGGAGAATTAAATGTATTGGAAAGCATAAATGTGCACCATACCAATTTAAATATATCAACTACAAATCAAATTTGTACCTAGAATTAATTCAATCTATGATTTCAATTGTCTAAAAAATTCAAATATTTATTTTAATTTAAAAGTCAAGTACCAATAAAAAGAAATCACTTTACCTTAATATGTTTGTAGACTAAAAAAAACCTTTTTGCTCTGCTTTGCACTTGCGAGTTTAGTTTGTTAGCAGCAGCATCTTCTTTTTACATTACAGGCCTTCAAAATTTGCAGATCTGGAGCAGCGCATTGAGCTTGTACAGAGAGTGGCAAGGTTGAGGAGACCATCACAATTGTGGCGTCTTTCATTTTGTTTGCAGAGATTCATTAGAAGACATCCAAGACCAGCCAAGCACCTCCGGTTTCACCTTTGACACCATCAAGCATCACTCTCAGAACACTGTTCCAATTTACGTGACTTCAATTTATGCGACTGTTCTAATAATTTATGCGACTTCAATTTAGGCAGATCCAAATTTGGAGGGAGGGTAGAACTTTTTTAGTGGAGCAGACCTGAGCATTAGCCGAGGCTATAGCAGATCTGATATATCTAAGAAGGGCAGTCCCGACACTTTTAGAAAACAATGAAATACAAGTGCAGTGTTGCGAATCTGACATTAGAGGACCAAGCAATTTTCAAATTGGCAAAGGAGGCCAAAATTTTTGGTTTAGAGGTTAACAATTCTCAAATCTAGGGCATCCGAAAATCTAATTGGGGGCAAAGATTTGAATATAAAGCAATGATTTTGAGTATAGAAAAATTCGAAAATCATCAAGAGGAGGTTTTACAAATTGCAAGAGGCCAACAATTTCCAGAATTCAAGGTCAAGATCTTTTTTTTTTTTAGAATTTGGGGGCATTTCAGATTCAAATTTTCCAGATTTGTATGGGGTCCTGAATTTTGAAGAGGCTTGCCATTTGATTTGAGCCATAAATTTGATAGAGGGAAGGTACATCAATTTGACAAAGAAGGCTACAGATCTGATCATTGCCCATGCCATAGGGATGAACAAAATTTGCAAATGAATTGAATTTTTGAAAAATAGAAGGCATTCATGCTCAGAATTTCGAAAGATTTGGAAGGAAGGTTCAGATTTGCAAATACTAAGGCTTAGAATTGACAATTTTCAAGCATCCACATTCAGAATTTTCAATTTGCAAGGTGGAAAAGTTTAGATTTTGGTGAGAGAATTCAGATTTTCAACAAATTAGAAGCCTCAAATGTGAAGCAAAGATGAGATCCTCACATGCGAAAAGGAAAGCTTCATTTTATAAAAGGACAGTAGACATTGGTCTTTTGCATTTTCACACAACAAAGAATGCGATCTCCTACAGCAAAGCAGAAACCAGGGCAGAACGGGCCAATTCGGGTGCAGAGGGTGCTAGCCTACAAGGAAAGAGAGAGGTATTTGCAAGCTACTGCTATAACTGTTATCTATACAGACATAAGAAGAAGGAATGCAAAACACCGATGCAGCCTCACCCAACATGTTGATCTGAAACTACATGCATTATTCAGCCAAGAAAGACCAAATCCCTTCATTGATAATTTAGTTCTAGCTAATTGCGTCCCTGCAGACCCTAAAGTAGCACTACAACCAGAAGAAAAAGATCTGGCATCTAAGAAAGAAAGACAAAAGAATTATGCTAGGGTTGTAGAGCCCGATTCTGATTCCAGGGCGATTATGGTAAACCCTAAAGAAAAAAAAGGTTGTTTGCCAAAGGTTTTCTCAGTTCAATCATTGGACCGACAATTGAATATTTTCGCACAAACCAAATATGCGAAAAATGCCAGAAGCTACGGGGATGCCAAAGGGGGAAGATCTGAGAACTATTGTAGAACCTTTGAACCCCTATCTGCAAAGGGGGTAGGCAGGATCTTGCCTTCTCAAGCACCTCCTATGGGCACAACGAAGAATGAGCTAACTTGGCAAGCGGTAAAAAATAGGAAAAAGGGGAACATAATGAAATACTCTCCTCCCCACAAACAGAATGGGACCCTTGAGGATAAGGGCTATAAGGCGAGACAGAATAAGCTCCATACTAATGTCTCAGAGCCCTACCCACAAAATGAACATACACACAGAAGGAATATGAAAGAAGGTCTAACAGGTAACAATGGGTCAAGGTTGTTTCAGGAAAAAAAAAATAGGTATACATGCCCCCTCATAAGCATAATAAAACTATTGAGAGTAACAATGGTAAAATAATAGGTAATTTCTTTCAGAATCCTAACATGATTAGAATAGATCTAGATGGAAAATGCATAGAACAGAGACAAAATTCTTATGCAGATACATGGTTGATCTGCCGATGGTCTGGAGTAGGAACTTCTATCACAGATCTGGTAGCTTGGCTAAAATCTCAACTCCCGAATGAGGTAAGTATATCTATCTTATTAGAAAATTTTATTTTCATTAATTGTAAAAATAGAAATATTAAAAGTAAAATTAGAAATGAAGGGTTAGCTAAGTATAAAGACTCTGATTTTCATATTTTTTATTGGGTTCCCCTATTCAACCCAATAAATCTTAAGGACTTTCTTGTAGAAAAAGCTATTGTTCTTAGAAATCTGCCTATAGAATTATCTGATGTAGAAACTGTCAAATTAATAGGAAAACAAATTGGTGACTTTTTAAGCATTAATGATAATGATAATAACCAATCTGAAAAAATCATCATAGTAAAGATCAACTATCATAAAAAATGGATTCATCCCATTAGATTATGCTTTAATTCAAATTCTATTATTATTAACCCCATTATTCTAGAGGATTTTGTAGAAAGACAAACAAAGGATCTAGAAACCAAAAATTTAGGACAAATTGACACTCATATTCAGAAGACACTGGAATTGATGGTGAGCTTTAACTCAGATAAAGGAGGTTTCACTCTGATGTCTCCTAAGGAAATTAATCCGATCAGCATCTCCACACACCCTTCAGACTCTCTATGTCAACCCCCTTTGGCTATTGAAAATGATATATCAATAAATGAGACCTTAAATGTTGAGGTCAAATCTCCCCTACCGTTATCCCCTGAGCATAAGAATAACCTTAGCATTCAGAGTATCAAGCAAGGAATTAACACTGAAATTACCTCTTATAGCCCGAATAGAATCTCCAACAGTCCAGAAGATCAAGAGAGATCACTTCTAAAGGAGAACCAAAAAATAGAAGAAGAAATAGTTGAGATCACCAATGAATTAATGGATAGCCTTATAGACGAAATATGTGACAAAGAGGAACTCGATCACCAAAAAATTTTGCTAATTAAAAGCATTAAGGAGATGTTAGCATCAAACAACACTCAAGAAAATGGAGAAGAAAACATGAAAACAGAATGCTTACCAAATCTAGATGAGATAGGAGATATGGAAATGGATCTTAATGATATAGAAGATCCCTTGTATGTTAGGAAAGAAGATATAAATAATACAAGAAATCAAAAAGAGGAAGAGATCAGAATTTGCCTAGAAGAATTCAATAATGATGATAGACAATTAGGCATGGCAACAACCATTGAGGGAATCAAACCCGGCAGCAATCTTTCATCGGTTAAGGACTCCATAGAAGGCCTCTTTGGTATCACTAACGAAGATAGGTAGTTAGGTATAGCAATGAAAAGAGGAAGTCTGAGCACCCCCAATATCAATAGAATTAAAAAGAAGAGGGGGAGGAAATCCGCAGTGGAGTTAAGAACTATGAATGTTAATGTAGGAATCCAAAAAGAGATTGCAGATATTCCTAATATTGAAAAAAATTCAAAACACATCCCCTCTGAATTGTGCCATCAGACAAAAGAAATGCAAAAAGAAGGAATGGAAAAATCCCCCTTAGTGGAGACCATTGACCAAGGCCCACTGCTAGACTTTTTAGGATTAGACCCTGCCTCTATTCTGGAGGATTCTAGGAGTAATGATATAATAACAGGAATATTATGTTCGCTATCGAATGAAGAACTCTGTGAGGAAAACAAAGAGAACACTGTTAGGAACAATACAGAAACTTTAGGTTTAGGAAAATCAATTAAGGGCAGGTTAGAAGCTGACACAGGGAAACTAGTCAAACCAAGAGGAAGAAAATCCCTTGCTGAATTAAGAGCAAAGGAAGGAATGGCGCCAGGTCAGGTTAAAATTACCGATATTCTATACTCTGGGAAGGGGAAGGTCCTTCTCGAGTCCTCATGAAGATCATTAGTTGGAATGTTAGGGGTTTAAATGCCCCTAACAAACGACGCCTTGTGATAAGGCAATTAGCAAAAATTAAACCAAACATGGCTATGATACAAGAAACTAAACTTTCTAAAGAAGGATATGAGAATATAAAAAAGAGTATAGGAATAAGAGAATTAATAGGATATGAGGCAAAAGGCGCTTCGGGTGGAATTGCTTTTATTTGGGACCCAAGAGAAATAGTTTTCAATATTCATGAAAAACATAAAAATTGGATGGGAGGTCAAATCAAAAGTTTAAAGTCAGCTTTAAAATTTAATCTAATAAACATGTACACTCCTAAATTCCTACATGAAAAGAGAACTGTATGGTAGGAGATTAAGGATTATATTGAGAGCTTCCCGAATGAAACATTTATACTAGGAGGAGATTTTAATGCTATTCTATCCTTGGGAGATAAACAGGGTGGGACAAAACACATATCAAAAACTACTTTAGAATTCCAGGAATGGATAAATATTATAGGGGCTTCGAAAATTGAATCAGACCGAGGGAAATACACCTGGACTAACAAACGTAAAGACATCGAATTAATAGTCAAAAAATTGGATAGGTTCTTCTTTATAGGGGAGCTGAGGAACTTTGACTTTAATCTTACTAATGAGGTCCTACCCATTGCCAGTTCCGACCACTTTCCTATAGAACTAGTAATTTCGAAACCAATCAGAAATAAAAAAATCCCATTTAGATTTGAAAAAATGTGGTTACTTAATGAGGAATGTTTGGATCTAATTAAAACATGGTGGACAGAGGCAAGGTTTGAAGGTTCCAAGATATATAAAGTCATAAGGAAACTAAAATTAATAAAAAGAAATCTGTCTCAATGGAGTAAAAACACTATTGGGGATATATTTGTGAAAAGAGACCTTATAGAAAAAGAGATGGAAAATGTGAATAAGGAGATTATTGAAGATGGAAAATAGATTTCAGACGATAACATAGAGCAAGAACTATTATGTAAATACTGTGATTCTCTTTCACAAATTAGCATCTTCTGGGGGCAAAGAGTGAGAGAGACATGGCTCAGGGAAGGGGACCGAAACACAAAATTTTGTCATAATAGCGTCCAAGCTAGAAGGAATTTAAATAAGATTTCCAAAATCAAAGATAGAAATGGAAATATAATAGAGGATCCCAAAGAAATTGCAGATTCAGCAGTCTCTTTCTTTAAAAACTCTCTGAATAACTTAGGGAGTGTGGATATGTTGGACCAGGCCAAGCTTTTAAGAAACATCCCTCGTATAATAACCCCGCTTCAGAATAACTTCCTAAATGCCGCATTTACGGAAGATGAAATTCTCAAGGTTCTAAAAGAAATGAACCCGGATAAATCCCCTGGTCCTGATGGATTCCCAACATTTTTCTTTCAAAAGTGTTGGTCATTTATGGGCAAGGAAATTACCGATGCTCTAGAGGGAATGAGAAACTCAGGACATATTCTTAAAGAGCTGAATAACACATTCATTGCTCTTATTCCTAAAAAGGTCAATGCAGATAACTTTAACGAGTACAGACCTATCTCCCTATGCAACACTTTGTATAAAATATTCTCAAAAGCTTTGGCAAGCAGAATGAAACAATTTCTCCCATTAATTATATCTGAAGAACAAACTGGATTTGTCCCTAATAGGTCAATTCTAGATGGAGTGATTATTGCTCATGAGGCTATACATTCAGTAACAAATAATAAGGATCCGAGTATGTTGATTAAGTTAGACATCAATAAGGCTTATGATAAAGTGGACTGGAGATTTTTGTGTAAATGTATGGAAGCTTTTGGATTCTCAAAACAATGGATCAATATGATTTTTGAATGCATCTCCACCCCTCACTTCTCAATCATGGTGAATGGGTCCCCTTAAGGCTTTTTTAAATGTTCTCAAGGTTTGAGGCAGGGTGATCCGTTATCACCTTTTTTGTACATTATTATGGCGGAAGCTTTGGGGAGAGCAATTAAGAAACTTCAAGAAGAAGATAAGGTAAAAGGAATCAAGATTACTTCGGGAGTCGAGGCAACTACTCATCAACAATATGTTGATGATAATCTCCTTTTTGGAAAGGCACTTTTAGAAGAAGCTCAAGCTTTCAAAGAAATCCTAAGTACTTATGCTAATGCTTCTAGACAGTGTATAAATGAGGAAAAATCAAAAATATTTTTCATCAATACTGAAGAGAGACGAAAGAATGAGATTAAACGAATACTAAACTTCAAAGAAGGATTCTTTCTGTGTAAATATTTAGGTTTACCTCTGGATAAGGGGGTCAAATCAAATCACCTATGGGAAAATACAATTCAAAATATCTCCAAGAAACTAGATCAATGGAAAGGAAAATGGTTATCAAATGCAGGAAGGGCAGTTATGATCAAGTCAGTCCTCTCTGCCATTCCTATTTATCAGATGATGAGCATGAAAATCCCGGTAGGTATCAATAAGGAGATAGCACGAAAATTGAGAAGTTTTTTCTGGCAAGGGTCGGAGGAAAAATTAAAACTAGCTTTAATTGCTTGGAATAAGATTTGTAAGCCAAAAGAAGAAGGAGGTCTGGGAATTAAAGACCTTACGCTACAAAAGAAGGCCTTGGGGGCGAAATTAGTATGGAGAATGATTAAAAATCCAAAGGCAAAATGGGTTAAAATTCTAAGATATAAATACTTACTAGGAGAAGATGAGGAAAGTGTATGTCGTTTTGATAGTTCTATCCGACGGGCTCACGCATATGGAACTTCATAAAAGAGTGTAAAGATATAGTACTAGAGTCCCTTTCTTGGGATGTGAAAAGCGGGGATAAGGCTTTATTCTGGGATGACTCATGGGGTGGAAAACCTTCCCTTAGGGAAATTATTGGGAATGATCAGCTAATTGAACTGATCAAACAAAGTAAGGGTGAGCAGGTTAAAGAATATTTTTCACAAATTAATAATAGTGGGGGAAGCAGCTGGGCATGGAATTCTCTAGAAGAATTCAGACTTCCCCTCCATTTCCAAGTAAAACTAAACAAAGCTTTACAAGAACGGAACTTCAATCCACGTTCTGGGGAGGACATAATCATATTGGTTGCCTCAAAGAGTGGTGTATATAATTCGAAAGAAGGTTTCAAAGTTATTTCAGGGATAGATAACTCTTCCACCAGTCTTCCCATTGATCTATGTTGGAACAGAAACTGTCTTCCTAAGGCAAGTCTATTCTCATGGGCTGCACTACAGAAAAGGATTCTCACTGCTGAGTGGTTTGAAAAAATAGGGTACCATGGTCCTTCCAGATGTGCCCTATGTGAGAAGGAAAGTGAAACGATTAATCATATTTTGTTAAATTGTGAGTTTGCTAATAAATGTTGGCTTTAGGTATTGGAGAAATTAGATCTGAAGACTGCTCTTCAAAATGATATCACAGAAGTATTTAATTCTTGGCAAAGGTCATGTAAAGAGGACTTATATAGTAAAATGAGATACATAATCCCATCTCTGTTAATATGGGAATTATGGAAGGAAAGGAACCGTAGAATTTTTCAAGATAAAAAGATGAACATTGAGAGATTTTTGAACAAATTAGAGGCAAATATAGTAGAAATTACAAATAATAGAAATATGCTGGGACAATCTAGGATGGAATTCTCATTAGAAGACAACAACCAGAGGAAAAAGTGGTATGGTTTGAAAGTTCCACCCTGGATTGGTCCTAGCATTGACAATAAATCCTTATTAAGTGCAAACTGTAAATGGAAACCACCGGAGCAAGGGTGGATTAAGTTGAACTTTGATGGGGTAGCCAGGGTAAACCTGGGGGTGGCAGGAATTGGAATATGTCTACATAATGCGGAAGGAAAGCTATTAGGAAGGATAGAAAAACTTATAGGAATAAAGACAAACAATCAAGCTGAAATAGAAGCTATAAGAATAGGTTTGGCATGGTGCAAAAAATGGAAGCTTAAAAGAATAGTGATTGAAGGAGACTCATCTATAATAATAAATGCAATAAGACAGGGTAGAACACCGAATTGGAAACTAAATAGTGCTATAGAACAAATAATGGAAACTCTTGAAGATATAGGAGATTATACAGTGAATCACATCTATCGGGAGGGCAATACAGACGCAGATAAATTAGCTAACCTAGGAGCCGATGGGCAAGAAATCAAAGAAATTGATGTATGTGTGAGAGAAGCACACGGAAGGTGAAGAAAAGTGATTTCATAAGAGGAAATCAAGTATAGCGGTAAATGATTATATACGAATTTAAAGGTAAACAAGTGCAGATACATTTGGGAGTATAATATAAATTGCAGATATATAGACACATATATAAATAGCATATATACATAGATTAAGGTGTCATCCAGTCCTTTAATTTATGCTCAAAAATTTCCTCAAAATTTAGCTATGAATATAGAAGAAGCAAATCTAATAAGATCAAAAGTATAGTCACCAAAGATTTGAGAGTAGCTGAATAAATACATATGTTAGTAACTTCTCAATATGAATATCTAATGTTTAGTACTTTTTATGCAATATAAGATGAATATGAATAAGGTGAATATGAAATAATTCAGAATTATTTATAACCATGTGGTGGGCAGAGTTGGTGTAGTAGATTCTTATCTTGCAGGAACAAAAAAGTGTGTATTCATATGAATATAAACTGAAGATGATGTGATAACAGCAATAATCAGTCTATGATGAAAATGAATATGTAAAAAGTGGTAATGGTTTTGATTGCAATATGGCTACTAACACAAATGTCAATACTTGTAGCATCATAGTATAGTTAACTCTTTACTTGGACTGGCACATTGAATTAATATAGACAAAATCATAAAAATTTAGCTAGAAGAATAGAGGTGGTGGGATGCTATCCTATTTTGCAGATTTTCAGGGAAAGTATAACAGCTCATAAAAGCATAAACAAACACCAGAAGGCTTGAAAACACATTAATGCGAGGGCAAGTCATAAAAGGCAATGGCAAGAGAAAGCAATGACACGACCACACAAAAGGACAGCTGAAAGAAAAACAAGATACATTATTTACAAAAGATAAGGAATTAGAATACGAAACATTGATAAGTATTAATGTATTGTAAAAGATGGGTATGCCCATCAGCTCGATATATAAGAGCGATGTAATCAAAGTATAATAAAAGCCATGTTCTGAATCATGGACGTATGCCTCCATTAACTTGTATTAGAAAGGGGATGCCCTTCTCGTCTCCATCAAAAGGAGTTTGTAAACCTACGCTTGTAGGAATTTTGTACTTGCTAATATTTTCTGGACTCATGTCCCGGGCCAGACTGGAGGTTTTCTTCCCCGTTCTTTCCTACCAGTGCCCGCACGAACGGAGGAAAAAATGTAAATTTATTGAAAATTAATATAATAAAATCAAGGCCTCGGCCGTTTACTGATCAAAAAAAAAGAAATCACTTTTAACTCCAAAACAAATAAATTCAATATAAAAAATATTCCTCTACTTTTTGAAAGCCAAATATGTCCATATATTTAACTTTAATTTCTTATCCTAACTTTTAATATTTTTTAATTTTATTTAATGTTAAATTGATTTACACTGCTATACACATCTTATATAATCAACTTAAAAGAAACTTTGCTGTTATAATAGTTTAATATCATAATAAATATAAGGTACTCTTTTTTGTAATTCTTTATTTACATAAATAATTCAAAAGTCACTTAAGATGCAATCATAAAAGAAACGTCCAAATGAAAACTTAAATATTAGTATATACTCACCAAATAAATAAAATAGAAAATTTAAGAATTAAGGAATCTTATCACAAAGAAGATACGTATTGTCCTTGAGAATTGAGAGAATATTTACAAGTGTTCCACGAAAGTTGTATAACTGAAAAACTATTCGATTCAAGAAATAGAATATTATTTTCTTTTCATCACAACAGATGATTGAATAGAAAAATTGTTCAATCAGCACTGTAAATGTAAGAGTTACGTATACAGTTAAATGAAGTTTTTTATGGTCATTATGAACAGTTTGCTGCATAAAAATTTATATATTAATGTGAACTTTACTCCAATCAATACTTTACATCCTACCAACCTCCACAACTGATTATTTTACTATCTTTTAACAATGTTCAAGAGAAATTAATACATCATAGAACAATAATTGATTAATTTATTTTCAATGCTTATCTCCACCTCAGTAGATTGAAAATGAAAGGAATAAATACACAAGCCCAATATCATTCAAAATCTTGTGATAGTGCTGCTGAAATCCTTTGATAAGTTGGAGAATAATCTCTTTGCAGGGTGAGTCATGGAGCAATATGCCAATTCTAAATTCAAATATATCATTAAAACAATTGTTAAACACAGTCCATATATCACAAATGTAATGAATTACCCACTTTGACTGAAGGCTGGAATTATTCAGTCATCCACTGAGCATGAATGATAAAAGAATTAAATTCTTTATATGTCGACATGATGATACATCCAGCACTCACAGATCTCTTTCAATTTTATTTTTTCTTTGCTTGGCCTTTTCGTTTTTTGTGATGAGACATCACTTAATTATTCAAGTGATAAAACGACATGGAATCAGAGTGTCTTGAACAGCATATAATCTGACCATTTGTTTGCTTTTTTGGCACCTTTTTGGGGAAGTTAATTCATTATTGAAAAAGCATTCCTCTAACTTCTCTCATTCCTTGCAAAGTAGAATAATTTGTACCGGGTATCTTCACAAAGTTAACATTATTATTAATAAATAAATGTAATTTATTTTTGATATCTACAAATATATGATGTTGATAGACATTTTTTCGTTAATTCATGTGAGTGAAAGGATCGATGTCTTTAAAAGATCAAGTTGTGATCGTATCTAAAGTAAATTTGGTCAAATTCATATCTTTTGAATTTGATTATAAGTTGCATGCATTGATAATTTGTACACTTAATAGTTGCATGCGTTGATAATTTGTACACTTAATATTACGAATTTAAAAATGATTAGTTAAGATGTTTCAAATTCTCTAATAATTACAATCTTTTAAAAAAAACTTATCTTAAAGATGGGAGAACTCCACATTCTTATTGTGAACTTTAAATGTGTCTTTTATGCATCTTATTTTATTTTAAATGTATCTTAGGCTTTTACACACTCATTTTATGTCATTTTACATGCATCATAAATACTAGTCATAACACTTAGCTTGAATTCATATTTTGTGATGAGACATCACTTAGCTATTCAAGTGATAAAACGACATGGAATCGGAGTGTCTTGAACAGCATACTATCTGAGCATTTGTTTGCTTTTTGGCACCTTTTTTGGGAAGTTAATTCAATATTGAAAAAGCATTCCTCTAACTTCTCTCATTCCTTACAAACTAGAATAATTTGTACAGGAGACCTTCACAAATTTAACGTTATTGGTAATAAATAAATGTAATTTCCTATTGATATCTACATACATGATCTTGACAGACATTTCTTCTTTTCCTCGTGTCAGTGAAAGGACCAACGATCTTAAAGAACCAGGTTGGGATCTTGTGTAAAGTAAATTTGGTCAAATTTATATTCTTTGAATTTGATTTTAAGTCGCATGCTTTTAATTTTACAATTGTAAAAATGGTAATTCAGGATGTTTCAAATTATTTAATAATAGAGATCTTCACAAAGTTAACATTATTATAAATAAATAAATAAAATTTATTTTTTATATCTACAAATATATGACGTTGATAGACATTTCTTCTTTAATTCATGTGAGTGAAAGGATCGATGTCTTTAAAAGACCAAGTTGTGATCGTATCTAAAGTAAATTTGATCAAATTCATATCCTTTGAATTTGATTATAAGTTGCATGCGTTGATAATTTGTCCACTTAATGTTACAAATTTAAAAATGGTAATTTAAGATGTTTCAAATTCTTTAATAATTACAAGCTTTAAAAAAAATCTTATCTTAAAGATGGGGAAAACTACACATTCTTATGGTGAAGATTTTCTTCACTTTAAATGTGTCTTTTGTGCATATCATATCTTAGACTTTTAGATACTTATTTTATGTCATTTTACATGCATCATAAATACTAGACATAACACTTAGCTTGACCTACTTGGTGGATCAATTGACATATATTTAGCATCGATCTACAAATATTTTTGGTCTTCAATATTGCATATTCAACAACCTTTTTAAGAGAGAATTAGATGAAATGGTTGAATTAGTCTAGGACTTCTTAATTTGCAATCACAAGGTCTACCAAATCCAAATGTGTTCTTTCATGCCCAAAAGGTGACCCTTTTGCAAATGATCATGTATATAATGACATATCCTTGGCCATTATAGATGGATCCACCAATCAATTTAGGAATCACAAATATATATGTCTACCTCAAGAAAATTTGAACTTATATTTATTCATTCAGGCATTACATTAGTCCACTAGTTCATGACTTGCAATGAATTCTTCATATGGATAGCTTGATTAGAGTACATGTGAAACCTCTTTCTTTTACATAGATGAATACCATTTCTCAACAATACAATGATATTTTCTATGTCTTAAAGAAAGTATGAACACATTACTAAATAAGGTGACCAATTTCTTGAAACTATGTTGACATAGGATTGAGTTGCACTAGATTTAAACAAGATCAAATGATATGGCATGGTTGAGAATTATATTGCATGGTATGTCCTATTCTAAAACCATACCCATAATGTTACCTAGCTCAAGACCAAACTACAAAATGTAGTCGGGTATGTGCACCAAGATGGTGAATAAAAAGTGGCCGCTCACCCAAAATAATGAAAAGCAAGCTATACACGTATGTGCTTTTTTTTTAAAAACATTTAAAATTTGAGCCAAAACACGTACATGTTATAGAAATAAAAAACCATGTACATTCTATTTGAAATAAAAATGTGTATGTTCTTTTATGAGAACAAAACATGTACACATTATGTTAGACAAGTAGAATGCATATGCATTTTTATGAATAAAAGTTAGATGAAATATGATCCAAGAGCATCCTAGGGTAGTTGTCAATCTTGTATGTTGGTGTGTCGGAGTGTTTCTATGTTACGCGGTTGCAGCTTTGACTGAGGGGCTCGGTCATTGAAGAGCTCGGTCGCTGAAGGGAACTCGGTAAACTTATGGCGCTCGGTAGAACCTGTGCTCGGCGATGCTTGGGGTACTCGATCGACGTGCTTGCTCAGTGATGTCTAGCTTGCTCGATTGTTTTTACTGGCACTCGGTAGTTTGGCTTATCGACTGGTGTTCTTGTGGATTTGGTTGGCCGACTTGATGTATTTAATGTTGGTAGCTTATGTTGCATTCTCCTATGTGGATCTAGAAGCCGACATGGAGAATTAATTGTTTATAAGGCTATTTAAGAGCCGACTGATGTTGCATTTAAAATTTGTTTGTCTTTAGAAGTTGATTGGGTTTTAAAATTTATTTCTTTCTTCCAACCGACTTGTGGTTGAAGAAATGTATTTAAGGAAGGTTTGGGTAGTTGTTTGAGGGGGATTTGGTTAGGAAATAGTGATGGGATCCTACGAGATCTTGAAGATCAGATTGTTTGTTTGATATTTGTAATAGTAGAGCTAGTGGTTTGTATGCTTGGAGACAAGGAGATTTCTTGGTGGCTTGCAAGCTCAAGTTTAGATCTTCCTTAGTGTTTCTACCAGTTGTTGATGTGTCACAGAGTTGGACTAGCTAGAGGATTGCAGAATTACTATTGTAATTATTTGTGTTTGGCCCTAACCCGGAAGGCCTTACAGCTGGCCATGTTGAATGAAAATTATATTTGAGCATTCCCTTGTTGTGTTTCCGTTGTATTGTTGTTGCTAGTGTAGATTTGGACCATCCATTTTGGGATTTTCCGTATTGCACTACGTCAAAATACATGTTGCAGCTTATGTTTTTAGTTCCTAAAAACATGTATGTGTTTTTAATGCTAATTAGTTTGTCCTCCCATAGCATTTTTCATTAGGATATATATATATATATATATATATATATATATATATATATATATATACTTTAAATTATATTTTATGTATATATTGTCAAGATGTTTGAGAGTGGTTTCAAATCTCTAAGAATCATAATATAGATTCTAGATTTTAGGAGATCTTATCATTTTTAAAATAGTCAAATTTCAATAAGCAACAGTCTCCTATCACCATTCTCTTCCTATCTCTCCATGTCATACTTCATGTCTCTACCAATCTCTAGACCTATCTATTTCCCTATCACTCTCCTCCTCCCTCTCCACCTCTTTGTCTCACCTCATCTCTCCCCAAGCTCTAAATCTTATAATTTCTAAGACAGTCATATTTAAATAATCACTAAGCTTATTGCGTAGGTGGGAGATTAAGAGGGTTTAAGTAGAGAAAAAAAGGGTGTGTTGAGTATTGAGTAGGTATTGGAGGGGGTGACAAAAAAAGAGTTTGGGGAAATATTTTTTGAAATAAGGGGTGTTTTTTAGTATATTAGAACACATGTAATGTGACCTAGGCTTACTAAGTGAATCCACTATGGTCTCCCTTGATCTCTTCATATATTTATTACTATCACTCTCATTCTCCCCTCTCTCCTCTCTCCCCAATATCTAAACCTGCCTCTTTCATCCTTTACTCTTCTCTATATCTAGGTATTGGAGGGGGTGACAAAAAGGGGGTTTGGGGAAATATTTTTTGAAAATAGAGGTATTTTAGTATACTAGAACACGTATGACATGACCCGGGCTCACCAAGTGAAGCCACTTTGGTGTCCCTTGATCTCTACATATATTTCTTACTATCACTCTCCTTCTCCCCTCTCACTATCCCTCTCTCCTCTCTCCCCAAGATCTAAACCTACCTCTTTCATCATTTACTCTTTTATGTATCTCGCCTCTCTTCTCTACCTACCTCACATAATTTCTCTGTCTCACACACACACACACACATTCCCTCTATCTACTTATCTCTATCTCATTTCTCCCTCTCCCTATATACCTCCGCTCACTCCTCTACTTCTAGTGATCTCTCTCTCTCTCTCTCTCTCTCTCTCTCTCTCTCTCTCTCTCTCTCTATATATATATATATATATATATATATATATATATATATATATATATATATATATATATATATATATCCTCCCTTCTCTACCATTCTCTCTCAATCTATCTCCCCCCTCTCAACTTATCTTTGTCTCTCATCTCCCTCTCTCTTTCTCTAATGTCTCAATCTCTTCAAGACCTCTATTCCTCTCCCTTGTATCTCTTGAGCCTTCCCTTGACACTTTTGTCAATCTAACCTCTCTCTACACTTTGCTTCACTACCTCTCCCTCTACCTCTCTCACAACCTGTGTCTCCCGCAATCCCTAACTTATTCTCTACTCCCCTCTCTTTCTTCTTTGTCTCTACTTATCTCTATCTACTTACCTCTCCTCAACATCCTCTATTTATCTACATATCTCTCCCTCCATCCTTCAATTTCATTTGTATCTATCTCACTTTTGTTTGTCTATTTCTCTATATTTATCAATACAAAGGTAAGAAGCCTAATGTCAGGGGGAAGAGGTGAGAGAGAAATGCATGCAACGAGATAGGAAAAGACAATAGTGAGGTAAAGAGGGAGGGAAGGAGATACATGAAGATGGAAGGGACGGAGAGATGGGAGAGAGAAGAGACAAAGGTGGAAAGGGGAGGATTGATAGAGAGGGATGAAGAGAGAGAGCTAGAGAGGTGTTTGAACAAGAGGAGGATAGAGTGATGATAGACTTAGAGAGAGGGGGGAATGCTTGGAGATGGTAGAGATAAAAAGGTACTTGAGAGAAGTGGACAAGGTGGAAAGGACACATTCGATAGAGAGGGACATAGTGACATAGGTAGAAAGTTAAGATATAGAGAATTGGGAAGGGAAGGAGAAAGGGAGAGAGAAATAAGGGAAATAAATATAAGTAAATATAGAATGTGAAAGAGAGGGGAGAAGGAGAGAGAGAGAGAGAGAGAGAGAGAGAGAGAGAGAGAGAAATATAGATAGGGAGGAAGAGAGGAGGTATGTAGAGAGAGATAGGGAGAGAGTAAGAGAGAGTAGAGAATGAAGGGAAAGAGAAAGAGAGAGTGGTATAATGATAGGTCTATATATCAATAGAGGTAGAGAGAAGAGAGAGGGAGAGCGATAGCAATAAAGATAGGTATGTGGATGTGTGTGTGTGTTTGTGTGTGTGTGTGTGTGTGTGTGTGTGTGTGTGTGTGTGTGTGTGTGAGAGAGAGAGAGAGAGAGAGAGAGAGAGAGATCCAACTTGGCAACGTAACTTTATGAATTATCTAACACTTGAGTTTATTATTAAAAATCCAATTTTAAAACAATTAAGTGAAAATATCAAAATAATTTCACCTTAATGAAATTTACAAAGGCACCAAAAAATAAACCAATTTGCACTAAAGTAGAATTGAGTCTAAAGTAGATGCTAAGCACAAAAAATAGTACTTACTAAAAATATCATATACTAATAATAGCACTAATAAAAAAAACCTTAAGTAAAAACTCAAGCTCTCCATAAAGGAATGAGTTCCCTAACTATCACCAAGTAGCCTATGGAAACCTAGGAATAAGCTAACTAAAAGAAAAGCTAATTAGGTGAAAGAATGAGACATTATATTTAGTGAAGTGCAAAGATGGAGACTTCCAATTTAGAATTTGAATGATGTTATAGTGAAGCTTGGAGCCTCAAATATTGTATAGATGGTTGACAAATACACACAAGTGTTTTAGGTAGTATGATGATGGGTCGTGCTTACAAGAACATCTTTTGGGCCCCATCTTGTATTCATTTATTGAATGGATTGAAAGACAAAGTGAAGATATATTAGGTGAAAGTGAGTGGTGGTAAATGTTAGAAATATATAAATTATTGATCTATTACTATTTGTAACTTGTAAATTATTTTCATTTTTTTTTTTAAATTAACATTCACTCTATCATTTGAGCCTTATAATATTTTTGAATTTTTTGTTTGCAAATGTGCTTACTTGTTCAATCAAATATGTTTGCAAATTCTTGGGTAGAGAAGAAAGCAATTCATACAGAGGATCCTAATCTAAGATTACAAGACAATATCAAATCCATTACGCCACAATGGTTGAACACTATGAACACCCCACTTCATATGATAGTCTATGCTCTAAATCCCCAGTGATATGTACTAAGGGCTAAGAGAGTGTCTCTTTGTGATGATGAAAGCATGAAACAAGGGTCATTGAAGGCCCATTGAAAAATGTATAGAATTGAGGATGCAAATTTAAATTGAATGTGATGCATTTCCTTTGTCAATTTTCAATGTCAAATATTTAGTAAACCAAAGATGAGAACAAATTGAACTATAGTAGTTCAGTTTGACACTATTGGATGGTGGGCATTGTATGGCAAGGATGTAGTAGAGTTGAGGATAATTTCCATTTTACTCATTTCACAAGTTTCTAGTTCTTTTGTTGTAGTGAGGAATTGGTCCAATCAATCAACGAGAATATGTTTAACTCTCGACAACAAAAAAGTCAATTGTCATGCATAGTGCCCTATGACTTCAAGGTTGGCTAACTCTTGAGTATCCACAACTATAGCTTTACAAGATGTTGATCACAAAGATGCCACATAGATTGATGACGCATAAAAGGGATCAGTAGTAGTTCTATTGTAGTTGTAGCCTTTTAGGTTTTCATTTTGTTGTATGTGCATATTAGGAAATAAAAACTCAAATGATTAGACACTAAAATTTTGTTAATTTTTATATCAACTTGTGTTGCTTCTGAATTCATCTCTAATGTTTCATAATATGATTATATAATCAAAATGATAAATGCCTTTACATATGAATATTTAAAATTTTCTATTTTTAATCTATTTTTAGGATTTCCCCTATTCTTTTAATGTTGTCCTCTTTCATCCCTTAAAAAAGGGTTATCCCCTATCTTCCCTTCAAAAAAGGTCACCCATCGCCTACCATACAAGATATGCATCACACTCTTTTCTACCATACCCATTTTGGAAACATGGTGGAAAATAGGAAAAAATCAACTTAGTGATAAGTTTCAATGCAAAACTTGAGAGCTGTGACACAACCTCCCTAGGAGATGATAAATTGCATGGTTGCTTGACACCTAATAAAGATAAGCTCGCCAATAACGAAAACAATTTTTCACACACATGTTACAAGGCTATAAGCATTTCTATTGATCCTTAATGATACACTTGAATGCTGCCAATACCATTCCACACTAAGCTACCAAACAAGCAATCAGTACCAAACTCCAGGAATAGACTCTAGTGTTAATACATTCCATATACTTTAGAAATATGCATGCCAATCAACATTAGTTCTGCACAAATTTCAATTGTGCATGGAACATGGAGACAAAGTTTTGCAAATTTATCTTAAATGACCAAATGATAGTAGGTAAAGAAATAACTAAGAGCAGCATACTGCACAAGGAAAATTATGTGTATCTACAGTGAAAAGAATAACAAAGATGTGTTGAATGGTGGTTATTAATGGACATGAGCCTGCTAATGGAAGTAACACTTAAACTGCAAAACCATTGATTGCATCGATGTTCAATCATATCAAAATTTATAACTCATACTGTCATTGTTTGATATTCATGTGGAAAAGCATAAATAATTATCTTTAAACTCACTAAATGAGCTAGTACATAAGTACTGTCTACAACAATCATCAGATCCAAGTTTATCGTCTTGACCAGAAAATCTCTTTAGAGCAAAAACATCAGGTCTGAACTGAAACACAAAAGAAGGTTAAGAAAAACATAAAACAGGTGCCATGATATCAAGGAGCAAAAGCTATGCAATTATATGATATACCTTTTGCCATCTTAAAAATTAACAACACAACTGTTTGGATTTACTTTGACTGTATCCTTGAGAATACTCATCAAACTTCTGCTAATAAACTGTCCATCAAAAACTAGTCCCCCCAGATGAAGGATGCGAAAATAATGAAATTCCTGAGAACAAACTTGTATGAGCAATACTTATCCACAAAATCATTAAATATTAATATAAAATGCTTTAGTTTTACAATGTAAAGGTAATATGTCCAAAATCAAGCAAAGGTAAGGAAAAAAACAGGGCACCCCTCCTTATAAAACCAGTGCCTGTCATCCTTGTTGTTGCACTCTGCAATATCAAAAAAATCAACTTAGAAGGGATCACATAAGAAATCATCTCAGAAAAGTCTTGTGTGGGACTGCGCCTGAAAATGTTTTTTGATCAAACATAACCTCTCAATAGAACACAAATGGCAAAACTTTCAAACCAAAAGTATCTAAGACTAACATTACCTACAAGTCAAATTCTTCGAAAGCAAGTACCATTCATCTGTTCGTTGCCTTCAAATCCTTCCTGCCCGCCTTCAACATTAACACAAATGTATAGTCAAATACTAGAAATTTTAGTTTTTATTTTTAATTTAAAAGAAAAGAATAATAAATTCAAAGAATAAAAAATATTGTATGCAGTAGTAACGTGTTGGTTAACAGGTTTTGCCACTTAACTCTATATTCTTCCGCCTGAACAAGCAACAAAATGTTCCAACAGTTGAGATAAGTGCGATGTCTTGCACTCACTCTTTGCTTCTTTTGCAAGACACAGCTACCTTCTGTTTACCCTCATGGGGTAACAGAGACTAATTGCATACAGAAAGTAAAGTATTCAACAGGAAATGTAAAGAGAACATAACAGCATTCTAATCATATAATAATCATCAAGTTCAAATGTAATTCTACATCCCCATTGTCATGTCTTGCTCAAAGAGAAGAATGCATACATATAATGTCCGAGGGGATGCGAGGCGAACCGTCGCATCCGTGTAACTCCCTTGGATGGGCTAACCATCTAACTACCCATTTTCCCGACATCATCCCCCCCAAAAAAAAAGTCGTCTCCTGACAACAACAACAAAACTGGGAAGATGACTAATAACAAAAAAGACTAAGAACTCGGAGGGGGCTGAGAATGCATCCTTGAAGAAGCGGATCCTGCTAACCATGCTAGCTTCTCTCGGAGGGCATACACCTGCTATGTCCTATCCTTCAACTAGCTCTCGACCCTTAGCTCATGTTCCAAGGAAGCCTTCAGAAGTTCTTGCTTTTTGGTGTCCACCGAAGCCTGCGCCAGATCCCTCTCCTGGGTAAGGGCAACCCGCTCTGCTGCAACCTGTGTCTCTCGGTCAGCCTCTTCCTTCCACTACTCCACATACTCATCCATGGCATCTCTCTCCCTATCCCAAGCGGCCATCCTGGAGGTCCATTCCCTACTTTGCTCCTCCAAGGACTACTCCAAACTAACAATGCGAGTGTTCAACACCCACTGAGCTTCAGACGCCACCCTATGCTCCTTCTCATAGGAGTGCTCCATCCGCTGGAGTGCATAGTACTGACTTCGAAAGGCTCTCTCCAAATCAGTCACCAGGGCTTCGACCCAACTGGCTACCACAGGTTATGTCACCTGCCAAGCCTCCAACATAGTCGGTGTCTCATGACTAGGCCAATCCCCGTTAAAGCATGAAGCAAACTAGACAGGACACTCTATCCTCACGAAGGTGAGAAGGCACTACAAGTCTGCTGCCACATCCTCGAGTGCCTGCCCTTGCGTGCTCGCTACCATCTCCCGACCTCGGGTCACTACCTCTGTCCAGAAGACCTCCATGTCATTCCTCCGTCGTGGCTGACTAAAAGCTGTCATCTCAGTCCTAACCTCGCTATCCCTAGTCTCCTCCTGTTGTTCCTGAGAAGACAGCATGATGGGTACCTCCTCTCGTACCTCCGCCGCTGCCAGAACTATCTCCTCTGGACGAGAGGAGAACCTCACGGGTTCCTCCATTGGGACTATGTCAAACATGGTAAGCCACTCCTTCATTGTAGCCTGTCGTATGACGTTGTTATCAACCTCCTTGAAGTGTGCAATCTGCCCCACCCTCTCCTCGTGGTGTGCCAACTGCTCTGCTGCTACTCAGTCACACGACTCCATGCTATTGCTAACCTCTACCAACTGGCCAAGTACTACCATTTCTAGCATAGGTAAATCGAGAAAATCCAATTATGTTGCCGTAGGGGTATCTCCATCTCACCTGGCAACGTGTACCACTGGACTCAACACCACTGGTGCACTCGGCTGCCCGAACATCGGAATGGAAACCGCATCAAGTAAAGCAGTGGCCAGGAGTGGTGTAAACTGAATAGCCCCGAGTTGTGGTGGAGTGAACAGTACAGGCCGAGGTGCGGACTCCACCGCCAACTCCATA
Source organism: Chamaecyparis obtusa (assembly GCA_027943335.1). NCBI lineage: Eukaryota > Viridiplantae > Streptophyta > Pinopsida > Cupressales > Cupressaceae > Chamaecyparis > Chamaecyparis obtusa. Next base: position 749,622 of record BSBK01005323.1, read on the forward strand.
CGGCTATGGCCGATAGTCTGGGAGGAACTGTTACCACCAAACGACGTTGGCTCCCGGCCACTATCCACATCTTTGGACTCTATTTCTGGCTGACGTTTCCTCTTTGATCCTAACGAGACCTCCCCAATATCCAAGTAGCACCACACAAAAATTAGGGGTTCATCCGGAGATATGACACTTTTCGGATTCAGCACTAGCTTCTCTTATGGGATCTGCAACCACGTGGCTTCCAAAAATAGCCCAATGGCATGATGTGGCATATAGAAGGTACGGTGTTGCAGGGTCAAGAAAATATACATCCTGTGAGCAAGCAATGTTGCCCAGTCATACAATGTACCATTCAAAATACCACGCATCAATGGAATCTACGTGATGGTGATGTCAGAGGCTCTGTTGGCACTGGTGAGCAAACTTTTAATGACATCCATGATGCACTGCCAGTGTCCTTCGGCGATGTCGACCTTCTTCAATCCCTTCCCCACTGTTGTCTTTGCCAATGCTTTTACTTGATCAGGCGTGATGTTTCCTGCAACCCTTCGTATCCACATTTCCTTGACCTCGTGCTATTGGTGAAAATTATTCTTGCTTTCTTCTTGTAATCCTTCAAACAATGACTTTTAAAAGATGATAGAACAGTGCCTTCTTCAATTGTGCTAAAGAGACAGTCTCTTAATCCTACCTACAACTTATGTGAGACAGTAAATCCTCCTATCAACTACTTCCTTTTGATGCTTTTAATTCCTTTATCATTCCACAATTAGTCTGATTGAATTTAACCCAAACTTAATGAGACCAATAAGATAGAGATAATAATGCTTATTAAATCTAATGATCAAATTTGCAGAATAATATAAATAGTCTCCACACACAAAGATTGAGAGTAGCTTCACTTTCTGGAAGTAAAATCACAAAGGACTAATTAATCCAAAACGATCAGATCCACAACTTCAAATTGAAAGAACTTGCTAGTATATATTAATAATAAAAAGTCTTCATTGTTTTTACAAATAACTTGCAGAAATGTAGTGTATGTAAATAGTATTCTGATCTTATCCCCTTTATTACAAAAAAATCTACTCTATATAGTAGGAAGATCCATACGAATGGAGAGACACATCTCTTCACAATCAGTTGTGATTAGTTTGCAAAAAGAAAACAAGTTTGTGGAATTAATCATCTCTGAGTAGGGCCCATTTACTATCTCGATAGAGCTATGTATTTCTAATCATCAGTATAGGTTATACCACTTCACCCATCGGTTGTCGGTGTGACCTTCGTTTCGTTATTCCGCAACGCAAAACTATACAGATGAAGTCATAGGCATGACTTTCCGCTTGATATACTAACTGTCCATAGGTCCACTCTTCAAAGTTCGAGAATCGCACTACTATGCTTCCTTTCCCGGTTGGTTTAGTGCCTTCAAACAAAACAACGCTTCGTGTTACTTAGCCTCCAAGTTGTTTGAAATTCTATCTTACTCAATAAATTAATTCAGCCTTGAATTTCGACTTTCCTGCTCAAATTTCACCTGGTCAACCGCACCTTGACTGCCACATGGCAGCTTCTGATTGGCTCACTAGCCCACCTATGCACCACCTAGACACCATGTCGGCTCCACCTCTGCATCCTGTCACATCATCGCGCATTAGTTGGCCATGTGGCATCATCTCGCAATTCCGTGATTATTCTCTTTCTACGTCAACCGGGATCGCGGGATTATAGGATGATGCCATGGGTCATCCTGGACCCGCCACCTTTTCTTAGAACATGTGCCACTTGTCACCCTCTGATTCACCCTTGGACTACCAACTCACTAACCGGTTGTCCACAGGTTCCATTCTTCGGGAACCGCACTTCCTTCATTCTCTAATGGACGATGTCATACTTCAAAAGCTTCCCTTCGGAATTTCAGGATTTCCCTTACTCTACTTCCAATCCCAATTATTAGCACCCCGAGCATCAATTCTCTGCACATAGAGTGTCCTTTGAAGTTCAAAATTGTCACCAATCTATTGGATTACTGATGATTTGTCCTTCTTATAACTTCAAAATATGTGAGCCCCAGTCTTCCCTTCGGAATTTCAAGATTCATACTACTTTGCTTCCATTTCTGATCATTAGCACTGGGCCCGAACCCTGCCTTCGGAATTTCGGGATTTCCCTTACTCTGCTTCCAATCACGATCACTAGCACCCTGAAAGGACTCAAACTCTCATTGCTAAAAGTCGTGCCAATGTATTCATCAAGAATCAGAGGGGCTTGATACATATCCCAATTGCTTTAGCCTTCCCGTTCTTCCTTCGAATAACTTATGGATTGTTTCTCCTTTGGCTGGGTTACTCGACATAGTATTTTATTCGATGCTCAAAGCGACCCCACCACATTTCAAAGAACCTCGGCCATCATTATTCAACCATATCCATTCATTCAAAACGTGATTTTATTCGATGCTCAAGGCAAATGGATCCCAGCAACTGATTCCCTTTTTGAATAGCTTGAAGCTTTGACATAAAGTTTTTTAATCTCATTCGATGGCCTTTTTTACTCGACGCCAGCTTCGAAGGTATGGAAAATATGTGCTTGAAATCTTCAATTAACGTATCAGGGAGGGTCCTGCCACATAGTTCCCTTTTCGAATGTGTCCATCAATTGATACATCATATCTAACTCTTACTCGAAACTGCGTTTTGCTCAATACCAGAAACTAGACCCCACAAGCAAATCTTCTTTATGACTTGATTTATCGGATAAGTCTCTCCTCACTACCATTTGATCCTGCTTACTCGATAACCCACTTTGTTCAATATTTTATAAAGAGACTTATGTAGCTTCAACCTTCTCGGGCGAATATCAATACATAGGTTTGGTGATGACTTGTGTGCAACAAATTTGAAGACTTATTTATGTAAATGGAACTACAAAATGTGTGAATTTTGGGGGTCTTACAAGTTCCACCTCATCTTTTGATGTTGAGTCTTTCTCTTCCAACTCGCCCTCCTCCTGGATCTAAATCTAGTTGACTAAATCTACAACTATTTTAATTCTTTTCGCATAACCTATGTACCCCTCAAGCATCTAAGACATCTCATTCTTACCGAGACAACTAGTAATACCAACTCAAAGTCTAGGCTTATGAATTTCTTGATCGGCTTCTACCACTTGTTGTGTTAGGGTGTTTTCCTTGGCTAGTTAAAAATCATCCTCTATTATCTTCCTCGGTCCTTCGCGAACCATGTCCTTTGTCAACAACTCACACCCACCTTCTTTGGAAATTTTTAAGCCCAATGTACTTAAATCTGTGTAGAGAGACTTGAGTGTGGATAAATGCTTTGAGATGACCTGCGTTATCCATTCGCATAATTTGTCTAGCACCGATAATTTCCAATCGACCATTTCTTTCCAATTCTTTGTATGGCTCTTGATGATTCCTTCCTTTACTAACAAAGCTAAGTGCATTTTTGAGATTTCCCCAAGCTGATGAGAGATGTGTGATAATTCACCGATTTCTCTCTTAACCTCTTTTAAATCAACAAGAAGGGTACTTTGTTTTCTAGAATAGAATATGCTCGGAGGCCTTCTTCAATAAATACAAAACCCTGAGTTCCAGCTTGGTTTACCCATTTGTTGACAGCTGTAGCTATTGCCTGACACCTCTTGATTTGTTCAAGCTGATTGGTATTGATTCCTCATATAGACAGTGCTTGAGGTACCTTCTGGTGGTACCCTAAATTTTAAGAGTCCAAATCCATTGTCAATAAGCAAGTTTCTCCATACTAAAAAAATCAAAGGAAGGAAGCTTTATGACAAATAAATAGAACTAACTAATTGAAGCCTTCAGAAAATGCTGGAATTTTGACCTTCTGCAAGGATGATGCCGACAGAACCTGAAGATGATCACATTTTAAAAATCTAAAAACGACCCAGTTCGGAAAATCAAATTTCCTATCTCCACTAAAAATCTTAGCTTTCCACGAAGTGTTTTGGTTTTTCGACCAGACCCAAATCCGAAAGTTAGGTAGTTATTTTTTAGTTAGTTTATTGTTTTTCAAAATAATTTGTAATAAGGGTTGTGTCTTTTCACCCTAAAAGGTGTGAAAGCCACTCAAACACATATATATACATAATGTAAAATGTAGAGGGAGACATATTCAAAGCAATTAGAAGAAGAATATTTGTAAGGGAAGATGTAAATATTAAAGCATGACTTTAATATAAATTTCAATATTATATTTTAATAATAAATAAAAGGTCCTTTTTTCAAGGCAAAGAGATTGCAATTAAAATGTGGATTCGTCCTTTGTGATCAATAAATAGATTATTGAATTATTCTGACAAAGTTTTATTTTTGCATTGGATATTTTCCTACATTCTTTGTTCGACAATCAGGATAGTGTGAAATATGTGTTTCCTTATCTCTGTCTAATCGGACTTCCAACCGGAGAAGTTAAATTCCTTTTGGACTAACGGAGAATTGCATATAAGATTTGTCTTTTGCAGAGCTTAGGAGTAATTGATGATATTTTTATAAATATTGTCTCATAAAGTTGTACGTAATAATCCTAATTATAGTTGACTCTATCACCCGAATAAACAAAGGCTCTGGTAATTTAAAATCATTGGAATATAATTATTGGAGTTATCAATTGAAGTCATAAATCTATATACTTCCTTCTTGCAAGTATCTAATCAATTATTGATAAACCTTACACAAACATTGAAATCATTTCAAGTAATCACATAACTTTATATTGATCGAGTTTGAGGATTTTGCCAACCAGAGAACTCATAAGCTTAAATTCTCTATAGAAAAGCCTTGAATAAAGTGATCAGGTTCGAGGTGAAGGTTTACCCGCCTAGGTGTAGCGAAGCCTAAAGTGCAGAGGAATTTCTATTGTTCTCATTCGTTGGCCAAAACTAATTTGGAATCCTATTAGAGAATTGGCAGGCTCTTGGATTTCCAATCTGTGGTTTTGAGAACCAACAGATTGGCGACTCTACTGGGGAGAGTTGCTCACAAAATATATTGTGAAGTTACCCAGAATTCAGATTTCGCAGATTAGATTCAGAAAGCAATTGAATCCATTTGTTTGGAAGCGTACTCTGCTGGAAGAAAGAACCTAGAAAGATCAACAAATCAATACATTCCTCGAAAGAAGTGGCGACTCTATTCAATAAAGATTTTAGTTGGTAACTCTGCTCAGGGAGAAGACTCAAAAGGAGATGGTAGATAGTTTTATGTCAAATGTATCAATCATTTCAAAGAAAGCCTTTTATTCCAGATGGTATCAAGCCATTGGATTTCAGCAATTTTGATTATGAACCTAGCAAGTTATCCCCACAACTTTCAAAACTTGTACCAAAATTCCATGGAGAATGGGATGAATCGGCACTTCAACAGTTGGATGCATTTTGCATATTTTTAGAAGATTATGAAATTTGTGCGAAGAATCGGGTAATGAAGTTATTTGTCAGGACACTAAAAGACAATGCGAGACAAGCTTATGAATCACTACCTACACAAAGTATCCCATCTTGGAAGGAATTTGAACGATGGTTCTTGTATGAATTTCATGATGTAATTGAGGAGGATGACTTGTATTATGAATGGTATGGAGACCAAAGTTGCAGCATGGAAGAGGATCATAGTATGTCTCTACTTGATGCATTTTTCAGTTTGGAGAGATTTGAAAGGGAGTCTTCTGCACACTTATTCTTGAGGATGGTAAATATGTATCAGAGGATACTTGTAACAATTATGCCTTCACGAAAAAAATTAATGAGAAAGGTCAAAAATTTGGGAATCTTGCTAGATGACCCTGATTTGAAGCTTCTTTTTCAGATATTAGAAGAAGATGATGAAGATAGAGAAGAGGAGGCTTACGATCAGATTAAACAAGGCCTTGTGCTTGATGGCAATCTTAGTGATGATGAAGAAGATCCAAATTACATATCCCCTTTGGACGCATTTTTGAACTTAGAGAAACAAGAAAAAGAATTTGCAGTACAATTCTTCATGAGGATGTTTAATATCTGTCAAGAAACACCTTCAGAATGCAGACCTCCATCCTCTGGTCTTTTCAACAGAATGTGAGAACTAGGTCTCTTATATGATCATCAGTTTCTTACTTTTTTCAAACTTATGAATAATGAATTGGTTGCAGAGGAGAATGAGTGTAGAACTGAAATAACATACGAGTCAAGTGAAGTTTCAGATTTTAATGGAGAAGACTTTTTTGGACAGTCTGAGGAAAGACTTTTCCATGATGATACTTGTATGATATCAAACATTAGTGAATGTGAAAATGAGGAAGAGGATCTTCTCAGCATGGAAGAGATTTCAGCCTTATTAGACATAGAATACCAAAGACATGTTGAGAAGAATGGTCCAAATTTTTTCTCAATCCACCATGGTAAGGAGGTTAAGGAATCAATACATATTCAGGGGGTACTAGATGAAGGATATGATAATGAAAAAGAATTGCATACGGTGTATGAACAGGAGGAAGCTTCGAGTGATAATGTTAATGAAGATATTAGTCTTGTTGATGAAACACTTGATGATCCAAATGAAAGCTCTCAAGAAAGCATGCTTGTATTCTCTATGTTCCTGAATCTGTTGTTTAAAGAGGAAGCAGATGAAGATATGTTTGAGTTCTCTATGTTCTCGAATCTGTTGTTTGAAGAGGACCCTTTATGCAATGGAATCCATCAGCATCATAATGAAGATAGAAGTCCTAATTTTAAAGTTGATGAAACTCGTAAAGTGCATTCGGAGGGTGAGATATCTTTCAGTTCATCTTTTGAGCCAGAGGTACACCAAATATGTGAAGATGAGATGGAATCAGCTAAGCATAATGAGGAGAATGTGTTAAAGAATAGTACTGAAAATTTTCCAAGTGTTCTATCTGATCAGATTCTTGATAAAAGTGAAGTAATATTTCTTGAATATGAGCTATCTTCAAAAAATTCTTGTGAGGAAAAACATATTGAGTATGGAGCAAATTATGTGCAAGAAGACATAACTGATCAAATACATAGGGATTCTCCATTCACCAAAGACCACAATGATAAAGCAATAAATATTGCCCATAGGGATGATGCATCTAATACAAAAAAGGATAAGATGTTGGGGCTGAAAAATTATGGAATTTATTTCTTTTCAAATACTCTTACTAATAAAGAAAGGACCAATTCTGATCCTAAGCAAGTGATAAAGGGAAAGCATACCATGATCAGAAGGAATGAGTTGTTACATGATCAGAATCAAGTGTTCGATAGAGGAAAGGATCAATGTTCACTTTTGGGGGGTCTGGGGCCACCCAATTTTACTTTGCATCAGATTAAGTATGGATACTTGGTCGGCTTCTCCAGAGATAGCTGGAATCTCACTATGCTCACAGAGAGCATATGTCCCCAAAAAGAGCCACTGGTGGTACCTTAAATTTTGAGAGTCCAAATCCATTATCAATAAGCAAGTTTCTCCATACTAAAAAAATCAAAAGAAGGAACCTTTATGACACAAATAAATAGAACTAACTAATCGAAGCCTTCAGAAAATGCTAGAATTTCGACCTTTTGCAAGGATGATGCCAACAAAGCCTGAAGATGGTTGCATTTTAAAAATCTAAAAACGACCCAATTCGGGAAATCAAATTTCTTATCTCCACTAAAAATCTTAGCTTTCCACGAGGTGTTTTGGTTTTTCGACCAAATCCAAATCCGAAAGTTAGGTAGTTATTTTTTAGTTAGTTTATTGTTTTTCAAAATAATTTGTAATAAGGGTTGTGTCTTTTCACCCTAAAGAGGTGTGAAAGCCACTCAAACACATATATATACATAATGTAAAATGTAGAGAGAGAGAGAGACATATTCAAAGCAATTAGAAGAAGAATATTTGTAAAGGGAGATGTAAATATTAAAGCATGACTTTAATATAAATTTCAATATTATATTTTAATAATAAATAAAAGGTCCTTTTTTCAAGGCAAAGAGATTGCAATTAAAATGTGGATTCGTCCTTTGTGATCAATAAATAGATTATTGAATTATTCTGACAGAGTTTTATTTTTGCATTGGATATTTTCCTACATTCTTTGTTCGACAATCAGGATAGTGTGAAATATGTGTTTCCTTATCTCTGTCTAATCGGACTTCCAGCCGGGGAAGTTAAATTCCTTTTGGACTAACGGAGAATTGCATATAAGATTTGTCTTTTGCAAAGCTTAGGAGTAATTGATGATATTTTTATAAGTATTGTCTCATAAAGTTGTACGTAATAATCCTTGTTATAGTTGACTCTATCGCCCAGATAAACAAAGGCACTAGTCATTTAAAATCATTGGAATATAATTATTGGAGTTATTAATTGAAGTCATAAATCTATATACTTCATTCTTGCAAGTATCTAATCAATTATTGATAAACCTTACACAAACATTGAAATCATTTCAAGTAATCACATAACTTTATATTGATCGAGTTTGAGAATTTTGCAAACCGAAGAACTCATAAGCTTAAATTCGCTATAGAAAAGCCTTGAATAAAGTGATCAAGTTCGAGGTGAAGGTTTACCCGCCTAGGTGTAGTGAATCCTAAAGTGTAGGGGAATTTGGATTATTCCCGTTCGTTGGCCAGAACTAATTTGGAATCCTATTGGAGAATTGGAAGGCTCTTGGATTTCCAATCTATGGTTTTGGGAACCAACACCTTCATCAAGGGCTTTTATGATTGACAAAATAGACTAGAGAAAGTTGGTGAGAGCATACAATTGTTGGGTTAACTCCTAGTTTTTTTGTTCTTCACTTTTAACCCTTCAAGATAGATTATTCACAAAGAATTCAACATGGTAGATATCATCCTCAGTAGTCCCATATCAATTTTGCTTACGGAAATCATCTTCTATGAGTTCATGCTCTTCGTTGTCTATTATCAGGTCGGCAATTTCCATTACCCGATGCCCTATGTGACGTTCTTCTAGCCCTTTTAGGATTTGACGCATCTCCTAGTGATTTAGTGATAGTGTCTATGTGTAATTCTACCATAGGAGCATACTTCTTTTTCTTTTATATTGCTCTCTTCAACCAAGGGGAAGAAGTCGATGAACTGATCATGGTGGAGAGTGATTGTAGAGGAACTGTAGTGGTGGTAGAGGATACGACTAGTGTTGGTTCCCCTTGATCGTGCTCACCTAGCAGTGGGCCTAAGGTGGAGTCTCCATCTATTTGATCAAAAATATGTAATGATCCTTACTATAAAGGCCACTAAAAACCCTCAAATCTGAACTGAGACAATTCGTCAAACAGTTGGCATGCACTAAAATGTTTTGCTTGCAATGATGTGTTTCAATGTGTTTATTGTTTGGCATCCAATTGTAATTGAGATAATAATACCAATATAGGATTGTAGTACAAAATGGACAACAATGAATTTCTAAACATCACTCAATGCTGACATATCATAAACTTCTCCAATTCTGATTGCAATGTTCAGTAGACTGATTACAATATCAATGACAGATTTTATGGACTGTTTTCAACTACTGAACTATGCCATGAAATATTTTAACTATCTCAAAAGATCTTGCAATGCACCTTCTCTACTATATCAATCCAACTACAAAATAGCAAAGTCTGATTACAACGTGCTATTATAACAAGGACTGATTATGACTGAATTTTGAGAAAAATGATGGACTGTTACAGCTATTCAGATTTCAATACAAGGATAAAGACAAGACCATCTAAAACTCCTTAACTACTATGACAAATCAATGACAACAGAGACTAATTAATGACTGCTATATCAATGACTGAGAACATGCAACTTTACAGTTTTCCTTGAACTCAAATGCATCCAAACACATGAAATGGAACCTGGAAATCGCTGCCCTTTTGACTGTTGAAAAATGCTGATGAAATAATGACTAATCTGTCCCCGAACTGCACCTCTGGTCGCTGCTGTACCATGCACTGTACCTGTCCGTACAGTACAGTCTTGTACGGCCCTGATATAAAATAATCTGCAGGGTATTGGGTGTCGAAAATGGTATGATCTGAAACGCCTAGGGTTAGTATATATCCCCTCCAATGCATAAAATTAATCTCCAGCTGGTGTGTGAGATATGAGCAAAAACTTGAGTCTCAGACCCTGATATGAATTTCATTGAAAATGCACAAAATGATCTCCAACACTTATCAAACTGATTCACCAATTAAGTGATGAATTCCAAACCCTTATTCAACCAGTTACAAACCCTCAATATCAATTTTTCAGGTCTGCTTTTTTGGACTGCTTTTTCGGGTCTGCTTTTTCGGACTGCTTTTTCGGATTTGCTTTTTCGGACTGCTTTTTCGGACCTGCTTTTTCAGACTGCTAAAAACGGCCGCCTATAATTTCGGACCTACTAAAAATTGTCTCCTATAATTTCGGCCCTACTAAAAATGCCTCCTGAAATGCTGTTTCAATCACAAACAAACCCTTAGATCAAATTCTCAATGAAGTACCAATGAGATGGCTGAGTACCAACTCCAAATTTGCAACCCTTCAGTAGATATTTCACTACCTCAGTTATGCCAATCCAAGGGAGTGATTCGTTCCCAAAGATCGAATAGTATTTGCAGACCAAAGACTACAAATTGCTTCACAATGAAGAAGTAGAAGAAAATCCAAATCCAAGCATGTAGAAATGAATCCCCAAGCCCTCTATTTATTCTTTTCCTTGAGAAGTTGCTAGAACTTCTAGAAACATCCAATTTTAATGTACTTTATAATAAAATAACATTATAATAATAAAGTACATATCTCAACTTAAAATTATAACAATGTAGGCCCAAATGTCTCATAACTGAATGTAGGCCCAACTACGACTGAACGTAGGCTCAAGACTGAAGGTAGGCTCCACTACAACTGCATGTAGGCTCAAACTGGATGTAGGCTCACTCTGGATGTAGGCTCCACTACAACTGGATGTAGGCCCAAACTGGATGTAGGCTCTACCGAATGTAGGCTCTGTCAGCAATATGCAATCAAATGATCAACATAATGACCCTCTCTCCAAACCATTTGCCTACGAGAGTCGATGATAGGCAAATCCGTCATGCCAAACGATGTCAGCCAAAATGGGGACATGACAAAATATGTAAGTCATCCTCTTCACTAGCAGGAGTTGTGGAGGGGGTTACCTATTGTGCCGATCCTGGTGTTGGTATAGATGATTTTTTATTCCTCTTTTTCTTCAGTCGGCTAGTTACGCTTTCCTCGCAGAGAAATTTTGGTTTCTCACAATCCTTTGAACATTTGTCACTCCCTCCTTACTGGGAACTAGACTTGTGTGATGTTGTCCTCACATTTGTTGTAGCTTGGACAACCTAGAACCCTGAGATGGATTCTTTCCTGTGGATTGAGCAACATTTGGAGTTGGGGAACTAGCATAACATTTTATTTTACTCTCCAACCATTGTTGGGTCCCTTTCAAAACTTCAAAGGATCCAGTATCTATATCAACCTACTCTTCTTGAGACCATTGGATAGGAGGGATTGTGCAACCTCACTGATATAAGACTTGTCAAGCAAGTCGAAACCATCATCAACTTCATTTTTTGCTAGCAAGAAAGTAAGATTAAAGGCAGTATTTTTGCTCACTATCAACCTCATAAACTTTCTCTTTTGCACTTCCCCGTCATCGTGACAACCTTCCCATCAAATCTTCCAACTATGGGACATGGAGATATGAAGTGGATTCATAAAAATTCCCTCGAGTGTATCCCTTATTATCGAAATTGCTTCTTGGGGGACCGAAATTCATCAAGAGCTTTTCCACACTTTTAGGAGCCTCATTATTTTTACAAGAAAAATATGACAGAGATAAGGGAAACGAATGCCCCTTTTTATTTAAAGCTAAGTACTTTGCATTCACAGATGCCATCTGATGACATAATTCCACAAATATGAAGCAATCTGATGCATACCTGGGTAACTTCAAAGGGGAACCCTCAAACTTTCCTATCCTGAGATAGGTGAAAGTTTGATACTGGATATAGAAACTACCAAATTGTTTTACAATATCGGTCGCTTCTCTAGAAATTATTTTCTAGAGGGCATCCTTAATTCTTTGTTCTAATGCCATGAAAAATGCATCTTAGACTCAAGAAAAATCTACGATACATGCATCTTCCCGCAACTGGTAAAATTGATTGGGGAATTGGCTTTCCTTCTGCCTATGGACCGTTCACCTCTAAACCTGACCAATTTTGCTGGCTACTAGCAAGCATGTAGAACAATATGGAACAAAAATGAAATTCTAGAGTTGAAGGATAATTGACCAAATGCTCATGGAGTTCACTTATCAATGCCACCCGATTCACAAATTCATCATCAGAACATATTTCCAATAAAAATCTGCAAATCCTTGAAGTATTTTGTGCTCAATGCAATAGTAGAATCATGTCGGCAATATCACCTTTGAAAATATTTATTTTAATTCGCAAAGGGAGTTTTGATCTACTTTTCTTAGTAGCTTCCAACCATGACTAAGCTACCTGGGCAAGGCACCAATCTGCTCGTTTCTAATATATATAGCTTACATACATACATATATATATATATATAAACATAAGTGAAAGAAAATATGTCTAGATCCCATGCTAATTCTCACTTAATCCTTAGCGAGATTGCAATCGAGTTCCTAGCTCTTTGGTGAGGACCTCCAGGGGCTCTAGTTGCCTCATGGCTAATCTAGAATGGTCCTCAACTATTCTACCATCTTATTACGACTCATCTCCCTTAAGGCCTTAAGGATAACCCTCTTTTGATATATCCATCCTTATAATCCTTGGGAGACACTTTATCTCTTCCAAGGTCTCATGGATACCATATATCGGGTGTATCCATTCTTATAGTTCTTGGGAGAGACTTTATCTCTTCCTAGGCCTTATGGATAAACAAATCAGATCCATCATTATAATCCTTGGGAGAAACTTTATCTTTTCTTTAGGCATTATGGATTCCCGCAGAGTCGTATCCATCCTTATAATGCTTGGGAGAGACTTTATCGCTTCCCAAGCCTTATGGATACCCACGCAGTTGTATCCATCTTTATAATCCTTGGGAGGGACTTTATCTCATCCCAGGCCTTATGGATACCCACACAAGGCATATCTATTCTTATAATCCTTGGGAGAGACTTTATCTCTTCCCCAGGCCTTCAGAGATGTGGGAACTTTGCCTTAATTCCTTACAAGGAATTGAGAATATTCTAAGAGTGAATAGTAAGTACAGTTTAATACACATACATCAATATATTTTGTGGTTGCATTATTTTACAAACTTCCATTTCTTGATCTAGCATTCAAAATTACTTGTTGGCCTTGATCACAAGTCTTACTTGCTGGTTTCGATATAAACACTTATTTGATAATGATGATTTCCCACCATAGATGTTAAGGAATGAGTTTTGATCTCCAACAATTTTCTGTTTTTCTTGTCAAGTCTTATTTGCTGTTGTAATTCTCAAGATTGTGTTGCGGTTGTCACAACCAAGGTTGAACTTCCTCAAAGTTCCATTGATTTTCCACTCCATCCTTGGATTGGATGTTGTTGAGGCCCCCTTTATCATGTTTTGTTCTTATGCGGTGATCCTTCTATTTCTTGGTCAGTTGTTGCTTCTATTCTATGGACTCGATTCCTTTGCCCACACGTATGTCTCGGTGCCCATGGTTCTTTGCATTTGAAACATAAGCCTCTCTTCATTATTTCCTTTTTTTTCTTGAGGGCTTCCTTGCCTTGGCATTGGTGCCCCGTACTCCATTGTTCTTTGTAGAAATAGAAAGCTCTTCCTTTACTATCTTTTCTTGACCCCTCATACTCAGTGTGTGCATTAGTTGAGGGGTTTTTGGGTTTTTCCTTTGAAGAGTTTGATTCAACCTTCCTTGCTTTTTGTATTGCTTTTCCCACTGTTTTGAGGTTCTAGGAGGTTCACTATACTCTTGATGGAGTCTTTAAGCCCTTCAATTATTTTAGGTGAGTCTTCTTTGGGAGAGGTCAAGAACCATGACAGAAAGTTTTTGAAATTTATTGGCAAATCCCTCCATTGTCCCATGTTGCTTAAGTTGTGTAGGTCAAGAACCATGACGGAAAGTTTTTGACATTCATTGGAAAATCCCTCCATTGCCCCATGTTGCTTAAGTTGTGTAAGTTCCTTGAAGTACCATACAGGATGCTGGTCAAATCTACTAATGAGTTTTTGAAAGAACTCTTCATAGGAAGTTATATTTTGGTGGCCTAGGAAGAGGAGCCCATAGTGCCACCATTCATGTGTTATTCCTGCTAAATGGAGGATAGCAAATTGGAGCACATCCTCTTCAGTTATTGAACTGAGGGTGAAATAAGTGTTCAACTTTTGTAACCAAGCATGAGCTGTAACCTTTCCTGATCTGTCAAAATTTGGAAGCGTCCCTTTATTTACTTTATGTTTTAGATCCTTATTCAGATGTCTCCTTGCTTTCTCAGGTGTCTCATGTCTTTGTGCTTCACAAAATTCCATAAATGTTATGAGCTCTCTAATTTCCAGCCTAAGACTTGCATAGGCTTTGGCATTGTCTATAGTGCTATTTGTAGGCTAATCTATTCCTTCTTCCTCCATCGGTATATCTTCTCTACATATGAAAGGTGGTTTGGGTACCCAAGATGTTGATGACCTATTATTATTCTCCAAGTGGTTGTAACTTATGTCCCTCCCATTTGAGGAATTATTCATCAGGTTATTGATTGAGTTCCCCATGCTTTGCAAAGCCTAGAGAAATGCTTGGTTTGATTTTTTTAATCCTTTCAATTTGGCTCATAAGAGTTTGATTTGTTTGTTCCATAAAAGTTCTCAATTCATTGGCCATTTCATTCATGGTGGTTTTATTCGCTCTTCTTTGATAGGTTTACATTAACTATTCTTCACAAAATGGCAGGATTATGCTCTGATACCACTGCAATGTCCCTTGGTAGGATATCCAGAAATTTCAAGATAATTACTTCAAGTTCTTACATTTACACTCTGCTGATCTTTGTAATTGATGATGCAATGTAAATATCTTGGTATCATGCACGAATTAGATCGCATAACAATAATTGTATAATTACAAAATGATGGTGACTTCCTTTGATCAACCAATGTCAACTGTGTAAACTTTAAATAATGTAAACTGATTAACGCATAGAAATCTCTCTTAAATATAAAAGGGCCAGATCGGAGACATGTTGAAAACCCTCTATAAATCGAATATATTTTTTTTGCAATGATTTACTGATTTAACAAGATTGATCTGAATATAATAATGATGGTCTGATTTTATGAATCTTGCATTATGCAAGAACCAAGGAATGGATTAGCTGGGGGAATAAGTGTATTGATCAAGTTCTTGTTTCTCATATCTCCTTGATGTATATGCAAATGATCTACTATCAATTAGTTTGACCCCTTATCAAATGTATGTCTTATTAAATGATGATGTCTCTCAATAATGGTCAATCTGCACTTATTGCTATTTCTGATTTAAAGATTTTTACTTTTCTGTGAGTATACGATCTGATCTATAATCTCCACTTGAATCTGAAGAATTTTTTGAACAATCATTGAATGTTGAATTGAATGACCTTTTGGAATGAATTTGATTCTCATTAAATATCTCATGGATATTGGATCCATTGATCGATTGGGATAGACATGTCCCTTAATCACACTTCTACATTAGCAATGAGACACATCTTTCAATCGTCCTCCTTCATAAAGAATTAGATCAGTTTATAATGATTTCTGGCTGACTAATCAACATTATTAAGGTATTGATTTTTCTATTACCATCCATTCTCATTACTAATCTCATGATTAATCATCTTCTTTTTTAATCAATATTGGTCCACTTTATAGAAGTCATTGTCTATCTATTAATATGGATCTTTTTTTATTAGTGCTGGCAATATAATTATAGGATGTGATCTCTTCAAGTCGCCACTTTAATCGCTGCCTATAGAAAATTATCCAAGTTGCTGATAATTCTCAGAGTATGTTGCCAATAACAGAAATACACAGATCTCAAACCCAGGACAGCCCAAATAAGGATGTGAGATGGCAATGTGTTCAAGGTGATTTTTGTGAATGCAATTACAGTATGCCATTGTATGTTCAATGAATATGATGGTTGCTCATATGTATTTGTTCAGATATGTTAATGATGTTAATGATCTTCAGGTACTCCACGGATGTTACCGAGCTAATTGCTTCCATGTTAAAGGTTTATGTGTTATGTTCCTTGACCATCGACTACCTGATATAGTCGATGGTGTTTGTAATTTTGCACTTAATACCATTTAGTTGAATTCATAAGGTTTTATTTAATTTATGACATTTGTATTATCTTTTTTTGAAACATTATATTATTATATTAATAATATATTATATTATTTTTATTTGTTTATTTTATTATTATTTTATATTTCATTTAATTATTCTTGATTATTTATATTGCAATCATAATTATATTTTATTATTATTTATTTATTTATATTTTAATATTATTATTAATTCTAATAATTAATTATTATTTATTATTAAATTCTAGTTTGAAATGGGGACATCATAGTGAGGCAAGGGATCAAGTTGGGAAATTGGACTTCAATTCAAGATTTGTTATTACCCAACTGATGCAGAATACATGATGCCTTCCATTCTCAGGTTTCTTGCTTTATGTGCAACATCATTCTAGAACAAGTGGAGCAAAGGATTCCATGAGCATTTAAATGTGAGGACTTCAAAGTGTTTGAAGAAGACAAATGCAATCACAATGAAAGCCCACCACAAGAAGATAAAGTTGAAAATAGTGAATGGGAGCAAAATGAAATCAAGATCTACAAAGGAATACATGAGATGTCAACAACAATTCAAATTTACCCCACCAACCTCAGCAAATGAACCAAGTGAAGGACAAGGTTATATTTTCCCTCCATTGAACAATAGTGTTTTGGTACAAGGAACAAAAGAAGTCACGCATTCATGCATAGACCCAATGAGCCATTAACTTCATCAATACCTCCAAACAACTTCCAAACTCCACCACAATCCAACGCAAGCAACGTTCCGAGTTATCCAAAGGATTCACTGGAGTATAGACAAAATGCAAACAACACTCCTAGAGATGGATTGAAAAAGTTGGGTCAATCTGTGACAAGAATTGAAGAAAGTAAAGTTGAGTTTACCTTTGCTTGAGTTAATCATAGTTCCAGAAGTTAGAGAAATTCTCCTTAACCATTTGAATGATAATACTATTCAAGAAAATATTACTCAAAGTGCATCAAGTACCACGGAGAATACATCAGCTATCCAAAGAACATCCAATACAAATGTGTCTCAAAACATGCAATATGTTGATCAAGGAATGCATAACAGTACTCAACATACATCCAATCCACTTTTAGTTGCTCAAAGTTCAAGTATAATTCAGAAAGCAATAGGGAGTGAAAATAAAATAAGTGAAAATACAACTATAATTCAAGATGTAGCAAGAAGTGAAGACACTGTCAGAAATCAAAATGCAATTAAGAATGGGATCCAATATGCACAAAAAATCTTGACAAGATGAAGGAAAAGAATGCAGATACTCATAAGGAGAATACAGTTGTCTTATACCAAGGAAAGGATTAGTTGGTCCCATTTCTTCTCTCTTTGAGAATTTTTGGGAAACTTCTACAAAATTGCTTGGTAGATTCAAGAGCAACAATCAACATAATGCCATTAGCCATATGCAGGAGATTAGGCTTGATGCACAACAAGACAAACAAGAAAGTCACACAACCAGATAAGACTGAAGTCCCAGTGATTGGAGAGTTGAACAATATCCACATGCAGTTAGTGTCCAATCCAAGAATTGAACAATTAATTGACATTTTAGTAGTGAGCATTCTAGATACACATGGCATGGTTTTGGGAAGAGATTGGTCAAGGAGATTAAATGGATATATGGCTATAGACTTTTCACACATGTGGACCATGGAGGGGCATTCCAAATCAAATCAGAGTAGAGAGTACAGTAAGGTTGAAGTTCACTATAACAGAGAATAGAGAAAACAATGAGATCTTGTTTTCTGAAGCTGATTTCATCTTTATAGGATAAAGGAAGAG
The DNA here is from genome assembly GCA_027943335.1 of Chamaecyparis obtusa. Classification (NCBI taxonomy): domain Eukaryota; kingdom Viridiplantae; phylum Streptophyta; class Pinopsida; order Cupressales; family Cupressaceae; genus Chamaecyparis; species Chamaecyparis obtusa. Next base: position 767,782 of record BSBK01005323.1, read on the forward strand.
GAAGTTTTGATGTTGAACTATTTTCATAAGGAAAGAGATTTGCAAGGAATTTCAAGTTATACAAAAATTCTAATTGAAGGCCATCAAGATTTATCTTCCAGGGAAATCAATAGTACATTTGAAGATTTCAAGAATTTTGTCCTTGAAGGAATAAGTCAAGGAATTGAATTGGGAAGTCACACACCAGTTCAAAATTTGTTACCCAATTGGGAATGTAATAACATGATAACACCACCTTAAGTGGAGATGCTCCTAAAAGTTCCTATGTGATCCCTTAATAAACTTAAGTAATATGTGGGTCTATGTCCTATGAGAATAACTTACTATGTACAAAACTTAAACATGCCAAAAGTTAGAATGGTTGTAGCAACTTCATTATTGAGGAAATATGATATATGTTCTTGGGAATGATGTTTGATGTTCAAGGTGTTAATGTTTAAGGTAGGTGGGAGAGAGCTCCTTCATAACTGTGTTGGCTGTGTTATCTTCAGCATATTTAGAATTGCTGTTGTTATGTTCCATATTGCTTCTGTGATGTTCGAGCTATGGTCATGCTCGTATCTATTAATTTTGGCTCATTTTTTTTTCTTCTTTATGTTGGCTTCTGTGGCTCATGTCTATGCTGCTGAGTCAACTTGTTACTCTTTCATATTGATCTACAATAGTGGTGACGTGTCTCCAGCACCAGCTATACATATTATATGCGGTTGTTTATTTCATCTGCCGTTTTTGTTATCGGGCATCACCTTTAATGAAGACATCGATCCTTTAATATGGGCGCCGCTTCACATTGCTTTGCCTTCATAAAAGTTTGTAACAGGCAAAGTCTTTTCGTATGCCATGTCTCTTCCTCTCGGATGCCGCATTTATTCATTCTTCAGCAACACTTAGGATGTACATATGTTTATTGAAACGGTGTATGGCGGTGGCAATCAGTCATTATTATTGGCTCTGTATGTGAGTCGTGTGATTATATTCAGTTCCGTGCATGAACTTCGAGTGTGATCATCAGATCTCTATTGCATCGTGAGTTTCGTAAGCTCCGTGAATGAGCAACTGTATGAAGTTTTCTATGCTCTGTGCATGAGCAGTTGTGTCTTGATTTTTCTATCTATGTATTATGATTCTTTACGGCAACACTGTTGATTATTTGATGTTGATCATCGAGTGATCATTCCATGTTGAAGACATCATAAGGAGCAGATTCTCTTGTAATTATTTATGCAAATCTCAATAAAGGAGATCTTTTGGCATGGCTGGGTTTTTCCCTCAGTGAGGAGGGTTTCCCAGGATAAAGACTTGTGTTATCTGTTGCTTGTCTTTTGCATTTCAGTTATGTTATTCTGGTTCTAAAACTTAACACAAGGAACATCTCTATGCAATCCGCATAGCAATAATTGAGATCTTTAGTGTTGCATTGTGTCTAATGTCGGTTTACAAGGTTGTTTGTGGCTATCTGACCAATTGGGTTTGTTCTCTTGCTTGTGTTGTGTTCCTGATTGCAGTGGATGATGTTTTGAGTGGGTTTTGGGTCTCAACTTGGCGTGTGTAGATCTGCATTAAGTGATCTCATGCTGAAGATGTGTTTTGGGCCAACTAATTGTTGCTGCACGTTACCCTATTTCTGACTTTGGAGGATGTGCATCAAGCATTTGTGATGTTTGGGATCACACTGTGATGTTTTGAGTCCTCTTTATCTCCTGGATAGGATCACTTTCACCGCAATTATGTTTTGGTGGCCAACTTATTGGGATTACCCCTTGTCCCTTATTCAAGCTGACCTAATTAATGTTTGGCATTGATCCCAATGGTATAAATAGAAGATCAAGTCAGTTGCAAAGGAGTGTGGAGCATGTGTGAGGTACTGAGAAGTAGGAGATGTGAGTTTGAGGAAGCAGCAGTATGTGGTGGAAGTCATGGAACTGAATTGATAATGGTTTCTTGAGACATCATGTCAAAAGCATCTACAATCTAAGGAGAACGCTAGACACTGTTTGCTAAAGGCCTATTTCATTATACTTCATTTGATGTTATCCTATGTTGAGACAATGAGTCTCTTCTTCAAGTCCTTTTGTATCTTGCCGTGAAGAAGTGATCTTCAATTTGCAAGTCCTTTGTATCTTGCCCTAAGATAGAGAGCCTAGGCAGCAAGTCCGACAATGAGCATCTTGTAATACTTTTCATATATTATGAGATATTCTCACCATGGTTTTTCCTACATTGGGTTTTCCACATAAATCTGATTTTCTCATGTGTGTTGGTGTTGATTGCCTTATCTTTTATTTATGTTGATTAAAGTTAAATGTTTTAAAAATAAAGCAAAAAGTTTAAGATTGTTATGACCAATTCACCTCCCACCCCCTCTTTGTCTCTGGGTGTGTTCACCAATGATTGTGTCTAAGATCATTTACCTGGTCTTGAATTTTATGGCATGCTTTCAGCTTTATTTTGTAGTTTACTAACTCGAAAGGAGAAATGCAGGGAAGAGAGGTATGTGAGGTATGTGGGGAGGAAATAAGTGCATTGGAAAACAATGAACATTTTTCAAGCACAAATGTGTTTCCAACTCTGATTCTTGAAAGAAACTGTTGTGCTGCCATTTGAACAGTACAATGGGATCACAAAAAAATGAAGTTTGTGTTGGATTGTGAAGTTCCTAGTATAATGGATGTTCCAAAAATTCATGTTTATGTTGCACTTTGATGATTATTATATGTTTAGTGTAAGTATATTATTTTCATGGGATCTTCAAGTAGCTTCGACATATAGAGTTGGATTCAATAATTAAGGTTTGATATGGAAGCAGTGACCAAGAAAAGGATATGTCCGTAAACATAGACCAGCATACTTTGTGGAACCTTGTAGGCCATAACAGTGGAATAGACAATCTTAGACATATTGTGAAAATAAGGACCTAACACTATACTCCTACTAATAAGGCCCTTGTCCATGCAGCACAGATCTTGATTGTGAAAGGTATTACATTGGATTAACCAAAGAAGTTATTACAGCAACCAGGATAAATCAGCTTTCTGCAGGATATGATCATAACTATGTTCTTGATGGTACAGAGAAATTTAAGATGGTCTGAGGCCAGCTGCAAGAGCAAAAGAGGAGCATAGTAAGAGAATGTTGGAGGTGTGGAAACCAAGTAGGCAGTTTTATGCCACCAATACTCTCAATATAAATGGATACAAATGAGGGGCAGTATACAAGGAACATTTTTGGGTTGTGTATGGATACTCAAGACTCCTAATGCAGTCAATCAACCAAACTTTCCACCTAATATTGTGTATCCAGATCAAGTGTACAAGCACAAATTTGTGAATAATTTTTCAGTGGATAAGTAAAATGCATTAATATGTTTCTTAATGCTTCATATATTTTGAGAATGAAAAAATGCCCAGCTGAAACCACAAAAGAGCTTATGAAATTTGTCATATAATTTCATTTGGTCTTTTCATCCATGGAGTGCATACTGACTTTTACACTGAATGCTAACACAAAAAAAAATATCATAGTGAGGAGGAAGTGGAGCATCACATTAAGACATGCATATTCAACCATGTATTTATTGTATTCACAACTGCTAGATATTAAATGCATGCCTATTCAACCATCACCAATTTGCACAATAAACTGCAGTTTTCTTGCAGTCTTAACTTTTTTTTGCTTCAGTTAAATAAGGATCTAATGTGTATTGTATGGTCTGCATAGTCCAGTTAGGTTTATCCATGCATTTGAATGCATGAGATATCTCCTTATTAGATTCCTTAGGTAATAATATCTTCGGCTATTTTTAGTTCATCGACAGTCAAGACCTCAACTGCCTTTATTTATTTACGCTACTGCTACAGCAGTTCGTAAGCAATTCAAATCAATACAATTTCAATTCTTTTAACTTTGCAATTCAATATCTCTGCTGTACGCACAGCGAGATCAATTTATTGAAGTTTTTTTATTCTGTAATCTGAGATTGGTTGTGGAATTCTTTTCTGATTTAATCTTCGGCATAGTGTAAGAGCTGTTAGTTTTTCAATCCTTTCAATTGGTATCAGAGCCAGGTTGCTCACTTTTCAGATTGGTAGCACCATTATCCCAGATCTTTCCGAATGGCAAAGGGCAGAAACATTCCGTTCCAGCTTCCTATATTCAATGGAGAAAACTATGAATATTGGAGCATAAAGATGAAGACCAGACTATTATCCCAATAACGTTGGGAATTAGTAGAAACGGGATACAACAAGCCTGCAGATCAGAATGCTTTGAATGCATTGTCACAAATTCAGCGCAATCAGTTGAAAGAAGACAAGAAGGACAACCGAGCTCTCTTCACCATCCAATCTGCATTGGATATTTCTTCCCCGTATTGCTGGTATGACAATGTCGAAGGATGCATTGGAGGCTCTACCAACTGCATACCAAGGATCTGACAAAGTAAGATTGGTTAGGCTTCAAATCTTTTGTAGAGATTTTGAAAATCTAAGGATAAAAGAGGTTAAGTCTGTTCGTGAATTCATGACTAGGACTCGAGATATTGTAAATCAGCTTAGAACTCATGGGGGAACAATCACAGAGCAAAAAATTGTAGAAACGTTTTTGAGATCCCTTCTTCCAAAATTTGATCCAGTGGTGATTGCCATTGAAGAAAGTAGGATCTAACCACTTTCAAAGTTGCAGAGTTGATTGGTTATTTACAATCACATGAGGAACATCTGCAACGTTCTACGGAGAGTCTTGTGTGTGCAAACTTTCTAGTCTACAATAAGAATTGAAGATCACTCTGCAACCCCTCCTCACTCCCAGAAATCTCAGGGAGAGTCTTCTACAAATAGAGGTGGTAGTAGAGGATGAGGAAGAGGAAGAAACTCTATGGATCCTTGAAGCATCCAGTGTAGATATTGTGAAAGACATGACCACTACAAATTTGCAGAAAGAAGTCTGATTTAAGTGAATCTCGAGCCAACTATATTGAAGAGTCATTTTCAGATTCAAAACAGGCAACATTCTTTGCATGCAATTCGAGCAAGGAACCTCAAAAGGATACATGGTTCTTAGATAGCAGTTGCTACAACCACATGACAGATAAATCCACTTTTTTTGTCAAATTTGATGACTCTATTAGAATTCATGTTAAATTTGATGATGACAACGAGGTTGATGTATTGAGAAGATGTGTTCTTGCGGTGAAAACAAAGCAAGCAGAGACTACATTTATCCAAAACACTTTGCATGTGCCAAAGTTACAACAAAATCTTGTAGAAAAAAATTAAAAGGTCATTTTTTAAGATAATTGCTGCAAAAATTTTGATAAATCAGCTAACCATCATCTTGTAGCAAAGGCTCAAATGACAAAGGATGGAATCTTTACTCTCACATTGGTTTCTACTCAGATGCATGTCCTCAAGGTGACCACAGATGTTTCATGGTTATGGCACCAACGTTATAGTCATCTGAATTTTCAAGGACTAAGTTGGCTTCACAAGAAGAATATGGTGAGAGGACTTCCATCAATCCAAGCAAAAGAAGAATTTTGCTCGGGATGTGCCCTTGGCAAGCAACATTGAGATAGCTTTCCAATGAACAAATCATGGAGGGCAAAATTTCCCCTAGAGCTTGTCCATGCTAACATCTGTGGTGACATGCAAGAAGAATCCTTGGGTAAGAATCTATATTTTTTTACATTTATTGACAATTACTCATGCCATACATGGGTTTATTTTCTAAGGTATAAATCTGAAGCTTTTGCATGCTTCAAGATTAAGGCCTTGGCAAAAAAGGAAAGTAGGTATTCTCTCAAAATACTCCGAACTGATAGAGGGGGAGAACTTACATCTATTGATTTCTGTAGCACTAATGGCATAAAGAGACAACTTACTACAACCTATACCCCCAACAAAATGGTGTTGCAAAAAGGAAGAAACGTACCATTATGGAGATGGCACGAAGCATGTTATAGTCCAAAAATCTTCCCAATTGCTATTGGGGAGTAGCAATAGCCACAGTAGTCTATATTTTGAATAGAAGTCTTACAAAGTTGCTCAAGAATATCATGCCAAAGGAAGCTTGGAGTGGTCACAAGCCTTCAATGGATCACTTTCGTGTATTTGGTTGTCTTGCATATGTTCATGTTCCAAATTAGAAGCGGAAGTTGGATGCAAACTCCCAACACTGTATCTTTGTGGGCTATTCTGATGCAACCAAGGGGGACTATGGCAATAGTAGAAAGGTGTTCAACATACTACACCACTCATCATGGGTGTTGAAGATGATCGTGTTCCTCCTCTCCCCACAAACTCAAGTGGAAGAGGATCGTGTTCAAGCTCCAATGATAGCTCAAGCATGAGCCCTCCAACCTATTGTGAGGTTTTCACACCATCGCTCCATTGCAAATGCAGACCCCCTCTTTTTGCTTTGCAGTAAAGTAGTTGTCTTAGTTAGGTTCTAGTTTAGGAGCAATCTTGAGGTCTCCAAGTCAATAAGCTAAGTTTGAAACAGCTCTGGATGCAAGTCCTTGTCCAATAGCGGTTTGAACCATAGAGGGAACATGGTTGTCAAGTAAGGTTCCATCTCTTAGTGAAAGTCTTGATCTGCATGTGAATGAAATTTATTTGCATTCAAGTGATCCAAACTCTTGGTCAAGTTATGATTTGCAAAATGATAAGAATCCTCAAGTGTTGTCATGACTCATGATATTGCCCTAATGAACTCCAATTGTTCACCCAACACTTAGCTAAATCGAAGACAAGGGGTGAGCATTGTTTGACTAATTCTTGAAGGAGGGTTGGAAAATTTAACATGGATATATGAACAAGGGGATTGAACAGTTGAAGGTGAAACCAATCAGCCAACTATGCAAAGTCAAAGTTAAATCAAGAACAAGTTTGTTGGCATTAACCGGTAAGGATGTAACCTGTATATGGCAAAGTGGTGTTGTCATTGATGTCCAAAGCTAACATTGGTCAAACAGTGAACAGGTGACAATAATAGTAAACAGGTGGAGTCAACAAAAGAAACCGGTTAGGAAACCGGTGACACATATTGAGCAAGAAGAAGTATTGTGACCGGTGAAGTCACTAATCGGAGCAGTGACCGGTCAAGTATATGACCAGAACCGAGGAACGAGGAACCGAACTGGTATAGCCGGTATAGATAGAGAAAAGAAGAGTGACAAGTGAAGACACAGACCTGTACACTACCTAAGGGTGTAAACCGATCATCTTTGATCGGTGAGATATCATTGAGACCGCTGAACGGAGTCAAAGTTGACAAACACTTAAGTGACTCTTCTACCAAGATTTGTTGTACAATTCACGTAGAACTTTGTGTTACGTAAAAGATCGGTGCAAGACACAAAGGAAGGATTTAAAGCCGAAAGTTAAGGCATTAAATAAGGCGAAATCTCAAGTAAAGGAAAGTATGCAACACACATATGGCATGCATCTGATGTTTCCTCTCAGAACTGAGACTCAACTGGATGATGGATCCAAAGGAGACCTTTACAAAGGTTGCACATGCAAAAAACGGGAAGGGCAGGAAGTCTATTTATTCTTCAGCCAGTGAAGAATATCGTTTGCCTTCATTCTGCCAAAAGAGAAAGAGTGAACCTATACGGTGGGCAAAGCTACGGTAAGGGAAAAGGAGAAGAAAAGGTGAAGATAAAAAGAAGAGAAGGGTATGCAAGGAAGCGCAACGACCTAAAGAGAGCATACCTGCGGTGCCTGGTGATGACTCTCAGTTGATGAGCATAGCGATCTTATCAGGGTCAGTAAAGCCATCTCAAAAAGATCAAACCCTCTACTGACAATTGCAATAGCAAAAATCCTAGTATTTGGGTGGACATTAACAAGTCCCTTGTATTAAATCCCTTAATCGGGTGACATCGAGTAGATGTTTTAAAGTCCTCTAACAAGGCGAGTTGTAACAAGCCTTATTTCTTAAATCCCTTAATCGGGTCACATCTAACAATGCATTTGTAATCCTTTAACAGGGAAGGCTCTTAACAGGGCACACTTCAGAAGAGTGCAAAATTTGTGAGTTCTACCCACACCGTGGTTTTCTCCCGTTTTGGGTTTCCACGTGATACATTTGGTGCTCTCTATTGCTTTGATCTTGTGATAGTTATTTCTTTGATAGGATCTGTTCTACATGCAGCTATAGTTAGATCATATCAGATTGTTTTTAAGTTTTAGTGGGTGTTGATTCACCCCTCCCCTCTCAACACCAATTGGGACCATCAATTGGTATCAGAGCCAAGTTCCTTTTATGTGCTGCTTAACCGCAACAAGGAATAGATCAAATGATGAGAACGGAAGGACTAAAGTTTTCTAAGGAAAACTTCAGTTTGTGGTGCAGCAAAATGAAGGTGTACATGAAAACCATCGGAGATCAGTTCTAGAATCATGTAATTACAGATTACAGCAAACCCACTGATACCTTGACAGCTAATCAAATGAAGATCAGAAGTGAACACACAGCTACTATGGATATGATAGCTAGTACGCTCCCTGACCATGTCTATGCGGAAATTGAACATTTGACTACAACTTGTCAAATGTGGGCAAAGCTACAAACTGTGTACGGAAGCGACCCACATGTTCAAAGAGAAAAAGTAGAAAGCCTCAGAGGCAAATACGATGACATGAAGATGAACAAAGGAGAAGACATTGAGCACTACAGCAATAGAATAAAAGAAGTGATGAACTCCATCAAAAGCGCTGGAGGAACACTGAGTGAGCAAGATGTGATAAGCAAGATACTGAGGACGCTAAGGCCACAGTATCCTATCAAGATCTCAGTCATACAAGAGCTCAGATCAGTGAGCACATCTCAAGTCACCCTTGACTCTCTTATCAGTAAGTTGACTGCTTTTGAATTAAGCAATTATGATAACAGCTTACCCATGTTAGACGTTGCTTTTAAGTCTGTTGTGAATATTGCTTCCACCAAAAAAGGAAGAGAGACCGGTAATAGTTCTATCGGTAAGTCTTATCATTTCATTGAAAATCTACTCTCAAAAGAACTAGAGCAGGATGAGTTTGAAGCACTCATCACAAGGAGATTTCCAAGAGGAAAAGGGAAGTATAAAGGGAAACTTCCATTGAAGTGCCTTTCTTACAATAAGATAGGACACATTGCTGTCAGGTGTCCAAAAAATGAAAATAAAGAAAAGTTCAACCGATTCAAGAACAAAGGAAAAAAAGGAGTGCTACCTTGCTGAGGAAGGTGTCATGGACAATGAATCTGAAGAATCGGGAGATGATGATATTGCCTTTGTGGCAATAAAAGAAGAAAGCACGGTGATAAGTGAAATGGCACTTATCTCTAGATCCCATCAATGTGACGACTAGATCATTGACAGTGGATGCACTCACCATATGACTGGTTACAAAAACAAGTTCATCAGCCTGAAGCTTAATGATGGTGGATCAGTTACATTTGGTAACAATGCTCCCTGAGCTATCAAAGGAAAAGGCTCAATAGCACTTGGCAATGAAGTTGTTTGCAAAGATATGTACTGGGTAGAAGGACTCATGTACAATCTAATGAGTGTGGCTCAACTGAACAACAAAGGATACATGTTGGAGTTTGGACAAGGTTCTTGTATTGTTAAGAATCAATCGGGAGCTCATGTTGCCACCGGTAGACAGAGAAAAGGGAACCTATTCTACCTGAACTCAACCGAGGGGGCTTGCCTCATTGCTACTGCAAAAAGGGAGACAGAGAAAACTTGCCTCATGACAAAAGATGACAATAGCTAGTTGTGGCACAAAAGACTTTGCCACATAAACTTTGATAACATTGTCAAAGTAAGTAGGAAGAAGTCAGTCGGAGGGCTTCCTGATATTATAAAGCCTGACAAAGCTTGACAGGGCTATGTGTAAAGAATGACAGGTACAAGCTTCAACAACAAGTCTTTTCCTGCTGAAAATGTACTAGATCTTGTTCACACAGACCTGTGTGGACCAATGAGGACGAAGAGCTACTATGGCGACAAGTATTTCATGCTCTTTGTAGATGATTTTTCAAGGATGATGTGGACACTCTTCCTTAAGGAAAAATCAAAGGCCTTCCATATGTTTAAAATCTATAAGGCCCGAGTGGAGAAGGAGACCAGTAAAAGCATTAAGTGTCTGAGGTCAGACAAAGGAGGTGAGTACACCTCTCAAGAGTTTAATCACTATTGTGAAGAACAGGGGATACAAAGGCAGATGTCTGCACCAAGAACCCCTCAACAAAACAGAGTCGCTGAAAGAAGAAACAGGACTTTGATAGACTATGCAAGAACTCTGATGATTTAGAAGGATCTACCCCATCACTTCTAGAGAGAAGCAATTAGCACCGCTATGTATACACTGAACCGGGTTCAAGTCAAGAAAGGAACCGGTAAAACTCCATATGAGTTATGGTTTGGTCATACTCCCAGTGTAAGCCATTTCAGAGTTTTTGGTAGCAACTGTTACATCAAAAGAGATGTTTACTCTAGCAAGTTTGAGCAAAAGAGTGATGTAGGCATATTTTTGGGTTACTCCACCAAAAGTAAAGCCTATCGGTGTCTGAATAAGAGGACAAGAAAGATAGTGGAAAGTGCAAACGTGAAGATAGATGAGTATTCAGAACCAAGGGATAAGAACAATCATGATGAATCAATCAGTCACTAGGATCATGATGTAAATGATCATTTAGAATTCAGTGAAATAATTGTCGTTGATGAAGAACAGGTAAACAGACCCTTGGAATAGGGTAATGTGCTTGAGCCGAGAAGGGATCAAAACATAAGACCGATTGAAGAAGATGAACAAGAAGTTGTTTATGATCTTGCTGAAAATGTTGCTCAACCGATAAATGAAGATCGGGATCACCGACCGGTTCTACCAAGGTATGTCACATATCACTCCACTAACAACATTATTCGTGACAAACGTGCTAACATTCTAACCAGGAGAAAGGCTAGAGAAAGTATTTGTTTACTTTCCAACATAGATCCTAAAACTACCAGAGAAGCTCTAGAGGATGACAGTTGGGTTAAGGCAATGGAAGAGGAGCTTGAGCAAATAAAAAAGAATGAAACATGGACTCTTGTTCCCAAACCTGAGGACAAGAATGTTATAGGCACCAAGTGGGTGTTCAGAAACAAGCTGAACAAAGAAGGAAAGGTCATGAGGAACAAGGCAAGGCTTGTCTGCAAAGGATATGCACAGGAAGCGGGTCTAGATTATGGAGAAACCTTTGCACTAAAAGCAAGACTAGAAGGGGTAAGAATTCTAATTGCTTATGTTGCACACAATAGGTTTAAAGTATATCAAATCGATGTAAAATCTGCATTTCTGAATGGTATACTGGAAGAGGAAGTGTATATAGAACAGCCAAAGAGCTTCTCATCCACAGAGAAAAATGATATGGTCTGCAAATTGAAGAAGGCTCTCTATGGACTGAAACAAGCCCCAAGGGCTTGGTATGAAAGGTTACACTCATATCTTCTGACCATAGGATTCACAAGAACAGGAGATAACAGCAATATGTATCTGAAGATTGGTAAAGAAGGGAATCTGATTGCTGAAATATTTGTGGATGATATCATCTTTGGAGGAGATGACAAAATGAGCAAAGACTTCGCTGAAGAGATGAAGAAAGAATTTGAAATGTCCATGATTGGAGCTATAAAATTCTTCATTGGTCGGCAAGTCCATCAGCTCAAAGAAGGTATTTTCATATCGCAGTCCAAGTATATTAAGGAGATTATTAAATCATTTGGGCTAGAAGAATCCAGACCGGTTGGCACACCAATGATAACCAATTGCAAGTTATCAAAGGAGGATGATGCTAAAGAAGTCAATGAGACACTTTACCGATCAATGATTGGCAAATTACAGTATTTTGTGCACAGTAGACCTAATATTGCACATGCAGTAGGTATTGTGGTCAGATTCTCTGCAAATCCAAAAGAGACATTTGATAGCAGTTAAGAGAATCTTCAAATATCTAAAAGGTACTAAACAATATGGTTTGTGGTTTCCTCACAAAGGAAGTTTTGAGATAAAAGTGTTCACCAATGCAGATTGGGCCGGTAACATTGATGACAAAAAGAGCACAGGTGGTGGTGCATTCTTTCTTGGAAACAGGATTGTGTCATGGACAAGCAAGAAGCAAAACTGCATTTCACAATCCATAGCAGAAGCTAAGTATGTTGCTGCAGCAATTAATTGCACGCAGGTAATCTGGATAAAACAGATATTGGAAGGAATCCAAGAACAGGTACCTGAACCGACTGCAATATTTTGTGACAGCACAAGTGCAATCAATATATTCAAAAATCCTATCATGCACTCAAAAACAATGCACGTTGCTATAAAGTATCACTATCTGAGAGAACAGGTGCAGAATAAAGAAGTAAAGTTGGAATATGTTCCCACAAAAGAACAGGTTGCTAACATATTCACAAAGTCTTTACCGAAGAGTACCTTTGAGTATCTCAGAGGTAAATTAGGGGTAGTTCCCTTTCTTGATCTTCAGTAAAAGGACAGAGGAGATCATCAATCCATCAGGCTTCAACAGAGGAATCAGCCTCATCTTGATTGGATTGGTGACAAAGGACTGCTACTCGAAGCGGGAGCAAACCTCAAAAAAGGTAGTCATTTGACTAGCCTTTGGCATTATTGTCAAAGGGGGAGATTATAACCGGTAAGGAATGTAGACCGGTAAGGTATTTGCCATCAATGCCAAAGGGGGAGATTGTTGGCATTAACCGGTAAGGATGTAACCTGTATATGGCAAAGTGGTGTTGTCATTGATGTCCAAAGCTAACATTGGTCAAACAGTGAACAGGTGCAGTCAACAAAAGAAACTGGTTAGGAAACCGGTGACACATATTGAGCAAGAAGTACTGTGATCATTGAAGTCGCTAACCGGAGCAGTGACCGGTCAAGTATATGACCAGAACTGAGGAACGAGGTATCAAACTGGTATAGCCGGTATAGACAGACAAAAGAAGAGTGACAGGTGAAGACACAGACCTATACACTACCTAAGGGTGTAAACCGATCATCTCTGATCGGTGAGATATCATTGAGACCATTGAACTGGTGAAAGTCACAGTTGACAAACACTTAAGTGACTCTTCTACTGAGATTTGTTGCACAATTCACGGAGGACTTTGTGTTACATAAAAGATCGGTGCAAGACACAAAGGAAGGATTTAATGCCGAAAGTTAAGCCATTAAACAAGGCAGAATCTCAAGTAAAGAAAAGTATGCAACACGCATATGGCATGCATCTGATGTTTCCTCTCAGAACTGAGACTTAACTAGATGATGGATCCAAAGGAGACCTTTACAGAGGTTGCACATGCAAAAAGTGGGAAGGGCAGGAAGTCTATTTATTCTTTAGCCAGTGAAGAAAGAATATCGTTTGCCTTCATTCTGCCAAAAGAGAAAGAGTGAACCTGTATGCTGAGCAAAGCTACGGTAAGGGAAAAGGTGAAGATAAAAAGAAGAGAAGGGTGTGCAAGGAAGCGCAACGACCTGAAGAGAGCATACCTTTGGTGCCTGGTGATGACTCTCAGTTGATGAACACAGTGATCTTAGCAAGCTCAGCAAAGCCATCTCAAAAATATCAAACCCTCTATTGCTCTCTGAAAATTGCAGTAGCAAAAATCTCAATATTTGGGAGGACATTAATAGGTCCCTTGTATTAAATCCCTTAACAGGGTGACATCGAGTAAATGTTCTAAAGTCCTCTAACAAGGCAGGCTTTAACAGGCCTTATTTCTTAAATCCCTTAACCGGGTCGCATCTAACAATGCGTTTGTAATCCTTTAATAAGGAAGGCTCTTAACAGGGCGCACTCAGAAGAGTGCAAAATTTGTGAGTTCTACTCACACCATGGTTTTCTCCCGTTTTGGGTTTCCATTTGATACATCTAGTGTTCTCTACTGCTTTGATCTTGTGATAGTTATTTCTTTGATAGGATTTGTTCTGCATGCAGATATAATTAGATCATATCAGATTGTTTTTAAGTTTTAGTGGGTGTTGATTCACCCCTCCCCTCTCAGCACCGGTTGGGACCATCAAAGTTGACATAATGGAAACATGGAGGGTTCGAACGAATCAAAACAATGATGAACAAAATCTGAGATTTGGTAAGAGATTTAAACATTTGCAACCAGATCCAAATCAATCAAGGCAAGTTGACCAAGGGAGAGGTGAACTTAGAAATTTAATGACAACATCACAAGATCCACTCAAGTTTGAGAATGAAATTCCAAGAAGGCTCCAGTTTCCGCCCTCTCTTGCAAACAATTTCAAAGATTTATGTAATTTCCACCCATCATGAGAGAATGAAAATGGAAAATCTGGGTTAGAGGGTAGGAAATTCAAAATGTTTCCAATCAGATCTACACTTAAATGAATCACGAGGCTGAAAAGGCCATGACCCGAGGGAGTGAAATCAAAGAACTCAAGCAAACAAGGGAGAAAGTCTGAGTTGCAAAAGAAAAATGCATGACAGTTAGAACATCTTTATGAATCCTTGGGAAGTTCCAAGGGCAGGTCAGAATTCAACCACCCTTTGGAACAAAATTCGAAGGGTAGGTCAGAATCCAACCTCCCCATGGAATTAAATCGCTAAACACTATCAAATTTCCACCCCTTTGATAAAATTCCAACCATCATGCAATTTTGGCCCAAGCTTTAAGCTCAATTTCCAAATACCCTGAAATTTCTGCCCAGCGAGATGAAGTTACCAAAATCAGATTTTGAAGTGCATTGAACAAGTCAGGGCAAGATACCACACAGCTGAAAATCGATTGGCAAAGTCTAAGAATTGAACAAGTATGGAAGGAGAAAGCAAAGGAAGCATTGAAAGGCATTAAAGAGGAATTCCAGGACCAGGTGGGAATCCGACCTGGTCTTGGACCAAAATTCCAATGACCACCATATTTCCACCGATTTTTGCAAGCCAATTCCAAAGCATCTCGAATTTCTGCCCCACACTTGGAGTCAAAATTTCCATCAACCTTGCAATCTCCGCCTTGCATGATCAAAAATTTTGAGCAACCCATGAAATCTGCCATCACTTAAGTAAGATTTCCAACCACTTGGTAATTTCTGCCCTAGGTGTAGAAACCCCAAAACATGTCTGATCCTCCATATTGAGTGAAATTCAATCCCAAGAGGCAAGGAAACTAAAATCAGTCAAATCTTTGAAGCCATGACAATCAGATATGTAACTGAGATGAGATCCAAAATCAAAACATTGAAAGTAACTACATTGCAATCAAGAAAGGATTCAAGTCTGATAACAAAAAGGCAATGTGAAGTAAAAGTATTTTTTAAGAAGAAAGGGCGTGAATGTTTAAAGGGAAAACCATGGAAGAATTTCCCAAGGGCCGATCAGACCTTGGAACAAATTTCCAAAGATTGATCGGATAGTGACCAGACCTTCGAAATCAATTCCAAGGCCTCTATGAATCCCGCCTGGCAGTGAAACCTTGAAACAAATCAACTATAGCATGAAAATTGCCCCTCGTTTTGATGGAAAACTAAGGCAAGCTGGCCTGGATTAGGGAAAAAGCATTTAAGTTCAAAACAAATTGGGAAAACTATACAGGCCAGCCTTGAGAAGATTAAAGAAAACCAAACCTTAAAATCAATTTCAAAGCCAATCAGGTCAGCCAGCCCAGGGAGCCATGACTCTTGGCTTCAAACGCCTATAAGAGAGGGGTAAGGAATTTCATTTCATCACCAATTCAATTCAACTCAAGCATTAAAAGGCAGAGCATATCCTCTATATGCACGAATTGTGCAAAGAAAATCAGAGGGATTCCCTTATCAACAGCAAGCAAGACATGAAGTTAGACAGGCATGAGGACAGAGCACTTCGTAGATTTGATCCAAATTCATGTGTTTCAAAGAAAATTATTGCCATATCAATTGAAAATTGAAAATGTTTTGAAAATTGGAAATCAAAGATCTAATCAAAAGATTGTTTAGCCATTGAAAATGTTTTAATTTTATCCATATTTGTTATTTTACAAACTTAACACAAGTTTCTTCTTGTTTTGCAAGATGAGATGGAAAAGGAAAGCTTGAGAACAAAGAAGAACAAGGGCAACATCAAAGGGGTGTACATGAGGAATTCAAGCGAACACAGACTTTTCACTTCAAGATTTCAAGCAAGACAAAGTGTAAGTACAAGTACAATGACAAAGATCTCAGAACTTGAAGGAAATCATTGATAAGGCAGGGCAACTTAATGAGAAAGTCAAGATACAAACCAAGTTCAAGATTCAAGCCATCAAGAAGGACATGATCAGTAAAAGGAAAGATTTGAATAAAGTTCAAGTACCAATTCATGGAACAAGATCAAGGCCAAGACATGAGATTTCAAGTACAAGCAATTGCAATGAGAAGATTTTCAAAAGGATGGAGAAAATTTACGAAGACAAAGCAATTTGGGAATATGAGCCATCACAATCAATTGAAAGCTTCAATTTGTTAAGTATCAAGTGTTAGACACATTGAGATATTGTTGTTATTAATGTCAAAACCTCCATACCGGTTACTTGTCAATTGTCGGTATCGGTTGGTTGCTGGCAGTATCGATTGGATGTTTGCAGTTGTCGATATGATTTCAAGGTTTTGGTTTTTCATACTGAACAATTTCAGTACATGCAGTTTTGGCATATGGTGTCAGGTGTACTTGTTTCTACTAATGGAATACATCTTCAGGTACATCTGCATGTTTCAGTGATTGCAGTTGGTTGGAGTTTTTGTCGGCACCTGTTGACTTCTGTGTTTACAATGTTCTTCCAAGTGTTGCTGCTACGTGGACATTCATGCAGTTCATCAGATGTTTGTGGAGTAACGATTATATCTCATTCTCGACAGATTTTCATCTAGTTTCATCCATCGGTTGGTTCAGATATCTTGGTGATCAAGTCATAGACTTGGTTGTGGTGTTCTGACAGTTACATAATCTTCAGTAAATGTGATATGAGGCGTATGTATCTTAAGTGTGCCCTATATTTAGGTCATTTGGTAACATGTTGTAAAGATTTCTTAAGTATGACCCAAATTTAGGTTCAGTGGTAGTGTGTTAAATGTAATTGTAACATCTTTTGTTTTGTGGCCGACATATTTTGGCTGGACTGACACATTTGGCTACCCTATCGGATATATTTATAAATAGAGACATCTTGTTCTATCTGAGAGAGTGTATGTGTGTATGTGAGCGAAACAGAGATCTAAAGGTGATATAGTGCAAGTTTGTTTCAATGTGTATCTGGCAGTGATGTGTAAGCAGAAGGAAGTTGAGTAGAATACTGTTGTGGTACAGAGAGGTGGTCTTACATACTACGTTGTTGAGGTTTGGTTATGCTAGCAGAAGATCTATATCAAATTTCTACTATCAATCATTATTGTGCTTTCAACTAGAACTATTTTATGCATAGTTAAATGCAATACTATCACTTCACATTTGTCAGTCAAACATTTTGTAATACATCTTTTATTTAAGGGCAATTAGCCTAACCGGCAGTGAGCCAACCAATAGTGAGCAAAACTGGTAGTGAGCCCTTGTAAAAATCACCTTAACCGGTGTTCATTTCATGAGAATTAACTTCTCGGTAGTTTCACCCAGTTTGGGTTTCCACATAAATTCTGGTGTTCTATGTGTTGATGGTTTTGTGCTTTACGTTTTTATCTATCTTAATTATTTGCATGGTTTAAGTGCTTATCGGTTCAGTAAAAGTTTTAGAAGTTGTTTGTGAATAACTGATTCACCCCCCACCCCCCATCCTCAGTTATTCGGCCTATTAAAAATTGGTATCAGAGCTTGGGCCCTTGTAGATAGAGCTTAACCGCTCGAGGCAAATCTGATGAACATATTGTCATTGATGTCAAAATCAGAAGCATATGTAAGATTCAACAAGACAAAAGAAAGAGCAAAGAATGTCCAATGTGCTTTAAAGTACACAACCTTACGAAGTGTTACAGACGATACTGAAGTGTGGTATGATCCAGATCCAATGAGCACTATCATAGAGGAGGATGTTGACTTTGTCAAATCATATTATGAAATGCCAGATGAGGATATTGCACCTGAAAAATATCTCCATGGTTGCTCCGTATTGAATTGAAGGGGGAGATTGATGGAAATTGTCATTGATGTCAAAACCCTATAGCATTGATGACAAGACCCTATTGCATGATGTACTCACTATATTCATTATATTCCTACCTATCGTATTCAGATATATGATTATATGTATTCAGATTATAGAAGATAATGTATTATATTCAGACATTTTGATATGAAAGGCCAGAACAGAGAACAGAGCATATTAGCGTCATATGTATTCAGCATATTAACAGGTTATGAGCAGATTATTGAACAGATTGTGTTTTCATACAGCATACAGATACAACTATCGAAGGCAAATATCAAAGACTAAATATCGAAGATTATATAGCATACAACAGATATGTATCCAGTCACGAAGGCAGATATATGTTTCCATTTTATACAGCTGCATATAATCGAAAGCATATATACATATATGCTTATCAAATGCAAATATTAAAACAACAAATATTAATATGTTTGAAACTTTCAGTTTTTAATGCAGCGATATCTAAACAGCAAATATAATATTATATGCAGCAAAGGTGTCGTAAAAGATATATATATATTATAGTCATATATTATCGAAGGTTGAAACTTTATGCAGACAAATGCGGAGTATTCAAAACAGCAGAGATGATTATTGAAGCAATGATATATGGGACGGCAATATTATCAAAGGATAAATGTTGAATACGACAAAGAACAGAAACGTACATATATGTAACAGAACAGCAGAAACATTATTAAACAGAGACGTATTCATTCAGAATGGCAATGAAGACTAACGGCACAGAGATTAATTAATACATATATGTCATACACTAACCGTCGAAGGTGTTTTGATACCGTGTTTTAAAGAACTATCGAAGATAATATCAAAGCTTTCAATATTAGCAATCATATTATACACAGCATGCTGATAGATATTTATCGAAGGATTTGAAAACATTATAATATCGAAGGTGCAGCGACCAGACATTATAAATTCGAAGGATATGTTTTATGCAGCGGCAGATTGAAGGCTTATACAAACATATATATTGTCATTATCAAAGGTTTTCATCAAAATTGAAAACATCATTTTATATGCTGCGACTTAATATTTCTATATTATCGAAGGTTGAAGGCATGACATGCAATAAGAGTTTGGAGTTAAAGTTTTAATAAAAAAGGGGAGATTAATTAATATTATTAATAAAAGGAGACACCTTTTTGAAAAGTCATAACTTTTAGAAAAGACATAATGTTTCATTCTATAAAATGAATATATATATATTCAGTCTTAAGTTGAGATTAGAATGAGGTCAGCATGTGAAAAAGAGAAAAGAAGAGCAGTGGAGAATAGAAAGATAAAGAAATTAAATGCTTATATATTCAGATTTTTATCTGACATATATATATTGAATATACAGTCATAAAGGCATATTTTTGAAAATAAGAGGAAAGCTATTGGCTGACTTAGAGAGAGCAGATTGTGTCCATCATCAGTTGAATAAAGCAACAGCATCCAAGTGGAAGAAAATTTCGAAAGCAGTGAGTTGGTGCTCAGAATCTGGATAGAAGTTGGTGCTCAGAATTCGGACAGGGGGAGTTGGTGCTTCCAGTAGGTCGGTTCCTGCGAAGTGTGGGAGTAGGTGCTTCCAATGAGTCGGTGCTCATAAATTTAGAGGTTGGTGCCTACAAAACATTGTAAAAGAACAATATTATATATAAAAGCAAATTATTTTGTGGTTTTCTCCCATATTGAGTTTCCACGTAAAATTTGTGTTCATATGCATAATTGTTTGTTTGAGAATTTAAAGTTATCTTTGAATAAAGTTTTTAAAAGTTAAAATTGTTATTATACTGATTCACCCCCCCCTCTCAGTATAATCGTGTGCTCTTCAAGATCTTAGTTGTTTGAACATATGGAAGCATAGTACTATTCTGATGAGGATTGGCAGTGTTAATGTTTTCGTGAACCAGAATAGCAATAATACAAATATCAGATATCTAAGAACACAAATGACAGAATGACATAATTATTTACCCTAGGAAAACCCTCATACTCGAGGTAAAAATACAGCCACACCCGGAAAATAGATCCCTTTATTGAGTTTTTCAAAACAATTACAACAAT
This sequence comes from Chamaecyparis obtusa, assembly GCA_027943335.1. NCBI lineage: Eukaryota > Viridiplantae > Streptophyta > Pinopsida > Cupressales > Cupressaceae > Chamaecyparis > Chamaecyparis obtusa. Next base: position 788,024 of record BSBK01005323.1, read on the forward strand.
TACTTGCTTATGACTGAATACAGAAAAACATCAATCAATAAGCTTTTATTCTCTTGATCTCAGATTCATCAAAACAAAAATATATGTGACTCACCAATACACCTAATCATGAAAGACTTGCAAAATACATATATCGATCATGAAATGATCGAATACACAAGATAATAAGTTCATTGTCTCTGCAATCAAAAACATTAAACAAATACAGAGGACTCTACAGTCATAATCTCTACAACACTCATAAAATATACTAAACGGCTTTTGCTAGAGCAACCGAACCCCAAAAATGAGTCTCAACTAACTTTATAATTCCCATCATGTGAAACAAAGAGATGAAGTCGTTACACAGAGGCTCCCGTGGAATTCCAAGAGATAATTGTTACAAACATTTGCATCACTTTAAAATACTCTTCAATGATATTTCATAACCGGCCTTTCTTAAATTGGCAGCAAGCCAAAACAATGCCAAGTCATTTAGTCTTCAGCGATTACAAAGGTATTCAATAAAAAATGAGAATAAGAACCGATCCCAGTGGTAGAGATTCCAACAGCTATAACTCCAAGGCACCTCATGATGCAAAGCAGTGAACATAGATCACACATGATGCAAAACGGTGAACAAAAGAAAAGATGACTGCCGGAGGTAGGAATAATATCTACCGCAGCTACTAAAACTTCAACAAGCAGATCATGATGCACGACATTGAGTGCACTGAATCAGAGAATGAGGAGTTGAAAGAAAACCTGAAGGAAGCAAATGCTTGCACCTCAAAGCTGAGGGATCAGATCTGTAGATTCAAAGCAAGGCACAAGAAGTCAGTCAGGAATTGAAGGAATCAAAAGAAAAGGTGGCGGAGCTGGAAACGAAGCCAAATGACAAGAAAAATACTAAGGAATTTATCAAAGATGGGTTAAAGCAAAAAATGGAACATTGGAAGAGGACCGAACAAGAACTAAAGATCACCATGGAGGAATGGAAGAAATTTGAAGAGAATCTCAAGGACATCATCAACATGAAACCAAATGAAAATGAAAAGCTGGATCGGGAATTAAGAAAGTTGAGATCTAAAGCTAAGGTTTGTGAGAGAAGTACTATTTTGGATCAACTTTTAGCCCTGCAGAAGAGTCATAAAGATAAAGAAGGATTGGGATTTACCAGTGAATGTTCAGATTTGAAAGACAAAGGCAAAGAGAAGGTAATTGAACAAGAGGCAAAGTCCGAGACAACAAGCAAGATCAGAAATCCAAAGACATCTACAAGAAGGCCTCCAGTAAGGCAACCAAATGCTCAAAGGTACTTATCTTTTAACGATTATTGTTACATATGCAAGAATTTTGGTCATAAGGAAGTTGAATGTAAGATGACAAAAGAATAGAAGGTTCAATGCTTTAATTGTTAAAAACTTGGTCATAAAGAAAATCAATGCAAAAGTCAAGTCTCGAATCCAGTTAAGAAGAGTGGAATGAATAATATCTTTCATGGAAATTGCTATGAGTGTCACAATTAGGGTCACAAGGCTAATCAATACAGATCTAGAGTTCAGTCAATGAAATCAGGTCAAAAGAATGTCAATTGTTTCAAATGTGATCAGATTGGTCATTATGCTAACACATGCAGATCCGGTGGTGCTCCAATAAATGTTGGAGATGGTAATAACATTACAGTTTCAAGTGAATCTCAGAAGACTAACATGACATGGAAAAAGAAAGATGTTGTTGGTGAAGAGAACTTTGTAGTACCAGATCCCAGTACTAGCTTTTTCAGTAACTGAGCCAAATGCTTTGGCTCAAAGGGCGTACTAAAATAATATATTGGTCACTTCTCCTACTTTGAGGCAATACCGGTTGCAACTAGCTTGTCTTCGATATGATGGTTGGACAAATAATGATTGCAGACATGTCAGTTGATTGATGTACGAAATACAATTAGGTTGCATTAGCGATAATTAATTTTCAGCAGGAAAAGCAATTACGATGGAACATGGTTATAAAGGTGAATATTTGAAATCATTTGACACTGTTGCAAGAAGAAAAATCAGAGTTTTAGCAGAGCTTGAGAGAAAGAGTTGAAGAAGATTACTTGAGTGCAATTATAGAGTCTCAATTGATGGTTCGTGATACCAGTGCGATTGTGTCAAGAATGTTGGAGAAGGTTGAGTTAGAGGAATTTGATCATAATAGGATCAGGCAGTTGGAAGTTGGTTTGTCAATGGATGAATTGCAGAGGATACAAAATCTTGGCTTGGATATATGGGGAGAATTCCCCTGGTGCGATGACAAGGAATTGATTATGTTCTTGTTGAGTTAGTTTCAGGATGGAAACCTAGTGTTGGATAAACCCTATCAAGTGACAAAGAAGGTAATTGAAGACATCACTGGGATGTGTAGTGTTGGAGATTTACCTAGAAAGAGGGCAATCAGATACAACGAAGTAAAGTAGTTAACCGGTATCAACCATGATCAATGTGCACTGCTAATAAGTACCCTTAAAGATCCGATAGTGAGGTATGTTGCCTATGGCATTTCCTATAAAATTCAATTCCAAAATCGTGATGGTGCCACTTTGGTTATGGTGGTTTACATTGCTTATAAAATCATTAGGGAGAATGTTCAATTTGATCCGTGCAAAATGTTGATGGATAACTTTCTTGAGAATGTCAAGATTACTGTAGAGGATGGTTATGGATTTAGATTTAGTTCATTGATCATGTGTTTAGTGTTCTATTTCACGAGATCATTACCGAAAAGAAAGAACATTGAGTAGAGGACCAGCATCCCTGTCGGTAAACAGATTTACAGATACCTAGGGTTTTTGGAGAATAGTGTAGATGCTTGTAAAGCATATTTCACTTCATTACAGATGAAAGTTTGTTCCGGTTTGATTGTTTATGGTGTTGTGAATCATGGTGAAGAGGGTTCCTCCTCTAGTCAAAAAAGTATAGATGTTGTCGATGGTTCCCCTTTGAAACCTAAAAGAAGAAAAAATTAGTGTTAAAGAAAAGGAAATTGTTACTATCTCGAAGGATGAAGAAGAAGAGTGTTGTGAGGTTTTCACACCATCGCCCCAAAGAATTTGGGGACCCCTTTTTTTCGAGCAAGCCTTGGCAATTTTCTTAAATCCGGGAATTTGGATGTCACTTTTGAGAGTATTTGGGTGCCTTAGCCAATTTTGGTTGATCCAGAGGTTTTGAAATGAAAATTTTACACCTTCGATGTTTTTGAAACGCCTGGGGGGTATAGCTTGTTTTCACCTTGTGCGAAACGCTGGTTTTCTTTAACAATCGATTTTGTCTCCGGGCCAAAAGAAATTCAATGAGAACGTTTTCTTCGATTGTTATAATGATATCTAGCAGGATAAAATTGCAAATTTTGGACTTAGATGAATTTTGAAAATTGATGAAATTGAAAAACTTGAACATTTTCGAAATTTAATTGTGAAACTGGATATTTTTGGGAAAATCTTGTAAATTTTTGGTGGTGAAAATGGAAATTAAATGAAAATTTAAAATTGCCAAATTTGATTTAATTGCAAAGTATTTGAAATTTAATTGCCAAATGGAAATTAAATTGCTAAATGATTTATGGATTGCAAAATAAAAAATTAATTAAATTGCCAAGGGGAGATTTTCGAAAATTCTAAGTGGGAAATGGGTAAATGAAAATTTGAAATTGTTCGAATTATGATTGGCTTGCAAATTTTATTTTTTTTTGTGAGGTTGTAGTGATTAAATGCAATAAAATCAATTTTCTTGCGGAAATCCCAAATTACAACTTGCAGCCCCATAAGATTTTCGAAATTTGCTTGTCTTGGGCTAGATAAATTAAATTTTTTCATCTCCAAGATAGCCCAGCAGCCTTCTTGTGATTTTTTTAATTAATTATTGGCAATTTCGAAATTAAATTCATATATTCCTTGGGCCATGCGATTTTATTTTTATTTAATTCATGTTAAACTTGGCAATTTTAATTTATTTTTTTTTCCCTCCTATAAAGTCGGCCCTGCTTTTTGGAGGGAAAATTTGGTATATAAGGGGAGCTCTTCCCCACTTCATTTCATCATCTCATTCACTTCTCTCCCTTTCTTTTGGCAGTGAATTTGAGGAGCAGATTTGAGCAAGGAGGCAGTGAAATCTGTCTTGAAGGACTGGCGAAAATCCAAGAGGGAGGCTGGTAAATTATTCAAGCAGCTTGTGAATTTGTTCAGGGCAGGGCCTGCTATTTATCCAAAGGCCAGCAAAAATCTGGGCAGCAAAACCTGGAAACACTTGCGAAAATCTGGGCAAAGGGAGGTAGCAAAATCTGGGTTGGACCTGCGAAATATTCAGGGCAGAGGCAGCAAAAAAAAAAATCTGGGCAGGCCTGCTATTTTAAGGCTGCCAATGTGAAATTCAGGGCTGCCAATACCAATATAAGGGGCAGAGTTGCAAAATTTTCAAAGGACAAGGAGAGACCTGCGAAATTCATCAAGTAGCACTTGCGAAAATTGTCAAGGGAGGGAAGAATTGCGAATTTTTGGTGGAGGACTGCAGATTTCAAGGTGCCTTCTTCTTTGGAGAGGGTTTGTTTGGTGTAGAAGACGAGCTTCAAGTTTGTTGGTGAAGGCTGGTTAGTAAGGCAGATTTATTCCCTTGTTCTTACTTGGTTCTTTTCCCATTTCTTGCTTGCATTTTTCATCCACCACTTCATCATTTTATCTAGGGCTTGAAGTTGGGAGATATAAGTGTAGTTTTCATTCATAGGATTTGGAAAGAGGCAGATAAGTGGTAGTCCCACCCCTAGGAACAAAGTTGGGAGATATAAGTGTAGTCCATCTCATAAGTATTCGAAGAGGCAGAAATAAGTGGTAGTTCCATCCCTAGGTTTGGAGAGGCAGAGATAAGTGTAGTGTCATAGGAATTGAAGAGGCAAAAATAAGTGGTAGTTTCATCCCTAGGATTGGAGGGGCAGAGATAAGTGTAGTCCCCTCTCATTGTAGAAAGAAGAGGCAGAAATAAGGGTTAGGATGGCGGATGTTAGTGCAAGCAAGAACCCAAAGGGATTGTATACCAAGAAAGACAAGGAAGACATGATGCCTAAGACCTCCTTCTTCTCAAAATTGAAGCGAGTGGGTGACACCAACATTGGCACAATGGACATGGTACAGTTGAGAATTGGTTGCAGTAAGGCAAGAAAGGAGTTACCAAGTCGTCAAGGCTCACCAAGTCAGATTCCAAATCAGCGTATGGCGACCTTATTGTGCTTCTCAACCAGGTCATGGGCTCCGCTCAAGGTACACAATTTGATCCTTGGATGTATTATTTTATTGAAGGAATTGAGAATGGAAAAAGAAAGTTTGTTTGGGCTAGGATCATTAGCGAGAATTTAGAGTTGCAACTTAGGATAGTGCAAAATCAGAAACAATTCTAGATGGGGCCCTACCTCTTCTATTTGATTGCAAGGTTGTTGGTGATGCTTTGCTAGTCGAACCAAATCCAGATTTGGGGAGATGCACTACACCACTATGGTTGAGGCAGATGCTTATGCCAAGGGGCGAGGTTGTGGCAGTTCGAACAGTTGAAGGCATTCAAGGGTTAGCCAAAGAGGAAAACATTAGTGAGGAGGCAGGTTTCATTGCAGATTGGAAGAGATTTGAAGATATTTGAGGCTAGGCAAGGCTTGGCTATTCGTGCAAGCTAGTTTGGTTCGAGTTGAGGGGGATGTATGGCCAAGGCAGGTGCCCCGGGAACCCAAGAGTATTGAAGCCGAGGGGGATGCATGCAAACCAAATTCAAGTAGGAAGGAAGGTTAAGGAAGGCAAGGATAATGTGGGAGGAAAGCGAGACGAAGGATTGAAAGAGGTCAAGTTCAATTTCAAGGCAATGGCCAAGAGTAAGGCTCTCAAATTGCAAGAAGGTTCACATCCAAGCAAGCCACCGAAGCCAAGGCAAGATTACCCCAAGTGCATGGAGACCTCACGCTTTCAAGGTCAGGACATCAGGTACAAGCAAGTTCAAGTGGTGATGAGAAAGTTTCTAAGGACAAGCTCAAGCATCCAAGGCTTCACCTCATCTCAAGGATTGAATAAATTTATAAATAAGGTTGATGAGGTGGCAATTTTATGTGCATGCAATCAAATCATGCCAAGTGTCCTATGTTCTCATTGGTTGACAGATTATTGTAATTTTCTGATTGGCCCACAAAGTTGGTGCCCTCATGTAATTGGTTGAAAGATGGTAACCCTAATTAGGGTTTGTAAGGTTTAATCTTGGCCCTTGATTTTGCCCCTTAATCTTGGCCACTCGTAATTTTGAGCCTCTATATAAGGTCATTTGTTCTCATTTGTAAAGAGAGTTATGTTGGAGAATTGTTGCCAAAATACTATCAAAATTGTTCTCTATTCATTGTTGTGGCTTGCATGGTGGATATACATGATCATTTTGGTGTATTTGCATGGTTCTTCTCATCTCTCAAATTAAAGTAGGATTTCATTTCATGTAGTTAGAGTAGAAGTAGATGGCTAGTTGTATGGTGATGTTAGTAAATGTTTGATAGGGATCTATATACTAGGCCACTAGCATCCTAGCGGCTTGTTAGGAAGCCTTGTGTGGTAATCTAGTCCAATTCCCCTTGAATCATTGCACCAATGGAGGTAGCGCCGCTGGCAAGCTTTCATTTGGTTGGATCCCCATCCATTTGCTAATTTCTTCATTCATAGGAGTAGTAGTAGAGCAGTAAGCAGTTAGTGGTAGGAGTAGTTGAAAGTGAAAGTGATCAAGGAGAAAAGAACAAGTCAAGCAAGCAAAGTACCACCAAGTTAGCTCTGAATGAACGACATAAGCCCGCGTACGTGACTAACCAAAAAATCACACTAATATAACTGAGTTAGTATCCACAAGTGTAAGGAACCTTGGAGTTATCTCATGTTCTTCATGAGTATTTACTTTTCAAGAGAGGGTTGAGTGTTTGGTATGCTATATCAAGTATTCAATTGCTATATGTTATGTAGTGGTACAAAACTGACATCAACAAAGAGCCTGTGGAAAATAATGAAGCGGAAGAAAAGAAAGAAGAGGAGATTGAGAAAGATGTGGTTTCTCTGTCAGCATTTGACTATGTAGATTCTGATGTGGTTCAGTCTTTGTTAGAAGATGGTGAGTTTGACACAGTTGGGGAATTATGGTCCCATTGCTCACTGGTGAACAAGACAGAGATAGAGGAATTGTTGACTTATCACTTGATCAATAAGAAGATCAATGTTTCTAGTGTGCCTGGTATGCTACCAGTTGAGTTGGTCAGACATGTTGCAGAGTGGAGCTGACTGCAAAAAGATCAAGGAGTCTGTTGAGAGGAAACGTACTGATGCAAAATAGAAATTATCCAAATTAATCGATAAGACCAAGGAATGTATAAAGGAAATTTCGGATATGTACAAGCATTGTTTTTGGTGGCCTGCTGATATTGACAATTTTAAAGGCAGAATTGAAGTTATTGCAACGGAATTGAATGAGTTGGGAAAGACATATGATTATTTCAAGGACAGAGAAGGAAAACAGAGGATAAGAATTGGTCAGTTACAAGGTGAAATGTTGTAGTTATAGAGACAAAGAGAAGATTTGGTGAACACATTTTGGTTGGTAAAAGACATGATTGAGGTTCGGTTGGAGCATGTCTCTGGTATCCTTGCTAATGCAGAGAATTATGAACATTGGATTTAGTCTCCGAATTGAATTTCATCTTTTGATATGCTAGTAGAGCATGATAGTTTGTGTGCTTGGATGGGTGTTGTTGCTGCTGAGTGGAAGAAGAAAGGTACAAGAAGGTTATTACTATGCAGAGTGTTGTATTTGTTTGAATTTTTCGAGTTTTGGTTTTTGGCCCTTTGCCATTGTGGCAAAAAGGGGGAGAGAAAGACGAAAACAAAAACATTAATGAAGCATCTATTCAGGGAGAGTCTTGAAAGGAAGCCAAAGTGCGGAAATGCTTTCAAATGTTAATTCTAATAGGAGAGATGATGCTGAAATTTATCTCACAAAACCTTAGACTATTGCAAGCTAAATAAACACATAAAAAAAATCGATTATACACATAAATACATAACACCAGATATACATAGGAAACCCTTGCAGGAAAAAACCCACCACTCCAAAGCCAGACTCAATTGTATTATCAACAAAAAATTACAATACAATCTCCAGAGCCGCAACTCTCCAAGAGTAATCAGTTGCGATATCTAAATCCAAAATAATTTCAGCAACATAACAACGTTCTTCAAACAATTCTCTCTATCTCTCAATTCTCTACAACAATGAATTGTACTTATAGAGTTTTCGTACAAGAGGAAATAGTTTCTAAAGCATCTACATTCAAAGCATCTACAAATTATTTTAGAAACTTCCTTTATTCACAACTCTTGCCTTAAAAACAAAGCAAAGAGAATAAATCAAAGAAAGAAGGGAAACAGTTTGTTTTCTTCTCCAAGTTCATCCTTGTGGAAGATTTTGCCTTCATTTAGCATCTCTTTAAAAAGAATAAATAAAACAGTAAATCATAATAAGGCTGAGTCACCTTATCCCAACAATCTCCCACTTGACGAAGACCTTACAGGAGTTACTGTATTACAGCATAGGCCCCAAGGCCCATAGATCCAACACACGATCTGAACTTTTCAATGCTCACTAGCTTTGTCAATGCATCCGCAACATTCTCCAAAGTAGCAACCTTTTCCAACTTCACCTTTCCATCTTCCACCATATCAAGAACAAAATGATACTGTAATCAATGTGCTTTGTTCTGGCATGGAAAGTAGCATTCTTTGCTAAACAAATAGCACTCTGGCTGTCACAACAAATAGTAATTTGTCCTGCATCAAAACCAATATCAGAACACAATCTCTTAAGCCAAATGGCCTCTTTGGAAGCATGAGTAGCTGTCATGTACTCTGATTCTGTAGTGGACAAAGCAGCTACAGCCTGTCGCTTGCTCATCCAACTAATTGCACCACCAAACATCACGAAAACATATCCACTGGTGGATCTTCTTCTGTTAATATCACCTGCCCAATCTGAATCCACATATCCACGAATGCAAATAGAATGTCGAGATATAGTAGGATTACAATGAAAACATAGGCAATACTCAGATGTGCCCCTCAAATATTGGAACTCTCTTAACTGCATCCCAATGCACCCTTCTAGGATTAGCCATATACCGACTAAGGACTCCCACTGCTTGGGCAATGTATGGTCTTGTACAAACCATAGCATACATCAAGCTGCCAACAACACTCGCATAAGGTACTCGAGACATGGCCTCCATCTCAGTAGGGGATTTTGGACAATCCTCCTTGGAAAGCTTCGTTCTATGTACCATTGGAACAACTAATTGTCTGCAAGTTGTCATGCTGAATTTCTCCAACACAGAGTTAACATACTTCCTCTACCTCATCCAAAGCTTTTTGCTAGCTCTATCTCTAATGATCTCAATCCCAAGAATATATCTAGTTGCACCTAGATCTTTCATTTCAAACTGTGCTGCTAACTGAGACTTCAAATCTGAAATCATTCTTTTACCATTCCCAATAAACAACATATCATCCACATACAAGACTATGATAAGAATGTGACCATTTTCAGATTTATAATATACACAATGGTCAGATTTAGATCTCAGAAATCCCAGGGACAACACATAGGTGTCAAACTTTTGATACCACATTCTAAGAGACTGCTTCAAACCATATAGAGATTTCTTCAACTTACAAACAAGATTTTCTTTACCTTTCTCAACAAAATGCTCTGGCTGTGACATAAATTTCCTCCTTCAAATTACCATGAAGGAACATTGTCTTCATATCCATTTGCTCAACTTCAAAATCATAAGCAACTGCAAGTGATAACAAGAATCGAATGGATGTCAGCTTCTCTATAGGAGAGAATATTTCACCATAATCAATTCCCTACACCTGTGAATACCCCTTCGCGACCAATTAGGCCTTATACTTCTCAACACTGCCATCTAGACCCACTTTCTTTTTGAACACCCATTTACATCCAACGGGTTTCCTTCCTTCAGGCAAAGGTACCAAATCCCATGTAGCATTCTTCTTCAATGCTGCCATCTCTTCATTCATGGCTTCCATCCAGGACTCTGCATCATTCATACTCATAGCCTCTCTAACATTCCTAGGCTCATCAGTGTTAGCAATCAAAGCAAATATACAACTAGAATCCAACAAAAAAAATCCAAACCTCTTAGGTAAATAACCAACTTCATCAGGTCGTTATCTATCACGAGTACACCTCCTCAAAGTTTGAGGTTCAGGTTCTTGCTCTTCTTCAGAATTTTCAGAACTGCCTAGGCTCTCCTCATTAACAAGTCCATTAAGAGCTCATAGTTCTTCTTCCTGAGAGGTAGTAGGAATATGAACTACTTCCTTTTCTTGCTTCTCTTCCTTCTCTGGCTGCAAATCAACTGTGGAAGGTTTCAGCTCACGAAATATCACACTTCTACTATAGACCACCTTCTCTACAACTAGATCCCAAAGCTTGTAACCTTTCACACCGACACATAGCCAATGAAAATACACTTAACTGCCTTGTTCTCCAACCTTGATCTTTTCTCACTTTGCACATGAGCATATGCCTCACAACCAAAGACTCTGATATGTCTCAATGAGGGCTTCTTGCTAGACCACGCCTCCATGGGTGTCTTCTCAACAAGTACTGAAGTAGGAGACCTATTAATTAAATAACATGTAGTGGCTACAGCTTCAGCCCAAAACTTTTGTTCAAGGCCAACACCACTCAACATACTCCTAGCCCTCTCCATCAACGTTCTATTCATCCTCTCTGCAACTCCATTTTGCTATGGACTGTATGGAGTTGTCTTATGTCTCTCAATTCCATGATCCTTACAGAACCTGTCAAATTCTGCTAAACAAAACTTACCACCATTATCAGTCCTCAAACACTTAATTTTTCTACGAGTCTGATTCTCAACCAAGGATTTAAATTCCTTAAACCGACTAAAAACTTCAAATTTACTTCTGAGGAAATACACAAATGTCCTTCTACTATAATCATTTATGAATGAGACGAAATACAAAGATCTAGATATCGAAGGAACATTACCTGGACCAAACACATCTAACTGAATATAATCCAAAAGCCCAAAAGACTTATGAGAACTAGAATAAAAGGAAACACAATGTTGTTTACCATAAATACAATGTTCACAGAAGTCAAACTCCATATTAAAATCATCAAGGCCTTCAACAAGGCTCTTATTTTTCAGAGCTCTAAGACCCTTCTCACCAATGTGACCAAGTCTTTGGTGCCATAACATTGTCTTCTCAGCAAGGAGCTTAATCTCTAAAGTATTAGCACCCTTAGGTACCCAGAAAGCACGACCATCAAATGTAAAAACAATGGTCTTCTTCTTTTCTTGATCTTCTGGTGAGGATGAAGAATCTAAAGCCCTTTTCTTGGACTTCACAGAAGCGCTATTGCATTGAATCGTGCATGCATCCAACCTATACAAGGTGCCCATCCTAACACCCTTAGCAAGCACCATACAGCCTCTTGTCATCTTGCATCCATCACTCAAGAAAACAACCTGCACACCCATGTCACCAAGCTTGCTGACTGAAAGTAGGATTCTTGCCAAACCAGGGATATGCAGTACACCATCGATCCCCTTCACTCTACCATCAAGGAATCTAATCTTGACTCTACCACGTCCAACAATATTCAAGTGAGAGTTATCACCCAAATACACCTTTCCACCATCAAACTCTTCATACTTTGAAAACCAATCTCTATGAGATGTCATGTGGAAAGAAGCAGCTGAATCTATCAACCACACATCTTCTGATGCATGTGTTGCCAAGGCTGCATCAAAAGCATCTACATCATCTTGAGAAGAGTTATCAGTGTCAAAATCAGAGAAATCCTTTTTACCTTTCTTTTTCTTCTCCTCTTTGCAGTCTTTCCAAAGATGACCAGGTTTGCCACAATTCCAACATTTTGCCTTGGACTTTTTACCAGGAGACTTAGATCTCCCAAGAGACTTGGATTTTCCCTTCTTGTCCTTTTTCTTGCTTTTCTCCATTGTTCTACCACAAGCAACTAGGGCCTCAGCCATTTCAAAAGATTTTCTTCGCATCTCTACAAATAACAACGAGCCAACCACATCCTCCAATTTGAAAGTGGTTGTTGTGCTTCCAATAGCCATAACAAGGTGATCCCATGAGTCCAACAAAGAACATAACAGAAGCATGCATTTATCTTGATCATCAATCTTATCACCAATAGAATTCAACTGAGCAATTAGCATTTTAAATGCATTCAAGTGATCAGCAACAGAACCTCCTTCCTCCATTCTCAAAGAATACAACTTCTTTCTCAAAAATAACTTATTTACCAAGGATTTCCCTTGATAAATACCACCAAGCTTCTTCCAAAGAACAGTTGCAGTCTTCTCTTCATGAACATTCAAGAGTACAAAATCAGCCAAACAAAGTCTTATTAGACCCTTGGCTTTTCGATCCACCTTATCCCAATTTTCCTGCGGTGTAGTTTGAGGTTTCGTTGAAGAAACCGCAGCCCATAGATCTCTATCTACAAGCATGTACTCCATTTTAAGTTTCTACAACTCAAAATTGCTGTAATTAAACTTATCCATCTCTACTCTACTAGATGTGCTTGCCATATCTAACCTGCAATAAGATTATGAAAAACAACTCCTCTGCAAAACTCTCACTGAAACTAGATCAGCACAAAAAACCCGTCTACCCAACAACAATAACAAAGTTGGCCAGGCTCTAATACCAATTGAAAGGAAGCCAAACTGTGGAAACGCTTCCAAATCTTAATTCTAACAAAACAAATGATGCTGAAATTTATCTCACAAAACCTTAGACTATTGCAAGCTAAATAAACACATACAGAAAATCAATTATACACATAGACACATAACACCAGATATATGTGGGAAACCCTTGCGGGAAAAAACCCACCACTCCAAAGCCAGACTCAATTGTGTTGACTTGGTGGTCAGCACCTCCTTGGAGATTCGTGACATGGCTTAACTGCCTCCCGTGGATCGGGTTAAATCTGACATTTGTATCGGGCATTGACAGTTCGAGCTTTTGGTGCAACGGCAAATGATTCCAACAATTGGTATCAGAGCTTTGGGTCACGGGTTCGAGTCTCCCTTCAGTGGGTGCTAAAGGCTCAGTCGGTGCTGAGGGGGAGATTGTTGACTTGGTGGTCAGCACCTCCTTGGAGATTCGTGACATGGCTTAACTGCCTCTCGTGGATCGGGTTAAATCTGACATTTGTATCGGGCATTGACAGTTCGAGCTTTTGGTGCAATGGCAAATGATTCCAACAATTGGTATCAGAGCCTTGGGTCACGGGTTCGAGTCTCCCTTCAGTGGGTGCTAAAGGCTCAGTCGGTGCTGAGGGGGAGATTGTTGACTTGGTGGTCAGCACCTCCTTGGAGATTCATGACATGGCTTAACTGCCTCCCGTGGATCGGGTTAAATCTGACATTTGTATCGAGCATTGACAGTTCGAGCTTTTGGTGCAACGGCAAATGATTCCAACAATTGGTATCAGAGCCTTGGGTCACGGGTTCGAGTCTCCCTTCAGTGGGTGCTGAAGGCTCAGTCGGTGCTGAGGGGGAGATTGTTGACTTGGTGGTCAGCACCTCCTTGGAGATTCGTGACATGGCTTAACTGCCTCCCGTGGATCGGGTTAAATCTGACATTTGTATCGGGCATTGACAGTTCGAGCTTTTGGTGCAACAGCAAATGATTCCAACAAATTGTATTATCAGTAACAAAGTTACAATACAATCTCCAAAGCCACAACTCTCCAAGAGTAATCAGTTGTGATATCTAAATCCAAAATAATTTTGGCAACATAACAATGCTCTTCAAACAATTCTCTCTATCTCTCAATTCTCTACAACAATGCCTTGTACTTATAGAGTTTTCGTACAAAAGGAAATACTTTCTAAAGCATCTACATTCAAAGCATCTACAAATTATTTTAGAAACTTCCTTTATGCACAACTCTTGCCTTAAAAACAAAGCAAAGAAAATAAATCAGAAAAAGAAGGAAAATATTTTGTTTTCTACTCCAAGTCCATCCTTGTGGAAGATTTCGTCTTCATTGAGCATCTCTCTAAAAAAAAAAAAAAACAATAAATCATGATAAGGTTGAGTCACCTTATCCCAACAAGTCTTTGGGAGTTTTTGGATTGTTTTTGGAATTTTTATATTTTTTGTTGTTTTTCCATCAATGCCAAAGGGGGAGATTGTTCGACATATTGAAATGTTGTTGGCATTGTTGTCATTGATGTCAAAACCTCCATACCATTTACTTGGTAGTATCGATTGGTTGTTGGTAGTATCAATTGGATGTTTGCGGTTGTCGATATGATTTCTAGGTTTCGGTTTTGCATACTGACCAGTTTTAGTACATGCAGTTTTGGTATATGTTGTCGGGTGTACTTGTTTCTGCTAATGGAAGACATCTTCTGGTAAAATCTGCATGTTTTGGTGATTGCAGTTGGTTAGAGTTTCCATCAGTACCTATTGACTGTTGTGTTTACAATGTTCTTCCAAGTGTTGCTGCTACCTGGACATTTATCCAGTTCATCAGATGTTTGTGGACTAAAGGTTATATCTCGTTCTGGACTTTGTTGTGGTGTTCCGACAGTTACATGATCTTTCAGTAAGTGTAATATGAACCGTATGTATCTTAAGTGTGACCTATATTTAATGTTGTGGTAACGTGTTGTAAAGATTTCTTAAGTATGACCTAGATTTAGGTTCAATGGTAGCGTGTTGAATGTAATTGTAATACCTTTTGTTGTGTGACCGGCATATATTTTGGCTGGGCCAACACATTTGGCTACCCTATCGAGTATATATATAAACAAAGACATCTTGTATGAGTGTATGCGAGCAAAACAGAGATCTCAAGGTGATATAGTGCGAATATGTTTCAGTGTGTATCTGGCAGTGGTGTATAAGTAGAAGGAAGTTGAGTAGAATATTGTTGCGGTACAAAGAGAAGGTCTTACATACTATGTTGTTGAGGTTTGGTATATGCTGGCAGAAGATTTGTATCAAATTTTTGCTATCAATGATTATTGTGCTTTCAGCTGGAGCTATTTCATGCATAGTCAGATGCAATACTGTTAGTTCACATTTTGTCAGTCAAACATTTTGTAATATATCTTTTATTTAAGGTAGTTAGCCCGGTCACCAGTGAGCCAACCTACAATGAGCAAAACTGGCAATGAACCCTTGTAAAAATCACCTTAATTGGTGTCATCTTAACCAGTGTTCATTTCATGAGAATTAGCTTCTCCATGGTTTTTCTCAGTTTGGGTTTCCACGTAAATTTTGGTGTTCTATGTGTCGACGGCTTTGTGCTTTCATATTTTTATCTATCTTAATTGTTTGGATGGTTTAAGTGCTTACCGATTTAGTAAAAGTTTTAGAAGATGTTTGTGAATAACTAATTCACCCCCCCTCTCAGTTATTTGGCATATTCAACATCAAGAGATGTCGCTAGAGATGTAGAGACTTCTTTAAGATGATGGAGAAGTGGAATTGATGAAGTTTGCAAGATAAACATATTAAGGTGGCGCCCACTCATCTTCGATCAATCAAAAGATTCTAGTTTCACGTGTCTAAGTTTATCCAATCAAGTTATTCCAAGTTGGCATGTGAAATGCATTTAATGTCTTGACCTAACAGATTTTCTCATTGGTTCGCTAAAACAATGTAATTTTCTTATTGGCTCACAAATTGGTGCTCAATTGTAATTTGATAGCATTTAATGCTTGTAGTGTAAGTGTAAGTGTAAGTGCTCTTATGGCTTACAGTATAGTGTAAGTGATCTTTATCTTCTTCAATCCTTCATGCATACTTGGCAGTGACAAAATTGGAAACCCTCTAACATTCAGCATGAAGAAATAGAAAATCCATTGGCAATAATGGCCAACACCTTTATTCCATAATCTATATTACTATTTATTACAGTAGCTATTTATCACATCTCATTAATGGACATCAAGGTTGTTATAAGCTTTACTCCACTAAATGAAGTGTCATGCTCCTATTACGGTTAAGATAGAAAGCATGACAATTGTAACTTGTTAATTGTCTCCACTACAAGTACAGTTATGTTATTTGAAGTTTAATGGCCTTAAGTGGCATTTATGTCATGTGTATGCAATTACAACTGAACATGGCAGCACTATATAGGTTGTATAAGAGACATGGATTCCCAGGAAAACATTCTCCCCTGTTTAGTTTTTCTTTTTGGCATTTTCTTAGGTACTGCAATATATTTGAGAAAGGAAAACTAAAAGCTATTGAACCTCTATCTGATTTTTAGGTTAACGGACTAAAACTGCAATCGCGGCAATATTTTTGCTTGAAATCTTAAACATATGTTAAGCAACAGTTGCAGCAGAAGCAGTTCAAAGAAAATCTGCTCTGGTGAGACTGGTATCGAGGACTATTCTGAGGAGTATGAGACTGAGGACTCTGAAGAGGAAGAGACTAGAGAGATCAATAATTTGCAAAGCCCTACCAAGGATAGGGAGGAAACTGATGATTCTAATGATATGACTACTCCCCATGATGGTAAGGAGGAGGTTAGCAGTAAGGATTCTGATAAGGGTAATAAGAAGATGGTTGAGGGGAAAAAACAGGCAAAGGTTGGTGACCACTAGAAGGACATTGTGGATTCCTTGCCTAGGGAAGCTAATTCTGCCCCTATGTGTACTGATAAGGAGAATGTGCCTGAAGAAGAGGTCCTGGAGAACAAGAATCAGGAAAGTGAGGTTGAGCTGAAAAACAAAGCCATTGAAGGGGCCAAGTCAGAGGGTACTATTGAGCACAACTCTCACAGTCTTGAAGACCTTATTGACACGGCTGTTCAGTATGCTGAGAAGCATAAAATGGAGACGGATTTTCACAAAGAGGAGGTCCCCATCCTGGATGATTTTGTTGTTGGCATGAGGCACGATGTGCTTGTTTCCCCTGATTCTCAGAACAAAGATCAAGAGGGTAGCGAGGAATCCAGTGAGAGGAGAGCCAGAGAATCTTCTATCAAGCTGAGTTTTGAAGACTTTGATAACAGAGAGGAAGTTACGACAGGGGTTCTTCAAACTGCTAAAGTCGAGGCTCTCTACTCCTTTAGATTCAACAAATGGTGCTTCCAAGAGATAAAAAGGCTTCACCTGAAATGCAGGAAACTTGAAGCTAATAACACCATTCTTCAAGAAAAAGTTGACTCCTTTCTCAAGGATGGTACTTCTAACACTCCTGCTGTGGATATTAATGAAAGAATGGATAAAATGGACAAAACACTTAATGGATAAAATGGACAAAACTCTTACTAATATCCTCCAGCATAGCATGGATAGCATGAAGGCCTCCAGCACCAACCTCAAAGCCTTGGTCAATCTGTTGGATAAAGCTTCGGAGGAGGACAGTGTTACCCTGACTGATAGTGGAGACCCCAGTTCCAGCACCCGCAGGAGCAACAAGAAAAAGTCTCCACCTATGAAGAAGAATATCGAAGAGCTGAAAAGTGTCATTGGCCGAATGGACAATATCTAGGCCAAAATGGAAAAGACTCTGGATGAAAAAGCAGAGGTTATGTACATGGATGCTTAGGCGGGTTTCTTTGCTAGTTTTTTGTGCTATCTGTTGTCTTTTTGACTAGTGTTCTGTCCCTTTTGTCGCTTGCTTTGTAGTCCCTTTTTTGGGCAGTCAGTTGTTGTGTGCCTCTTTTTTGATGTGCTGATCTTTCCTTCAGATCTATTGTAAAGGGTTTCAGGTCCCTTCAAAACCTGTTTTTTCAATAATCAGAACAATTGCAGCAGAAGCAGAGCCTGCCGCAGCAAGGAAAAGAATCAAGCTGGCCAAGGATTTCAGCTATTGAAATAAAAATGATTCCAAGGATTCGTATTTGAAATTATTGAATGTAAAGCTTGGAATTGGGATCATGAATGCTGGTTATCATTTGTAGATAATACAAAACAGGAATTGTTTCCTTCAGAGGCGAAAAAATATATTGATTATACTGAATTCTTAGGGTTTTGTTATAGGCAGACTTTATTAATTTTCTAAATCAATAATAGTTTTCCTTCACCTGTTTTTAAACCTTTTCTTCCTCACTTTGAACCATAGTTACACGGGGACGCGTCCCCCCCTAAATCCCAGACGCACCCGAGACGGGGATGCATTGGGGATGGGGGGGACGGCATCCCAGAGTCCCTGGCAGAGCCACCGTCGCGCCGATGTCCCGGTGGGGGATGCGGGGACATCCCGGATGGGGACAAGAGGACACCTGGACGTCCCTCGACCTTGAGGGGACACCCAGACGTCCCCCATCATGGCAAGCCAAAAATAACAAGTTTTTTTAAAAAAAATTGTTCATGGGTGGGAGGATTTATACAAATATAACATTTAAGTATAAGTCTGATTTATTTAATTTCTTATACTTTAAGTTATATTTGTATAAATACTTTTCAGGATGTTTGAGATAGGTTCCAGCTTCATAGGAGTTAAGATGCAAATTCTAGATTTTGGGGGTTTTCGAAAAATTTCAGACTTAGCCAAATTTCAGGATTCAGCAAGCCTTTAGTAGGGTTACCTCCCACAATCCATCATGGCTTTCTAAGGTCAAACTGAAGCTGGCAAAATGATTCTCAAAGGGTTTTAACTCATTTTATCACAAATCACTTGGTTTCGACCCCATCTCTATGAAAGACTTAGCTTAGCTCTCGCCCATTCCCAGACAAACATGACTTCCCAACAGGCCAAAATCACTCAAACCTCATTTGCCGGACCTAGGGACTTGAAAACAGCCACCAACAAAGATATAAATGTTAGATATTGGTCCTTTTGTGTTGGATATACATGTTAGATATAACTTAAATGAATATCTAACATTTATATCCAAAACAAAAGGACCAATACTTCAACACAATACTTTTACATCTTTATGTCTTATATTGTTATACATCTTTTCATAACTAGCATTTTAAGTACCACATGTATAGTATATACTATATACACCCCCCTCGTCCCCCGCCATCCCCAAATTGAGGCCCCTCTATCCCCCATCCCGGAAACTTGTCCCCCCATTCCCCCATCCCCCCGTCCCCAGGGCGGTGTAACTATGCTTTGAACCTAGATTATCTCGTGTACTATTTTTGCTTTGTGCATACACAGCTTACCACTGAAACGATATTTTGGCTCAATATATCTAGATTTTTTTGTACCTTTCTATTGTCAGAGAGCATTTAAGCGTATTCCTTTATTTGGTGATCATTTTGAGTCACGAGGACTATTTGAAAGACTTACGTTGTATTTGGTATTAATGCCCTTTTTGTAAGGATTTCAACTGAATGCATACAAAATAGCAAACACAGTAATACCCAGAAATACCACAGCAATAAATATTTTTATTTTTATTTTTATTCAAAAACATATAAAATTTAAAACTCACCAGTCTAATACAACTTATAGATCTGAGCGTGCATTTCTGTTACACATGCAAATCTTACAAAAGTTAATGAGTCGCTCTGAATTTTGATATGCTCTTAAGGGTTTCCATCCCCAAGGTAAATGGATTGCCATGCCTGTAGGTTTTCATCTCCAAGTACCAAAACTGCTAAAAGAAGCGTCACATTCCTGAACATGAAGTTGAATTTCGTTTAAATTTTCAGCGGTGCCTTTCCTTGTCCACCTAACACTTCCGATGTTCGATGCTATCCCTTTTGTTGAGATGTAATGCAAAAGAGAATATAAACCTGGTTAAGAAACCAAGTTGGGTACATATGATACGGAACAGTAGCAAGTCGGAGACTCTTTTCTAGCGATGCAAAATTTTAAGTAAAAACTAAAATGAACCTTTACAGCTGTCCCCTACATTTTGAAGCTGTGAAGCTTAGTTCTGTGTATACTGGATTCCGTTTTGCTACTGGATTGCAGGAACCCCAAGCGTATGAAAGAAGGAGCTCCAAAGATCAATGGAACATTATATCTGTTATGAAGAATGTTCAGAATGGGAACATTCTTAAAGAAAAAGGCTTTCCTATGCCACATTGCAAAGAAGCTAATAAAACAATCGCGTTCGCATGGTCTGGTAATATCATGGATAAAATCGCCACTGAGAGTGATTTTTATTTCCAAAAGAGAGTTTTCTCCACATCTTAATATATAATTGCCTTTTCAATTAAGTAAATTGCTATAAATCTTGGGAGACTCGGCTTATGCGAATAATTAACAAACTAATTTTTGACTCCCAAATAATATATATTTCTTTTAGGGTTTGTTTTTTCTTACTTTTAGATTGTTTATTTGTTTTATGATTATTAAGGAAACTTATCATACTCAAGAGTGTCTCGCCTCGTGATTCGGCTGTTCAGTTCCACAAATTCAAAATATCGGAACTTATTATCTTTTAACAATTTAAATCAGAAACATATATTTATTCAATTGTTTTTTTCAACAGAAATATAATACAAAATGTGGAGCCTGACCTTGTTGCCAGTAGTCGCCGTTTCAGCCTTTTATGATTCGTTCGTCATGCCTTGAAAAGAGATTTTCATCGCCCCAGAAGCTGCCACATGCATGAAAAAAAACGCGCTTATTTCAGGCAAGCAAAAAGAACTATCCATTCGATATATATTAGTTAGGGTTTAAAGTTTGGGCACGCTGTAAGAAGTTCAGATGAAGAATTTGAATCATAAAATTGTATTTTATTCAAAAAAACAAAAACTGTTGCAACACAGAACTTGTTCCACAAGAAAGGGAAACGTATATAAATTCAAACAATCAATTAAACGTATATATATATATTTTATTCAAAATAAAATTTAGTATATAAGGGTCTTATGGAAAAGGGCTTCCTTAAAAAAGAGCTAGACTCTTGAGATTTTATAGGAATATTTAAAGCTTAGTGGTCCCACGAATTTTATAATTAAGCCGATAGGCTTTATGTGGGAGCTTTGCTCCCGAAAATGTATTTTTCCTACCGGATAGTTGCCAGCCCTCTTCCTGGATAGTTTATTTTCCGGTTATGAAAAATACTTCAATTTTTCTTTCCATTATGATTGACTTGGATGATAAGATTCCTTAATAATTTATTTGTTTTATTAATAACTTTCCTCTTTTCATTAAAAAAATATCTTTTAGATATATTTTTTTTAATATTAATATAATATGAAATATTCAATTACTTGTATTTATTTTTGATGAATAGAGGTCTTTTCTATTAAAAATATTAAAGTACAATATTCACAAAAAAGAGCCGGGGGAAATAATCACCCCGCAAGTTCACATGGCACTTATTTTGGAAACATACAACTATTCATCAAAAAAAATTATATAAACGAGAAACCCTCAAGCTGCAAGAGTAGTAGTAGAAGAGGGAGAAGGATCTTTATCATCAGGATTGCCCCAAACATTGGGCCCATGAGTCTGATCAGGAATGGCCCAGCCGTCTTCTAGATCATCTTTTTCCAATTCTCCTTCCTCCCGCCTGGGCAAGATAGCCAGCGCCAGGCGAGGGAACTTATCTTGATTAGCAGTTGAGAGGCCGAAGGCCGAGCAAAAGCAACAGCAATGGAAGCAAGCACATGAGGCCAACCAGAACCCACATCCCTCTGAGGAGGAGGAGAAGCGGAGCGGCAACGCCATTGATGCGGAGTCCTAGAGTGTCTAGCAGAGGAACTCCGGCTGCGATGTTGGCCCCTGGGCGGCGTACGGTCAGCTGAGAGAGAATCTAGAGGCACCTGAGCCACAGTACAAAGGGCATTGCCCCAGTGCTGGAGCAACTCCTACAAATGAGCAACCTCCAGGGCCACTTTATCTGCTTGCACCTGGATCTGCATCATGACATTATTACAAATACATGCCTTAGCATAAAGAGAAACATGAATATCCAGAAAACTATGAGAAAAAAGCACAGTGTTTCTATCTTTCCACAGAGTAAACAAAATTTCTAGCCTGAAAGTATGTCATATCTGGGTGTACTGGGAAGGCATTCTGGGAGAGTTGCCAAGAAGAGCCATGTGCCAAAAAAAAGGCTCAGGCTTAAAAGGAGCAAAGAAGTCGTGAATCCAACCCCAGTAGTTCTGGGCACGATGATAGAACCAAAAAATATGCATGAGCATCTCTGAGTGACCACAAAAAGGGCATTTAGGGTCAGGAACCCCCATATGTCGAAGCCTAGCTCCCAAAGGTAAGCCCTAGTATAACAAACACCAGGCAAAATGAGCAATTTTAGGCTCAGTGACAGAATCCCAAATAGTACGAAATCGCCAACCCCAAGTCTTCTGAGAAGAAGAAAGATGCCAATGTTGGTTGAGAGAATCAATCATGGGCAAATGAGGCATAAGCCAAGAATACCCAAGCTTAGGCTTGTAGTTGGTGAAAGGTGTGGCAGGGTACCACTTCCAGTCTTTCCACCACGGTCTGACCGACTGAATACCCAACTTATGCTGGAGGTGAGGTGGGATGGTAGAAACCAGTAAGTCAAAAGTTTGACGATCTGGGCGAATGAGCCGAAATTGAATCTGGAGATCATCCCAGGATTGGAGACTCATAGTGGCTCTGGAAAAAACATCTTTGGGGGTTTGGATGCCACGCTTGTGAAATCGAAGAGCACGAACCCCTTGAATTCTGGCAAGAGGAGTCCCCTACTGAGCAAAGAGAGGAGACCACCAAATGTTCTGTTGGTTGAAGGAAAAACCATTCCCAGCCCACCAAAGCCAAGGCTTAACAGACTCTCAAGCTCTCCAAATACTTTTGGCGACAAAAGTACCCTGGATCTGGACAGGCGCCCTCATAACCAGCAGGGTTTGAAAGCCAATCCCCTTCCAGGAAGGCTTGTGAAGAGGAAAGCCTAAGGAAATGCAATGTCGAAGTAAAATTTTCCAAGCTTCATTGCCCATGAGACACCACATAACCCATTTGGCACAAAGGGCATGCCCTTGTTTCTGGGTATCAATTAATCCAAGCCTGCCAGAGATTTTTGGAAGGCAACAAAAATCTCAGGCAACTCTGTGGAAGCCCTGGTGATCAACACCGGAGGCCCAGAGAAAATCCTGACGAAGTTTCTCAAGCCATTTTTAGGAGGCTTTGGAAGGAGCCCAACAAGAGGAGTAGTAAACATGCGTGGCAGCCAAGACTTTGGAGCAGATCTGAAATTTTCCTATGAGGGAGAGCGGCTTCGTGATCCAATAGGTAAACTTTTTTTCAATCTTAGCAAGAACTGCATTCCATAGATCAATAGGATTGCCTTGAAAAGCAAAGGGAATACCCAAAAAGCAGAATATTTCTCCATGTTGAATCCTTGTCCAGCCAAACTGAGAAAGCCAGGGAGGCTCGGGAAGAGTCAATTGTCTGTCACAAAGGGTTTTGTGCTACTGAATGGTAGAGTCAGAAGCCAAGCAAAAGGTGTCTAAACACTGTAAGGCTACCTTGATATTCTCTTCATCCTCCGCTATAGTGAGGAAGGAATCATCAGCGAAATGGCCATTGACCAGCTATTGGGAGGAATCCGGCAAGTAGATTACCCGAATAGTTCCAATGGAAATGGAGTGAGCTAGCAGGTAGCCAAAACCCTCAGCAACCAACACATATAAAGCTAGAGCTAGAGGACAACCCTGCTGAATGGAACGGAAGAGCCCAAAGGTGGAAGACTAGCGGCCATTGATGGTGATGCAGGTGGAGGCGTCATTGAAGAGCATTTGCACAGATTGAGGAAATCTTGGGCCAAAACCTATAACGTAAAGCATCACAAAGATAAAATGCCATTCAATACGATCATAAGCTTTAGCAAAATCAATCTTGAGAAAAAGGGCTTTTTGGTGAGACTTACGAGCCCATTCCATACCTTCCCAAACAACAATGATGTTGTCAAGAATAAATCTTGACTTAATAAACCCTATTTGCTCAAGTTGGACAATCTGCGGAAGCATGTGTCGGATCTTGAGAGCCAGCGCTTTGGCAATGATCTTGTAGGAGACATTGAGCAAAGTGATGGGCTGCCAGTTACAAATGTCCTCCGAATCCCCAGACTTGGGAATGAACTTGATATTCCCTTGGTTAATGATATCCCCAAGAGATTGGGTATGAAAAGCTTCCAAGTAGACCTAGTGGAGATCCGGACCAATGGCATCCCACAAAGTTTTGTAAAACTCACAAGGGAAGCCATCACAACCAGGGGCTTTATCATCAGCCATGGCAAACACAGCTTCATGAAGATCCTGTAAGGAAAGCAGTTGATCACAGAAGATGCGTTGTGCAGGGGAGACACACTGTGGCACCACTGCGATGCAATCCGTAAGAGCTTTCTCACTAGCAGGGGAGCGGCCCTGAGTAGCAAAGACCTATTCATAGTGATGAACAAAGGCTTGTAAAACATCAAGAAGCTCCGTGAAAAGGGTGTGCCCTTCTCAGATTCTGGATATGCTCGTACTGGTATGCTGAGGACGGAGGGCAGTAAAAAAATCTTTTGAAACGTGATCTCCAACCTTTAACTAGTGCAACTGAGCTTTGATCTGAACTCCTCTGGCAACATGGTTGTTAGCCACTTGCTTCTGATGGCATAACTTAGCAAGATTGAATTACAGATCTTGATTGAAAGGGTCCTGAGCTAAGGCTTCGGTGGCAACATGTAAGGCTTTGGTGTTGAAATCATAGGCTCTGCGACAACAATTGGCCAATTGTCTGCCATAGATGCACAAAAAATGAGTCATACGCTTGATGGCGTCATTCCACCATTGAATCCATCTTGTCAAGTGGGTGGGTCTAGGCTCAAGGTTCCAAACCCGATGAATGTGGGCCACAGTAGAAGGATGATGAAGGACAGAAGTATTAAAGTAAAATTGTTTGGTGGGAGGCCTAGCCTTAGCTGTCTGCCAAACAATATTAAATTGGATGGGAAAGTGGTCTGACAAGGTCACATCAACAAGAGGAGTGACCGGTAAGGCTTGCTTTTCAAAAAATGAGAAAAAAGATTAAGTCGAGATCATAGCACGATCAAGCCTTTTATGAATTCTATCAGAGGAAGCCCTATAATTAGACCAAGTGTGCTAGACCCCATCAGAACAACAGCGACCCACATTGGGATCAAAAAGCCCTTATTTATTACACATTTAATACCAGGCTTCTCTTTCACTAGTTGTCCATCGAAAGGGCAAAAAGCCATCCTTGTTAGACGCCATCTCCACCATATTAAAGTCCCCACAAACAAGCCAGGTAGCAGGTGACAGAGAATCCGCAAGCCAATGCCATAGGTGAGATCTCTCAACAATATCATTAGGAGCATAAACATTAACTATGCCAAAGGAATGATTCTCAATAATGAAAGTGGCCCAAACAACTCTTTACATGGGATCAGAGCCATGGCTAACTAGAAAGGAATGCCAACGAAGAGAAAGGAGAGTAACAACTCCACCTCGATCAGCCTCATGCTGAGAACAAAGAGCAAGGCTTTTGGGCCAGATAACTTTACAAGTAGCATCAAGCATGAAACTTGAAATATTAACTTCCTGGAGGCATAAAACATCCAGATGACAAAAATGCCTACGCAAATCCCTGATAGAAAATTTTCTGTGTAGGATTGTCAAGCCATGAACATTCCATGAGATTTACTTCATGGAATAACAGTGTCGTCGATTCCATCCTTGTCCCCAAGGGAGTCAAAGCTATTAGACAAATATCCTGGGGCAAAAGCAAGCCTAGAAAAATCTAAAGAGATATTACACCGCTTGTCCTACATGCCATTGGACTTCGTCTCAGCACGCCCGGAAGGGCTGCGAGAGCGGTGGAAAGAGCTGGAAGAAACAATCTCGGCAGTCGTCAGAGGCATGCAAGCCGTTAGAGGCATGCAGGCTGGAGGAGCGGAAGCCTGGGAGTTGGAAACATCTTTCTCCTAAGGAACAAGGTTTGAAACTTCGATAACAGGGGTTTCCAAGAAAACTGTGTTATCTAAAGGTGGCGGATGGGAGGCGGAAGCCGAAACAAGCTGCTTGTGGGGCTTGTTACGACGATCGACAGTGACCCATTCATCTTTTTTTCCCTCATCTTTCTTGCCAGCCTCAGCCGGATGAGAACTAGCATCCTTGGGAGGAGTCTTGGTACGAGGCACTGCCAAAGGGCAGTCCTTAATCTTATGCTCTGCAGATTGACACTAATAACAAGTATTGGGAAGGTTGAGATAAAGCACCTTTTGGGTGAAGGTGGTATCACCAACCTGAATCTCGATGGATTCTTTGAGATCCCTAGTTAGGTCGACCTCAACACAGAGCCTCTTTTGAGGCCACAGATTAAGAAAATGGTCATGCTCGACACATATAACCCTACTGAGCTTCTGTGCTATGGCTTGCATGAAAGGCCAACAAGGTAAGGGAAGACCAGGGAACTTGACCCACACTAGGACTTTGAGCTTCTTGTCATCAGAGACAGAGAAGTCACGAGACCAGCATTGGAAGATTAACAGCGAGGCCCTGAGGTTCTAGTGCCTTTTGGCAAAAATAGCATCCACATGGGAGGGGTTAGAAAAGCGAAAAGAAAAAATGTAATGACCCCTTTCTGCCCCTAGACTGAAATTCCATCGGTTAGGCATAGATTAGGACATCATCTTACTATTGTGAATAAATTTTATGTTAATCTTCATAAAAACATATCTATTAAACTTAGATGGGTGTTTAGATCCTTAGGATATAGGGTTCATCTTTCTATGTATACTATAATCACTATGAGTTGGAAGACTTATCGTGCTCTGGGCGCGTGAAACAGGCTACAGCGGCTTCCCTTAAGGCCTAACCCTAATATTGGGACAGCCCGACATGTGCCCGAAATTACTCCGCCTCTCCCTTCCATCGGGCTTCCGACCCCAAAGTATTGTAGAAACAGAGGGAAAGGTGAACTCTATACTCTAAAGTCTATTCTTATTCCAACTTTCACTATATTCTTAGAAATATCAAAATATAACAAAATATTGAGTGTTATATATATATATATATATATATATATATATATATATATATATATATATATATATATATATATATATATATATATATATATATATATATATATATATATATATATATATATATATATATATATATATATATATATATATATATATATATATATATATATATATTTTACATTAACTTTATACTACTCACATGATATATCTATATATCTATAAATTTACTTTATTAGTCAAGTGGACTGACCTTGACTGTGGTCCGACTACTGTCGGCGTCCCAGTGGTACTCTCTGACGGTACCTTCTGCACTCGCGGGTACCGTTGCACAATACTCCCGGTTTCCTCTAATACTGCCGATGATTCGCACAGTACGTTTATTGACCGACATTCCCAATTTCGATGCTGACCTATTTGTAAGGTCTATGCATTAATACCCGATGAACCATCGGTCACGTCCCTTCGATGCCGATAGGTGTCCTTTGGTTTTGTTTAATAATAATATATGTTATTTACTTTAATAAATATATGTTATTTACTTTATTTATTAACATTTTGGTAAATGTAAATATTGTTATTTATATATATATTCGATTAATGTTGTTGTTTGTTAATAATATTAATGATATTAACAATATGTCGTATAAATAAGTATATATAACAATATTGAGATATTTCATCTAATTAATGATTGATCTCTTATAAAGATGTTAGTGGTAATCATCATATTCAAATAATTAAAAATATTCATATTAAGATTAAGATGTTATTCAAGATAATTGAATATTTACAAGCACGTATATATTAATTAGAACAATATTATGACCAAATGGGGCTCATGACAAAAAAGCCTTTGGTAAGGCTTTGAATGCCTTCCAGGTGGATTCCGTGAGGAATCCAGTTCTTCGCAACCCAGTCCTTGAGAACATGTTCAGGGGGGTTGTGACCCATAAAATAACCAATCAGGGTATGTGATTCAAGCCAAGAGCATGCATCATTGAATTCATTAATGGATAAAATAATATCAAGCTGGGCCATACCTCATGGAATACTTTGGGCACAAACTTGCAAGGACATTTGCTTGGTGGTACCATTGTTATCTGAAACTACACTAGCACCGGCATCAATTGCTTGGTGGGAAGTGGCCGGAGCCATATATACTAGGCCATTTCCCGCAATAACTGTGGTATGTGCGAAGGACAAGACTACAGAAAATGGACACAAGGTAAAAAAACCCTAGCAGAGCACAGAGCACAGAGCGAGCATGAGTCGTTTCTACCAAACCCAACTTACTTGTATTTATAAAAACTATTTGAAAATAATATTTTTCTTTCTAATTAATTATTTTAATATAATACTAAACATCTTTATAATTATTATATATATTTAATTTAAATAAAAAAAAATTATCTTCAATGGCTACTACTTAGTTTCATATTGTTTTTTCTTTTCTTGAAATATGAAAATCTTATATTAATTTATTATTGATCTATTTTGTGTGCAAACTCCTATCCACTCTCTGTTGCATGCACAAAAGCATGTGACTGCTAGTGTATTTCAGTTAAAAAAACTAAGGGCAGGTTCCCATGCTGCTTAGCTTATTTTGGGTAGCAGCCACTGCTTAATATTTTAAGGAGCATTTTGTGGAGCGGGTGGCCCTATGAATACTATTTTTTCTGCTTATATTTGAGCAGCTTAAAAATGGAAGTAAATTTGGGTTAGGAAAAAATGGAGGTAAATGTAAAATGGAAGGAAAATAATGAAATTAAATGAAAAAAAAGGAAGGAAATTTTTTTATGTAGTCACTTGTCATTTTTTTTAATATGCAACTGCTACTTATTTTGAGTCCCTCCTTTTTTTTGACAGCTTATTATTTTTTTATAAGCAGCAAGTGCTCCATGAAAATAGGAGAAGATTCCAAATTTTCCTTTATCGGTTACTAAAATATTACATGGTAGACTTAAGATGGGGACATGGGGTAAGGGCAGGTCCCCATGTGGCTACTTAGCTTATTTTGGCTAGCAGCCACTACTCAATATTTTAAGAAGCATTTTGTGGAGTGGGTGACCCCATGAATACTATTTTTTCTGCTTATATTTAAGTAGCTTAAAAATGGAGGTAAATTTGAGAGGGAAAAAATAGAGGTAAATATAAAATGGAGGGAAAATAATGAAATTTTTTTTTTAAAAAGGAGGGAAAAAATTTTATGCAACCACTTGTCATTTTTTTTAATATGCAAATGTTGCTTATTTTGAGCCCCTCTTTTTTTTGACAACTTATTTATTTTTTATAAGCAACAAATGCTTCATAAAAATAGGAGAAGATTCCAAATTCTCCTTTACCGTAATTAAAATATTACATGGGGACACTTGCATAGCTTATTTTTAAGTGGAAAATAGACTTAAGCAGTCGCATGAGGACATGGGGTAAGCCCTAAATTTAAGGAAGCTAGATTTCTTATTGATTAGAAATGAGTCAAAAGAAATATTTTCTTTCTAAATTGTTTTTTACTTCAATTTCCCTCTAAAATTTTTGGAGGGAATCATTTATTTTTTTATAAAACTAGAGAGAAATGATTAACATGTGGTAAAAAAAACTCCTAAGCTCGTGGGGTAATTTCTAGCCCCACCTCTTTTTTTTACCTACTCAAATTCAAAAATCTAAAAAGGAGCTCTTATTTTTTAACAAAAGAATCTAAAACATCATATAGCCAGAAAATAAAATGCTTATGAGACCTCTCATTCCTCAAAAATAGAGCTCAAGCCCCCTCTATGGGACCCCTGCCTAAGAGCAGGTTTCATGATGTTCTTCAGCTTATTTTTTCTAGCAGTCAACAATTTGTGGAGTTGGTGGCCTATGGATGATAAGAGTTGCTACTTATTTTTAAATAGTGTTTTAAAATTAAAATTAAATTCTTAGAATAAATAATATTTGAATGCAAAATTGTAGGCAAATAAAAAGGAGATTGGTGAAGTCACATGTCACTTTTTTAATTTTCAGCCCTCTTTTTCAAAACTTAGGATAGGTCCTCATGCCATTGCTAAGCTTATTTTGGCCAATTTGTGGAATTGGTAGCCTCATGCCCCTTCGCACCTTCCCCCCCCCCCCCCCCCCCCCCACCCATCTCTCCCCCACCCTTTTTCAAATCTTATTTTTGGTTTTTAAGCATCTATTGTACCATCATTAATATAGAGAAAGATTCCAATTTATCCTTTGCCCTTAATCCAAAATTTACACTTCACTAAAATAATAAAATATTATAATTTATTCTTTTCCCCTAATTAAAAATGTACATGGGAACACTCTAACTACTTAAATTTAAGTTAAAATTGTACATAAGCAACACAATGGACATATATAATAATAATAAATGTAAGATCTTAAATTGCATTCTATAAGAAAATCATATAAAGAAATTGTATTTTATTCAAAAATGAAAAAAAAAAATACAACTCAACTTCTTTCACAAGAAAGACAAACCTAAACACATTTAAACAATTAAAAGTTAAAAAAATCTTAAGATTTTCAAAGTAAATCAATTATTGAAAATAAATGTTTGATGAAAAAATCTAGAGGTTTTTTTTTCCTTTTGAATAATGCAAAGAAGAATACTAATAAGTGGCGAGCAATCAATAGAGTGCCAACAAAAAAATAATAATTATAATGTCTGAAGGTTGTCATAAAAAACTAGTATGCCCCAGACAGTTGCCCTTAACAAGACTAAAATAAGGATTATGACTAGCCAAAAGCCTACTAGAATATCCTCTAAATGCATAGTCCACATAGCCAAAGTACTTTGCAGCTATTTAGAAGAGATGATATCTTCTTGTGAAGTTGGAGGATTTGAAGTTTAATTTCACCCAAAATAGCATTGGTCTTAAATGGCTCATTAGCGACCCCCACATGCAATTGAAAATAAAGCAAGGTAGTTTGGTTCATAAGATGTAAGAGTAAAACCATAGCATTTTTCTTGTTGGTGAACAAAATGATTTGAACAAGTGTTAAGCACCTACTTTTCCATATATTTGGCAAAATAATTTGTCTAATAGTATAGATGTGTAACATCAATTTTTAAAAATAATAATCAAAATAACATCTTTCCAACATAAAACATGATAAAAATAGAAAGAAAATAATTGAAAATAGCATTCCATTTTTTTCATTTAAGAACAATCTCAAAAAAAATGTTCTATGTATTTTCGATATGCTGACAAAAAGGGCATATGACTTGTTAAACTATCAAAAATTTCAATCTATCTTCACGTCTCTCAAATGGAGATGGATAGCAATCCCACCACTGTTAAATATCCCAATAAGAAGATTGTAATGTAAGATTCTCTAAACCAATAGTTCAGCATTAGCCTCAACATTAGACCTCTATCTTTTGAATGCTCAAATTCACACATCTTATCTTGAGGCTTGCATCTCCATTTGTAATTCAATCTTGGGTTTAATGGTATACTCAAAAGTGGACTTAAATAATATTTTTTAAAGAAAATCAAATGAAATGGTGCTTGAAAAGCTATAACCAATATTTTCCAAAAAAAATACATTATAAAGGACTACAAAGTTTAGTAACAAGCTCCATTAGCGCCAATGATTTCACAAAAATCATTTAAACTCTTTAGACACGTTTAACTAAAACATACTCTTAGAGCTTTGCTAGGAAGCCCAATCTAAGGAATTAAAATCTCAAATGTCACCAAAGTATTTAACCCCTTTTTGGAATCAATAATGTTTGTCTTGGGAATGAAACAACAAAGGATTGATCATGACACTAAGGTAGATTGATGTCAAAGCAGAAGAAGTTGAACTCATGCTAAACCATAGAAAACTTGGTCCACCATTGCATTAATCTTGCTATTATCAAAGGGAAATAGTACATGTTGTAAGATGGTAGACAAAGTCCTTGTTGCTCCTTTCTTCTACATGAAGGCTTAATTCCCTCTACAATCTCAACAAACTAATAGAACTAAATGAACAACATTCATTCTCAACATAATAGAGTGTAGAAATATTGTATTTTTCTCTGTAATTTTTATTTATTTCATAATTAAATGAAAGATTTTTTTGTATAAAGGCATATTATAAAAAATTTAATGTGAAAGCAATTTAATAAAAAATGAAAGAATCTTATTAATACATTTGATTTATATACAAATTTTATTGATTAAAATATAATTATTTAGAAAAAATATTTAATTATTTTTAATCGATAAATAGCAACTAAGGGGTTGCACATTATATTAAAATATCAAAAAGTTTTACACATGAGTATACATCAAAGGGCTCGATCCCATTAAAGAGAAAAAACCTAATATGAAGGCCCTTACATATTATCTTCAAAATTCACAAGGTAGAGACCTTAGAGTATAACAATATAAAAAGTATACATATTCATAAACATTCTTTTTTGCATTCCCCTATCGTTACAAAATGGGGTTCTTAACATAGTATTTGACCATAAAAAGGAGCATGTGCACCAGATGGTGAACATAAAAGTGGTCACTCACCAAAAAAATCTTAAAAACACAGCTAACACATTCATAAATTCAATGCATTACGACTCAAAAAATTCAAGCAATAACACATACAAGTTTTTTAAATAAAACCACGATCACAATTTTATTTTAAAAACCACAATTGGATTTTAAAATAAACATAACCCATTCATGTTTTATAGCCATAATTTTTTTAAAAGTGGTTGACAACAAAGAAATAACAAAAATTCTAAAAAACCAAAGGAAACATGATTGGCCTTTTGTTTCTATCAACCAAGTCAAGATGCCACAACATTGAAGAGGAAACACACTAGCTCTCACAAACTAGTTGCATGAAGATGTAGGTCTTGCCACTCTTCTTCTCTTCTAGGTCAACAAGAAGCATTCATAAAAATAGGGTCATCCTAATGAACCTAGGAAATCCCAATGTGAAGTCCTGCATAAGTTGATAAGATAGATAATTGCAATGGAATTAATTTCCTTGGTGGTATGGCTATACATAGTTGCATAGACAATGAACTTAGCAATCACTGAGTTGTGTAGCTTTGAATATTGTGAGAATATTAGGTGAACCAAGTAGAAAGAAAATATGTACATAAAAAAGAGTCTCCAAAACCATTAAGGATTAACCAAAAAAGAATTGACAATGTAGACCACCTACAACCATCTTTTTTTAACAAGCTTTCACAATTAGGGTTTCCATTCTTTTATTTCCCCCATACAAAATTTTCATCTTAAAGAGGTGTAGTTTAAGGATTGCAGGGAACATAATTCTAGGTGGGTAATGACAGGATCATGTGGAGCCAAAAAGTGGTGATGTGAAAAAAATGTGTTTCTCATCTGCCCAAAAATGTGAAAAAACCATGTTGACTATTAGTAGGCCTCATTGTCAGTACACATGGATATGGAAAACACCTAAGCATATCAGATATCAGAAACATATCTGATATCCAATACATAACGGATACCAAATACATTTCTGATATCTGATATGAATGTATAAATAATATTAAAAGCTAAATAATAATGTATATAATTTTATAAGTTGTAATATTTTTTATTTTTTTAGGTAAGTGGTATCTTAATGGGGATAGCTCCCTATTTTGCATAAAGAAAATAAATATTTACATAGAGAGATACAACATTGCTTCATGACATAGCCATAAAGAGAGAAGCTAGTACAAAGAGGCAAACTCATAACCCATTTCAAAAATCCTAGTAGTAGCAAAGTCAGAAATAAATTTTGAAGTAGAGCCTAAAATATCTTTTAGATCAACAAATTATTGTCAAAAGTACCCTTAAAAAAATCCTCCCAAGCCACTTCAGAAGAGGTGTTCACTTTATTTTTTCTCTTTGATCCCCTAGAAAAGTCAACACCCCTAGCATATGCCCTCATTTCCTTATCATGTTCAGATCTAAGACTACACAAATAGACCCTAGGAAGGTGACACTAGCAATCTAAGTCCATCTCCAAGATGGAATTTTCAACATTGAGCTAGCTATGATGAACTACAAATCCCTTTGAAAGTTCACAACATCTTTCTCTAGATCCCACAATATCTGGCAAAGGATACAAAATAGATGGGTAAATCTGTCCATTGTGCCAGTGTCTATCAAGCCCGAAACATCCTACAAGCACCTATTTCAAAGAAACAATAGTGTTCTTATCCCCTTCGCATGAGAACCTCTTGCATTTTTCATTGATTCTCTCCTCCCTACACAAGCAACTGATGCCAAACATATGTGTCATCTCAATAGGAAATATAACTCAACCATATCACATTGATATGAAGGGTTGGAAGCTCATGAGTTTCTTAGGAAACTGCTTAACACATGGAACAAATGGCTACCCTACTGAAGCAAACCATGCACATAGGATTGTGTGCAGTGACAAGAATCATCACAACTAGTTAGATGTAACAAGCACCACATCCAAAGACAACCAAGAATCTTGATAGAGATGTATTTACTTATAAAGAAGCTAACAAAGTAGAGAATGAATCACCAATACAATTTTATTGACAAAAGCAATCTTTCACCGAACTTAGTCCTTATCAAGGATAGGAGAAAGACCTGACCAATTATAGAAAGCATGAGTTGGTAATCACAAGAGACCCTTGGAAGACATAATTGTTAGTTAAGTTTGATGCACAATTCGCTACCCTATATATATGGGCAATTGAATAATCCCCTAGTTCCAAAAGTAAATCCCTTGTCACCTTCACCTAGTTTCTTAATTCCCAATTTACAGTGTCGTCTTTAATCACAACCTAAACACAAATTTGAGAATCACCTTCAATGTCCATATTCAGAAGATTCTTCCCCCTGCATAGATTCAAACCCAACAGCAATGCCTTAAATTCAAC
Source organism: Chamaecyparis obtusa (assembly GCA_027943335.1). Lineage (NCBI taxonomy): Eukaryota > Viridiplantae > Streptophyta > Pinopsida > Cupressales > Cupressaceae > Chamaecyparis > Chamaecyparis obtusa. The sequence goes on from BSBK01005323.1 coordinate 822,920, forward strand.
TCTATTGTTTGAAGCGATGCTAAATATTTTACAGGAGGCCCAAACACATTCATCATTCCAATCTCGAATAATACAACTAGAACCTACCAATCCTGGGTTGCCTTTAGCTACTCCATCAAAGTTTAATTTCCATATATACAATTTCACAAACTTCCATATCACTAATTTGCAATCAATCTTGTCAGCACATGAGGGAATAATTGGACTACAGAGATCCATCAACTTCTTCTAAATCCATTCATCCCATCTGGAAAACTTAGTATCCTTTCTAAATTTAACATTGGCATTAGCAACCTCAACAATATCTTTCCTAATTTTACTTAATAGGTTCTCTAAAGACATTCAAGTATCCTTAGAGATCTAATTGTTTCATTCCTTCCAGAGATTATAAATGACAAGGGAATGAGCAATAATCCAAATTGAGGCCCATAAAGATTTCCTATAGAAAGTGGGTCAGCAAAGCAAAAATTGGAGCAAACACCTCTATCGAGGACCTTCCTAAAGAAAGACACCAAACAACCAATCCCAACACTAAGATGCAAGATCATCAAGACAAAAAGATGTGATTTGAAAATTCTTATTCTTTCTTGCAAAGAGCACATTTGGAGAGTCCAGCAAGGCCAACATAGATCAATCTATCCATAATTAGACACCTTTTGTGTAGTATAAGTTATAATATTTTATATTATAAATATGTATTAGAATATATATAATATATATTCATACATACATACATACATACTATTTAGGGGGCAAATGGGTGCTAATGAATTTAAAAATATAAACTATGTAAGATGAATTCATTAACTAACCACTTCCACACTAACATTTAAAATACAAGAGAAAGAGGGGCTTCCAAGCATAACTCTCAATATAACCCAAGTTAGCTTAGAAAAACTCAAGGAGATAAAGGGATGTCAATGCTAAACCCAAATTATATCAAGGAAGTATGCAAATAAGTCCTCTTTCATGCAATGTATGATTTGATTAAAGATGTGTAAATGTAAAAGTGTAATTGAACTAATTGATCTAATGAGGAAATTAAGATAGATCTGGATACCAAATGTATCAATTAAGATCTGAAAATAGGTCTAAACTAAGAAGTGAAATGAAGGATGGATTAATTTCCTTGAAATGTGTAGAGGAATGTTCCTTTTTTCTCCAAAAACTATGGATCTGAACCTATGACAAAACTTTCGACTACGGATTCGCAATCATGATATAAAACCTAGAAACTATTGTTTTAACCAAATCTCCAGGAATCGATCGACCAAATCACCGTGTGCCCAAGATACTGTAGAAAATTTGACCCAACTTCTTCAGAAATGTCTTGGCAAGTAGTTTCTAGATATGTGGTTGTAATTTTGATATCTTGTTCCTGTACACAAAAAAGATTGTTTTTAGGTTTGGGTGTAGAGGGCTTGCCTTGGTCAAGCCCTAGATTGAGGAATCAACCTTGAAATTGAAATGTAAATGTAATGATAGAGGAAATACTAAAATTTAGTATGATTTAATATATCAAATGAAAGATACAATTACCTTTGTAGATGTCATTGAATTTGAGATGTGATCAAATATGCAAATGTAATAGCCTTGACTCAAAGAAACCAAAAGGAAATCAAAGAAGTCAAAACCTCATGTATAGGAATGTATGTGGCATTCCATGATGAAGGATGAAATAACTTGAATGATTTAGACTGATGGATCTCCTCCTTAGAAGCTAAACTCGACTACCACCTTGAAGGAAGAATCTTGATGCAAGAAGGAAATGCTTGAATTTGATGAATGCTTGAAGATGCTTGCTTGAAATCTCACGAACGCGTGTATGATTTCTCTTGATTGCTTGTATAATGATAATGTATCTTGATGGGGATAAAAATGAAATGCCCAAGCCTCCTTATATACTATTTTATAGGATAAAAAATAAAGCAGATCGACCCAGGAGCAAGGTAAATCAATCAGAAAATTCAAGGCACATAGGAGGTTGCAATCAAAATCTCTCAAGGAAAGGGTCAACCTAGCCAACCTTTTCTAGGAATAGGTCCACCTAGTCCACCTATTCCCAAGGGGAGCCTAGAAAAGGGGTCTTGGAGGCCTCAGAGAAGGTGGAGAAAGAATCGGGAGAAAATGAAGCTTTCAGAAGATATGGCTAGAAAGGTGATAAAATATCACCTAAAGGACCATGTCAAAAGATGAGAGATGTTTTAGAAATGAGGGAATGGATATGAAGAAGATAGAGAGACCAAAACCATGCTAAGAGGGCTAAAAGGTTTCAAAATAAAAGTGCATCCATTTTAAGATGATACATTTAGCCCCCACTTTAGCAGAGTATGAGGCAAGTCATACTATCGGTAAAGGAAGAAGGAGAAGAGATACAATGTCACAATGAGATAGAACATCACCAATTTTAAGAACACAAGCCCTCAAACCTAGGATCCTAACTCCATTCCCATGCATAAGAGAACAAAAAAAATAAAAGGAAAGAAAACAAAAAAGAGAGTCAAACCAAAAAAAAATAAAAAGACTCAAAATGAGTTAGTACAAAAACCCAAATCAACTAGTGAAAGAGACCTCAACTGAAGAAATGTCTCTCACACCAATACCATATTTGGAAGGCTATTACAAAGCATAAGGGATCACATAGGAAAGACAAGATCACCACAAAGGATTACATCCTTCATGATTCTACCTTGCTATGCAAAAGCATGAAGAGAGAGAGAGAGATTATACTTCCTAGTAAGGTTTGTGTTCCTTACTGTGAATCACAAAAAAATAAAGAAACAAAAAGGCATGATCAAATAGTCTAGCAGTTTTGTGTGCCCAGTAGTCAAACCTGTGCGCCCATCGATGACTTTTGCATGAATGTGTATGTGTGTCCACCCGTGGATCAATTCCTTGTTATCAAAATAGAGTGAAAATATGTATGTTCTCTTTATGGATGGACAGGGGTCCATTATCCATAGAGAAAATGTGTGTGTGTGTTTCCTTGGGATGGAGGAGTATCACTGATACTCGCTAGGGAGTGGTATTTAACAATGTAAAAGTAAAAGTGCATAAAAAGTAAACTATAGTACAAAGAGGGTGCATGTATTCCCCCCTACTTATGATGACAATGTAGCCATAGACATCATAAGGTAGAGAATCAAGGATAACTACTTCTAGCAACAAGAAGATATCCTTTTAAAACAACAAGGTGTGTCATAAACCTAGCAAATAGCGTTGACTCTTGTAAGCTAAGAAAATAGATAAATTATGAATAAATATGTCACTAATGAGAAGAGACCCTTGAAAGGAAGAGATCTTGTTCACAAGACATCTACCTTCAAGAGGAGTGTCATGAACAAAGATAACAACTTCAAGATAAAACAGGATAAGAAAAAAAAGAATGCACCTATTCAGCCCCCTATGTATTGTAATACCCCAAAAATGGGCTATAGGTTCATTAACCTCCTATATTGACACATCAAACAAAATTGACATCAAAGTCCTAACCTAAGGCACATCGGCACATCATCTAATCCTAATTGATTATCTCAAATTCTGCATCGAGGAATATTCCTAGCAATATTCCTATTTATCCTAATTATCTTTGATTAATAATTATTTGGTGATAAATCTTATTTATCCTAAAGTTTGATTAATTGAATATTCTGAATATTTAATTAATTAGATTTAATACTGCCACTTAATTATTTCTAGCGCCCACTATGGGGCCCTAAAATGGGTTTCCATTCAATTTCTATCAATTTCTATCATCTTCTTGTCGTTTTTTGTTCCAAGCTACAATTTTTAATTTATGTCTGTACGATTTTCATATGAGTTTTATCAGAAACTCGTATCAGGAGATACCCACTGCCGTACGATAGTTTATTTGATCGAGGATTGTACCGTAAAAAATACAATGTCATTTAGAAGCCTTGTTGTCGTATGATTTGATACCTAGTGTCGTACAAGTTTATGGACTGTCATTTGGGAGGTGACGCACTGTCATACCCATTTCAATGCTAGGTTTCAATTGTCGTTTCACTTTTTCAGGTAGTTTTCTAGATTTGTTTTCCTGATTTGGACTGATAGCTAACATTAACGATTGAAATTTGCCGTTTCTGATTGATTTCTGCTGATTTTGATTGGGAAAAAGAATGAAAATTGCTAAAAATACGTAAGAATCTACTAAGCACGTTGCAAGGAGTTCAGGTAATCTTTTCAGCTGATAACATTTTGATTTGGATGAAAAAGAACTCTTGCATGTCAAGCTTGTGTGACCTTTATTGCTTTCATATCACATATTTCATTTTGGGCTATAAAAATGAACATAGATTTGCTTTTCAGCATCTTTGTTACACATAGTAAATAGGCCCTATGAACACTATTCATGGTTCTTGAGAGAGTGGGTTTCCAATGAAACTCTTCTCAATGAAGGAACCCTTGTAGGTAGGGAGGTTACTGAGAGCATCTCACGTTCTACTAGATTTGTGCGTCTTCAGCTTCTGATTGATACATTCTCTCTCCGGAGAGGTTGATAGATCATAAGTGGTTGACATCATAGATATTTGTGAGATTATCTTGGTCTTAGCGTGTTAGATTAATCTATCTACTTTGTTTGGGTTAAATGTGAAAAGGCTAGAGGACTATGCTCTACTCCCTTTTTGGGTAGTACCAGAAACTCAGATCCTTGAATCTGGAACTAGTCTCCATGTGGTATATTTTGTGAGTCACCTTTAGAGAGGGTTAACCATAGTGGACATTCCCTTAATTGGGTCAACCATGTTGACAAAACCTCAAGTGGTAATAGCCATTTTTTTTGTGGTAGCAGCAGCCACTATATAATGTCCTTGTGGAGGAAATCTTCATAGGTGTGGTCTCTTGTTGGGCTGTCAGATCTCCCTAGCAGCTCCTGATTGATTAATTTCTTGGATAGTGTCAAAACCCTGGTGCGCCTGGATTGGAGTTCACCCTCTTGAGGTCACAAAATTTAAAGAGTCAGACCATTACTAAGAACCCTAGTGAGGCCAAATTTTCATTTTCTAGGAATATGTGCGTTATTGCAAAAATTTTTGGAACATACACTATTAGCACTCCTAGGGATTAGCACAACTTAGTCACTTGATTGTTCATGTGTAGGGTTGCTTTGTCCCCTGTTCATTATTTTTAGATGTGCTTGAAATCACTTGCTTGCTATTTTGTGTGCTTGTTTATCTATCTAGTTACTAAGAACGAATCAATCCGATACAATCTTCAAATCTAGACAGACAATTTTGTGAACAATTTGAAACTAAAAATTTGAAAAATTGCAAAATCTGATGTCAAACACCTTTTTGGAGTTAAAATTCATCTTGTAAAGTCAGAAAGTCGTACAACTTTTGGCTATTGTCATTTTAGAACCCCCAGATTATCGTATGGTAGCTGGTATATTGTCGTACGAGTTTTGCTGCTAGTCAATTCAAAAAAGTCAAAAACCCTACTATCAATTGTCATGCAAGTTTTGCAATAGTCATATGAGTTTGTCAATTATCATTTCATGCTATACCCACTGTCATACGAGCCTGTAGAAAGTCGTTTGAGAAATTTTGAAAAATTGCCAGAAAGTTGTCAAAATTGTCAGAGACCTAACTTTTCCAGCCTATTTCCAGAGTCTATCAAGAAAATCACTGTGTCAGGAACAGAGCAGAAACTATCAAGAATCCAATCATTTTCCTAAAATGGCCTTTTGGATCTGATTTAGCCTTCTGTTTAATCAATTTGAGTCTTTTTTATCTTGTGTCAAAACCTTGTCATAACTATCAATCTTCAATCCATCTTCAAAACGGCTAAGTGTTGTGAACTCGTGCTCGCTATCTTTTGGGCAATCTACCCATACATCCAGGGCACAGTCTCCTTCATTTACATCTAATCTAAGCTTCAATGAATTAAACCTTGACAAGGTTGTGTCATTTGATCTTCTTGAATTAGATCTTTCTTCAGTTGTCTTCATCATATTCTTTTGCTTCACCCAAGGTTAATGGTGGAAACTAGAGCTTCCTCTCACAAGAAATCTAGAGAAATATCCCATACCATACCTATGAATACTCTCCAAGCTCCAAATCTTGAGAAACTCTACAATTATGGTCTTTACGAAGATGATGGTCTTGGCAATTTTTGATTGAAAACCAGTTACATTCCTCCTTCATCAACTCATGGAGGTAATCAACAAACTCCTCCTCTATCTATCCTAGGGAGAATTCCTACCATGTCTCAAGTAGGGACAAAATTTGGCTCTCAAAGAGCTCAATCTCAACATGGTGCAGATCAGGAACCCACACTTGAAGAAATTGCTCGGTATCAAAATGACGATGACTTCAAAAGAATGATGAAGCATTTCTTGAAAGAAGATAGAGAAGCATACTTTTTACAATTAGCTCATCAAGGAGCCAAACTTCCTCCCAACTTTAATGTTGAAGATATCATTAAGCATGAGGAAGAAACTCCTATTTCAGCCATGATGAAACAAATGCATGCCATGCAAGTCAAACTTAATAAACTTGAGAAAGAAAAGGAACCCAAGGAATTCTCCATGGAGGCCCTATGTCCTTTTCCATTTGACAAAGACTTTTACATGCCACCATTCCCTAAAAGGGTGGAAATGACAAAATATGATAAGTATGATGGACACTCGGATCCTCAAGATCATGTCAGAGAATTATGTACACAATCTATGGAGTTCATGCACGAACCAACTTATCTGATGTGTCTCTTTCCTTGAGATCTGGGGGGAGCAGCCATTCATTGGTTCTCTAGATTGCCTTCTACTATCAAAAATTTTGAGGAGTTGATCAAATTGTTCCATCAGCAATACTCCTACAACAATCAACATCTAGTCACCATGATTGATATCTGCAATCTCAAACAATATCCAGGAGAACCATTCTTGACATTTCTCAAGAGATGGAGGAAGAAATTCTCTCTATACGCTAGGCCTATTCTAGAAACTAAGAAACTGGAAATCTTCATCAATAATCTTGTCCCAGAGATCAACCACCCTTTACAAATGCAAGATCATACAGCTTTTGATAAGATGGTAGACAATGCAATCAAAATTGAAAAGGTACTTGTGAAAAAAAGAGACATCACACTTCAAAAGGACAAGTATGAATCAGGATCCAGTTCTAAAGATAAGAACAAAAATTGGAACAAGAATAAAGGCATCATCACAGATGGCATTATTGATACTATCCATGCCCCATCAAAGGCACCAGCTTTCAATCTAACTATTAGTACCCAAGCCATCAAAGCTTCAGAGCAAAAGGTGTCCGAACCATCTCAAAAGAAGCTAGAATACAAATCTTGGTCCGCTGATAATAAACGAAAGTTCACTCCTCTTGGAGAATCTTTGGAATCAGCTATGAGAACTCTATTGGCTAGTAACATCATCTCTTTGCCTAAGATCTAACAATTTGATCTTGACCCTAAACCAAAATGGTGGAGAGAGAATGAATTATGTGATTTCCATCGGGGTAAAGGTCACAAAACTAATAACTGCTTATGCTTGAAACATACTATTCAAGATCTGATTGATAAGGGAGAAATCATGATTGATAATCATAAGAGCAATAATGATCAACAACATTCACAGAACCATTTCCAAAACATGGTCAAGAAGTTTCATCTTCTCAACCTAATATGGGGGCAAAGGTCAATTATGCTTACCCTAGAAATAATGTTGTTATCAATATGGTTGAACCTTGTCTCTTTGAGCATTGCAATGTCATCACAATTACATGAAGAGATAGAGATCATACTTTAGCTAATGTAGTGACTCGATCACAGGCTCAGGCACATCTGAACGGACAAATCCCAGATTCATCAAATGTCCCTAAGATGCCCTTCAATCTTTCTTCTGCTTCCAAACAGAAGGCTGCTTCTAAATCTTCCAATCCTAAAGATATGAGGCCAACATCTTATAGCATTGTTCAACAACTCCAACACATAGTGCAAAAATCTCCATGTTTGAGTTGCTTCAGATATCTCCAGCTCATAGAGCTATTCTAGACAAAGCTTTGCTCAGATCCAATGTTCCTGATGACTTTGATTTAGACAGGTTTCGGACTATGGTTGGACATCTTACATCTCTGCAATATATCTCCTTTTCAGAGGAAGATGACAACTCCTTGAGTCACCCGCATAACTAGCCCTTGCATATAGAAGTCTTGATCCAGAACCGTAGAGTCAAACGTGTGTTGATAGATGGGGGCACTGGCCTAAACATTTTCTCTTACAACTTGGTCACACAATTGGGATTTTCAGAATTGGCTATTGATCCTAGAAAGAAAATAACTATAAAAGCCTATGATGAACAAGAAAGATCTTCTAAAGGCACCATTGTCTTACCTATCAGAGTAGGTCCAGTTATCAGAGATACTATATGTCAAGTTCTTGATCTACCTTTGACTTACAACATTCTTCTAGGGAGACCATGGATACATGAGATGAAGGCTATTCCTTCTAAATTTCACCAATGCTTGAAATTTCCTTATGAAGGAGTAGAGGTCACTATTCTAGCAGACATATCCACCACTTGCAATACATTGAAGGAAAGTGCAGATAAACTTGTGCCTAATAACAGAGAATCTTCCATTAAGCCAACAAAAGAAGCATCCACATCTAAAATGGAAGACATTGCAAAAGAGGTCAATATCAAAGAAAATGGTATGGCAGAATATACTATAGAGCCAATCTTATCTTTGACATCTTTACCTATCTCACCTAAGTCGTATGGACAATCTTTAAAATAGTCCAAACTAGACTCTAAAGAACCTCTTGAGGCATATAAAAAGAATTTTGTAGTAGAACAAGTCTCCAAGCAAGAATTTGAAGAAGATGAAGCTGTGCTTACATGGCTATACAAAGATGAACCTAAATCTCAAGCTGTTCCAACTAGTGACGCTACGGTATCCAAAATCCCTTCTAAGACATATGGTCCAGGAGATAAATTAATAGCTAAGATGGGATATCCAAGTAAAGGACCTCTAGGAGTTAGAGGAGAAGGTCTTATAACACCTATTTCACATACTGGTAGGGCAAACAAAGATACTATTGGCTTAGGCTTTAAAAAGAAACCCTTTCACCTCAAAGGTAATGGTTCTCATGTCATAGAGCAGATCGCACCAGGAGAACCCCTTCTTAACAAGGAAGGAATAGAACCATTAGATAGTGATTCAGACAGCTCAGAACTTATTCCTTATGAGCATTTGCCTAAGGAAATCAAAGACCTCCTTGAAGCTGAAGATGATCCAATAAAAAGAATCAATGTAGTAGAAACACAAGAACCTACTATAGAGCAAGAGATAGTTGCATCACAAGAACCAGCTAATATTGAAGACAATGAAATATACAAAGAGGAAGGTGGTAGTTATTCTAAGACAGATTCCCATGAGTATGAATTCAAATTAGAATCTGAGGGTAACCCTTCTTGGGGGATTCATCCTGACTTTACTCATGTTATTAAATTTCCTAGAGGCATAGATGAAGAATCTAATGACTATGAATGGGGAGCCATTCCAGAAGAAGATGAGCTTATTACAGAGAAACATGTTAATGTTATTCACCAATATGCACCTCAACCCAATGCAAGTCTAGAGCGAAATGATGAACTTATCAAGTCTGATCCATCGATGGCTGAATTGGACTCCCACAATGACATTGAGCCTATTCACAAATTAAATGTCTTAAGTTGTAATATCACCTTTGAACTTGAGCATCAGATTAGGATCGATGATGAAAAATCCATATCCGTAAACACTATCTCCCAATCTTTCCCCATTTTGACTATTAAACATCCTGAACTTCTTGATCAAACCTCCACAAATCCAAGCCATGGTATTTATACCTTCCCAAATGATTGTGGCCTTGCTTGCTACCTCAATGTAGTTGAGTCTATGAGGGCTTCCATCAGTGAACCGAGCAATAGCATGATAGAGTCGGACATCAAGTATCTTAGTCAGAAAAATAAGAATAAGAGTAAAAAGAAAAGGAGTTCTAAGGGTGAAAACCACTTCGTGGCAGTCTCAGAACCTACAAAAGTAAAAATAAGCGACGTATCCAAAGGTGAAAACCTCTCTAAGGTGCCTAAGGATGAGATATTTGATGTCCTTCTGAGTCATTTATAGGACAGATCTCAAGTTCTAATTGAGCCTACTCAATCCATCAACTTGGGAACAATAGAAGAACCATAGTTGATTCATGTAGCAAAATCTTTATCAAAAGAAGAGAAGCAAAAATGTACTACATTCCTAACATAAAAGAAGATGAACTTTGCATGGAAATATTCAGATATGCTAGGGTTGGATCCTAATCTTATAATGCATCATTTATCTATAGCTCCAAATGTCAAACCTGTCAAGCAAAAATTGAGAAAGATGCATACTCATGTTGCACTCTTGGTAAAAGTTGAATTAGAGAAGCTCCTGAAAGTCAGATTCATTAAATGGGTAGATTAGTTAAATGGGTCATGCTTTTAAGTGAATTTGACATTGAATATGTTGAGAGAAAAGTTATAAAAGGACAAGTTATTGATGATCAATTAGCAGATGCACCTATGATTGATGATACACCAATGCAAATGGAATTTCTAGATTCCTCTATCATGACTCTTTCTTCTAGAGAATGACATTTGTTCTTTGATGGCTCCTATACACAAAATGGATTAGGAGCAGGCATATTGTTCATAACTCCTCAAGGTACTCAATCCCAAAAGCATTCAGATTAAAGTTCCGTTGCACAAACAATATTGCAGAATACAAAGCCCTTTTGAATGGTATGAAAATAGCAATTGAATGGAGAGTAACAGAATTACACATTCGTGGAGACTCACAACTTGTTATTCATCAAGTCAATGATGTGTACCAAACTAAAGATGAAAAGCTCATTCCTTATAAGAGAATGGTAGATGATTTAAAGAAGTATTTCATATCTATCACATTTGAGCAAATTTCTAGAATAGAGAACAAGGCTACCAATGCAATGGAAACATTATCTACTTTATTATAGTAGCCTGAACATGAGCTACGCTATGAGTTCCTGGTGGAAGCACTATCTTATCCTGCATATGATTCCCCCGAAACCTGTATGATCTGCATTGTTGTTGGTCATGATTCATCTAGATACAAAAACCTATTTTCCTATCTTCAAGACTAGATCATTCCTGATACCTTCAACCGCCATGAAAAGAGATATCTTATCCATAATGCCTCCTGATATGTCATCATTGGTCACGATCTATACAAACGAGGTCTAGATGGCACACTACTTAGATGTTTAGAATGGGAAGAGTCTCAATGTGCGTTAGAGGAAGTCCATGATGGTATTTGTGGGTCACACTTGAATGGTTTAACACTAGCTCAAAAACTTATTAGGGCTAGGTACTATTGGCCTGAAATGGAGAAAGAATCTATCAAGTTTGCTAAGAACTGTCAAAAGTGCCAAGTGCATGGCAACTTAATTCATGCTCCAAGGAGAGATCTAATTCCCTTTACTACACAATGGCCTTTTCACCAATGAGCCTTTGATCTTATAGGAGCTATACATCCTCCTTCTTCTAATGGACAATACCCATATAATCACAGCTACAGATTATTTTACAAAATGGGTAGAAGAAGTCCCTTTGACACAAGCAACTTGAAAACAAATATCTATATTCATATTGAACTATATCATATGCATATATGGGATACCTCATTCCATAATCATAGATAATGGTGGACAATTCAAGAACAAAGATCTAGATGATTTATGTGCCAAATTCAAGATTACACAACATTGGTCATCTATCTACTATCCTCAAGGGAATGGACAAGTAGAGGCTTCTAACAAGAATCTATTGAAAATCTTGCACCATACAGTTAATAAAACAGGAAGAGATTGGCATCTCATGATTAATCCAGCTCTCTAGGCCTACAAAACAAGTATTAGAATGCTTACTGGGGCTACACCTTTCGCTTTAGTTTATGTGTCTGAAGCGGTACTACCTATTGAGGTTGAAATACCATCACTAAGAATTAGAATGCATGGTCTAGTAACTGATGATGACTATAGAGTATCTAGGTTGCAAGAACTTGAACTACTAGATGAATGCAAACAAGCAGCATATGATCATCTCAGAGTATATTAGAAGATAATGTCTAGAGGTTACAACAAGAAAGTCAGACACAGAGAATTTTAGGTTGGCGATCTAGTCTTAAGAGAGAATCCTAAAAATCAATCACATAGAGAGCGCAAGGGGAAGTTTGAACCCAACTGCCTGGGTCCCTTTATAATCACTACTACTTTTGGCTCTAGTGCCTATCAACTCTCAACAACTGAAGGAGAACAGCTCTGAGAACCAATCAAAGTTCTCCATCTGAAGAAATTCTACGCCTAAGGCATTCAGTCTATGGTAAAATGTCTTGAAAAAATCTTAAAAATCTGAAAAAGGTCCTAAAAAATGAACATCTTGGTGAAAACCTAGCAATAAGTGCCTTGATGATTCACAAAAAAAGTAAAAAATATCAAAAATACAAAAAAATGAGAAAGAGAAAAAGTACCTTGCTGAAAAACTTGGAAACAGGCGCCTTGGTAGCAAAAATAGAATCTCTACCAAGATGGTGAAAACCTGGCAAATGGGTGCCACTTGTTTCAAAATGCTCCATCTATCAGTGCAATCTTGGTCTTTCCCAGCTTTTAGTCTTGCTTTAGTTTGTACATATCTCCCGATTTGTTTCCACATTCCTATTTTCAATAAGTTGGTTTGTACACCAATTGGCTCATGTGTCTATATCCTATCAATGCCTAACGCTCAGGGGCAATCAATGTCATATCCTATGGTCTCCAGTATATCTCAGATGAGTCATGTCTAGTTAGAGTCCTTTGAAGCTTTATCTGAGTTAGTCGGTCTATCTCCTCTCCAAAAAGGATTTTGCATCTACAACAATGCAATCAAACTGAAAACACAAACTGAAAACAATCTATGCTTTTTACATGCTTTTATCTCCTTGTATGCTTACTGATTCACATTTAGATTTTTGCATATTATGTTCCCACAAGCTCTTCGTTGATGTCCTTTACAGGATTTAGAGAGTGATGACCGGGGGCATAATATTTTCTTTGTCTTCTACTTGTATGTGAAAATCTAACAACTTTGGAAATTCTGGATTGAAATGGTGTCTGACTGTAAGAGCCTCTATCTCGAATTGGATGGCCATGTGTACCTCAACCATTGATACCCAAAAAATTCAAGGAAGTTTGATCTAACTATTGTCTTTTTTGAGTAAGTTCTTTCTCCTATTGTGAAATGCGATCTTACCTAAGGATGTGAATGATAAGGGGTCACTACGGGTAATTCACATTGGATTTAGAATGATCTCTTGACTGCTTAATGTGTTTGTAACGCAAGGCATATTCTGGTCATCACAATGTTTATGTTTTGATGCTTATACAAATTGCTATATCAAAATGGACATGATATTCAGGTCATCCTGGTGTTTATGCCTTGGTGCTTATATCTAATCTGACATTCTGAAAACAAAATCAATATTCATATATCCATGGTTGCCTAATCAGTGGGTGTTGTATTGATTCTTGTGTATACAAATCGATATTCATATGTCTATGGTTTCATAACTAGTGGGCATTGTATTGATTTATCTGATTACCTAAAAATTCAATGATGATAATGACCGACACATGATCAGTGACTAGGTCCTAGGTCTTAGGTTGCATTTCATTCTGCATGTTTCTTTGCATTTTTCATGTTTGCATGATCTCACAAATGGCTAAACGAACTTCAATGCTTAAACAATTCTTCAAATGTCTCTTCAAATCTAACAAGAGCTGAAACCTAACTTGAAGGTCTCTTCATCACATCGCAAGCCATTATCCTCCTAGGTTAACCATCCTTTTGACATAAGACTGAGTACTTGTCTTCATCAATACTTGCAAAACATATCATGTGTATCATTGCATTTACATATCATAATCATCGGTTGCATTACCATTCATCCATGTGCATAAGCATAAATCATACATACATCTTTCCATAATCAAATACATTTGCATAACATCCATACTTATGAAAGAAATCATTGCATTGCATATATCCATATATACATTCTACTCTACTCATAGCATAAGCATCAAATGATATCATCATAAATCAAAAACATGACAAGTACAAATGAAGTCATAACCAAAATATCGATCTCATATATATATCAAAAATCTCGAACTAGTCAGGGGTACACTACTGGCACAGTGTACAAAAGAATACACTCATGTGAGCTATCAAAGTCAAAATAGTATATCAATGATAAAAAAGAGCACAATATATCAGAACATATCAAAACAAATCAACTATCAGCCTAATCCTCTGCATCTAGTGGAGGTGGAGGTGGTGCATCTGGTTACTACCTCTTCTCTGGGTGCTCTAGCTCCCTTTGATGCCATCATATACTGAAAGTACGAAGGGACTCTATGTCCAACAGGAACAATAATATAATATGTGGACACATAGTAAGCTGCCCGGGATGTCCAATGAATCACCTATGCCTATAATCTCTGCACCTCTGTACGAAGCTCAGTGCGCTGTCTATCGGCCTCTAAAAATCTCTCCTCCCACTGAGCACTATGAACCTTCAGGTCCCTAATCTATACTCTGAGCTGTCTGATAGTCTCCTGTGGAGTAAGAGGAATAGTAGGATCAACATCAACCGCTGGCATCTCAGTATCTGGGGTAGTCTTCTCTGTAGTCTCTGCTCTCTACGCCTTACAACGTCTAACCTCTACACCTAGATCAAATCCTATATCCTCCTCTATCGGATCCATACCCCCACCCACAACCTGCTCTACTGCAAGTACCTCCTCAACTGAACCAACACTCCCTAAGGTACCACCCTCTCCCCTAGTCCATCTATGAGAACCTATAGATCTGCCTGCTATAGAACTAGTGGGACAAGAGGGCCTCATCTGTCCTGATGGTCTCTGTGGTGGAGCCATCACTCTAGGTCTTGGAGGTGTGGGGTGTACAATAGGCACCTGTGTGGGTCTGGGACCCTGTCCCATCAGAGCACCTGTAACATCCATCACCTCCTCCATGGAGGGTATCAGCTCTGTCAGATTAGAAAATCTATAAATCGGATGGTCAACAAGCCATGTAATGAATCTATCTATAACACCAACATCAAGTACATCTGGTCTGTACTCCCAATCCCTGCTGACAATCACACTGTACTCTTGAGAACACAAAGCATATGAGAGTCTCGTGGTCCATCCGAGTCCAAGCTCATGACCTATTCGAGCATAAGTAGCATAATCCTCAGGGGCATCCTGTACTTGTCCATACTGCTGCCAGACCCTGGTAATAAGGAATCTCTCTATGGTGGAGAATGACCTCCCAATTAGCACATGACTCTGAAAGAAGTAACTAAATAGCTCTCGTACAGTTGGCCAAGGCTCAATAGCTACATATGGTCTCCATTAAACAAATGTCATGTCATCGAGGCATCACCTCCAGTACTCCACATGACCCATCTATCCCTGAATGACATATCTAGCATATATATAAATGACAGGCTCCTGAGTTTGCCTCTGTGAAGTACATACCAGTCTCAACACTAGGATATGCTCCCATGCCCAGATTTGTTGAACTAGAGCTCCGGCTGCAAAAGACTTGCTCTCCTGATACACTACCTTGTGCATCTTGAAGAACATATGGGCCAAAAGACACTAACCCCATGCCAATTCAGAGGGAGTGGCCATCAAACGTGATACCATAGGGGCCCAGCCCATCAAAAGACCATTCTGCTAATGATCAGACATAATAATACCGTCGATCATCCTGACAATGATACACTCTAGCTGGTGTGTCTGTCCATATCGCTGCACTAAGGTCTCCCAAGAAATGGAGTCAGTCATCTGAGTATCATCTTCAAAGAGATATCTAAAAGCTAAAAGACCTGAGTTCCACAGACTCACATACTCTGGCCATCGCCCTGCATGGAAAGGAATGCACAGTATATGATACACATCCTCTAGGGTAACAGTGATCTCCCCAGTCGGCAGGTGGAATGTCTAGGTCTCTGAGTGAAATCTCTCAATTAGAGCAGTTAAAAGTTCATGATTTACCCTAATCTTGGGGAAATGTATAAGGTACTCAAATCCATAGGATGCAAGATGTACCCTCATCGGGCCAGGTAGTGACACACACAGTCTCTGAGTGGTTGGATGTGAAATTCATACATGTACATCTGGATATATGACCTACACAACACATAAACAAGGAATCCTATCAGTAATTTGGTCATAGAATAGGTTACAAGGGTAGAAATGGGGTAGTTCAATATTTCAGAAGGTAGGTTAATAGGTTAGCAATCAGGCTAAGAGATCAGAAAATTCAAAAATTTGACCTAATACTGAGTTTTAGGCTCACTGTTTTCCATATGACATTTTAGACCGACAGGAAAAGTCGTACGATTTTCTACATCATACCATATGACAAAGCATAGTGACACAACAGTTCATCCCTCATCATACGAGTTATGAGAGACCCAACAAAATGTCGTACGACTCTTGGGTCCCTCTGATACGAGTCTTGGGGGGTAATGAGACGATAATCTACCTACAGTTTGAAAGTCGTATGAGTCTCACTAGAGAGTTGTACGAGTTTCCATGCATGCAAAAATTCAAAATTGAAAAATGTACGAAAAATCCTAAAAATGCTATAAAACATGGAAAAATTAAATTTTTAGCAAAGCACAGAGGTCCACCTACTAGGTGTCCGTACTGCCGAGGTCTCTGGTGTCTCCAGCTGTGCTCAAATCGATGTGAACTCACAGGTACCTTTGGTTCTACTGCTTTCTCTACCATTTTTGCTCAGAGGGCTCCACAAGATTTCTAAAGTCAAAAGGTTGAAATGAATTGAAAATGACCCTTCCGACCTTTATATAGCTTTTGACCTAATTTTCAAAAGTGCTCCATTTTTTATGAAAATTGCACCCCTAGCTAATTTTGACATTTTGAATCTATTTTCGGGATCAAAATCAAAATCTGAGATCATTTACTATGTCAAAATCATGATTTAAAATTTTTAGACCCAGGACGGTCTACTGCTTGCATAATCGACCTTCAATCATCACAGAAATCCCGTATTCAACTTAACTGATTATCTTACATCAAACTATCAAAATTTCAACTTGGTCAACTATGGTCAACTCATGGTTTAACCTAGTCAAACTTGGTCTCCAGGACCTCTAAACGATGCAGAACGTGTTCTTGAACATGTTTAACCACTTCTCAAATCAATTAACATGCTTCTAAACCATTCAACACTGAATTTTCTTGTTAGATTTCAATTTTTATCCCAAAGGGGGCATGGTATTGCACATCATTCAAAGTCTGTAATCTAATTTGAAATCATATCTTTCCTCAGTAATCAAGACAACAACCATGTCTAGTTGTTGATTCATCATAAAGACCTCATCACTCAAGGCAAATCAATCATTTCTCGGGGCATATCAAATTCATCGAGATCCATATCAATCTGGTATTCTCCTAATCTTGTAAACTATATCAATCTTTTGTAACCATTGGTTCATTAGTGTTATTTCCTTGGTTCTTCGTAACTTAAGGGTTCAGATGTGACACCAATGTGATTCTTATCGACAATCAGGTCTGGAATCGGTCACTCACTTCTTCGCAATCACGAGGTTCAGAATCAGGTGTTTTGACACTTTTTCACAATCATCGGTTCATTTGCTGTTATAGTTAACATTATCTTTGGTCATTCAAGACCTATTATCTTCATATCAATTTCAATCAGTTTCTATCTCATATCAATTTCAATTTCAAACATCAGTTTCAATATCATACACAGACTGTCTTTGAACCACTGCGCTTCGCACAACAATTCAAAGAGGGGCAAAATGTAATACCCAAAAAATGGGCTATAGGTTCACTAACCTCCTATATCGACACATCGAATGAAATCGACATCAAAGTCCCAACCTAAGGCACATCGACACATCATCGAATCCTAATTGATTATCTCAAATTCTGCATCGAGGAATATTCCTAGCAATATTCCTATTTATCCTAATTATCTTTGATTAATAATTATTTGGCGATAAATCTTATTTATCCTAAAGTTTGATTAATTGAATATTCTGAATATTTAATTAATTGGATTTAATATTGCCACTTAATTATTTAATTGGATTTAATTATATTTATTCCTAAATTGTATTATTCCATTTTGACAATAAATCAAATATCGTATGACTAATTGATTAAATTCTTATTTAATTAATTAATGTCAATTGTCAAATTTAATAATATAGTTTTTGAATAAAAGTTTGATTTAATAATTGATTAACCCATAAATCAATTGTTTTATTTTAAAAATCAGTTAAGTTGAGGATAAATCACTTTATTTATTTATTTAATTCATAATTAATTATGCACATCCAAAAAGCAACTCTCTTTTGAGTTAAAAGCTTATCTCAACTTCTGATTTAAATCAAAAAGCTATTTTTGCATGATTTTGTGTGAGTTAACTATCTTTAATTCCTTGTTGACTCAAAAATCAACCTGAGTGATTTATGGCTTTTTCCATGCACCTCCAAAGCCTTGGATTTCTATAAAATCAAGACTCAACTCTTCACAAATAATCTCACAACTTTGCATACTTACTCTGCCAAAATCAATCCATGAATTTGCACAATCACGCTGGTGAATTGACATCTGAAGAATCAAGCACTTGTGATAGGTGAATTTGTGAGATCATTCATAATTTTCATAGTTTTTGCATAATTTTTCATATCATTTAGCATATCATTGTTAGATACTTTTACATATCAATTTCATACATTCTAGATCAATTTCATACATTCTAGCTTAGATTCATATCAGTTTATTTCATCTTATTGCACAGAAAACCAAAAATATAGATTAATTTGCATCCAATTCATATCTAGATTTTGCATTCAAATCCTTCATTTAGGTGTCATCAAGGTCAGTGATCTCGGTCCAATCTGAGAATACATACTCGCACCTACTAGAAGGCAGTAAATCACCTAGTTAGATTAGTTTCCATTTCATTGCATGATTTTGATTTTTTCTAACCTCTAATGTTTTACTGAAGTGTTGTGTCTACAGCTAGGTACAAAATTCACACACACATGTATAAGTGGAATAAGGATCCTTGGATGAAGGATGACAAACTTTAAATCACATAGCAAGGGAAAATGTTTATAATGAACATAGTTTTACAAATAAAGAAAAGGTGATGATCACATACATGCACCTCTTGTATGTTAGAAAGAGTCATGAGCAAGACATAATTCCTCATAGGAAAAGAATGTCACACAAATGCCACTGTACTAAGTAAAGTTGATCTTTAGACAAAGAGAGATAAAGAATGTACAAACAACCTTGCCCCCAAAGCATGAGACAAGAAAGAGAGATCTATGGTGGATTAATAACAAAATCTTGTGAGATATAAAGATGAACTATAAGCAGCAACCATAATCTAGCCGTGCACAAAACAAAACACTCAATAGATCAAACAAGAAGTATCATAGAATAATACAACACCGTAGAGAAAACTAAGGCAAGTAGCATCATTGGATATGCAATTATAAACATAATATGCTAGAAAAGATATCACCTATGAAGGAAACTATAGATGGTCATTAAATGACAAACATTAAAATCCAAGGCATTGAAGAACATTATTAGGCAACCACAATCACATCATGCATGAAACAAAGCATTACATACCCACAAATAATAATGTATGACAAACAATGAAAATTTATAGATAAATGAATGAAAAAGATGAAAGGATACCATGTTATGCCTACAGCAAAGAGATAGCATGGCCTTAAAAGAGAAAATAAGATAATCTTCCTAGGATAAATCCCTTATAACATGTATACAACAAAGATAAAGTTGCACATAGAAATGTAACACAACAAATCAATGTAAACATATTCTCAATAATAAAAACCTAAAAGGGAAAATTGAGGGATATATATAAAGCACATTAAAACATGTCTCCCACATACCAAATATGTACTTTGTAGAAAGGATATTAAATTATAGAAGACATGTGTGAAGGAGCTAAAATAGATCCCAAGAAAAGATGAACTTTGCCCCCCATTGAAGAGGAACAAAGTGAAAGACCTATTGACCACTCTTGAACATATTATAAAGAATAACAGAGAGTAGCCCCATTAGGGAATATAAATGCTAAGTAATCTTATGAAGGAGAAATAAAATATCTTGTGTATAAGAAATTTTACCATTTTCAACTTTGTCATGAACATACAAAATGAATTGCATACAATCACAAAGGAAATGTTTATTATTGTAGCAAAAGGGACATGAGAATTGAGCAATAGCATTCTTTTGATAAGGTTGATATCTTAATTTAGGCGCAATCAAAAGGTAGTGGTAAACTCTTAATCCTATGGATTCTCGAGTGTCATTAGGAGACAAAGTTGGAGTTGGAAAAATAAGGTGAAGAGGAGGCCATGGGGGAGGAAAAGAAGGAGAATTATTTGAAGGGGAAACATAACCAAGTCCCAATTGAGGGTGTTAGTGAGGAATGTGGATGGGAAGATTAATACCATGCTCATGGATACCAAGACCTAAACCCTTATAATCTTGTCTAGTGATAATATTATAGCCTATAGTATAAGTAGAGCGAAGGGCAGATGGAGAGAATGGTTTATCTTGAGGGTTATGGGTAAATGTGGTGTAAGGAGGAATGTAAGTAGGAGTTGTTTGTATAGGATATTGAGGTGTAGGTGATGGAGGAGGTGAAGGAGATATCTTGAATATAAGAATTGGTTAATATCTAAATCATGAACGATGTTTTGAATATGTTGAAATGTAGAAGGGGTATGAGGGGATTGATCGTAGGAAGGATTAGGAACATGATTAGGATTAGGAGAATCACTAAAAAAATCTCTAATGTCATCCAAAAAATGAATAAAAAATCCACATGAAAGCCTAATGATTATCTTGAAATATGTTTTATCAGGAAACCTTGTATTAGTTAACCTCATAATAACATATGCAAGAAAAGAATGTAAAGACATCAACATCATGAAATGAAAGAAACTTGCATAAACATCATAGGCATGATAAAGAGATGCAAGCACAAGATTTTCCATGAAGAGTATTATGCACCATTATAGTTTATCAAATGTCATTGTTACAAAAACAAGATAGCCAAATCTAATTCCAAAATCAACAAGAAGAGGGAATGAAATGGGTTCACTAAAAGAAGATAAACAACCAATGCAAAAAAAATACTCCAACTTTAAAATGAAAAGGGGAACAAGTCAGGTTCACCAAAATGTTTAGGTGAATGTGAACACACAAGATAATGCACCAAAATCAAAAGGAAGTTGTAAGATGTCAAGTTCACCAAAATGTTTAAGTGAAGGTGAACACACAAGATAATGTACCAAAATTAAAAGGAAGTTGTAGGACATCGAGTTAACCAAGATGTTTAAGTGAAGGTGAACACACAAGATAGTGTATCAAAATCAAAAGGAAGTTGTAGGACGTCGGGTTCACCAAAATGTTTAAGTGAAGGTGAACACACAAGATAATGTACCAAAATCAAAAGGAAGTTGTAGGATGTTGGGTTCACCAAAATGTTCAGGGGGAAAATGGGTGCTAATGAATTTAAAAATATAAAATATGTGAGATGACTTCATTAACTATCCACTTCCACACTAACATTCAAAATACAAGAGAAAGAGGGGCTTCCAAACATAGCTCTCAATATAACCCAAGTTATATTAGCAAAACCCAAAGAGATAAAAGGATGTCAATGCTAAACCCAAATTATATTAAGGAAGTACGCAAGAAAGTCCTCTTTGATGCAATGTAGAATTTGATTAAAGATGTGTAAATATAAAAGTACAATTGAACCAATTGATTTGATGAGAAAAGTAAGATAGATCTAGATACCGAATGTATGCAATCAACCCAATTAAGATCTGAAAATAGGTCTAGACTAAGAAGTGAAATGAAGGATAGAGTACTCACCTTTAAATGTGAAGAGGAATGTGCATTTTTTCTCTAAAAACTATGGACCTAAACCAATGACAAAAATTCTGACTGCGGATTCACGATCACGACAAAAAACCCAAAAAATGTTGCTTTTCCTAGACCTCCAGGAAAAAATTTGCCAAGTCACTGTGTTCTCAGGATATTGTAGCAAAGTCAACCCAAATTATTTAGAAATGTCTCGGCAAGTAGTTTCCAGATTTGTGGTTGTAATTCTGATATCCTATTCCTGCACACAAAAAAGCTTATTTTTGGGTTTGGGTGTATGAGAGCTTACCTTGGTCAAGCCCTAGATTGAGGAATCAACCTTGAAATTGAAATGCAAATGTAATGATAAAGAAAATTCTAAAATGTATTAGGATTGAATATATCAAATGAAAGATACAATTACCTTTGTAGATGCTATTGAATTTGAGATGTGATCAAATATGCAAATGTAATAACCTTGACTCAAAGAAACCAAAAGGAAATCAAAGAAGTCAAAACCTCATGTATAGGAATATATGTGACATGCCATGATGAAGGATGAAAGAAATTGAATGATTTGGAATGATGGATCTCCTCCTTAGAAGTCAAAATCAACTACTACCTTGAAGGAAGAAGCTTGATGCAAGAAGGAAATCCTTGAATTTGATGAATGCTTGAAGATGATTGCTTGAAATATCATAAACACATGTATGCTTACTCTTGATTTATTATAGAATGATAATGTAGCTTGATGGGGATGAAAATGAAATGCCCAAGCCTCCTTATATACCATTTTTTGGGATTGAAAATAAAGTAGGCCGACCCAGGAGCAAAATAAATCAATCGGCAAACTCGAGGCACATAGGACCCCGTAATCAAAATCCCTAAGGGAAGAGGTTGACCTGGCTGACCTCTTATAGGAAAAGGTTGAACTAGTCAACCTATTCCAGAATAGGTCGATTGAGTCAACCTATTCCCGAGTGGGAGCCCAGAAAAGGGGTCTCAAAGGCCTAAGAGAAGGTGCAAAAAGAACTAGAAGAAAATCAAGCTACATGAAGATATGGCGAGAAGGGTGATAAAATAGCACCTAAAGGGCAACTGGAAGATGAGAGATGATCTAGAAATGAGGGAAGGGCTAGAAAGAAGAGAGAGAGAGAGACCAAAACCACACTAAGGAGGGCTAAAAGGTCTCAAAATGAATATGTGTCCATTTTAAGATGGTACACACACACATAAATACATACACACATATACATACATACATACATACATACATACACATACACATACATACATACATGCATGCATGCATGTATACATACTATAGTGTATAAAAATGTAAATAAAAGAACAAGCATAAGAAAACTAAGCCTATTCCTATATAGTCATTCCTATATAAGAAAATATGATGAATAAGAGTAAGAAATAAGATTAACCTACTCAACACAACAAGAAATGCAAACCTCCAAAAATACTAAGTGCTTGATGATTTTGTAGATGAGGTATGTAGTTTCTCACTAACCTACAACATAACAATGCATAAAGATATGATCTAGAAATAAGGAGAAGGCTCTTAATTTAAGATTTTTGAGAGAAATGAATGGTTGAGACTTATAGTTAAATGGGGGGCTATGATTCATTTGGATCAATGATGTGGCAATGAGGTGGATACCAAATAGGCAAGAGAGTTGACCATTCAAAGGGATGAGTTGCTCACACATGTGTGAGAAACCTTGAGGAGTGAGACAATAAATGCCAAGTGGGGGACAAGTGTAAGATGTGAGAAGCTTATAAAATCTCACACATGTGTGAGAAAACCTCAAGGAGAAAGTAGAGACAAATGTATAAGTGATGAGTGGCTCTTGAGGTAAGTACACATGTGGGGAGTGGCTCGAGGTGGGTTTATTTAAAATTTTAAATTTAAAATTGTGCTCAAACGTGTGTGAAACAATTTCAAATTAGGGGAAACTGATAAAGGTTTTCACATGTTTGTAAGAAGATTTGAAAAATAAAACCCTTGAGTTCTATTTTGAGATTTCCATCATTGTGGGTTCAAAAAAAATCAATATCAGCATTTTGCAACAAAAACCCTTGTATTCTTTTGTATCCATTCACAAACTGCAGCTCTCTTTTCCTTTAATATGGGTATCACCTTTTAATGCTAGTCATGGTTCGATATATGCTGAAATAAGGCTTTTTTGGCACTCCAAACTAATGTTATTTATTTTCCATTTTATATATCCCGTGGCCTCCTATATTTTCTAGGTCTTTTGGATGATAAAGAAAATGAGAAAATGAAAAGATCCTAGAAAATAAAATGGCTTCTTCTATTTGTTTTATATTCTAGCTAGTTACTTTTAATAGAAATATGCATTAACTGCCTGTGAGAGAGATTTCTATATTTTGATTTCTGAAAACACTTTTTTAGTATATATATTTGGGTATTTGTATCAATTGATACCATGGCTTTAGCTCATTATTTTTATGTGCATTTGTAGCTCATTTCTTCAAAATGAATAATACTATAGTATTCTTTTGATTTACCTTTTCAAACCCCTGTTGGGGTTATGATGCTTTGACGCTAATATTAATAATATTCTTAGCTATTATAAATATGTGTTCTCGATAATTTCCATTAGCACTTTGTAAACATGTTATATAATCATGTTCCATACTATAACATATATTTACATGATAATAGTAAATAGACCTGACAAAGAGGATTTGATTACCTATCATTGAACATTGTGAATTGATTTAAGGGTATACTACTATTTTAAAAGAGAATACTATTTGTCTTTGTACTTAAAATGCTATAGTTCCTTTAACAATCATGATATTGTCCTTATTGATTGCATCTATTCATTTGAAACTTGATGCTTCTTTCTAGTCTTTGTATTGACATTACATTGTTTGTATAGATTTCCATTATTATAATTGTTGAGACAATGATGCTTTCAGTCCTTAAAATTTTACATCTCCTCATGTCAACTATATGAACATTGTTATTCATTGTAGCAATCATTTTCACTGACTTGGTTGATGATAAATTATTGAGTTTACACCTACTGAACAACGTTGCATTGTAGATGAAAAATACTTTCTCTGCTCTTTGGTTGTCATAGCTATAGGAACCTTTTTCCTTGTGTTCAATCGTCATGTTAAAATTTAAACAAATCTTTTCTCTAATGTGTATCTTAATCCACTGTTACCTTATTTAGGTTACTGTCATAAATGATATAAGATTTCTTGATAAGGAACTTTTGTATATCCTTAATCTATATGATCTTAGATTTCATGACTATGTCTTCATTAGAACAACACCAATAAAACAACCAAAAGATCAATTAACATGATGCCAAAACCTCGAGGAAAAAGATTGAGACAACTAAAACCTTGGATACCTATTTCACTTCATTTCCATAGGGAAACTACCATGATACTTGAGTGTAACTATATCCTTGTCCTCCACATTGTTGTAGTCACTGTTATGAACATACATGATTTCTCTAATTTAATTTCGGAGCCAATGCTCTTTGCATTTAAAATGTGACTGCATCTATTGTTCAGTTGCACTCCTTTCTCTTTAACTAAAAATGATCCTTTGTTTTGTACTGAATACTACTCACTGATGATAATGAAACAAAAGGTTTCATGCTAAAAATAGAAGTCTCTTTAATGTTTAATTTCTTTGTCTTCCTATATTTTCATATCTTTCAACTATATTTTATCATTCTTGTAACAATTCCCAAATATTACATTCATACATTGTTGATTTGGCTCTCGCAACATGTTATCTAATTATTTCTTATTGTCTATCCTATATCATGTTGTGCTCAACCCTTGTGGGATCCCATTTGACCCCACTTTCTTAGAGCATTGTTGTAAAACATTAATTATGACCAATGTAGGAACAGGGAGCACTAAGGAGCTAGTAAGGACAAACAACTTAGACAACAACAAGACAAGGAAACCTTGAACCAATCATCCAAACAATGACTTGTTACCCTCCCTACATGCACACTTCTCTTCATTTACTTATTCATGTATTTATTGATCTTAATTTGCATCAAATAAGAAAGTAGTTAGTCTTATGGATTGTGTGGGACAAAATATACACTTTACATTCAATAAAGATTACTTTGATCATAAGAGATTTGTAAAACTTTTCCTTACATTTCATACATTTGTTTATGCAATGATTTGGTATTATGCAATCTCTTTACACTTTTTCATTTAGATATTTGAATGCAATGTAGGAGAGATAGAAAATGTACCATTTTCTGTGTAAACTATTAGCAGGCTCTAGGTGATTGAGCCATAAGTTAAAATCTAGTAACATTTTGGTGACATCTTCTATATGTCTGTCTGTTAGACATCAAAACTAGTTTCCTAAACTATTCATTGGGCATAGAGTCACTTAGAAAATATTACTAAAACTTGGAACTCACTTGTAGAAACTTGCAACTTTTTTTCACTGATTGAGTATGGATATATGAGTTTTGATAGGGAAGCATGAAACTTTCAATATCATGAATTATATATGTGTATTCAATCAATTAAGAAAAGTTGACAACACTTGGTAGACTCAAAATAGACTCAAAGAAGGTTTATACATGGCCATAAATCACTTTTTCAATTGTTGTAACCCTTCCTATGTCACTGAGAATGGGTGTATTCTTTGTGATAGTGAAATATAAGTTTCACTACCATGAATTATACATCTTTTCTTAATCAGTTAGGAAAAGTTGACAACACTAAACTTTATCATTTTGCAACTTTGATAGACTAAAAACTTGGAAACTTGTTGAAAGAAATAAAAACTGCAACTAAACCTATTATGATGGTGTTGTCCAACACTTTAGTGAAATTGAAAAAGTGTCTAAACTACAGTTCAACAACACTTTATTTAAAGCAAAAAACCTAACCTCAAACCTCAAAGCAACACTTAAGGTGTATCCCATTAACCGAGATAGGTAGAACTTCTCCATCCATCTTAGATAACCAAAAATTCATTATGCTCCTTGCACTCAATGATTATAAATAGGTCACTCCACATCTTGTCAAACTTGGTGTGTTTCCCTGGCCTAATCTTCAATACATCTCATCTTAGCATAACATCACCCTCTCTGAACACTCGAGGTGTAGCTTTCTTATCAAAGACAAAATTTTTTTGGAGCTGATTATACTCCATGGTCTTCATTTCTTTATCTTTGATTTCTTCCAGCTCCATGAGTTGAGCATATCTGAATACCATTGGATCCTATTCTTTAAACATGATGTGTGATTTCAAGAGTTGAAAGTTGAACAGATACAAGCAAACTTGTCTCTTTGCCATAAACCATAACATATTAGGATAAAATGACCCCTGACAGTTCCATCATGGAACTCATGCAACACTTTCTCAATTTGATCATTATGAATACACCTTAACAACAAACCATTAAGGTTTTTTCTGAAAAGAACATTACCCACCAACACATATGGAATTTACTGTAACCTTAAATATCTTCTCTTAGCCCTGTCAAAATGTGGAGGACACTCATGAACCTTCAAGAAAAAGATCATATCTCATATCCAACTTATACCCAAGGCATGTACATCATCCTAAGGGTCATCATTATTGACTATAACAATTTCCTTTTCTGTATTAGATCCTTTAGCTAGCTGTTCACACAACCCTTTACCCCTGACAAGTTTGGTAATTTTGATATCCACATCATATTCCATGACCCTAGTAATCCATTCTGCTCTTTTTTAATTCAAATCCTTGCTTAAAAAAAACTCTTTCACACTAGGGTGAGAAACCATAAGATGAATCTTGCTATTAGAAACTAGGGGCTTAAACTTTTTTAAGTCTTCTAATAACAACAAGAACACGTGCTTCTCTAAAAATTCATACCTCCACTCATATTTTTCTAATCCTTGACTAAAAAATGCTATAGATTGTTCAAAGACATCATCATTTTCTTGCACCAAAATTGCAAAGATGGAATCTATGTTGCCATAGGCATACAAGATGAAATCCTTAGAAAAATTAGGATTCACCAAACTAGGAGCTGTTGTTAAATCTTCTTTTATAGTTTCAAAACTCTATTTTTCTTCTCTAGTCCAACTGAAAACTGCATTTTTCCTAAGCATAACAATTAAGGGTTTTAAAAGATTAGCAATATCATGAATAAACCTTCACAACAAATTAATTTTGCCAAGAAAACTTTGCAACCCCTTCTTGTGATTAGACAAAGACAACTCTAAAATGGCTTTAACTCTTTCTAGATCAATAGTAGTTCCTTGCTTTGACACTATGTACCCCAGTAATCTTCCCTCATGCACTACAGAAACACACTTTTTGGGATTAAGAGATATCCCAAACTTCTTGCACCTCTCTAATATCTACCTCAAATATTTTATATGATCCTTTGATTCCTCAGAGAAGATAGTTATGTCATCTAGATACAATAGGATAATTTTATATATTAAGCTGTGAAAAACCATATCCATAGCTTTCTAGAAGGTTGCACCAACATTGGATAAACCAAAAGGAATCTTCCTATAGGCTATGGTACCCCACTTGGTGGTGAAATTAGTTTTAAATTGATCCTCATCTTTTACCAAAATTTGATTATAACCAGAGTAGCCATCAAGTAGTGAAAAGTGTTATGAACCTGAAACAAATTGGAGAATATGCTCCATGGATAGTAGGGGACAATGATCTTTCAATGAGGCCCTATTTAGATCCCTAAAATCAACACACAACATCAATTCCCCATCCTTTTTCCTAACAAGAACTAGATTTGAGACCCATGATGTATGTTTGATTAGGAGAATGATGCTACTTTCTATTAGCTTATTTAATTTGATTTGCATTAGGGGCTCTAACTTGGGATTTATAGGCCTCTATTTGGTGTAGGAGCACCTAGGGGTTATCTTCTTAACCCTCAAATTTTGGTGTGTTTCTAGGGTGTAAGTAGTCCAGTAGATTTCCAACTATGAATATAAAGTGGCCAATAAGAAATCCTCAAACGCATTGGGTTGACTCAGGCTGAGGCTCATAGTTCAAATAGCTTTTGGAAATTAAACCAGCGATATAGCAATACCGATGATATGTTCAGCATAGAAATAATGACAATTTGATCAACTTAGTTTCCACTAGAGATAAAAGGAATTTCGAGTCAGACTGATAGCTGATAAAAAAATTAGGTTGAGCCATTCCGATGTTTCTTATTGGTGTGACTTGCACTAGCGAAGAAGGGCCATTTGAGTTAGATCAATCTTCGATGAAGTCATTGAAGTAGACTTTACCCATGGAAGACCAACCAAACTATAGTCATCAAGGTAAGATATACTAATCATTTGGAAAACTTAGTCTAGAGGTGGAACCAAGAATTAGTTAGACTGATCCCTAATCAAATCAATGGGGTAGGTTATGTCGATGAGTAAATTTTGACAAGTGTACGCAAGATAAAAGTAATAGTTGATTCCTGGTTTTCTTTTTGTAACCGATCCAAGGCCGATATAAGACCTTTGGAATTTTGATTGTGAGGTTGGACAGAGTTGTAAAAGTTTTGTATTACTGGCATAAGCAATCAGTCATTGTTTTCAGTCAGTTAAGGTATAGATTTGTTATTTCTTTGCATGAGTAGGATCAAATGGATTTGATTACTATTTTATTGAAGAATATTAGTAGAGTCAATAGATTTATTTGAATTATGTATAGGAGTGTGAGTTTTTAATTAGTTTTGTAGGTTCTTTGTTTATATTTTTGTTCCTGCCAATTCATTGGCCTGTACATAGGAACGGTCTTGAAAAATGACTCCCCCATAAATTCCCACTGTGTGTTCATCATGACCTTTTGGGACATGGAAGTGTTGGAATTAGGAGAGATAGGTACTGAGAGGGGAGGGGTGAATCAGTGCCTTCAAAACTTTACTTGTAACAACCTTTCTGATATATAACTGAATACTATAATAATTGATCAAAATAAATTGAATCTAATTGCATAAATCAATCATCTAGTTAACTTAAGAAAGTAAACAACATGAAATCAATATGACAATCACATAACACAAGTATTTTGGTAATGCAGAAACCCTTGTTAGAAGGTAAAAACTGCGGTGGGGATGACACCCACAAATTCTTCACTACTGCAGATAGAAAAGGTTTGCGTGTTAAGGCTATAAGTTTTGATCACTTCTGGTGATCTTACCTTGTTAGGAGTAACATATTAGATTAGATAGATCTACCTAGTTATAGGATTTAACAACACTAATTGAAGTGTGTACTTGGTTAAGAGATTTATACAAAGACTGTTAAGTCTACTTTGTTAAGAGATTTATCAAAAACTCTATCACAATTGTCAGAAAGTAATAGGTAAATTATCTGCTAGTTAACAACTCACTTTTATGAAATAGATCTATAAGTGCTTATCAAAATATCACCTTATCTGTGATGATTCTCTGCTCTGTTTTGCTCCGTAGCCTTGTTTGATTCTGCTCAATCTGATAACCTCTATACTCTATTCTGCTCGGTAAACTGATTGTCTTGAAGATAGGCAAATTCTTCAAGTGCTTCGTGATCCATATATATCAGTTCAACAACCCCATAAAAATGGTGCGAACAAACAAAATATATAGTATTCTATTTTGCCGCCTTAGCAAAAATTAGGTTACAAAAATAATCATAAACCTAAGATCTACGGTGCAAAATAACCTAGATCAACTAATAAAAATAAGATAATCATTGTATTTAATGAATATCTTTTACAATAAATTCTCCTCAATCTTGGTAAACCATTTTACGATTTGTTATAACCATTTGCATAGAATAATGTGCCATTTCTGATTACTATGCCATTTTCTGTGATCATCAGTAAGCATTGTCTAATCTTCTCGGTGTATACTATGATGCTTGGTGTTTATTAACCATCAGTGTCAGTGTCGCTGGTGCTCAGTTAACTGTGTGATGCTCGGTGTAACAAGCTTTACCGATTGCTCTATCTTACTTCTAGTTACCGATTGTCTCAATATAAGTAACCGACTGACCTGTTTACTGTCCTTTGATACTAATGACAACCTTAAATGCTCAATAGAGATTAACAATCTCCCCCTTTGGCATTAGTATCAAAACTTCAAAATGTATATAGAAAAAATGTTTCTATATATTCCTTATGTCTTCGCCATATACATATCCACAACAAAAACTTCTAAGTACTAAAAAGTACTCCCCCTCAGTGCATGCTCCCGGTAGTATGTAATATACATATCAAAGTATACTAATTTGGCATATACATGGTTGGTTTTCCCCCTTTTTGATAATAATGCCAAATGCAAAAAAAATATAATGTATACTTACATCTTATCAAAAATGTTTGGATGGGTTTTCTTCACAGACTCCAAGAGGTTGTCCCATTCCTCTTTCAAGTTGGTAAGAGCAATATGCTCAAGACTGACTTGTGCATGTATGTCAAAGATATTATCCAACACTGAAATCTCTTGTGTTGCTACAAGTTGCTCAGCTTTGACAATGTGTGTTTCAAAAATCTTTAGGTAAGGAGTGAGTTCTTTTTGTAACTCTGTAACCTAATCAGTGATGTGCACTTCTTGTTTCCTTAAATCTGCTATCAGCCGCCGGAGTTCCTAAACTCGGTTAATATGCTTTAAGAAAGTAGTTGGCTCGGCGATAGTTGCTTGTGTA
This sequence comes from Chamaecyparis obtusa, assembly GCA_027943335.1. Taxonomy (NCBI): domain Eukaryota; kingdom Viridiplantae; phylum Streptophyta; class Pinopsida; order Cupressales; family Cupressaceae; genus Chamaecyparis; species Chamaecyparis obtusa. The sequence goes on from BSBK01005323.1 coordinate 854,666, forward strand.
CTCAACTTGATCTCTTCTTCTAAACCTTTTATCTTTTCACTAACTTCTAAAGTGAAGGTGTCTGAAGTACAAAGCTTGATTAACAGTTGACAGATTATCTGGGTGATGGATTTTACCTCAGTAATGACCTCAGATAATTTTACTTTGTTCAGTGCCACTTCTATGCTAATCCTTTCTGCCAATTTATTCTGAATCTTTGATTCTACCCTTTCTTCTATTCTTTTGTCTGCATCTGTATTAGGGGCATTGATTTTGTCAGTGAGTGTGGCAAGTTGATCTATGATGGGAGTATTCTCATCAATGTTTATTTCTGGTACTATCTGTTGTAGAATATCCCGTACATCATTTAACACTTCTTTGCATTTGTGTCCTTGCCTCAACTTCTCTTGTGCCACTTTCCTTGAACATAACTCCCCATACCAAATTAGTTCCTCGGGGCTTAGGGTTCTTAGGTCACATTTGGGTATAATGATAACTTCATCAATGGTGACCGACCCTTTGGCTTTCTTCTTCTTCTTCTTCAGGGCAAGAGGTGACTTCTTCTCACTTACGAAAATAGCTTTTTCTTCACTCCTCAGAGTATCCTTACCAGTTGACACTATATCATCCTTCTTTTTCTCCTCGGTAGATTGAGTGGGAGTCTCGATGGTAGTGTTAGGTGGGTTCACCTCGTTTGACTTGATTTCTTTAGGTTCCTTTGGTTCTGTAGATTGTGCCTCTAGTTTGCTAGGCTCATTTGTATCTGCAGGTTGCTCAGGTGCTTGAATCTTAGTAGTATCTTTAATTGGCTTAGGATGAGAGACATCGGGTTGTACTTGTGAGATTATCTCAACTGCCTCTGCAAGTATAGGTAGTTCACCCAGTAGTGATGTGAGCACACTAGCAGTGTCGAATGCTTCATCTTTGTATCGTGTAATGGTCACATCTTCATCATCCACATCATCAAGATCACCATTAGTGATGTCCTCAATGAGTGCATCATCATTGCTTTTCTTTTGCAAGTGGATTTTAACTTGATCTGGTGCATCCCGTGAAATTTTGATTTCTTCTTTTTGTCCTGTGATATCAATTACCTCGGTAAGTGATATATTGGTGTCTTCTATTTTCTTACCTTTGTTACCATCAATGAAAATACCTTTATCTTTTGAACTGTGTCTCTTTTTAGACAATTTTAGGAATGCTTCATGTTCAACTTTCTCTTTTGCTTTCAAAATTGATGTCCATAGGGAGTCACATATGACATCCATATCATCCACATTCTCATCCATGATCTGCATTGCTCTATTCTTGACTAGAAATCTAGCCTGATACTTTGTCATGTATTCACTTACCTCAGCATAGCTAAAGTGTGTGGCTACTCAGCCTAATGACTGTTCTCTTTTCCTTTTCTTTGTATCTAATGCAATAGCCCATCTCTCACTTATTTTGTCGTCAAGTTCTTTTGGAAATTGACATGAAAATTCCATCGGTACTCTCTTGAATTTTATCATCATTTGGACGATAGCATGTTCGATCTTTGTTTTGTCCTTGATTGACATTTTGCCAAATTTGCCTATGCCTGGATCTGTCAAATTTCCATTCTCAATTATATCTTCAATAATTTCTTCTATAGTACTATCCCTGTTACGAACTAGCTTGAATTGATCAAGGTCATTTTTAGTGTCAGTCTCCTCTATATCTTCCTTACTCCTTATTTATTTCCTCTTTTTCTTAGGTGGCTCAGCTACCTTCTTGTTCTTTCTCTTTATGTATTTCTTCGTCGGTGTAGTTGCTCTTCTTTTTGCTACTTTTCTGCTTCTTCTTTCTTAGTAGATTGTGCTGCAGTTGCTGAATGTGTCCTCATTCCTTCAAGTTCTGGTAGCTGAATATCTTGTTCATCAGTTGTGGGTAGTTGAATTTCTTCTTCATCATTGGTGGGAGGAACTGGTGTATTATCCTTTTCTTTGTCTGACTCGATCTCCTTGCTGTCATAGGGTTTGTCAGTCAACTGTAACTGTCCTTTGGTTGCTTCATCAACTGGTGACTCCTTAGGTGAGTTAGATGTAGTTCCATATCTTGCTGAGAGATCTTTTCTCATTTTCTTTGCCCTTTTGGACATTTTACCGATCTCTATGTTCATTGTGATTTTAGACTTAGCTTCCTCATATAATCCAAACCTACTAGCAGTGATGTCTATCGATAATGCCAACAATGCATTGATAGATTTCAAAGTGAAATCATGATTCATTTCATAACCCATCGGTGCTAGCCATTTTGTTCTCGGTTCTACTGCCTTTATCATTGAGTGGTCTGTGCTTACCACAAAGCATATGTCATCTTTACATTTACTTACTAATTCCTTTGGAATTTTGCTTCTTTGTTGCATTTTTGTTTGAAATTCCTTGAAATATGCATTGAACTCCTTGTTCAGATTGTCTCCTAGACTTCTCATCATTTCACCGATTTGAGTAGTTATCGGCTTGTCTGATTGCCATTTTACTTTTCCAATACCTGGTACATATTTTTGCAAATAGAGGAATGCACAGACAAGCAGTGATCCATACTTACATGTATTGGACTTCTTTGCTTTTATTGTCTTCATATTATCATGCAGTTGGTGTAGTAGTAGCTCAGTAAGATCAACCTGGTGATCTTTCTTCATAATTTTGTAAGCCATGTCCATGACGCTACAGGGTACACTATTCAGTTTGCTTGATTGAAATATCTTGTACCTGATGACATGAGCTACAAATTTTACCATTGGATCTTTGATAGTTGAGATTTTTAGTGCCCTACTGTCCCATTGAGCTCTAGTGTTCTTTTCTACGTCAGGATGAGATGAACTTCAAAAGGCTTTGGCTTTGTCAGTTGTAGGGTACCTAGTAACCCTACTGATAATCTTCTTGGTGATCTTAATAGGTTTGTCTAACCAAAATTTTCCATCATGAAATTTGCTTAGCATGATTCTTATCCAGTCATTGTGGAAGGATTGCAGGAAGTATGTGAAACATTGTAACCCTGACTCTTCAATCTTCTTATATTCGGATTTGATCTTACCATCCGGTCCACAGATTTGTTGATAAGCTGCTACGGTCTCAAAATCACATACTTTACTGATCTTGTAGTGAATGTAAGCCCTAACATCTTGTGTTAACAAAACCTTATTTGGGATACTAGAAAATGCGCCCATATCATCTGTTTGTGCTGCGACCTTGGGACGAGGTTTGAATTTCTCCTCGGTAAAGTGTGCCCTAACAATTAATTCCACTTCCTCCTCAATGTTTTGTGATTTTATTGCAGTCAAAGATGATGCCATAAATTATTTCTAGGGTTTCAGAAAATAATAGATAACCAATGTTCGATAGGCAAATGAACTTACTAGTTATCATCAAAGAATTGTCGTCAGTTCGATCTACAGTAGCTTTGAATTTATTCTGAAAATCTTTAGCTCGAGCTCTTCTCTGTAAAATCTCCTTTCTTCAAAATCGCAATGTAACAATGAACTCTATTTTTGCGTATATATAGGGTTTTTTGATATTCCCACTCAAACTTTGATGCATTAAATGTGTGACCTAACTTTCAGTACGAAGCGACTGTCAGCTCGATAATGTCTACAATATCTTTTTCTTAGTTAACATAGATTTTCTTCATTAGTTTGTACTGTTGTCGGTTAACCTTGTATAGTGATTACCGACAGGTAACCAACTCACGTTTCTTCTTTTACTGACTAGATAACATTTGTAAACTTATAACATATAAACCATAGTGCATCTTCATTCATGCAGATTTGGTATTTGTACATCATATATAAGGAACTGTATGTAGAATGTGATCATTTAAAATGTCAGTTCCATACATACCTTGTCATCTTAAGTGGAGGTACTGATGTCACCTAATCTAGTGGATGAGGTTTCACCGACAGTGTTACTAGACTCAGCATTCTCATTAGATGCCTTCTTCCACATTGTGCTCCTTAACTTCATAATATCTGCAATGTTATATCCACTCTCAAATATATGGTTTTCATCAGGTGCTCGGTCTCTGCAGTTCTTGCTTATATGACCGACCTTGTGACAGTGCATACATGCCATTCCTGCATTTGTCTAATTTCTTGATTGTCCAATCCGATTCTTTCTGTAACAGTTTTCTGCAATATGTCCATACCGACCACATGTAGTACAATTAGTCCATGTATTATAATCCCAGACATATGAGTTACCTTGTCTCTTCGGTTGATATGGCTTTTGTTGTAGTTTCTCTTTAGGTGTCCAGACTTGTTTCATTTTCACCTTGCAGTCCCTTGCAATGTGTCCATGCTTATTACAAGTATAGCATATTTTCTCCTTAGTAATATTATTAGCAATGTCATTCTTCTTTTCTCTGCATTCATAAGCTGGATGTCCAAAGTTACCACAATAATAACAATATCCATTGAATTTTGGAGTGACAGGAGGTTTACCTTGTGCTTTGCTTCTGCACACATTAGATGTATGTCCTATTTTTCCATAGTGGTAACATGTCATCACCTTAGGTTTCTAAGTTTGATTGTTGTTGACTTTTTCATCTTGTTGTGATGATTCTCCTTCACCGGTGTAGCCTATACTGGTTCTGCTTTCGAATCTCCTCTGATTAGTTAGGAAATCATCAATCTTTTTAGAGCTGTCCTCAACTATCTTCATCATCTTATTGTGTTTCTTTTGTGTTTTTATTTCATTTCTTAGTTTTTCATTATCTTCTCTGAGTATTGCTACATCTTCAAGTCTTCTTGATAATTCTCCATTTACTCAGTTCATTTCTTGATTAACTGTCATCATCTAATTTGATACTTGGAAGTGATGATTAGTGAGTCTCTGTATTTCATTTTATTTTTCTTGAAGTTGTTCAGTCATCAGTCTTTGGTCTTCAATAGCCAGATTCTGATCTTGTTCAGCTTGTCTACCATTATTCATGATTTCCACCATTCTCACCATTTGAGATTCATGATTGATTTGAAGTGCTTTCACTTGCTCGGATAGATGCTGATTCTTTTCAGATAACTCAGAGATTATGCTTTCAGATCTGTCAGAGATGCTTCCAGAGCTTGATCCAATATGATCAAATATTTCATCAATAGGTTCTTCATGATAACTTATTTCATTCACCTGAATTGCAAGGTTCTTTCTTTCAACCAATAATTTCTTCAGTTCTTCCTTGGCTTGTTTATATTGTTCCACAAACATCTGCATTTGTAAGTTTTGATTCTCAATAGTCTTGTCAAGCTTGTATCTCTCCATGACTTAGATCTTTTCCCTTTAGTGGTTAAACTATTCAACAAGAGAACTGAGCTCTGATACCAATTATTGGAATTAGGAGAGATAGGTACTAAGAGGGGAGGGGTGAATCAATGCCTTCAAAACTTTACTTGTAACAACCTTTCTGATATATAATTGAATACTGTAATAGCCGATCAAAATAACTTGAATCTAATTGCATAAATCAATCATCTAGTTAAATTAAGAAAGTAAACAACATGAAATCAATATGACAATCACATAACACAAGTATTTTGGTAATGCAAAAACCCTTGTTAGAAGGTAAAAACTGCGGTGGGGATGACACCCACAAATTCTTCACTATTGCAGATAGAAAAGGTTTACGTGTTAAGGCTATAAGTTTTGATCACTTCTGGTGATCTTACCTTGTTAGGAGTAACATATTAGATTAGCTAGATCTACCTAGTTATAGGATTTAACAACACTAATTGAAGTGTGTACTTGGTTAAGAGATTTATACAAAGACTGTTAAGTCTACTTTGTTAAGAGATTTATCAAAAACTCTATTACAATTGTCAGAAAGTAATAGGTAAATTATCTACTAGTTAACAACTCACTTGTCTGAAACAGATCTATAAGTGCTTATCAAAATATCACCTTATCTGTGATGATTCTCTGCTCTGTTCTGCTCCGTAGCCTTGTTTGATTCTGCTCAATCTGATAACCTCTATACTCTATTCTGCTCGGTAAACTGATTGTCTTGAAGATAGGCAAATTCTTCAAGTGCTTCGTGATCCATATATAACAGTTCAACAACCCCATAAAAATGGTGCAAAAAAACAAAATATATAGTATTCTATTTTGCCGCCTTAGCAAAAATTAGGTTACAAAAATAATCATAACCCTAAGATCTACGGTGCAAAATAACCTAGATCAACTAATAAAAATAAGATAATCATTGTATTTAATGAATATCTTTTACAATAAATTCTCCTTAATCTTGGTAAACAATTTATGATTTGTTATAACCATTTTCATAGAATAATGTGCCATTTCTGATTACTATGCCATTTTCTGTGATCATCAGTAAACATTGTCTAATCTTCTCGGTGTATACTATGATGCTTGATGTTTATTAACCGTCAGTGTCAGTGTCGCTGGTGCTCGGTTAACTGTGTGATGCTCGGTGTAACAAGCTTTACCAACTGCTCTATCTTACTTCTAGTTACCAATTGTCTCAATATAAGTAACTGACCGACCTGTTTACTATCCTTTGATACTAATGACAACCTTAAATGCTCAATAGAGATTAATAGGAAGTAGCTCCCAGTCAATGTATAGTGTACATAATCAAGTAGGAGGTTTGAAGATGTATTTTTCCATAGTTGTGACCTTTCCCTAGGTGAGAAAAGTCATTTCCCACACTAGTAAATTTTACCCTATTTTTCGACGAGAAATAGTCAAATTTTCTACACCAATTGGTCGAACAGGCGACCAAAACTGTCGTTGATCTTTTTTCGTCGATTAATCTACAAGGCAAATAATAGTCAAAATTTTGACCATAGAAGTGGTCAAATTATCCACTAAATCAATCCCTTGGAACTGGAAGAATAAGATGTTGAATGCATAGAATTCTCATCGATTGTACTATTGTAAAGGTCAAAATTGAGACCATTGGGTAGTCAAAATATCCACCATAGTTCATCGAAGTGACTGTCGAATGCATAGGATTCTCATTGATTGTACTATTGTAAAGGTCAAAATTGAGACCATTGGTTAGTCAAAATATCCACCACAGTTTGTCGAAGTGGCTATTGAATGCACAACATCCTCATCGCACATAGTATTGTGTAAAGGTCGAAAAACAGACCAATACTAACTTTTGGTTTAAAAAAATGTGACCAGAAATGTCGATGGTGAGGCCCTAAATATGGGCAAACATAGGCCCTAAATTAGCTATCATAGTGAATCCCCCTAATGTCGATATCTTAATTATAGTATACATATTAATGTAAATTATAATGGAAGGGTTGTAGTAGTATCGGTGATTCTTTGGAGTAGGGTTGTGACATTACCAAAGGGTATCCAATAACAAGTTTTAGAAAATTTTGGTAGGATTGTACTAAACCTACACAACCTTAGTGTGATTATTATTTCATTGATTAATTGCATTATAGTTGTGATTAAGTAGACAAGTGTTATTATGAAGCTCTAACACAATATAAGACTATATGGTGTACAAAAAGGTAGTTTTGTGACCTTAGCAAGGCTAGCAAGTGAATGGTATTTCATCTTATTGACTTGTGCAAATTGATTTATAAAGGATTTGAAATTTCACTTATGAACTCTCTACCCCTCTTTTGTGCATGCTTCCCAACCCCATTACCTAGTATCATATCATTTAAATTATTCCCTTTCACCTTAATATTGAAGCAATATAAAATTATGAAAAAATAACTTTGTCCAACTCTCTATAGCTATAATAGATAAATGAGAATGATTTTTTCCAAAAGATTTGGGAGGCTTCCTATCAAACATATTCTTATGTAGTCAATTTTAAGGATAAAAAGCTCCTCCGAGTTGATTTTTATATTTTTAGAAGGGTGTAAAGGAAAGGCACCTAAAAGAAAACTTTCACTTTCCCTTTGGTTGAACATAAATTTCTCCTTCCCATTAAATATTCGGTAATTTTATTATAACCAAATGTTTTAAAGAATCATTTCCAATGCCACATCCTAAAAATTTTGAATACTTAAAAATCTTAACATTTCTATAATCCAAAATACTTGATGAAAGAATATATCAACACCCAACTAACATCTTGGTAAAAAATGATCTTAAACTCCTCCAACTTAAAACAAAGATTAATGTAGATTACGTCTTCTTTTTTAAAAACATACAGAAAACATATACTATAACCATAATATTCATTCATTTACTATGCTCTCAAATTGAATTTTTGAGATGAAAGACTAAAAATAAAATTTCTTTTACTTTTGATCATGAGTCACCACATATTGACTACTTCCCAATATCCTTCTCTAACTATGTAAACCCCATTGTGTTGCCAAAGCTACTTGGATTTGTACACACTAAAATGGTGCACTTCTATGAACCATTACATGAAAGGTTGCTCAAGAGTGAGGCCTCACAAAGTGGCTCATAGCTCTCTATGCATGGAGTTGCAAGGGACTATGATGTGTTTGCTCTTAGCTAGAGCTACAAGCTTGTGACCTTGCTAGTCAACCACACAATGAGAGATTCAAGTGAGGACAAGGTCAAGAGTGCCAATATCCTCAAGAATCACTATGAAAATGCAATGCAATGCAACTACAATGAGAATGCAATCTAAGCTATGAAAGGAAAGTGCAATGCAACTAATCTATGAAAGGAAATAGCAATGGATTACAATGCCTCCTATTTAGACTATGTGAGCTTATTCTATTGCATAAAAAGAAATCTATACTAAGAATGCCATTATCATGCAACTATGAAAGCAAATATGAACTAGATGATGAAAGCAACAAATCTTCAAAATCCTCAAAAGCTCCAAATGCACCTAAAACCTGTAGCATAACATTAGCATAAAAACATGGTATATGCAAATGGAGGAGAGAGCTCTCTTTTTATAAGAAATGAGGTGAAATGGACCATGGAGATTAAGAGGCAAAAAGTCTCAATCAACGGTGGAGCTTGAAAGAGGAGCAATCCATGTGCACAAGTATCCTCCAATAGGAAAATAGGAGTTGACTTTATGTCCATATGAGACAAAAAGTGCTTTTCTCTTTTTATAAAATAAGAATAATGCTTTATTTGTGCAACTTAGGATAAGAGGAAAAGTGGGGCTTTTTATTTAATCAAAAAGGGAGGAAATATTCCTTTTAATCAAATAAAGACTTAGGATAAATGATTAGCCCATAAGATAAAAATCCAATATATGATTGAAATTAAGATTTGATCAAGAAATTGATAATGTTGAAAATATTGATTATTGATAAAACTGATTCAAGATAAATAAATCGAATAAATGGGGCCCAAAGTCTAGGCAACCATTTTTGGGTGCATACATTTGCCCCTCTTTGACTAATGTGTGATTGATTTGGGAACACATGCAGTCAAAGAAGAATTGAAATGTGAGATCGATCTGGGATCACAAAACAACTCAAATATGAGGTTGATTCGGGATCATATCCAGACAAAGCATAAACAAAGGTCTTTGAACATGAGGTCGATTCGGGATCACATTCAAAGTAAGAGATAAGAATCTCAAATTTGAGCAAAAGCTGATAGAAAAATGTCTGAATTAGGAAAATCAAGAGAATCAGGGATGAGAATCCCATAGGTACTGCCCCCTCGGAATCGAAATCGAAATCAGGTAGAGGAGAGACAGCAAATTGATAAAGATTTGATCAAATCAGAATGCAATCACAATTGAAGGTAAGGGTCAATAGGTTAACCATTAGGCAATGAAACATGCCCCAGTGATGAGCTAGAAGAAAAGAGATAGGGTGAATGAAAGACTAGAAAATTGAGAGACATGAAAAGGAAGAAATTCTACCGAAAATCAAATTATGCCTCAAAAAGTCAGTCAACTGCTCAGAAGAAAGGAAAAATTTGGAAACGTGACTCAGATTTTGATTTCGAGTCTGAAAATGGATAGAAAATGATGTGATATGAAAGACCAAAAATGAAAGATATGATCAAGAAGAATCAGAAAATGAGCACAGTTGACCAACAGGTCCACGTAAGATGAAAAAAGGAGAGCTCTCTCCATATGCAAGGTGCATAAACTAAACTAACATGAACCTAGAAATGCAAGCTACTATGAAAGTGGTTGACTTGCAAGGTCAAAATGCTTATAGATATCTAATTATCATCATCGAGCATTATTGGTAGCATCGTAAGATCATACAATGCACACTAGTATGACTATGTGGATATGAATATGATCTTTATCAGATAGAAATGTGGAAATCTCACCTAGGCATCAAAGACATATAGGTCAAGATGACTAATACAGTGAGATCACCTAAGTTTGATATGGCAAGATTATGCTTGTATCAAGACACATGAAAATCAGGATAGCGAGAAGCATGCACTCGTAAAATAGTCAAGGATAATACCTTGTCAATCCATAGGGTCAAGTAAGACCAGCATAAATGCTCATGACAGTTAGGACCAACAAAATATACCCACAAGCAGATAAAAAAAGAAAACATGTTCTCATACCCTCAGTCTTCTAGCTATGCATCATCGAAAACTTCTCAGGGAGAGACCACTCATCAAAGAAATCCTCATAGACAACACACAAAGAAAAATAAAGTCAACATATCTCAACAAGTTGATTGTTTAAGTGCGTGTGTGTTGGTCATAGAGTCAGACTCTAAGTATCACATCTGCTTAGTGAGAAATATCACATTACATTTGGACTATTGGGAAAGACATCTGATAAGTGTTAAGAAACACTCGACGCAAGGGTAGTGTTGAAAAACACTGTTTGGGGTGGTGTTGAAAAACACCTGTTGTGAAATGCCCCAAGAGACAAATGCACCTAAAGGACCAATGCTAATAGTTATGCCCCCTAGACAAAGAGAAAGACCAATTCCAGACCAAGTCAAATAAGGTCAAGACATGATGGAAAGTGGCTAAGTGTCAAGGACGCATGCTAATAAATAGGAGTGCAAAGGCCTCAAGTAGCGCCTATTTCTAGGTTTTCACCACTTGGAGATTTTATTGAAATTTTTCTCTTTTTTCATTTTTTTTGGATTTTTGCTACCAAGGCACCTGTTTCCAGGTTTTCACCAAGGCACTTTTTCTATTTTTTTGAATTTTTTGCTTTTTAAAATTTTTTTTTTTGTATTTTTTAGGACTTTTTATACTTTTTAGGATTTTTTCAGCATCATATATCAATTTTTTTGGTATTTTTTTTCAGGACCAATAAGATATATACAAAGGATGCCCCCAAATAGAAACGAGCATCAAGGATAGAACTTCTTGAGGTGCACAATGTTGATGGGATCAGGGAGCTGTTCTCCATCGGGATTTGACAGTAAATACGCACCGGTACCAAAAGCAGCTGTGATGACATATGGTCCAAGCCAGTTAGGTTCAAACTTGCCCTTTTGCTCTCGGTTCTATTGGTTTTTAGGGTTCTCTCGCAAAATAAGATCAACTATTTGAAATTCTCTAGGGTGAACCTTTTTGTTGAATGCCTTGGACATACGCTTCTGATACACCCTCATATGATCAAAGGAAGCTTTACGCTTCTCATCTAGAAGTTCTAGTTCTTGTAACCTCATGGCGCAGTAATCCTCATCTGTAATCAAACCTTTGAGTGAGACTCTAAGTGATGGTATCTTGACTTCTAAAGGCAATACCGCTTTAGCGCCATAGGTGAGAGAAAAAGGAGTGGCTCCTGTAGGTGTGTGAATGCTTGTTCTGTAAGCCCATAGTGCTGGATTGATTTGCAAGTGCCAATCCCTACCATTCTTGTGCACTTTCCTATGAAGAATCTTAAGAATGGTTTTGTTAGAAGCTTCTGCCTGTCCGTTTCCCTGTGGAAAATAGATGGAGGACCAATGTTGCTTGATTTTAAACTTTTTGCATAGATGTTTTAGGTCCTTATTCTTGAATTGACCTCCATTATCAGTAATGATCTCAGAAGGCACTCCGAATCGGAAAATAATATGATTCAAGATGAACAAGGAGATAGTCTTCCCTGAAGCAATAGAAAGTGGCACAGCTTCCACCCATTTTGTGAAGTAGTCAGTGGTAGTAATAATGAACTTATGTCCACCTGATGAGTTGGGATGAATTTTCCCAACTAAATCAAAGGCCCAGTGTTGAAATGGCCAATGAGAAACAGAAGGGATCAGCTCCCTACCTGGAGCATGAATCAGGTTTCCATGTTTCTGACATTTTTCACATGACTTAGCAAAGGTGACTGCGTCTATCTGCATTATGGGCCAATAATATCCCACCCTAAGCAACCTTCGGGCCATGGCAAGACCATTAGAATGTCCACCACAAATGCCCTCGTGGATGTCAACTAACGCTTGGTTGGATTCTTCCTTTTCCAAGCACCTAAGGAGCATCCCATCTAAACCCCTCCTATATAAATCACAAGAGATGAGGGTGTGGCGAGAGGTGTTATGGATGAGGTTTCAGCATTCAGAGCGATTGAATGTGTCGGGGATGATGCCATCATGAAGATATGAATAGATAGCACCATATCAGGAAGACTCATGTGTGATAATGGCACAAATGACATGGCTTTCAGATGAGTCAAAGATGGGATGGTGCAGCTCTTCCACCAGGAATTCAAATCTAAATTCATGTGTCTCCAACTGAAGAAGTGAAGCTAACATGGCCATGGCATCTGCAGCTTTGTTCTCTATCCTAGGGATCTGTTGAAACGTAACAAAGGTAAAGTAACACTTCAATGAGTCAACCATATTTTTGTAGCGTATCAATTTATCATCCTTGGTTTGATACTCCTCATTAACCTGGTTGATGATTAACTGGGAATCCCCAAAGACATGTAACTCTGTGATGTTCCATTCTATAGCCATTCTCAAGCCATTGGTTAAAGCTTCATATTCTGCAATATTATTCATACATGGGAATAAAAGTTTGTAAGACTTTGGAATATTGTACCCATGTGGAGAAACAAATAGTACTCCAGCACCTGATCCATTTTGCATGCGGGAACCATCAAAGAACATTGTCTAAGTGCGAGTAGTCGTATACAAGATGTGTTCATCTAGGAATTCCACTTGGACTGGCATACTATCCTGAATTGGGAAATCAGCTAATTGGTCAGCAATAGCTTGCCCTTTTATGGCCTTCCTTTCAACATACTCTATGTCAAATTCAGTTAGGACCATCATCCATTTAGCAAGTCTACCCGTGAGGGCAACCTTACTGAGCAAGTATTTAAGAGGATCAATTTTGGCAACCAAATGTATGGTATGAGCAAGCATGTAGTGGCACAACTTTTGAGAAGCAAACACCACTACAAGACAAGACTTCTCAATATTATTGTAATTGATCTCATAGGAGACTAGAGTACGACTGATATAGTATATGGCCCGTTCTTTCCCAGTATCATCTGATTGAGCCAACAATGCTCCCAGGGAAGTGTCTATAGCTGAAATATATAGGATCAATGGTTTCCCTGGAATAGGAGGCATTAGGATCGGAGGATTAGCCAAGTATTGTTTGATCTGATCTAGGCTCTTTTGAAAATCCTCGTTCGAAACACAAGAAGCACCCTTATGTAATGTCTTGTTAAAGGGTTGTGCTCTATTTGCAAGCTGAGAAATAAACCTCCTAATTGATTGAAGATGTCCCTAAAGACTTCTCATTTGGCTGATATTTTGAGGAGGTGGCATATCTAGAATTGCTTGGACCTTTTCGAGATCAACCTCGATACCTTTTGCTGATATTATGAATCATAAAAGTTTTCCTGAGGTGACACCAAATGCGCACTTCTTTGGATTCAATCTGAGTTGAAACTATTCCATGTGATCTAGAATTACTTCCAAATCATCAAGGTGTGTGTCCCGTTTTCTTGATTTTGCCAGGGTATCATCCACATAATCTTCCATGTTTTTGTGCATCATATCATGAAAGATAGTGGTCATAGCTCTTTGGTAGGTTGCTTCTGCATTCTTTAATCCAAATGGCATGATGTTCCAGCAATAGGTTCCCTATGCACATGTGAATGCTATTTTCTCTTGGTCTTCAGGAGCTATTTTGATTTGATTATACCCTGATAAACCATCCATTAGAGAGTATATGTCATAGCCCGCTGTCATGTCCACTATCATGTCAATGTTTGGAAGTGGAAAATCATCCTTTGGGCATGCTTTGTTTAAATCTCTAAAATCTGTACATACATGAATGCACCCATCTTGTTTGGAAACTGGTACTATGTTTGAGATCCATTTTGCATAATCGATGGCTCTAATGAATCCAGCTCTCAAAAGTTTTTCTAATTCCCCTTTGACAAGAAGAGCTACATGGGGATGCATTTTTCTGAGTTTCTGTTTCACTGGTTTGACGCCTGGAGCTATGGATAAGTGATGCATTATAAGATTTGTGTCAAGCCCTGGCATGTCTGAATAGGTCCATGCAAAATTAATTTTCTTTTTCCGTAAAAACTGTACATATGCCTTAGTCTCTTCTTCTGATAAAGACTGAGCGAGATGGACTATCTGAGGATTTTCTTCTGAGTTCAAATTGACTGGCTTTGTTGGCTCAATCAATACTGATGATCTATCCTGGAAATAACTCAGCAAGTTATTAAGTACCCCATCCTTAGGTGCCTCAAAGAGGTTTTCACCCTCGGATACGTCATTTCTTTTTACTATTTTCAGTTCTGACACCGCCACAAAGTGGTTTTCACCATCAGACCTATTTTTCTTTTTTTCTTTCTCTTTTATTTTTAGACTGAGGTACTTAATATTAGGCTCTGTCATGCTGGTTGTTGGTTCACTGGTGGAAGAAGCCATGGGTTCAAGAGCATTTAGATAGCAGGCAATTTCGTAATCATTCTAAAAAGTGAGGAAGATAGGCTCTTGATGGCACTGAGACTAGTCAATTAGGTCAAAGTGAACAAGGGGTAGGTCAATGGCTGGTTCAATGTTGTTTATGCGAAAGGTGTCATCTCTGGTGACCATATAATCAGAGTTCATCAAGTCTTCTCCTAAGATACCCGAATTAGGATTCATCCTATCAAACGAAGCGTCGTCCACTAAGGCAATTTGAGGAGTGCAATCCTCTCGTCCTACACTAAGCTCGTTAGCAACATCGGGTTGGGTACTATAAGCATGGACAATATCTACGTCCAGATCAACTATTGCATCTGAAAGTGAGTCCCATTCATATTCATGGGAGTCTGTGTCTGAGTCATCATTTGGACCTCATGATGTAGAAGCCTCAAGGTTAGGAAGGGTTTCCCCCTCTCTAGTGCTAGTATTGGTACTATCCATTGCAGCTAGGATAGTAACACTTTCCTTTATCGATCTAGCAGTCATACAGTCACTATCTGTCGTAGCTGGGATAGTAGGACTGTCAAGTATCAAATGTGTGGAATCTCCCCAAAGGAGATTTGTTGAGGGCACCCAATCATCAGACACATCTTGTTGATTAGAAAGATTGGGCGTATAGTCTGAGTCATTGTCACTGTCCGTCGCAGCTAGGATAGGGACACCTTTCTTCTTATTCTCAAAACCTAAGCCAACTGTGGACTTATTCTTTCATCCAAAAAGAGCATGATCAAGAGGCTCAGCTTTAGCATCTAGCCTATGACTAAGGGGACCATATCCCAGATATCCCATATTTTTAACCAGTGTATATCCTCTCCCATAAGCTTCAGGTGAAGGAGTAAAATTCTCGTTGTGTTTGTATTTTTCCTCATGATAGATCCAGTCCCTTATGGCAACTTCCTCTTTCTCTTCCTGAATGGGGACCGAGGACTCAACAAATTTCCCAAATAATGTCATTGCTGATGATGAAGGCTTCACATTTGGTGATGGTTTCCCATAAGACCTAGGAGAGATTGGCATGTTTGTAAAAGAATCAATTTTATAATCTCCCATCCCAAGATCTATGGTCTTGAACTTCTGCTTGCATTGTTCAAGTGAACTACTAGGACTATCAGCTTCCCTAGTCAGAGGCACATGTGATCCAGCGGAAATGTTATTAACTGACAAAGCGCTATCTCCAGGGATACAAATTTCTACACCGTTATGGGGAAACTTAACACACTGGTGATATGTTGATGGGACTGCTTGCATTTCATAAATCCATGGCCTACCTAGCAAAATGTTGTAGGCTAGAGGTCCAACATCAACAATTTGAAATAAGATATCCTTTTCTACTGGACCAATGCGAATAGGTAGAATGGCCAATCCCTTAGAACTTCTTTCTGCTTCGTCATATGCCTTGATCATGATCTTTTTCCTTGTGTCAATGACATTCTCAGAATATCCTAGAGCCAACAACAAAATCATGGTACAAATATTGAGCCCCGCACCCCCATCTATCAGTACACGCCTGACATGGGTTTTATGAATCATGACTTCGATGTGTAAGGCCAAGTTATGTGGGTGACTGATGGATTTTTTGTCTTCTTCTGAGAAGGTGAGGTAATGAGGGCTAGCCAAATGGTTGACCATATTCTAGAATTGATCAATATCTAAGTTGGTAGGGACGTTGGCTGCTCGCAAAGCATCCTCAAGGACGTGCTTGTGTTTAGGGGACAATTCTAAAAGCTCAAAAATGGATATCTGCACGGTGTACATTGTAGTTGGTCAATAAGATTATAATTAGAATCAGGACCAATAGCAGATTTAGGAGGAATGCCTTTGGACGTGGGCTGCTTAGACTTGCTAGTGCTAGGACCTCTAATAATAATGGGAGTTTGAGCCTGACCCCTAGTGACAACATTGAGGGACTGGGGCATTCTTTTTGAGTGAGGACCTCTTATCACCACAGCGGGTCTTTCATCAGTCATAGGGGTTGAGTCCACATTATGTCCATAAGGATCTTTCCCTCTCATCATGTTGACACTATCATCCACAACTTCAAGCATGTTAATAACATTCTCCACATTTGTGTAGGTGTAGTTGATAGCCACCTTGCCATTCTTAGAATTCTCTCCTTTCTCATATTTAGGCAAGGGCTCTTTAAAGGCTTTATGATCTGCATTAGTGGTTAACCCATCCACTTGTAATTGTCCTTTCTCAATAAGGTCTTGGACAAGGTGCTTGAGTTTAAAACAATTTTCTATGTCATGTCCAATCCCATTATGGAAAATGCAAAAAGCCTTTGCATCCCACCAATGAGGTAAATGATCCGGGATACGATGTTTTGCAGGATCCTGTGGGTGTGCCAAATTATGAGCAACTAATGTCTTAAAAACCTCTGCATAAGATTCTCCCAATTTAGTAAATTGTCTCTTATTTGTTTTAGACTTCCTTTGATACTTAGGTTTGTCTTGTTGTGTTGAAGACGTTTGCAACTTCATAGCTTGAACTGCATGAGAGAGGTTAAGAACTCCTTCATTTTTGGGTTGAGATGAGTCAACAACTCCATCGTTGACCACTTGCTTGTTTTTGTTCCAATAGGAGTTCTTTTTGTCCTTGTTACCATTAGTATTGTTATTTTGGCTATTGTTGTTATTTGTTGGTTTAGCCAAAATTCCTTGTTCTTTCAGGACATCCTCAATGCGACATGCCACCTCTACCATAGTATCAAAGGAATTAAACGGGATTTTCTTGACTTCATATCTTAGTTCTGGTATTAGATTGCTCACAATGATATCAATTCTCTCCTCTTCAGGAATTGTCCTTGGGTATTTTGAACACAATCACCTCCATCATTATAAAAATGTGACAAAAGATTCCCCTTGATTTTGCTTGAGTTTGCACAAATCAAGCATTGTGACTGACCTCGATAAGTTGTAAGCAAAATGTTGAACAAACCTTTGGACAAGTTCTTTAAATGTTTTTACTAGAGGGGAAAGGTTGGTGAACCACTCCATGGCTTGACCTTTTAAACTCCTTGGGAATAATCTCATCAAGTAGGAGTCTTCATGGTGAAAGGAAAAGCTCATTATGTAGAACTGTCGAACATGGTCATGAGGGTCACCAGTGCCATCATATTTGTCATATGTTGGGAACTCAACTTTCATAGGGAATTCTACCATCACCACACTTTTGTCAATGGGGTTAGGACATATGGTGTCTAAATGAAACGTGCTCTTGGGAGCCTTCATCCTGTCTATATCCTTTTGCATTTTTAAGATCACCTCATCAGTTGAAGGGCTCTATTTCTTGATCTTTTGGTGAACATCAAAATTATATGGAACTTTAGCACCTTTGTTAATAAGACTTTCCAAAAATTGATCTTTGTTTTGTTCCACATATTGCTCACATATGCTTGAAAGGATGGTTCTTGTTGCATAGTCATGAAATCTATATGATCAAATTTAGCATGACTTCCTCCATGTTGTGAACCATGATGTGCTCATTGGGAGGGCTGCTTTGAATGTCTATGAGATGACTATCTCCTATGATGGTCATATCTTGAAACCCTTCTTCCTCTAGGGCTTGGGGATCGTGAGGGTGTCCTTGATCTTCTTCTAGGACTTGGTGAAGGGGTAGATGGGGGTGAGTTGGTCCCACTATTGGTTACCCTTCCATTGAATCAACTTTGGAGTTGTTGTGTGTAGAGTCTATCTTCTTCTTCTTGGGTGACTCTTTTCTTTATATCCAACAATGCATGTTCCTCTTCTTCTAGTTGTCTGAATTTTTCCTTTTTAGCAGCCTGTTCATCCAAATAGGCTTGCTTCTCTCTCTCAATGCTTCTCAATCTTGTATTGGCATATCGAGAGGTGTCTTTAAGTGGGGAGGATTGTCTTGAATGTCTTATAGCATTAGCTGCGTTTATATGGTGATCACTAGATTCATTGTTTTGGTCTTCGTGTTGTGACCCTGAATCTGAGTGAGCTTGTTTATGATGTCTTTTGGCTCGTTGGTGAGCATCAAAATACCTCACATTGTTGGGAGGTGACTCGGGTGGACTAGCATGAGAAGAACCACCATACTCTCTTCTATGTCATTGGAAGATGTCCTCAAGAGTTTGATTCATGGCTTCTCTTTGTTGTCGGGTGAAAGTGTAACTCATGTCCATACTTGATGAAAGTGGTACAAAAGAGGTGCTCACTTCACTAGGATTAGCTCTCAGATTAAAACAAACCTCAGATTCACTCTTAGGAGATTGATCAAAAAGGGGTCCTTTTCCCTTAGGTTGTCGATGAGTCTTGACAGGTGGTAACTCGCTAAAGGCAATGGGGGGTCGCTTCCCTTGATTAACTTGGTACCTTGTCATAACTGACATGAAAGAGAGATACTCTCAATGATAAGGTGACCTCTCAAAGTGTCCATGCCAAACTAGGATAATCAAAGTCCTCTATTGTCCAAAGAGAAATGAGAAAAAAAAGGGCTTTACCAACACTGTCAAAGAGGTGCTTCAAATCAAAGGGTGACTACCCTTGCACTTTTGAATCAGGAGGTTGGAATAGGCCAAAAGATAATTGAAATTGAGATTTAAATGAAAATGATTTGGACAATAAGAGTACTAAAATTTTCCAAGAATGTAGCTAACAATCTTAGAGATGAACCTTGGCACCAAGAATGACCTTCTAACTTGACAGTTATTTCAAAGTGATTTTGTAAATCAAATGATGCTATCCCGGAGGACTAAAACCAAAAATTTAGAGTCAAGATAGGTCTCAAACATCAGGGTGAGAAGCCTACTCTAAGACCTAGCCTGATTAACAACAACTGAAACTGACCAAATTGTAAGCACGACAAAAATTAACCAGGTGATATACTCCAGGCTACTAGGGTGATATACCTATAATTGGATGACACTTCACATGATGCCAGGCGATATACCTCAGCACTGGTGGGCGATATACTCCAGGCAGGTCGGGTGATAGTCCTTCAGGGGTGAACTATCGCACGATATTTCTCTTCAAAGCAGGCGATAGTTTTAGCAAGCGCGAAGTATCGCACGATATTTCGCTTTGCAGGGTGCGATACTGTTGCAGAATTGTTTAACTCTTGACCAGAATTGTGTAAAATTTGCATTTTTGGGTCTGTTTGGTCAAAATTTTCAGTCTGAGGATTGATGTTTTCGATTTCAGTCACAATATTAGCAGAATTTTGGCAGGTTTGCAAATAGTGAGGGATCAAACATGTCTCAAACACTTGAAACAAGGGCAAAAAAAACCTTGCCAAGACAAGCACTTGTGATATCAGAATTGAAAAAGCACCCTATGAATGCTACCGATTGTTTGTATGTAAGAACGTTTGCACTAGCATCACACAACCAAAGACAATTCAAGCAAATCTATCCTAAAAAGTCAAGGCTCAATACTTACCAACTTAGCCCACAACTTGATGCCCCCTCGCCTCACACCAAATGGTTACCCACAAGAGATGTTGGCTTTGTCGTGGAAATGTCAAATGACACAACCAAAGGGACACATATGGTGAGTATCTTAAGGTGATCCGGGTAAACCACTTGGATCAATCCTTGCACTAAGAAGATAAGCAGCTAAAATAAGGTGGCTTCTATCTAATGGTTCTTAATAAAGATTTCCGTTCACAACACCCCTCTTGCTCCTCATAAAGGACTAGGACCTCGCGGCCTCAAGAGTACCTTAAGCATTCTTGTTCAATATTTTTCCCATGGTTGCAATCCCATGAGCTACTCACATCAAATGAAGACAAGTGTTATGTCTACCAAGGTTTTTGGTGTCCTTGATAGCCTTGAGATTATAGTGAGTTGGAATCACTTGCCACCAAGGAAAATGATGACAAGGTTATCCCCACTTGAGTCGTTCCTCTTGATTGCTCAAGAGCAGGCCCGCTAAAGGATCCTAAACTAGACAAAGAATAGATCAACTCTTGAGGTTCAAGGTTTTTGGTTCACCACAAGGGTGAAGAGCATACTCCCCTATCTTAAGAATCTCTCCCAAACACACCAAGCAAAGAGGTTCAATTACTCCCTTGCTTCCAAAACCTTAAGATGGGTCAAGATTTTCTGGTTCACCTAAAGGTGAAGAGCATACTTCTCCTACCACCTCAAAATCTCTTTCACAAGGTTTTAAGGATTCCTAATACAATTAGTGAATGCCACACTTGAAAGGAAAGCAAATAAACAAGCAAGAAATTTTGTTTTTTGTTTTTTTATGCTTGGGCAGCCCTGCAAAAACTATTACTAGCCCTCTTTGACATGCATTTTTAGCAATTTTCAAGCAATGAGAGCACCTACAAACACAACTTGTTAGACCAACAAGGTTAGCAACATCAAAATCGAAATGTAAATATGCAATAAACTGATAGATTCAAGCCAAAAGATGCAGGTTAGACCTATCTAAATAGAGTAAAATAAAATAGCAAGCTAAAAATGATCAAATTCAGATGATAAAACTGGAAATGCAAGTCTCTGTCAGATCAGGTGATATACCTCAGACTTCACCAGTATCGTGCGACACAGTTTCCTAGAGTCGCGCGATATACCTCAGTCTGGGTGATACTTCGCACTATGGGCGGGCGATACTTCGCTCGATGCCAGGTGATATACCTCAGTACTAGTGGGCGATTCCTCTCTCACGCGAAGTGTCGCACCGCTATACAAAGGTATATCACGTGATATTTTTGAGAAGTATCGCGTGATACTCTGAGACAGAAAACCGAAACTGCAAAATTTTTGAAAAATAATCCAAAAAATGATGAAAATACAAATGACAAAGGACAAAGCCTATCTACTCTGCCCCACGGTGGGTGCCAGAAATGTACACACTAAAATGGTGCACTTCTATGAACCATTACATGCAAGGTTGCTCAAGAGTGAGGCCTCACAAAGCGGCTCATAGCTCTCTATGCATGGAGTTGCAAGGGACTATGATGTGTTTGCTCTTAGCTAGAGCTGCAAGCTTGTGACCTTGCTAGTCAACCACACAATGAGAGATTCAATTGAGGACAAGGGCAAGAGTGCCAATATCCTCAAGAATCACTATGAAAATGCAATGCAATGCAACTACAATGAGAATGCAATCTAAGCTATGAAAGGAAAGTGCAATGCAACTAATCTATGAAAGGAAATAGCAATGGATTACAATGCCTCCTATTTAGACTATGTGAGCTTATTCTATTGCATAAAAGGAAATCTATACTAAGAATGCCATTATCATGCAACTATGAAAGCAAATATGAACTAGATGATGAAAGCAACAAGTCTTCAAAATCTTCAAAAGCTCCAAATGCACCTAAAACCTGCAGCATAACATTAACATAAAAACATGGTATATGCAAATGGAGGAGAGAGCTCTCCTTTTATAAGAAATGAGGTGAAATGGACCATGGAGATTAAGAGGCAAAAAGTCTCAATCAACGGTGGAGCTTGAAAGAGGAGCAATCCATGTGCACAAGTATCCTCCAATAGGAAAATAGGAGTTGACTTTATGTCCATATGAGACAAAAAGTGCTTTTCTCTTTTTATAAAATAAAAATAATGCTTTATTTGTGCAACTTAGGATAAGAGGAAAAGTGGGGCTTTTTATTTAATCAAAAAGGGAGGAAATATTCCTTTTAATCAAATAAAGACTTAGGATAAATGATTAGCCCATAGGATAAAAATCCAATATATGATCAAAATTAAGATTTGATCAAGAAATTGATAATGTTGAAAATATTGATTATTGATAAAACTGATTCAAAATAAATAAATTGAATAAATGGGGCCCAAAGTCTAGGCGACCATTTTTGGGTGCATACAGGATTTATCCTCAAAATGACTCCATATAATTATTATTACATAAATATTTATAATCATCCTTTTACAATCTATTAAGTATCCTTGGTCATAAATTAGCATCTATTGAGTCATGGACATATTTCTAAATCTATAAAAACAAAAGGCAATCAATCAGTGTACTTTCTTTAGCATCTTCAACAATTCCAAAACATTTGCAATTCATAAACAAGAACTTAATTGATCCACTAAATCTACATTTATGGTTGAGGTGAAGCAGGAGGCAAAGAATTCCACAGGAAAAAATATTGAGTTTTCAAAGTGTTTCGTATAATGCCATTTGATGGCTTGAAACAATTTTTGTAAAGAGTTCTAGTTCAATTATCTGCTCAGTTATGTTACCTTTGTAAATTTTAATCTATTTATCTTCAGCTACTGATGACATTCCAATTCTCTGTAAATCTGCCTGGTTCAAAATAAAAAACCAAGATCTATTATGTTTTCTTTGACAAAGACTAACTATTCTTATACCCTAACTGAATGATTTAATATATATGTTTTATTGCTTCCTTTTAAGGGTTTAATCATTTTGATTGACTATTTAGTACTAAATGACTGTAGTTGGCATCCAGATTGTCTAGATATTAAGTGATTCATGTATTAATCATAATTTCTTAAAAATTTAATGAAAATTCAATTTTATATAGCACAACAAATTTTTATAATTTTTTATTGATTTGATCTTCATAAACCACTTTTAAGGTATTGAAAAATATAAAAAGTGATAAAAATAGATTAAATAATACAGATTTATATTTTTACCATCATGCCATCTTGTGTTGAGAATAGCTTTTAAAGCTGTTTTGTGTGTTTTCAAATAGGCTATGGTCTGGCAAAGACATTTTGGGAAGACAGAACACACTTTGTTTTAGTCAATGCAATTAAAACCTTGCCGGGATTTGTATAATCATAAACTCTACAGGGTTGAAACATTGCTAAGCGATGCTTTGCCTTTGATCTTGAATAGGGACTCATTTGGAGAAGGCGCATGGGGTTTCAACATAGACACAGTTTGGCACCATTGCAGAAATTGGGTTTCTTGCTGTGGTGGGAATTGAAGGCAAAGACAGATAGAAAAACTACCTACAAACCTAAAATACCTGGTCTAATCCGAGTTTCATTTTAATGACTACAATACCCAGGTCAGGATCTCTTGCTTCACATAATTTGAGAGGTTTGAGACACCTTTTGCACTAGCAATATATGTGGTATGCTTTATGAATTACATCAAACGATATCATTAGTTCCTGAAACTGCATAATATTGTGCATTTTCTACCCTCCATTTACAAGCATAAAATGCCATTTCCACCTAGTGCTCGTCTCAATCTCACAACATTATGTCGAAGGAGGCACTGCTCATTTTTCTCCCTACACAAAACCCCCTTGGAGATTGTTCTACATGCCTTCAATTCTTGCAGACTTGTGTTCTCAAGAATGCACTTTTACAGGGGAGGAAAATCCACTCTTTCATCACTCTCAGGCGATTTGGATTTTCTAGGCACAAAGTTCGACGACACCTAAATCTAGGCACCTAAATGACACCTAAATCTAGGCACAAAGTTTGATGGTGAGGCCCTACATCTGGGAAAACATAGGCCCTAGATTTAACATATGGCCTTGAAATTTTAAATCAGACCTAAAGGCCAATTGCAAAGGCTTAAATGCAAAACATGTAGGCCTCATTTTAATGAGGTAAGACCCAAATCTGGGAGCAAAATTCAATGAATTATGACATCATAGTGAGGCATGTAGCCTTGAGATTACAAATTAGACTTTAAATTCAAATAAATAAGACCTTGATCAATCCCTACAAGGTATCGTGTGGGCTTAAATCCATATTTTATGCCCTAGTTTGATTTAAATTAGACTCCTTGGCTAGAATCTGGGCACAAAACTTGAGATATAGACCTTAAAACTCTAAATGTTGAACCTAAATTAGGGAGGGTACAAGCTATCATGAGGCCCTAAATCTAGTCTCTACTGCAATGAGTGGGCTCAATCAGGTGTGTGGATTTATATTTAATACAAGACCTCACGATTTTAAATGCAAAGCATCAAAGTCAATTCTCCATAGCCTTGAGTTTAACCACTAGAAGCCCAAACTTAATGAGGGGATCCCTACATGGATAAAATTGGTCCAATATGGAGGGCTTAAAATTCAAAATTTGAAGTGGTAAAAGGCCTACATTTAATAACGGAAGCTATGGATTCAATGCAAATGAGGTTGCCATTAAATATCTAATGGTAAATATTAAAATTTTGTAGCCTTGAAAGGAAAGAAATCGATCCGAAAGGTCACATCTATATAAACAAGGCCATTTTTACACTTCAAAAGAAGTTTTTTCAAGCTGATTACAGGCACATCTGAAGTTCGAACCAGCAGGATAGAGATTTTTGAGTTTTATTGACTATTTTATTGCAGAGCTGCATAAAGGAGATGGTGCAATTCAACCTACACCATTTCTTCTCCAAGATTTCATGCTACAGTTGGACTAATCTCAACCATTTACCAGTGAATTAGGGTCTGATTGCAGAAAATTAAGGTCTAATTACAACCACTCATCAACAAATTAAAATCTAATTTCAAGCCCTATCATTGTTTACCAACAAGAGGACTTAGATTACAAGCATTTACCAGAAAATTAGAGTCTAATTCCAGTCATCTCAGACATATTTAAGGCCTAAAATTTAATAAAATCAGTCCTATACTTGAAATTTTGATACACTTAGTCCTAAAATTTAATAAAATCAGTCCTAAAATCAAGTCACTCAATGATACA
This sequence comes from Chamaecyparis obtusa, assembly GCA_027943335.1. Classification (NCBI taxonomy): domain Eukaryota; kingdom Viridiplantae; phylum Streptophyta; class Pinopsida; order Cupressales; family Cupressaceae; genus Chamaecyparis; species Chamaecyparis obtusa. Next base: position 880,073 of record BSBK01005323.1, read on the forward strand.
CTCATGAAGAGAATGATATTCATGCAATGAAGGCAGGTGCTTTGACAGTCAGTAGCTAGTGTGACAGGTTGAATTTGAGGGTCTTATCAAAAGACAATAAATACTTAAGAAAACATGCTTCAAGGATCTAACATGTCAAGGCCTTCCACAACACTCCTAAATGATGATTTTGGTTTTATAGAATCCCAATTACTTGGATTCAAGGAATTCTAGGGCTCTGATTTCAATTCCCATTTCCTAATTCATAAAACTTCCTCAAACTGAACCAAAAGCCTAAAAGACTATCTAATAACCCTGCAACAGTCTTGATACTAAAATAACTTAACCTTTTCTCAAAACTCTTGATAAGGTAATGACATTTATAGATACCCTTTACAGAGTTCTACAACATAGAAAAAACTTTCATATTGTTACTTTGGACCAATACTGTTAAACATGACATGTACCCTATTTCAATGCATGAAAAATGCTCAATTTAACAAAGGAAGTACCACTCAATGACCTCCTATCAACCCCAACTCCTGGATAGTATGGTTTTATGTCTTCAATTTCTCAAATCCTGAAGGAATTAGACTCCAGTGCTCTGCAATTACAAAACCCCCAAATTTTGACTCTAAACCCTAGTTTTTAGGGCTTCTTCAATCTCTCAGTTCTACACACTCCTACAAAAAATTTATGATGGATTCACATTCACTTCAACCTCCTAAGGCAATCCCAATCATAAAAGTATCCCTTGTTTGGGCAGAATACTCACTGCTATATTTTAGCATTCATCTTCAATGTCGTGTCTCACTGTTCTGGTTCGTGATCACCTAAATCTCACTTGGATCTACATATGCATAGTTAGAGACATATAATATAGGTTAAACAATGTCATTCCATGAATTTTAGGCCTCTACATTCATGGAATGACTCCCATTCTCCTAAAGTCTTACTGTGGTGACAGGAACAGTTAAGGAAAAATGTCTGATATACAACTGGCGCAACAACAATTCAGTGAAGAGATAAACTCATTCCAAAAAATTAATTTGAGTAGAAAAATCTATTTATTGACACATCAAACCAATCATCTTGAAGCTTCAAAAAGAAAATGAATGAATTTTGCAGAGATAGAGAAGTTTATTTTATTAATGCTCACTAGTCTATACACCAGATTTCATTTGAGGGTCTTATCAAAAGATAATAAATACTTAAGAAAACATGATTGTGGTACCCTGTTGAGGTGAATAGTCAAGTGAAATAACATTTGACCATGATAGGTGTTGAAAAAATTAAGCTTATTGATTCATAATGGTAGGGATTTCTAGTCTTGTGCCTTCAAGAAGACTGTGAAAAGCTAGAAACACGGTTTGTTTTAATAGTCCACATGCAGAGGGCATAAACTTTTTGGTCCAGCTTCTAAAGTTGTTGTGACCTATAAAAAGATTTCAATATATGCAAGACAATACATCTTTGTTGTCATAGACTATATTTGTTGATTAATAATTTGTTCTCTTGGCATTACTTTGCGCATTGAAATCAAGATTATTATAAAAATGTTTTGTAGGGTCTTGTGAGGAGAGACAATCCATGAAGTGCAAAAGCACAATATTTTACTGCCTTTTTGCCTTGGCATTTGTCATTATTTTTGAGAAATTCAGTCTATAAAAGGATGGTGAACATAAATGACAGTCCAATAGATGGAAATTCAAGTCCCATAAATATCAGTGGACAGTGCTAAAACAAAATTATGACAACCTTCATGTTGAAGTGACAGTCTTGCCTAAGAAAATAGTGGACAATTGTAAGTCCAAACATTAAGGTTGTGTAGAAGTAGTCTATAAAAGCTTACAAGCAAGACAAGAACGGCCTTTGAAAATGTTGGATGGCATGTTGATAATGGTTGCCATATAGAAACAAAAAAGGAAAACCATAGAACAATCAGTCCTATGAAGAATTTAAAAGGCTAAAATGGAAGACAATCTAAATGGTCATGTGACAATCATAAATGTTGTTGGAGTTGAACAAAGCAAACTAGGCCAAGGGAATGATGAACTAATAGGTATAATAGTCAATGTTAAACAAGTTGGTGTCAAAATAACATTGATCTCAAAGGATTTTTAGTTAACCGTAAAGGTAAAATTTTGAAGACAACTGAAGACAACCAACAATCCAAGTATAGCCACAAGAAACATCACAATGAGGACAATCATCCCATGATAGTCATGCCAAACAACAATGAGCATGCAGTAGTTCTTGATGGAAGATCAAAGGAGAGTAGACAACAAGTCAAGTTTTTGCAAAAAGTACATGAAAGATTTTAGAGGCTCAATAGCATGACTCACTAACAGTATGGAGGATAAGGTGACAGTCCACTAAAGGACATTCATCCAAGGCAGCATTATGCAAAGGACAGTACTAAAAAATGAGAAGTTTGGTAATGATGGATGATGGAAAGGTCAATGAGAAAAGTATGAATGGATTGGATCAATGGATTGGAATGGATATGGGAAGAGTATAGAAGAGTTTAGAATGATGTTAGAGTTTCTTGTGGATGAGAAGGCAAAGCCATAGTGCTTAGGGGAATAGTGTGATGACTGTCCCAACTAGAGAATCACAACTTGCAGAGTCACTATCTTTAGGACAGTCAATGGTATTGGTTGTGTAGACCAAAGGGGTCAAGGGTGTGGTCCATTTGAACAAGGGGGTAAGGGTTTTCTGATGAACTAATTGGAATAGTCAATCCCTTTATTAAAACATTTATATCTTCTCTTGAGGGAAGTGAAAGGACCGCAAAAGGCAGTCATACTTAAAAGATCTATTTTCACTTTGGACCATACATTGTAATTGGTCACTATCATATATCTTATTGATCATGGTTTGATTATTCATAGCCCCACTCTTTTGATAGTGCTTAAATTAGTGTATTTTCAAATGATTTTTTTAAAGTGGGCTCACATCAAGACTCGACAAACATCATGACATGTGAGAGCTTCTGAAGATGAGAAAGTGGAATTGAATGGCATAACCAAGGGTTTAAATTTGTCTATAACTGAAAACATTCCAATTGTATATTCAGCTTGACCAACAAGTTGAACCTCAAAGTGCTACTGATAAGGAACTCCAACCATATAATGAGGAATCAATACATGGACAAATTTGCACTTGCAGAGTATGTTCTATAGGAGAAAAGGATGGTGATTACCTAATAGAATAAATGCTTCTAAATTTTATCACTTGAGTTTTTTGACACAAGATGCAAAGAAAATGAATCAAACAAGTCAATTGGAACATATGCATCAATGAGAAAGACTCCCATCATCTCCTGATCAAAATAGAAGGAAAATTGTTGAAGAAACTAAGAAAGTCACACAAACACTTTTGATGTTATGCGGATCATGTAGGTTGCAATGAGAAACACATAAATTGTTGTGTTGGAAAGACTTTCATTTGGTCCACTTGAAAGAAATGGAACAAGGCCAAGATATAAAAGAACTATTCGTATTTAAGATTATGTCGAAGAGAAATTATTTTTCCTTCTCGATGAAGCAATCAGTATAACCTACAATGATACATTTTCACGAAGGTTGTTGATAAGATGCATCGGTATACCATATTCCAATGAGATGGAATGTAGATATTAGTGGGAGTCTCCTTGATAGATTTCATCGGATATCAGTAATAATGTAGGATACATAATTTTACACTGGGGCCCACACTCATTTATTGCCAACTCCATTGATAGGAAAGGCTATGCACCCTCGAAAGATATGTGCATAATACATTTTCACATGTAGATGCATAGATAGCTAAATGCTAACTATTTTGAGCTTCGAGGAAAAGCTTCATTCTCACAATTTTTTTTATTTTGAGCATTGTGTCTCTATCTTGTCAAAGCACTTGATGTGCTAATTTTGTGGGTATTTTAAATTCTTGTATATGTAAAGGCTATGGGCATTAGAATGTGATGTATTTAGGAATTATGGGGTCTCTGGCCCTATAGGTTGGACTCTTTTCTGTATTTGTATTTGAGCAAGGATTACGAGTATATTAATTTTATTTTACATATGTTTGAATTTTTATTTCATATCTATATATAAGTATAATAATCCATATGCAATGATAACTTACATTGAAGGCTATGAAATATCTAAATTGAATAGATATTTTTGTTCCTCTTTGATATTTTCAAATTGGTCCTACCTACAAGATCTCTGCAAAAATATCTCTACTAAATTTTGCTCCCCAGAATCGAATATGATTTGGCATGGAAAACATGACAGTGAGAGACGCAAATTATGCTTTGAAGATCTCTAGAAATGCCTCCAATTTTTTGAGTTTTCCAATGTCACTGGGAACCTCCCTTTTCCCTGTTTAGTATTCATTGGAAGATATCATGGGAGCTCATGTTAATGGGAAAAATAGCTTGCTAATCCTAGAAAGAGCTATGTATTGCAGGAGTTTGAAGCACAATAAGATTTTGGAATCCTGTGGAAAATATTTGAGAGAACAGAGGGTATTGAAGGAAGAACAGATTAGGAAGGAAGGTCATTTGGATGCTTTTTTTATTCTAACTAGCATTATTACATTTGCTTCATTTTGGGGTTTTGTTTTCTGATAAGAGTGATGCTATCTTCTGACTCTGTTCCCTCAAAGGATTAGAAAATATAAAAGTGATAAACGTGTTAAAATCAAGAATGGAATTTTATCCCCGAATCCTTGTACAATTATATAATTAAATATGTATTTGAAGACATTGAGCATATTTCCAATGTTTATTCGCTTCTCAATTTATTGGGTCACTGTGATTGCGAATTGGCCTGTATAGGTTCACCACTTTTAGTTTCAATTGATGAATTTTTATCTATATATTTCTCATCTTTGCACATGATCAATGGCATGCTACTTAATTTTAGGCATTATCGAGAGTGTGATAGATGAGACTCACAAGATTTTTCTTTACGACAGACATAAAATGAAATGGCAGGCCCCAACCTTAAGGCTTCTGTGGAGTACTAAGTTTGACTTGCAAATTTCATGAATAAATTTGGAGAGTAACATTGAAGGGTAAAATGAAAGATATGGTGGGTATTGAGAGGGAACCAAATGGGTCATCCCATATTTTAGAAATCATTTTCAGGATTTGTATCTTCCAGAATTGCAGCATCTTCTAGAATTGACTATATCTGGCATTTGGTATTCTAGCACCCAAACAGGCCCTAAAAGCTTGAGACATTGTCATTGTCATGTTGCAATCAAGCCTTTCACTTATGCTTCTCACATTCAGTGCTCCATAAAATGATTATTATCGACTGCCCTCTGTCACAGAAATTATCATGATGGGTTTCATTGGGTAGAGTTGCACCATTTAAGTAAGCTCACCTCAACATTAACATTGTCAGTATCAGAGGGAGTCTTGAAAATATGTATAAAATCGATCTATTAAAGAGGCTGAAAGGTAGTGAAAAATGTGAACACAGACAAGGCTTATGGATCAATTGATAAATGCTTCAAGGAAATGTGAATTCATAGATGAGGCAAGACAATATTTGTTTAGAGAAACGCTTCCAGTCGATGCAAAGATTAGGGTTTTTGAACTAAGTGCACATAAATTAAACTATAAAATAGGTTTTGGCCATCCATCAAAGAACAAAGATCAAATCACATACCTCCTTCACTTCTACCCTGTTCTAGCTTCTACCTCCTTCGTGCACGCTAAAATGAAGTGCTGAAATGAAGTTTCAAACCTTTTTTTTTTTACTTTAAGTTATGCCCATGTTGGTCTCAATTTCGACCAACACAGTGTTAGTCAAAATTTTGACCAACACGAGCATGTATTAAAAAAAACAAAAGTTTTCCTTCTATAATGCAACCAACCTAAACATTTTTATTTGATGGTCAAATTGTTTAGTCAAAATTTAAGGTCAAATGTACTAGTGCCAACTAGGAACAAGGAGAGGACTTGTAAGGTTACTTGCAAGAGTGACTATGAAAGTTGATTCCAAGACACTGGAGCTGTCTATTGGGATAGATCAATTGATGAGAATGGTAAGGAAGATGTTGACAAAAATGTGTCAAGAATAGAATAGAGAGAAGAGTTTGGTGACCTCCACACCCCTTCAAGATTCTACATTTTCTTAGGAAGTTGAGCACACTTGGTAAGTTGAGAGAAAGAGCTTGAGAAGTGAAGGTATACTTGAACATTGATAGGGTCACCTAGAGAGTGGGAGTAGTTTTAATCTAATCAAGGACATTGACAGAGGTCCTTAGGAGGTAAGGGAGTGCCTTGTGAGACCCTAATCAAGGAATTGAGAAGTTAGTGAGTTAGGAACCCAGGTTGGTCCTAAAAGAGAAATTTGGAAGTTTAGTGTGATCCAATTAGATTGATATCAGAGCCTAAAAGATTGGGCTAGAGGACAATTGATATTGTATTAAGATAAATTAGTAGATTCATCCAAGATGGTTACAAATATAGAGTTGGAAAAGAAAGTGGAGGACCACGAGGAGGAGAACAAACTCCTTAAGGAAAAGCTAGCAAAGATTGAAAGCAAGCTTAGTGTAGTAGAGATTGAGACAAAGATAGTTAGAGAGAATGTAAGAGAGGTGGAGGATAAGGGTAAAGAGATGGTAGAAGAAGACAAAGTCTTTGAACCAGACCATGTGTTAGAGGAAGAACCTTTCTTGAGAACATTGAAGGCCATGAGTGGTAAGTCCTTGGAAGGAACACCATTGTTTAGCGTAAATATGGAAGTAAAATTAGTCTTGGAGTGGATAGAAGGCATGGAGAACCACTTCGCATGTGAAGGTATCAATGAAGCCCAAAGAGTTAGAGTGGCTAAGTCAAGGATGAGAGGATCCACCCTCACTTGGTGGAATTTTGTGCAAGATGAGAGGGAAAAAGAGGGAAAGAATCCTATTGCTAATTGGAAAGGTATGGTGGAAAAGATTAGAGAAAACCTACCATATGATGCCATATGACTATGAGATACAACTACATAAGAAAAGACAAAATCTAAGGCAAAAGAACCTTGAAGTGAGTGCCTATAAAGAGGAGTTCCACAAGCTATGTCTTAGGTCAAATATGGTGGAGGGAGAAATCCTAAAGGTGGATAGGTATTTAAATGGGTTAAGGTGGAACATACAAGAGGAGATAAGCCTCTTGATCCCAAGGGTAGTCCATCAATGCTGTCAACATGCTCTCGAGGTAGAAGAGAATATCAAGAAGAAGCATGGCTCAAATAGTTGAGGTAGAGGTAGAGGGAGAGATAACAGAGGTCATAGAGGAGGTTTTGGGGGAAGAAATTCAAAACAAAGGAACCAAGATGAGTCTAAGCTCACAGAAAAACAAGGAGAAGTAACCAAAGTAGAGGTGGTTACAACAGGGGTAGAGGCTCATGTAGTAATTATAGAGGGAAAGTAGGTGGCCAAGGAAGAGGATCTTATTTCCCTTCCATGAAGTGTTAAAATTGTCATTAGTATGGGCATCTTGCATAGAAGTGTCCTGAGAAGAGTTCATCATACCAAGCTGGAGAGAAGAGAGTGAGATATGTTCAAGAGGAGTGCTCAAGTAACAAGATTGTTGAAGTAGCATTGGATTTAGAGGTAGGAGACAACCTCATGATTAGGAGAATTTTCATGAAAGAACCAATAAGAGAGGATCCAAGCCAAAGGAGATCACTATTCAGAATCAAGTGCAAGATTCTAGGTAAGGTTTGTAAGGTTATTGTTGATTCAGGATCCACTAATAATATCATTTCTAATGAGGCAGTTAGCAAGTTAAATTTGCAAAGAATTCCATAGACTAACCCCTATAGGGTCACTTGGTTGAATAAAGATCAATATGTGTTAGTTAATGAGAAAGTTGGGGTAGACTTATCAATAGGGAGATATAAGGATAGGGTTCTATGTGATGTTCTAACCATGGATTCTTGCCATATTTTATTGGGAAGACCCTAGCAGTTTGATAGGTAGGCCATTCATGATGGAGCCAAGAACTCATACTCTTTCAAGAAGGATGGAGTCACATTTAGAATTTAGTCAATCTTAGAAGAAGGGGAAGTGAAAATAGTAGGTCCTAATGTACTCTTGGTGGGAGAAAAGGATTTCCTAAATACACTAGAGGAAAGTGAAGGAATGTGATATGCCTTATTGTTGAAGCCCAAAGATGAGAAAGTGGAGAAGAAACTAGATGTACCCATAGAGGTTTAGGAGTTGTTGGGACGCTATAAGGAGATAGTTAGTGATGGAAAACCTTCCACCCTACCACCTAAAAGAGCCATAAGTGATCAAATAGACTTCATACCAGGAGCATCTTTTCCTAACAAAGCTTCCTACAAAATGACCTCACAAAAAAATGAGGAAATTGCCAAAAAAATACAAGAATTACTTGACCAAGGCCTAATAAGAAAAAACATAAGTCCTTGTGTAGTCCCCACTATGCTAGCCCTAAAGAAAGGAGGTACATGGAGGTTGTGCAGAGATTCTAGGGCCATAAATAGAATCACCATAAGGTATAGGTTCCCAATCCCAAGAATAGAAGACTTGATGGATTGCCTAGGAGGATCCAAGTATTTCTCAAAGATTGACCTTAAGAGTGGGTATCATCAAATAAGGATTAAGGAGGGAGATGAGTGGAAAATGACTTTTAAGACCACATAAGGCTTATATGAATGGTTAGTCATGCCCTTTGGGTTGTCTAATGCCCTAGAACCTTCATGAAGCTAATGAATGAAGTGTTGAAGGACTTCATAGGTAAGTGGGTTGTGGTATACCTAGATGAAATTCTAATTTTCAATAAAAGTAAGGCAGATCATTTGTTGCATTTGCAAGTTGTGTTACAAAGGTTACATGGGGAAAAGCTAAACATAAATCTAGACAAGTGTGAATTCATGAAATAGGAGTTGGCATACCTTAGATTTGTTGTATCACAAGGGAAATTGAAAATGGATACTAGCTATTAGAATAATTGAGAGGGGGGGGTGAATTAGTTAGATCAGTTATCCAATAGTCCCAATTACAAAATGTATCTCTTAAAACAAATTCATAAAATATCTATAACTCAGTAACATAGAATACTAAACTGTCTATGCCATTACCGATTACTAGTTAACTATTCACTGAGATTACTGACCAAATCAAATACACAATATGTAAAGTATGATAACCAAACATTCATCACAAAAAGACATAACAAAATGATTTAACATGGAAACCCTGTAAAGGGAAAAACCACCTGGGATCGGTAACCCAAAATATTTTTCACTCTTCTGAAGTGAGCTCGGTGAAGAGCCAACCTTGTTAAAGGTTACAAAACATACTATAAGGTGTGACCTTGTTAGAGGATTTAAGACTAACAGTTATCGTTCAACCAACATTCACTATGGGGTTGACAGGATGACAATGTACATTCTATGAATGACATAGGGCAATCACAAGATGGTTAAGTCCACTCAGTTAAGAGATTTTTTTGTTACTATGGTTAACATGAAATAGTAGGTGATTTGATTACAATACAACTTGATTTTGTAGATGTTCAGATCTATTCTAAGCCCAAAACTCCTTTGATCAATATTTCAATTCAGTTCTTCAATATTCAATAACTTACCATCCCTCGGTAAAATATCTCTGATGCTCAGTATTGTTCTACAGTTTGGTTCTTCTTCAACTAGTTTGATCAGACATGCATGAAGCTATGTTCACACAATATCTCTACAATCTCCTTCTGACATAGTTTCAACAATGAAACCAATGTCTCTTATATAAACAAGTAAACTGTTTTCTTTTCATCCATCAAATTTTGCCGCTTAATCTCCTTCCTTGATTTTTCCACTTAAACCTTCCTCGACAGATGTGTTAATACCTCATTTCAATTCCATCCTTTAGTTCTTCTTCAAATTTTGTTAGTCATTGATCTCATAACAAACTTTATCTTCAACCTTGAAATCATACACATTCCAGCTCATCAATTTCTTTCGGCTAAACTAAACATTTAGTTCTTTCATCCATACTTGGTTAATGAAGAAATGTGTCAGCAAACACAAGCTCAGTTAATACTATCGCTTGATATACACTATACTGGCTCAGTGTATATTGAAGTGCTTCATTTATCGACCACACTACTTTGTTAAGTTTTGCTTCCAACTTCATAACAGATTAATGTAACATAATCAAGTCAACAATATGAAGTCATAGACTCATCAATAAGTTACCAAGAGTATTCCTTATCCTCATCTTTCATATCCATCTTCCTCTATGTAGATATCTCAGTTCTTCATCTTTTCTCTCCTCTTTTACAGTTGTTTAGATATTTGCAACTATCATGATAAGTACTATCAAAACTAGTTGACATCAATGATAGATTTAATTATCTTACATATTATTTTAGTACTCGATGATCTCTAATCACTGATCTTCAAGTTATTTAGGTATTCAATTAGTTGTAGTTCATCAATCTCTCCCTTTGGCATTGATGGAAACTCAAGCAATATGAAATATACCATACACATACCAAACATGTATTCTACAACTATGTAAGCAAATGTTGTAGCTCAGTAAGCTCTCCCTAGTTTGATATTTAATATGTTTAATCACTATGTTACATAACAACATTGCAAGTGTAGACTTTCCCTCTGCAGATATGATCTTTCCAGCTCTAAGATTCCTCCTGTTCTTAGCAACAAATCTTCAAAACTCTCCCTGACTTTCTCAGATTGTCTCTCCCTTAGATAGATGTTCTAGTGATCTCTTGGTTTGTCATATTGTTTATCTCTCCCTTTAACAACAATGCCAAAGAAACACATAAACATACAACTCTACAATAGCCATGTGACTCTTTTTTGTCTGGTGCATACAATGTATCTCGGTATACTGATATGCAAATCGATGTTCCTGAAATATTTCACAACCTTAGACATAATCCAAAGTGTGAACTATGTTGCATCAACATGAATGATCTTCTGATAAGATTAGGCTGATGCAACCTCAAGATCACATTAGTGACCGGTAGATAGGGGACGAACCCCAAGTCTAGTCCTCAAGTATTCAAAATTATCCTTTGGTACAAGCTTGGTAAAAATATCAGCAAGTTGCTCTTTTGATGTAACATATTCTAGTTTGACTTTCTTTTCCTGTACTTGTTCTCTTAAGTAGTGATACTTAATAGAAATATGCTTGGTCTTTGAGTGCATTCCAGGATTCTTAGAAATATTTATTGCACTAGTGTTGTCACAATATATAATCACCGGCTTAATGACTACCTCATTCATCCCTTTCAACACTTGCTTGATGTAAGCAATGTTTGAACAATTTGTAGCAGCAACAACATATTCTACTTTGGTAGTAGACTGAGAAATACAAGGTTGTTTCTTACTTGTCCAAGTAACAAGTCTTTCACCAAAGAAAAATGCTCCTCCGATTGTACTCTTTTTGTCATCTATATTTCCAGCCCAAACTGCATTAGTGTAGACTCTTAGTTCAAACTTGCCTTCCTTAGGATACCATAATCCATAGTCCTCTATTTTCTTCAGGTATCTTCAGATTCTTTTTATTGCAACCATGTTTGAATCCTTAGGATTGGCAGAAAATTTGGCAACAATCCCTACTACATGTGCAATGTTTGGTCTACTATGTACTACATACATCAATTTACCAATCATGGATCGGTACAATGTCTAGTTTACCTCTGTAAATTCATCATCTTTAGTCAATTTGTAGCCTATGATCATCGGTGTTCCAACTGGTTTAGCATCGTCCATGCCAAATGTTCTCAATACTTCCTTTATGTACTTTGATTGTATGATGAAAATTCCATCATTCCACTGAATAACCTGCAAGCCTAGAAAGAACTTAATCTCTCCAAACATAGACATTTCAAATTATTTTCACATCTCATCAACAAATGATTTACATAAATGATCTTATCCTCCAAAAATTATATCATCCACAAATATTTTAGCAATCAAAATAGTGTCATCAGACTCTCCTTTCATATACAAATTGTTGTTTTCACTAGTTCTAACAAAACCAATACTTAACAAATAAGTATGCAGCCTTTCATACTAGGCTCTAGGTGCTTGCTTTAAACCATATAAAGCTTTGTATAGTCTACATACCATGTCTTTCTTATCTGGATCAAAAAACTCTTCTGGTTGTTCTATGTAGACCTCCTCTTCTAGTATCCCATTTAGAAAAGCAGACTTAACATCCATTTGATAGACTTTAAATTTCTTATGTGTTACATATGCAAGTAACATGTAGACTCCCTCTAGTCTAGCAATATGTGAAAAAGTTTCACCATAATCTATACCTTCCTCCTGTGCATATCCCTTGCATACAAGTCTAGCTTTGTTCCTTGTAACCTCTCCATTCTCATTCAACTTATTCTTGAAAATCTATTTAGTACCGATAACATTCTTAACTTTTGGTCTAGGTACTAAAGTCCATGTCTTGTTTTTCTCAATCTATTCTATCTCTTCATTCATTGCATTTACCCATTCATCATTCTCCAGTGCAACCTTAACGTTTTTTGGTTCAAACTCACAAACTAAGCATGTACCTTGTCTTAACTTACTTCTTGTCAGCATGCCAGATTGCTTGTCTCCAATGATTTGGTTCTCAGGATGATGTCTTCTGAAAAATCTTGCCAATACTTGATCTCTTCTTTGTTGTTCATCTTGTTCAAGTTCATGTGCTTTCTTGGTAGCTCCTTCCTGATCCTTGGTTTCCCTTTGTTGTTCCTCAGTGTTGTTTTCTTGATGCTCGGTCAACTCAGCCTGTGGCTTCGGTAGGTACTCTGGATGTTCAATGTAAGTGAATCTACCATAGTATTTCGGTTCCCTAGTGCTTTCTTCACCATTTTTATCATCAAATTCATCAACTCTGACATTGGCACTTTCAATCATTTTATTAGTAACTTTATTCAGACAATTGTAAGCTTTTCTTTTAGTGGAATATCCAAGAAATATCCCTAAATCCCCTTTGGATTCAAACTTTCCATTTCTATCATCTTTCAGAATAAAACATTTTCTACCAAAAATTATGAAGTAACTTACAGTAGGTTTGTGACCAAACCATAACTCGTAGGGTGTTTTGTTTGTGTCCTTCTTCAATTGTACTCAGTTCAAAACATATACAGCTGTGCTAACTACCTCTCTCCAATATGTCTAAGCAACATTCTTTTGTAACATTAGTGTCCTCACACAATCAACAATTGATCTATTCCTCCTTTCATCAATCCCATTCTACTGAGGTGTTCTCGGGGCATAAACCTGTCTTTTTATACCATGCTCATTACAATAGTTAGTAAATTCATCAGAAATAAATTCACCACCTCTGTCAGATCTCAAGCATTTCAGTTATTTCCTGGTTTCTATCTCTACTTTTGCTTTGTACCATTTAAATATCTTAAATGCCTTAGATTTCTCTTTTAAAAACATTACAGTCATCAATCTAGTGTAATCATCAACAAACAGAATGAAATATCTATCTCCATAGTAACTCTGAGTTCTCATGGGACCACATAGGTCGGTGTGAACTATCTCCAAGATTCTCTTTGATGAATAGTCTTTACTCTTAAAACTAGATTTTGTCATCTTACCTTTCTGACATTGATGACACATAACATGATCTGGTTTAGTTAGACTAGGCAGACCTCTAACCTTTTTCTTTCTACTGATTTTAATCATGTTATCAAAGTTTACATGACATAACCTTTTATGCCATATCCATGCATCCTCATTTTTCATCATTAAACAAGAAGACTCAGCATTATCAAGATAAAATAAGTTACCTTTGGTTTGTGCTCCTGTTCCAACAAGTTTTCCTCCATCTTCAAATATTTTTACGTTCTTGCTCTCAAAAGCTACTCGGTGACCTGAGTTGTTAAGCTGTGCCACACTTAGCAAATTGTAATTTAGTCCTTCTACCCAATAAGCATTATCACATTTGATTTTATCATTTATCAGTAAAGATCCTTTTCCTCTAACCATACATGGTGTATCATTACCCATTTTTACTGATCCTCCATTATATTTCTCAAGATGATCAAATTTTTCTTCATCACCAGTCATGTGATTTGTACAACCACTATCAATGATCCATGTATCATTTTTATTAACTTTAGAAATGAGTATTGTCTCTACATACCTTTCTTCTTCATCAAAATCATCCTTCATCGCAACAAATACTTCTTCAACATCATCATCTGTGTCAGTATTAGTATCATTCTCTTCAGCAATGTAACATACTTTTTTTCCCTTATCATTGTTGTCTCGGTTATCCCTGTTATAGTGTTGATAACTTCTATTGTTTCTCCTCCCATAGCTTCCTTCACCAGATCGATCTTTGTTTTTATCATCTTCTTTCCTGTTTGGGCATCTAGCAGCAATATGACCAACTTCTTTGCAGTTAAAACATGCTAAAGGTAATTTACCCCTATATCTACCTTTACCTTTAGGTAACCTTCAGACCATAAGAGCTTCAAGTTCATCAAGCTCATCATTAGTGTTATTGTCATTATCATCCTTAGTATTTCTAATGCTAGACTTACTGATCTTCAGAGAAGACATAAAAGAAGACTCAACAGATGGTACAACACTATTATCAAAGTTGTTCAGCTCAAAAGTTGTTAGCTTACCAATCAGATTATCGAGAGTGAGAGTACTGTTAGGTGCAGACCTCATTTCATGTATTGCAGATATTTTGATCGCATAAACAGGAAATAAGGTCCTTAGAATTTTACTTACCACTGTATCTTCATCAATGACACCACCTGATCCTCTGATAGCATTAACTACCTCCTTTATTCAGTTTGTATGCTGCACTATATTTTCTCCTTCTTTCATTTTCATATCATTGAATATTCCTCTTAAACTTTTAGCTCTATCTCTCTTGACATTAGCATCACCACTATAAACTTGAGCAAGTTTATCCCACATTTCCTTTGAGGTAAGGAAATCCTTGACATCTTCAAATTTGACATCTGATAGAGCAGAAACAATCTCCATCATAGTAACATTATGCTCATGTCTATCTCTTAATTAATCAAGAGTCAAAGGTCTAGTGGGTGGTGCTAAGTAGCCATTGTTAAATAGGGTGAGGGAAGAATTCCCAATTCCAGATATATGAAGTCTCATTTAGCTTTTCCATATTGTAAAGTTGTCCTTGTTCAGCTTTGGCACTTCCCTATTATACATTTTGTGATCTTTTTGCTGAAGTCCTTAAAACTCTATTCCAAGCAACCAATATGCTCTGATACCAATTGTTAGAATAACTGAGAGGGGGGGGGGGGTGAATCAATTAGATCAGTTATCCAATAGTCCCAATTACAAAATGTATCTCTTAAAACAAATTCAACAAATATCTATAACTTGGTAACATAGAATACTAAACTATCTGTGCCATTACCGATTACCAGTTAACTACTCACTAAGATTACCGACCAAATCAAATATGCAATATGTAAAGTATGATAACCAAACATTTATCATAGAAACACATAGCACAATGATTTAATGTGGAAACCCTGTAAAGGGAAAAACCACCTGGGACTGGTAACCCAAAATATTTTTCACTCTTTTGAAGTGAGCTTGGTGAAGAGCCAACCCTGTTAAAGGTTACAAAACACACTATAAGGTGTGACCTTGTTAGAGGATTTAAGACTAATAGTTATCATTCAACCAACACTCACTATGGGGTTGATAGGATAACAATGTACATTCTATGAATGACATAGGGCAATCACAAGACAGTTAAGTTCACTTGGTTAAGAGGATTTTCTGTTACAATGGTTAAACTGAAACAGTAGGTGATCTGATTACAATACAACTTGATTTTATAGATGTTCAGATCTATTCTAAGCCCAAAAATCCTCTGATCAATATTTCATTTCAGTTCTTTCAATATTCAATAACTTACGGACCCTTGGTAAAAGCTCTCTGACGCTCGGTACTGTTTCGTAGTTCAGTTCTTCTTCAACCAGTCTGATCAGGCATGCATGAAGCTATGTTCACACAATATCTTTACAGTCTCCTTCTTCCAGCATAGTTTCAACAATGAAACCAATGTCTCTTATATAGACAAGTAAACCGTTTTCTTTTCATCCATCAGATTTTGCTGCTTAATCTCCTTCGTTGATTTTGCCGCTTAAATGCTCCTTGAAAAATGTGTCAATACCTCATTTCAATTCCATCCTTTAGATCTTCTTCAAATTTTGTTAGCTATTGATCTCATAACAAACTTTATCTTCAACCTTGAAATCATACACATTCCAGCTCATCAATTTCTGTTAGCTTAAACTAAAGATTTAGTTCTTTCATCCAAACTCGGTTAACAAAGAAATGTGTCGGCGAACACAAGCTTGGTTAATACTGTCACTCGGTATACACTATATTGGCTCGGTGTATATTAGAGTGCTTCATTTACTGACCACACTACATTTTTGCTTCCAACTTCATAACAGATTAATGTAACATAATCAAGTCAACAATATGAAGTCATAGACTCATCAATAAGTTACCAAGAGTATTCCTTATCCTCATCTATCATATCCATATTCCTCTATGTAGATATCTTAGTTCTTTATCTTTTCTCTCCTCTTTTAAAGATGTTTAGATATTTGCAACTATCATGATAAGTACTGTCAAAACTAGTTGACATCAATGACAACATAATGACTGATTTAATTATCTTACATATTATTTTAGTACTCGGTGATCTCTAATCACTGATCTTCAAGTTATTTAGGTATTCAATCAGTTGTAATTCATCACTAGTAAGGTGGATGCAATCATAAATTGGCCTACACCTAAATTTTCTATAGAGGTAATGAGCTTCCATGGTTTGGCATAATTTTATAGGAAGTTCATTAGGCAATTTAATGAGATATGTGCACCATTCCTAGAAACCATAAAAGGAGGCATGAAAGCTAAGTTTCAGTGGAATGAGAAAGCTAATAGAGGTTTTTAGACCTTGAAGAGGAAGATAGGTACCCAACCAATCTTAGTACTCCCTAGTTTTGAGAAGCTATTCATTGTTGAATGTGATTCCAACAATAGTGCTATAGGAGTTATCCTAAGTCAGGAAGACAAACCAATGGCCTTCCATAGTGAATAGTTAAGTGATGTAAAGAAGTACTCCTCATATGATTTGGATTTATATGAATTGGTTCAAGCCTTGAGAAAATGGAGGCACTACTGTACACACTAAATAGTGCACTTCTCTAAGTCATTACTTCCAAGGGAATCCATGAATGGGAAACCTTGAGAAAGTGACCTAGAGCTCCCTAGGGATGGAGTCACAAGGATGTTGATGGTGCTCTCAGCTAGAGCTATTGAAGCATGCAACCTTGCTAGTAAACCACACAATGGGAGATTCAAAGAGACAAGGGAAAGAATGCCAATATCTTTAAGAATCAATAATGAAAATGCAATGCAACCATGCTAAGAATGAAGATGCAAGCTAAGCTATGAAAGGAAAGTATTAAAAATCCTTGCTAATTAAGCTATGTGAGCTAATCTAAAGCATAAAAGAAACTAAGCTAGATGCCATGAAAGCTAAGCTAAGAAGGCAAGAATGAAACTAGAATGCAAGAAGATCTCCAAAGCTCCAAAGTCTCCAAGAAATAATGCAACATAAGATTAGTATTCAAAGTTGGGATCCTATAATGAGAAAAGAGCTCTCCTTTTAAAAGAATTGAAAAGGAATGGACCATAGAGATTAAGAGGCAAAAGATTTAATCAAGGGTGGAGCTTGAAAGAGGAGCAATCTATGTGCACAGATATCCTCCGATGAGAAAATAAGAGTTGACTTTTGTGTCCATATGAGACAAAAATGTCTTTTCTTCTTTTTATAAAATAAGAATAATGCTTTATTTGTGCAACTTAGGATAAGAGGAAAAGTGGGGGCTTTTTATTTAATAAAAGGGGAGGAAATTCCTTTAAAAAAAAAAAAGACTTAGGATAAAATGGTTAGCCCATAGAAAATAATCGAATAAATGATAAAATAGGATTTGATCAAGGAAATTGATATAATTGAAAAATGTTGATTTTTGAAAATATTGATTCAGGGATTTGATAAATTGTTGAATGGGAGCCCAAAGTCTAGGTGACTATTTTAGGGTGCATAAATTTGCCCCTCTTTGACTAATGTGAGATTGATTTGGGATCACATGTGGTCAAAGAATAGAATTGAAATGTGAGATTGATTTGGGATCACAAAACAACCCAGATGTGTGTTCGACGGATGGGAACACATCAGAACAAAGATAAACATAAGCTAAAAGACAAGACCAACATACCTGTAAATAGGAAATGGTCAAGTCTCAAATAAGAGATAAGAATCTCAAGCAAGGTTTGATTGATAAGTTGAATCAAGGATTGAAGCTGATATGTACTGCCCCCTTGGAATCAAAATCAAAATTAGGTAGAGGAGAACAACAAATTGATAAACTTGATCAAGTCACTAGAAATCATAATCAAAGGTGAAAGATGATAGGATAACCATCAAGCAGTGAAGATATGCCCTAGTTTGACTAGGTTTGACTGAGAAAGATATAGGATAAAAATGAAGTCAAACCTCAGAGAGATGAAGTGAATGAAAATGAATGAAAGACTAGAAGGTTGAGAGAGATGGGGGTGAAGAAATAAAGATTCCCCAACAAAGATCGAAGGATCAGGCCTCAAATGGTCAGCCAATTGCACAAAAGAAGGAGAAAATTTGAAATGCAATTTTGACTATCAAGATGAACTTAGATTTTTATTTCAATCCTGAAAATGGATCTAGGACATCAAAATTAGCGAAGGGTGCAATTTTTGCACATTTTCGAGATGTTTTGAAAATTAGGTCAAAAAGTCAAAATGCTATAAAAGGGGGTAAAAAGGTCATTTTCAAAATCATTTGTCTTATTGTGATTTGAGAACTTTTAGAGCTTAGAGAGAGAAAATGGCCCAGCAAGTAGTGATTTTGGTTCACAGGCATCGATTCGAGTGCTCTCGGTTGCACAACCGACCTCCTCAGTATGGTGCCCCGGTATGTTTTCAGAAAAACTCACCTTTTTGAGTCATTAATGAGCATTTATGCCATTTTAAATATGTTTTTAATTATTTTAAAATATTTCAAATTTGACTTGTACAAAAGTTCGTATGATACTTATAAAGTATCACACCCCTTTGATAATATTCATCATGCGATAGCTCGTGGGACCAAATAGTATCGCACGGGTGTTTAATCTAGTATCGCACGATACCGGATGAAATATCATGTGAGCCTATGCAAAATATCACACTTGAAGATATTATCACACTGCTATTGAGGAAAGTATCACATGATACTTAATCAAAAAATAGTATCGCACTAGTGAAATAGGAAATATCACATGTGTTAAATCTTGAGAAAAATTACATGGGTCTAGACAATGTTTTCATTTTAAGATGTTTTGTACTGATTTTATACATCCATCATGATATGTTCTGACATCTGGTTTGGGGTTATGGCTTGCAGGAGAACTTTCTAGCACTCCTCATTAGAGTGTCACAAGTGACTGGGTTACGGTGTGTCCAAGATCTTGATGATCCAGGATGAATAGACTTGGGGGAGATGGGCTTTGGGTACTTGCTGTAGATGCCCCATATTTGGGTAGATCATGGGCTATTGACAATGTTGGCTGAGAGGTGGCACAATGAGCATAACACCTTTCACTTGTCGACTGGAGATGCCATGATTACCTTGGAGGATGTCTATTGGATCCTTCGAGTGCCTAGCCATGGAGGTCCAGTGAGTATAATCATGTTTATAGATGTTTATAGATGTAAAGTTTCCATATGATATAAACTGACATGATTGTTTGTTGGCACAGGTATACTACGATCAAGATCTAACTGAGGGATGGTAGGTTATGTAGGATATGTTCCAAGATGTCACTTTCATTGATAGAAACCTTAGTTGGGATCGGTTGATGGAGGAGTTCGGTAGGGATTTCCCTGTTCTATGTATAGTGTGCTCTATAGTAGCACAAGCACTGATTACTGACAAGAGCTAGAGAGGGTTCCCATTGGGCTAGGGTAGGTTGGTTGTAGATTTGATAGCACACCCATGATAGATGGCATGGGGCCCAACCATCTTAGCTAACATGTACCATGAGCTCCATGAGATTGTTTATAGGGAGAGAAGGACATGGGCATGTGGTGCGATCTTAGCACAAGTATGGGTGTGGGAGCACATCACCATTGTGCACCCACATGTGCAGCCTAGGGAGCGAAGACACCCCTATATCTATAGGTACATAGGTTTCCTCTCAAAGCCACATAGAGGAGATGTGACATATTACAAGAGACTACTAGATGAGCTCACATCATTTCAATGGAGACCATACAGGGCTTGTGAGCAGTGGGGTGATTGGAAGCGGGAGTTAGGATATATGTTATGCAGTCGGCCACTAGTAGGTCGACACTATGAGATAGTAGAGTGCTTCATGATCCCTCAGGCTTGGAGATAGTTTGGGTGATAGAAGAGGGTGCCCACAGAGACCACTACCTATGCCAGGGTTAGGGATGAGGAGGGATAGGGATGGTTGCTGATGTTGGACTACCAGCAGGTAGTACAGGACACCATGACTATATGCAGGGAGCCATGGGACTATCTCCCAAATATGGTGGATGCAGGTGTGGATGAAACCTATAGGGTAGAGTGGTAGAGGTTTCCATTCCCATGGTTTACTATACCTGATGCACAATCAGAAGCATAGGGTGGTGATGGAGATGATAAAGATGGAGGGGACAGAGAAGATGGACGGAGGGTTAGAGAGAGAGGACATGGATCTAGATCAGGTGGCCAAAAATGGTCACAAAGATAGGGTTCTGAGGATGAGGGGGATGATGCAGCAAGATCATCTCACCGACAGGTGGACGCTAGGCAAGATCAGCCTGCAAGGGGAAGGAGAGGATCTCAGGGCGAAGATCCAAGTTTTGGAGATGGAGATGCAACAACTACAGATTACTATAGCCATGAGAGATCATCAGCTGAATGATCTACGAGCTGAGATAGATTGGTGGGAGAGGGTAGCTCAGGTAGACACAATAGAGATTCAAAGGGAGGAAGCACGAGCTGCTTACTATCATGGTCTCTACATACAGGTTGTACCGAAGGGACAAAGAGCACCACTCTACTCTCAGAGGGTAGGCATGTTGGACATGGTACTTGACAGGGTGGTGACACCACCTCCACCACCTCATGATGGGGTGAGTTAGACTTAGGTCTAGGTGGATAAATGTATAGAGATATATCCTGGGACATTATCCAGATTTTGGATCCCACATTGTATTTGTATCATGACATTTATATATATGAGATTTACTGGATTTATGGTATATCTTGTGTACTTGTCCCACTTGTGATGGATGTTTTAGTTTTTATATTGTCTTGTGATATTTCTCAAAATGTATGATATATATGCTCATGTATAATCTCTCTCATAGATGTATGTTTAATTCTCATGTTTATGATATAGACTCATGTTTCTGCAAATGATCTCTTTGATATAGATATGATGATAAGATTAACCCCTTGTGATGATAGGAATAGGATGTGATGTGAAAGACAAGGAGTGAAAGACATGATCAAGAAAAGGAAAGGTGAGTGTAGTTGACTGAAAAGTCCACGAAAGATGAAAGGAGAGCTCTCTCCATATGCAAGATGCAAAACTAAACTAACATGAACCTAAAAATGCAAGCTACTATGAAAAGTGGTTTACTTGCAAGGTCACAAAGCTTTTAGACTCTAATATTCATCATTGAGTGTTATTGGTAGCATCGCAAGATCATACAATACACACTAGTATGACTATGTGAATCTGAATATGATCTATATCAGATAGATATGTAGGAATCCCACCTAAGTATCAAAGACATATAGGTCAAGATGACTAGTGCAGTGAGATTTCCTAACTTTAATATTGCAAGATTATACTTGCATCGAGATACAAGGAAAGTCAAGATGGCTATAAGTATGCACTTGTGAAAATAGTCAAGGATAATACCTTGTAGACCCTAATGTCAAGTGGAACAAGCATAAATGATAATGATAGTTAGGATCAACAAAATATACCCACAAGTAGAAAAAGAAATAAAACATGTCCTCGTGCCCCCAGTCTTCTAGCTCAGCATCATCAAAAACCATTAGGGAGAGAACACTCATCAAAGAAATCATCATAGACAATAAACAAAGAAATAAAGTCAAACAAGTCTCAACAAGTTGAGTGTTTAAGTGCATGTGTGTAGGTCATAGAGTCAAACTTTGAGTATCACATCTGCCAGTGAGACATATCATATCATGCTAGACTGTGGGTAAGATATCTGATAAGTGTTGAGAAACACTTGACACTAGGATAGTGTTGAAAAACATAGTTTGGGGTGGTATTGAAAAACACTGTTTGCAAGATGTCCTAAAGACCAATGCATCCTAGAGACCAAAGCTAACATAGTTATGCCCCCTATACAAAGACAAAGACCAATTCCAAACCAAGGCAACAAGGTCAAGGCATGATGGAGAAAGGCTAAGTGTTGAGGACGCATGCTAAGAAACAAGGGTGCAAAGGCCTCAAGTAGCGCTTGTTTCCAGGTTTTCACCAAGGCACTTTTTGTATTTTTTTAAATTTTTTGCATTTTTTATTTTTTTGTATTTTTTCAGGACTTTATATGCTTTTTATAATTTTTTCAGCATCATATATGAATTTGTTTTTTGGAATTTTTTTCAGGATCAATAAGTATATACAAAGGATGCCCCCAGATAGAATAGACATCATGTATAGAACTTCTTTAGGTGCAAAATATTAATAGGATCAGGGAGATGTTATCCCTCTTTCGTAGACAACAAATAAGCACCTGTCCCAAAAGTAGCAGAAATAATGTATGGTCCAAGCCAATTGGGTTTGAATTTGCCCTTTTTCTCTCTATGTTGTTGGTTCTTAGGGTTTTCTCATAGGACAAGATCCCCCACTTGAAATTCTCTAGGGTGAACCTTCTTGTTGAATGCTTTGGACATACACTTTTGGTAGACTCTCATGTGATCAAATGATGCTTTACGCTTTTCATTAAGAAGTTCTAATTCTTGAAGTCTCATGGCACGGTAGTCTTCATCTGTCACTAGATCTTTAAGGGAAACTCTAAGTGAAGGAATCTCCACCTCTAAAGGTAACACTACTTCAGCACCATAAGTGATGGCAAAAGGAGCAGCCCCTGTTGGAGTAAAAATACTCATTCTATAGGCCCATAAGGCCGGATTTATCTATAGATGCCAATCTCTACCATTCTTGTGAACTGTTCTATGGAGAATTTTGAGAATGGTTTTATTTGAAGCCTCTGCTTGTCCATTTCCTTGCAAGAAGTAAATGGAGGACCAATGCTATTTTATCTTGAACTTCTTGCAGAGATCTTTAAAGTCCTTATTTTTGAACTGACCTCCATTATTAGTGATTATTTCAGAAGGCACTCCATACCGACATATGATATCCTTCAAAATAAATAGAGAAACTATCTTGCCTGAGGCAACAGAAAGTGGGACAACTTCTACCCATTTGGTAAAGTAATCAGTAGCAGTGATGATGAATTTGTGTCCACCTGATGAGTTGGGATGAATCTGCCCAACAAGATCAAAGGTCCAGTGCTAGAATGGCCAATGAGAAATAAATAGAATAAGCTCCCTACCTAGAGCATGTATTAGGTTATCATGTTTCTGACACTTTTCGCATGATTTAGCAAAAGCTACTACATTTGTTTGCATGGTAGGCCAATAGTACCCCACCCTACAAAACCTTCGAGCCATGGAAAGACCATTGGAATGTTCTCCACAAATGCCCTCGTGAATGTCAGCTAATGCTTGGTTGGACTCAGCCTTTTCCAAGCACCTAAGAAGTATCCCATCTAAACCCCTCCTATATAGATCACCAGAGATAAGGGTGTGGTGAGAGGCATTTTGGGTCAAGTTTCTTCATTCAGAATGGTTGAAGGTTTCAGGGATAATGCCATCACAGAGATATGAGTAAATGACACCATATCGGGATGACTCATGGCCAACAAGCGTACAAACAACTTGGCTTTCTTGGGAGTCATAGATAGGGTAGCGTAGCTCTTCCACCAGGAATTCAAATATGGACTCATGCTATTCTAGTTGAAGAAGTGAAGCCAATATAGCCATAGAATCATCTACTTTATTCTCTACTCTAGGGATTTGTTGAAATGTAACAAAGGTGAAATATCATCTCAATGAATCAACCATTTTCTTGTAGGGTACCAATTTTTCATCTTTTGTTTAGTATTCTTCATTAACTTGGTTGATTATTAATTGCAAATCCCCATAGATATGAAACTCTATGATTCTCCATTCTATAGCCATTTTTAATCCATTTGTCAAGGCCTCATACTCAGCAATGTTATTTGTACATGGGAACAATAGTTTGTAGGACTTAGGAATCGTGTACCCATGAGGAGAAACAAATAACACTCCTGCTCCTAAACCATTTTGCATGAAAGAGCCATCAAAGAACATCTTCCATGTTCTAGCAGTCATGTACATTATGTGTTCATCTGGAAATTCAACTTGAATGGGCACTTTATCTCGAATTGGAAAATCAGCCAATTGGTCTGCAATGGCTTGTCCTTTTATAGCCTTATGCTCAACATACTCTATGTCAAATTCTAATAAGATCATCATCCACTTAGCAAGTCTACCTGTGAGAGTAGCCTTACCAAGCAAATATTTGAGAAGATCAATCTTTCCAATGAGGTGTATTGCATGCGCAAGCATGGAATGTCACAACTTTTGGGAAGCAAACACCATTGCAAGGAAAGATTTTTCAATAGTAGTGTAATTAACCTCATATGATACAAGAGTATGACTGATGTAATATATAGCTCTTTCTTTTCAAGTATCATCAAGTTGAGCCAATAATGCCCCTAGGGAAGATTCTATTGTTGACACATACAATATGAGTGGTTTTCCTAGGATAGGAGGCATTAAGATTGGAGAATTGGCCAAGTATTGCTTGATTTGGTCCATGCTTTGCTGACAATCTTCATTCCAGACACATTTAACCCCTTTTTGCAAAGTCTTATTAAAGGGTTGAGCTCTATCAGCCAGTTGTGAAATAAACCTCCTTATAGATTGAAGGTGTTCCTAAAGACTCCTCATTTGGCTGATGTTTTTGGGAGGCGGCATATCCAATATTGCTTGAACTTTCTTTGGGTCCACCTCTATTCCTTTGGCTGAAATGATAAATCCTAGAAGTTTTCTAGAGGTGACTCCAAATGCACACTTTTTTGGATTTAATCTTAATTGAAACTGTTCCATATGATCTAGAATGACTTCTAAATCTCCTAGGTGTGTATCCCTTTTTTTAGATTTTGCCAAGGTGTCATCCACATAATATTCCATATTCTTATGCATCATGTCATGAAAGATAGTTGTCATAGCTCTTTGATAAGTAGCTCTTGCATTTTTTAATCCAAATGGCATGACATTCCAGCAATAGGTTCCCCATGTGCAAGTGAATGTAGTCTTTTCCTAGTCTTCAGGAGCTATCTTGATTTGATTATACCCAGAAAAACCATCCATCAATGAATAGATCTCATAACCTGCGGTGATGTCCACTATCATGTCTATATTCAAAAGTGGAAAATCATCCTTTGGGCATGCTTTATTAAGATCTCTAAAATCTATGTAGACACGAATGGACTTGTCATGTTTTGAAATTGGTACAATATTGGATATCCATTTGACATAATCAATGGCTCTTATAAATCCTGCACTGAGGAGTTTTTCTAGTTCAACTTTGACAAGAAGAGCTATGTGAGGATACATTTTCCTCAACTTCTATTTTACTGGTTTTATACCTGGAGCTATGGACAAGTGATGCATAATGAGATTAGTGTCCAACCTTGGCATGTCTAAGTAAGTCCAAGCAAAATTAATCTTCTTGCTCTGTAGCAACTTGGTCTATGCTTCTTTTTCCTATATTGATAGAGACTGAGCTAAATGCACTATTTGTGGAGCCTCTTGTGTACCCAAATTAATGTTGGAATTAGGAGAGAAAGGTACTGAGAGGGGAGGGGTGAATCAGTGCCTTCAAAACTTTAATTGCAAAACCTTTCTGATCTATGACTGAATATTGTGATAACCGATCAAAATAACTCGAATCTAATTGCATAAGTCAATCATCTAGTTAACTTAAGAAAGTAAACAATATGAAATCAATATGACAATCACATAACACAAGTATTTTGGTAAGGCAGAAACCCTTGTTAGAAGGTAAAAAATGCCGTGGGGATGACACCCACAAATTCTTCACTACTGTAGATAGAAAAGGTTTTCCTGTTAAGGCTACAAGTTTTGATCACTTCTGGTGATCTTACCCTATTAGGAGTAACATATTAGATTAGCTAGATCTACCTAATCATAAGATTTAACAACACTATATGAAGTGTGTACTTGGTTAAGAGATTTATACAAAGACTGTTAAGTCTACTCTGTTAAGAGATTTCACAAAAAAAAATCTATCACAACTGTCAGAAAGTAATAGGTAACTATCTTCTAGTTGACAACTTAATTGTCTAAAAATAGATCTATAAGTTCTTATCAAAATATCACCTTATCTGTGATGATTCTTTGCTCTGTTTTGCTCAGTAGCCTTGTTTGATTCTGTTCAATCTAAAAACCTTTGTACTTTGTTCTGCTCGGTAAACTAATTGTCTTGAAGATAGGCAATTTCTTCAAGTGCTCCATGATTCATATATATCAATTCAACAACCCCATAAAATGGTGCAAACATATACAATATATAGTGTTCTATTTTTGCCGCTTAAACAAAAATTAGGTTACAAAGAAAATCATAACCCTAAGATCTATGGTGCAAAATAACCTAGATCAACTAATACAAATAAGATAATCATTACATTTAATGAATATCTTTTACAATAAATGCTCCTCGATCTTGGTAAACCATTTTACGATTTGTTATAACCATTTGCATAGAATAATGTGCCATTTCAGATTACTATGCCATTTACTTTGATCATCGGTAAACACTGTATAATCTGCTTAGTGTACACTGTGATGCTCAGTGTTTACTGATTGTCGGTGTCGGTGTCACTGATGCTCAGTTAACTGTGTGATGCTCGGTATAAGGCTTTACCGACTGCTCTGTCTTACTTCTAGTTACCGACTGTCTCAATGTAAATAATCGACGGGCCTGTTTACTATCCTTTGATACTAATGACAACCTTAAATGCTGAATAGAGATTAACAATCTCCCCCTTTGGCATTAGTATCAAAAATTCATAATGTATATAGACAAACTATTTCTGGATATCCCTTATATCTCTGCTATATACATATCCACTACAAAAACTTCTAAGTACAAAAGTACTCCCCCTTGGTGCATGCTCCCGATATTATGTAATATACATATCAAAAATATATTATTTGGCATATACATGTTTTCCCCCTTTTTGATAATAATGCTAAATACCAAAAAAAAAAATGTAATATATACTTACATCTTATAAAAAATGTGCTAATGGGTTTTCTTCATAGACTCCAAGAGGTTTTCCCATTCCTCTTTCAAGTTGGTAAGAGCAATTTTCTCAAGACCGACTTGGGCATGCATGTCAAAGATATTTTCCGACACTGAAATCTCTGGTGTTGCCATGAGTTGCTCAGCTTTGACAATATGTGAAATCTTCAGGTAAGGAGTGAGTTCTTTCTGTAACTCTGTGACCTGATTGGTGATGTGCTCTTCCTATTTCCTTAAGTTTACTATCAACTGCCAGAGTTCTCAAACTCGGTTAATGTGCTTTAAGAAAGCAGTTGACAGATTACCTGGGTAATAAATTTTAACTCGGTAATGACCTCAGATAGTTTCACCTTGTTTAGTGCCACTTCAATGCTAATCCTTTCTACCAATTTGTGTTGAATCTTTGACTCTGCTTGTTCTTCTATTCTTTTGTCTATGTCTGTATCAGGGGCATTGATTCTGTCAGCAAGGTTGGCAGGTTGATCTAAAATGGGAGTATTCTCATCAATGTTTATTTCCAGTACTATCTGTTGTAGAATATCCCTTACATCATTTAACACTTCTTTACATTTTTGTTCTTGCCTCAGTTTTTCTTGTGCTACTTTCCTCGAACATAAATCCCCATACCGACTTAGCTCCTTGGGGCTTAGAGTTCTTGGGTCACATTTGGGTATAACAATAACTTCGTCAATGGTGATCGACCCTTTGGCTTTCTTATTTTTCTTCTTTGGGGCTAGAGGTGACTTCTTTTCACTTACAACAATAGCTTTTTCTTCACTCCTCGGAGTGTCCT
Organism: Chamaecyparis obtusa; assembly: GCA_027943335.1. Taxonomy (NCBI): domain Eukaryota; kingdom Viridiplantae; phylum Streptophyta; class Pinopsida; order Cupressales; family Cupressaceae; genus Chamaecyparis; species Chamaecyparis obtusa. The sequence goes on from BSBK01005323.1 coordinate 908,401, forward strand.
TACCAGTTGACACTATATCATCTTTCTTCTGCTCCTCGGTGGATTGAGTGGGAGTCTCAGTGGTAGTGTCAGGTTGGTTCACCTCGGTTGACTTGGTTTCTTCAGGGTCCTTCTTTTCTATAGACTGTGCCTCTGGTTTGACAAGCTCATTTGTATCAGCAGGTTGCTCAGGTGCTTGAATCTTGGTTGTATCTTTGGTTGGCTCAGGATGAGAGACATTAGGTTGTACTTGTGAAATTATTTTAGTAGCCTCTGCAAGTACAAGAAGTTCACCTAGTAGAGATGTACACACATTATCAGTGTTTAATGCTTCATCTTTGTATTGTGTAATTATTACATCTTCATCATCCTTATCATCAGGATCACCGTTAGTGATGTCCTCAATGAGTGCATCATCATCGGTTTTCTTTTGCAAGTGGATCTTAGCTTGATCCAGTGCATCTTGTGAAACTTTGATTTCTTCCTTATGCTCGGTAATATCAATTACCTTGGTAACTGATATACTAGTTTCTTCTATTTTCTTTCCTTTATTATCATCAATGAAAATACTTTTACCTTTTGAACTATGTCTCTTTTTAGACAGTTTCAGGAATGCTTCCTATTCAGCTTTCTCTTCTTCTTTCAAAATTGATGTCCATAGGGAGTCACATACGACATCCATATCCTCTACATTTTCATCCATTATTTGCATAGCTCTATTCTTGATTGAAAATCTAGGTTGATACCTTGTCATGTATTCACTTACCTCAGCATAGCTAAAGTGAGTGGCTGCACGACCTAGAGAGCATTCTCCTTTTCTTTTCTCTGTATCTAAAGCAATAGCCCATCTTTCACATATTTTATCATCAAGTTCCTTCAGTAGTTGACATGAAAATTCCATTGGTACTCTTTTGAACTTGATCATCATTTGAACAATAACATGTTCTATCTTTGTCTTGTCCTCAATTAACATATTGTTGAATTTGCCTATGCTTGGATCATTAAGATTTCCATTCTCAATAATATCTTCAATTATTTCTTCTATGGTACTATCCCTATTACAAACTAGCTGGAATTGATCAGGGTCATTTTTAGTATCAGTCTCCTCTATGTCTTCCTTACTCCGTATGTATTTCCTCCTTTTCTTCGATGGTTCAGCTGCCTTCTTGTTCTTTCTCTTGATGTATTTCTTTTTTGGTGTGGCTGCTCTTCTTTTTGCAACTTTTTTCTGCTTCTTCTTTCTACTCGGTTGATTTGGTTGCAGTTGTTGAACATGTCCTCATTCCTTTAGGTTTAGGTAGCTGAGTATCTTGTTCATCAGTTGTAGGAAGTTGTGTTTCTTCTTCATCATTGGTGGGAGGAACCGATGTGTTATCCTTTTCTTTGTCGGACTCAGTCTCCTCGTTGTCATAGGGTTTGTCAACCAACTATAACTGACCTTTGGTTGCTTCATCAACTGGTGACTCCTTAGGTGAGTTAGATGTAGTTCCATATTTTGCTATGAGATCCTTTTTCATTTTCTTTTCCCTCCTTGACATTTTACCGATCTTAATGTTCATTGTGATTCTAGACTTAGCTTCCTCATACACTCCAAACCTACTGGCAGTGATGTCAATCGGTAATGCTAGCAATGCATTGATAGATTTCAAAGTGAAATCATGATTCATTTCATAACCCATTGGTGCTAGCCATTTTATTCTTGGTTCTACTGCCTTTATCATTGAGTGGTCTATGCTTACCACAAAGCATATGTCATCTTCAAATTTGTTTACTAGTTCTTTTGGAATTTTGCTTCTTTGTTGCATTCTTGTTTGAAATTCCTTGAAATATGCATGAAACTCCTTGTTCACATTGTCTCCTAGACTTCTCATCATATCACCGATTTGGGCAATTATCGGTCTGTGTGATTCCTAGTTAACTTTTCTAATACTCAATACATATTTTTGCAAATAGAGGAATGTACAGACAAGTAGTGATCTGTACTTACATGTATTGGACTTCTTTGATTTTATTGTTTTCATGTTGTCATGCAATTGGTGTAGTAGTAGCTCAGCAAGATCAACCTGGTGATCTTTCTTCATGATTTTGTAAGCCATGTCCACGGCGCTACAGGGTACACTATTCGGTCTGCTTGATTGAAATATCTAGTACTCGATGACATGAGTTGCAAATCTTACCACTGGATCTTTGATAGTTGAAATCTTTAGTGCCATACCGTCCCATTGAGCTCCAGTGTTCTTTTTTACATTAGGACGAGATGAAATTCAAAATGCTTTGGCTTTGTCAGTTGTAGGGTACCCAGTAACCCTACTGATAATCTTCTTGGTGACCTCAATTGGTTTGTCTAGCCAAAATTTGTCGTCATGGAATCTGCTAAGCACGATTCGTATCCAGTCATTGTGAAATGATTGCGGGAAGTATGTGAAACATCATAACCCTAATTCCTCAATCTTCTTATGCTTGGGTTTGATCATACCATCTAGTCCACAGACTTGCTGATAAGCTGCTATAGTCTCAAAGTCACATACTTCACTAATCTTGCAGTGAATGTAAGCCCTAACGTCTTCTGTTAACAAAACCTTATTAGGAATACTAGAGAATGCGCCCATATCGTCCATTTGTGCTATGACCTTAGGATGAGGTTTGAATTTCTCCTTGGCAAAGTGTGCCCTAACAATTAATTCTATTTCCTCCTCAATGTTCTGTGATTTGCTTGTGGTCAAAGACGATGCCATAAATTGTTTCTAGGGTTTTCGGCAAGCAAATAGATAACCAGTGTTTGGTAGGCAGATGAACTTACTTGTTATCATCAAAGAAATGTCATTGGTTTGATCTAGTTGCTTTGAATCTGTTCTGAGAATTGTTAGCTCGAACTCTTCTTTGTAAAATCTCCTTTCTTCAAAATCGCGATGTAACAATGAACTCTATTTCCACATATATATAGGGTATTCTGAAATTCCCGCTCAAACTTTGATGCATTAAATGCATGACCTAACTTTCAATACGAGATGGCTGTCAGCTTGGTAAAGTCTTTAGCTTAGTTAACATAGAGTTTCTTCATTGGTTTGAACTGTTGTTCGTTAACCTTGTATAGTGATTACCGATGGGTAACCAACTCATATTTCCCCTTTTACCGACTAGATGTCATTTGCAAACTAATAGTGTATTGACCATAGTGCATCTTCATTCATGTAGATTTGGTGTTTGTACATCACATATAAGGAACTGTATGTAAAATATGATAATTTAAAATGTCAGTTCCATACATACCTTTGTCATCTTAAGTGGAGGTACCGATGTCACCCAATCCAGTGGATGAGGTTTCACCGATAGTGTTACTTGACTCAACATTCTCATTAGATGCCTTCTTCCACATTGTGCTCCTTAACTTTTTAATTTCTACAATGTTATATCCACTCTCAAATATATGGTTTTCATCAGGTGCTCGGTCTCTGCAGTTCTTGCTTACATGACCGACCTTGTGACAATGCATACATGCCATTCCTGCATTTGTCCAGTTACTTGATTGTCCAATCTGACTCTTCTTGTAATAGTTTTCTACAATATGTCCATACCAACCACATGTAGTCAAACATATGAGTTACCTTGTCTCTTCAGTTGATATGGCTTTCATTGTAGTTTCTCTTTAGGTGTCTAGACCTGCTTCATTTTTTCCTTACAGTCCCTTGTAGTGTGTCCATACTTATTACAAGTATAGCATATTTTCTCCTTAGTAGTGTTATTAGAAATGTCATTCTTCTTTGCTCTACATTCATAAGCTGGATGTCCAAACTTACCACAGTAATAGCAATATCCATTGAACTTAGGAATGACAAGAGGTTTACCTTGTGCTTTGCTTTTGCACACATTGGATGTATGTCCTGGTTTTCCACAGTGGTAACATGTCAACACTTTAGGTTTTTGACTTTGATTGTTGTTGACTTCTTCAACTTGTTATGATGATTCTCCTTCACCAGTGTAGCCTATATCAGCTTTGCTTTCGAATCTCCTCTGATTAGTCAGAAAATCATCAATCTTTTTAGAGCTATCCTCGACTATCTTCATCATGCAAAGTAAATTTTCTGGATTCGATTGTGTAAGTATTTTTAGCATCAACATTTCAGATCACACTCTATGATCCATCATCAGGATAGAGAAAGTGCAAGGATTAAGAATAAAAATACTTTTATTCTTAATCCTTGCACTTTCTCTATCTTGATGATGGATCATAGAGTGTGATCCGAAACATTGATGCTAAAAATACTTACATAATCAAATCCAAAAAATTTACTTTGCATTACTAATGGATTGTGGAAATCTAATGTTGTTATCTTCATCATCTCATTGTGTTACTTTTGTGTTTTTATTTCATTTCTCAATTTTTCATTATCTTCTCTAAGTGTTGCTACATCTTCAAGTCTTCTTGATAATTCTCCATTTACTTGGTTCATTTCTTGATTGACTGTCATCATCTGATTTGATACTTGGAAGTGACGATCAGTAGTCTCTGGATTTCAATTTCTTTTTCTTAAAGTTGTTCAGTCATCAGTCTTCGGTCTTCAATAGCCAGATTCTGATCTTGTTCAGCTTGTCTACCATTGTTCATGATTTCCACCATTCTCACCATTTGAGATTCATGACCGATTTGAAGTGCTCTCACTTGCTCGGATAGATGGTGATTCTTTTCAGATAGCTCAGAGATTATGCTTACGGATCTGTCAGAGATGCTTCCAGAGCTTGATCCAATATGATCAAATATGTCATTAATAGGTTCTTCATGATAGCTTATTTCATTCTGCTAAATTGCAAGGTTCTTTCTTTCAACCAGTAATTTCTTTAGTTCTTCCTTGGCTTGTTTGTATTGTTCCACAAACATTTGCATTTGTATCTTCTGATTCTCAATAGTCTTATCAAGCTTGTATCTCTCCATGACTTAGATCTTTTCCCTTCAGTGGTTAAGCTATTAAACAAGAGAACTGAGCTCTGATACCAATTGTTGGAATTAGGAGAGATAGGTACTGAGAGGGGAGGGGTGAATTAGTGCCTTCAAAACTTTAATTGCAAAACCTTTTTGATCTATGACTGAATACTGTGATAACCGATGAAAATAACTTGAATCTAATTGCATAAGTCAATCATCTAGTTAACTTAAGAAAGTAAACAATATGAAATCAATATGACAATCACATAACACAAGTATTTTGGTAATGCAAAAACCCTTGTTAGAAGGTAAAAACTATGGTGGGGATGACACCCACAAATTCTTCACTACTGCAGATAGAGAAGGTTTGTCTGTTAAGGCTACAAGTTTTGATCACTTCTGGTGATCTTACCCTGTTAGGAGTAACATATTAGATTAGCTAGATCTACCTAGTCATAGGATTTAACAACACTATATGAAGTGTGTACTCGGTTAATAGATTTATACAAAGAATGTTAAGTCTACTCTGTTAAGAGATTTCACAAAAAAAACTCTATCACAATTGTCAGAAAGTAACAGGTAACTATCTTCTAGTTGACAACTTAATTGTTTGAAAATAGATCTATAAGTTCTTATCAAAATATCACCTTATCTGTGATGATTCTTTGCTCTGTTCTTCTCGGTAGCCTTGTCTGATTCTGTTCAATCTAAAAACCTCTGTACTCTGTTCTGCTCGGTAAACTGATTGTCTTGAAGATAGGCAATTTCTTCAAGTGCTTCGTGATTCATATATATCAGTTCAACAACCCCATAAAATGGTGTGAACATATACAATATATAGTGTTCTATTTTTGCCGCTTAAACAAAAATTAGGTTACAAAAAAAAATCATAACCCTAAGATCTACGGTGCAAAATAACCTAGATCAACTAATACAAATAAGATAATCATTGCATTTAATGAATATCTTTTACAATAAATGCTCCTCGATCTTGGTAAACCATTTTACGATATGTTATAACCATTTGCATAGAATAATGTGCCATTTCAAATTACTATGCCATTTACTTTGATCATCAGTAAACACTGTATAATTTTCTTAGTGTACTATGATGCTCAATGTTTACTGACCATCGGTGTCAGTGTCGCTGATGCTCGGTTAACTATGTGATGCTCGGTATAAGGCTTTACCGACTGCTCTATCTTACTTCTAGTTACCAACTGTCTCAATGTAAATAACTAATCAACCTGTTTACTATCCTTTGATACTAATGACAACCTAAAATGCTCAATAGAGATTAACAATTAACTGGCTGCGTAGGCTCGACAAGCACTGAAGATCTATCCTAAAAGTAACTTGGGAGATGATCAAGTACCTCATCCTTAGGTGCCTCGAAGAGGTTTTCACCCTCAGATATGTCCTTTATTTTTACTTTTTTAGGTTCTGACACCGCCACATAGTGGTTTTCACCATTAGAACTCTTATTCTTTTTTTCTTTTCTTTTCATTTTGCGACTAAGGTACTTGATATCTGGTTTTGTCATGCTTGTAGTTGGTTCACCAGTGGAAGAGACTACTGGTTCAGGGGCATTTAGGTAACATGCTATCTCATAGTCATTTTGGAAGGTTAGGAGCTGAGGCTCTTGATAACATTGAGACCAATCAATTAAGTGAGGATTGGCAAGGGGTAGGTCAATGACGGGTTCAATGTTGTGTATGCAAATGGTATCATCTCTGGTGATTGCAGAGTTAGGGTCTGTCAAGTATCCTTCTAAGGTACCCAAATCAAGATTTATCCTACCAAGCGAAGCATCGTCCACTAAAGCAACTTGTGGATTCAAATCCACTAATCCTACACTAGACTCGTTAGCTACCTCGGGTTGGGAGCCATATGTATGGACAACATCAATGTCCATGTCAACTGTAGAACAATTAGAGAGAGATTCCCATTCATACTCATGTGAGTCTGTATTTGAATCCCGGCTGGGATGTTTACACCAAGCATATTTTCGAGGCCTTGAGGTAGAGGCTTTGATGTCACCAAGGGTAACACCTTCTTGAATGCCATTTGTGTATTGATGTTCTTGAATAGGATCCTCAACATGATCTTCAACAACAAAGTCTTTTGGTTCTAGGCTTGAAACTGTTGAGTTGACAACTGGAGTATCTGAATCTCCCCAAAGGAGATTGGTGGAAGGGACCCAATCCTCACACCTATCTTGTTGATTTTGTAAATTGTGTATGTAGCTTGCTTCATCATCACTATCTGTCACAACAAGGATAGGAGCAGTTTTCTTGTTATGACTTTCAAAACCTAGGCCAACCATTTTTTTAGACCTGCGTCCAAAATGAGCATGATTGAGTGGTTTAGCTCTAGCATCTAATCTGTGACTGAGAGGACCATGACCTGGATAGCCCATACTTTTGACAAGAGTGTACCCTCTTCCATAGGCCTTAGGAGAGGGAGAGAAGTTCTCATTATGCATGTATTTGTCTTCTCTATAGATCTAGTCCTTGACAACCACCTCTTCTTTTTCATCCTGGATAGGTACCGAGGATTCTACAAATGTACCAAATAGAGTCATGGATGAAGATGAAGGATGCATCTCTTGTGAAGGTTTACCATAGTACCTAGGTGAGACTAGCAATTTTGTAAAGGAGTCAATTTGATATCCCCCCATACCAAGGTCTATGGATTTGAACTTATCCTTTCATTGTGCTAGAGTTGCATCAAAATCCTCTGCTTCCCTATTGAGAGGAACATGAGTTCCTGCTGAAATTGCATTTACAAATAATGTGCTATCCCTGGGTATACAGACTTCTACTCCATTATAGGGGAACTTAACACATTGGTGGTAGGTGGATGGCATTGCTTGCATGTCATGGATCCACGGTCTACCAAGTAGGATATTATATGCTAGAGGATCAGCATCAATAATTTGGAACAAAATATCCTTTTCAACAGGGCCAATCCTAACAAGAAGGATAGCCAAGCCCTTGGAGCTTCTCTCTACCTCATCATAGGCTTTAATGGTAATTTTCTTTTGGGTATCAATAACTTGCTCAGAATAACCCAATATCTTCAATAGACTCAAGGAACAAATGTTGAGCCTAGCACCCCCATCAATCAACACACGCCTGACACAGGTCTTGTGAATCATGACTTCGATATGAAGGGCAAGATTATGTGGATGGTTCAAAGCTTTGTCATCTTCTTCTAAGAATATTAGGTAATGAGGGCTGGCAAGGTGGTTAACCATGTTCTGGAATTGGTCAACATCTATGTTGTTAGGAACATTGGCTGTATGCAAAGCATCCTCAAGGATACGCTTATGTCTTGGAGACAATTCCAAGAGTTCAAAGATTGAGATTTGAGTTGGCATTCTTTGTAACTGGTCAACAAGATTATAGCTCATTTCAGGGTTGACTGCTGATTTGGTGGTGACATTCTTAGATGTCACTTGCTTGGGTTTGCTAGACTGGTTAGAACTAGGACCTCTAATAACCACAGGACCTTGACTTTGGCTTCTGGTGATAGCGTTAAGAGCTTGGGATGACCTTTGAGAGTGAGGACCCCTAAGCTCCACCACAGGTTCTTCATCAAATATAGGAGGAGAGCCCACATCATAACCATAAGGATTTTTGTCTCCCATCATGTTGACACTTTCCTCGACAATCTCAAGCATATTGATCATGTTTTCTGCACCTGTGTATGTATAGTTGATTTTGGCCTTGCCATTCTTGGATTTAGAGGTTTCCCCCTTTTCATATTTGGGCAAAGGCTCCTTGAATGCCTTATGGTCTACATTGGTACTCAACCCATCAATCTAAAGTTTTCCGCTCTTAATAAGATCCTAAATAAGGTGCTTAAGTTCCCAACAATGTTCGATGTCATGTCCAATGCCATTGTGGAATTTGCAGAAAGCTTTTTCATTCCACCAATGTGGCTTAACATTAGGTATGCTGGAAATTTGCTGGATCTTGCGGTTGTGCAAGGTTATTGGCAATAAGCATCTTGAAAACATCCTCATAGGAGTCACCTAGTTTAGAAAATTGTCACCTCTCCTTTTTAGGCTTATCCTGGTACTTTGGTTTATGCTCTTGTTGGTTGGAGGATGTGTTGAGCTTCATAGCTTAGATTGCACTAGACAAATGGAGGACTCCTTGATCCTTGGGTTGGGAAGAGTCCACAACTCCGTCATTGACTACTTGCTTATTCTTGTTCTAGTGCGAGTGTTTGCCTTTGTCCTTAGTAGCATTGTTAGTATTCTGACCATTGTTGTTATTGCTATGTTTGGTCAAAATGCCTTTCTCTTTCAAGACATCCTCAATTTGACATGTGGTTTTGACCATAGTGTCGAAGGAATCAAAGACCATCTTCCGAACCTCATACCACATTTCAAGCACCAAATTGCTAACAATGATATCAATCCTTTCATGCTCAAGGATAGTCCTAGAATAGCAAGAGCACAATCATCTCCATCTTTGTAAGAAGGTAACAAAGGATTCCCCTTGGTTCTATTTCAAATTGCACAAGTCTAACATAGTGACTGATCTTGACAAATTGTATGCAAAATGTTGAACAAATCTATGGACAAGTTCCTTGAAAGTTTTGACAGGAGGGGTTATGTTGGTAAACCACTCCATGGCTTGGCCCTTGAGACTCCTTCGAAATAATCTCATAAGATAGGAGTTGTTTTGGTGAAACTCAAAACTCATGATGTAGAACTGATGCACATGATCATGTGGGTCACCATTTCTATCATACTTGTCATACTGGGGGATTTCAACTTTCCTAGGAAAATCCATCATACTCACACTTCTGTCGAAAGGATTGGGACAAATAGTGTCAAGTGAAAATGAACTTTTAGGTGCCAACACCTTTTCCATCATACGCTTGAGTTTCTTAATCTCCTCTTCTTGAGAGGGTCCTTGTTTCTTGATTCTTCTATCCACATCAAAATTGTAAGGGACCCTAGCACCCTTTTTAATCAAGCTCTCTAGGAACCTATCCTTGTTTTGATCAAGATACTTCTCCACATATTGTTGGAATAGTGGCTCTTGTTGCATTCTCATAAAATCTTGATCATCAAAACTTGCACTACTTCCTCCATGTTGAGAGCCATGATGAGCTCATTGGGAGGGTTGTCTCGAGTTCCTAGGAGGTGTTTGTCTCCTATGTTGTGAAATCCTCCTTCCTCTAGGACTAGGAGATCTTGAAGGGGTCCTTGACCGCCTTCTACTTCTTGGGGTTCTTGAGGGAGTAGATGGTGGAGACTTGTTTCCACTGTTGGTACTCCTATTGTTGAATTGGTCATTGAGTTGTTGGGCTAAAAGCCTATCTTGTTCCTCTTGGAATGCTTTTCTTTTCAACTCTAACAAGGCTTGTTGCTCTGCCTCTAGGTATCTAAACCTTTCTTCTTTAGTGACTTGTTCATCCAAAAAAGCCTTCTTTTTGTGCTCAATCCTTTTAAGCCTTTCATTTTCATATCTTGAGGTTGTTTTGAGTGGAGAGTTGGGTCTTGAATGTTTGAACAAGTCATTAGTAAATGCTACATTTACATGAGCATCACCAGATTCATTGTTTTGGTCTTCGTGTTGTCACCGTACATCTTGGTGAGCTCGCCCATAATGTCTTTCAACTCTTTAATGGGCATCTAAATATCTTGAGTTAATAGGGGGTGATTCTGGTTGATTGTCATCACTGAATAGCATGTTATCCCTATGTCTTTGGAAAATGTCATCAAGATTTTGATCCATCACTTCTCTCTCCTTTCTAGTCATGGTGTAGCTCATGTCCATATCTAATTGAGAAGGTGCTAAAGAGGTACTCAACTCACTAGGATTGCTCTTTGGGTCAAACCAAGCTTCAGATTCACTCCTAGGTGATTGATCAAAGAAGGATTCCTTTCCCTTTTGCTTTTGACAAGTTTGGACTAAGGGTAATTGATCAAAGACAACTTGAGGTCATTTTCCTTGACTAACTTGGTACCTTGTCATAACCGACATGAAAGAAAAAGACCCTTGGCGATAAGATGACCCTATGAAATGTCAATACCAAACTAGGATAGTAAAAGTGTTCAATTGTCCAAAAAGAGATGGTAAGATAGAAAGTTGCAAAAGGTGTAAACCAACACTACCACAGAGGTGTATAATAAAAGGATAAGTATCCTAACACATATGGACCAGGAGGATGGATTTACCCAAATATATTTGAAATTGAAATTGAATTTTGATAGAAGTGATTTGGACAAAAGAGTACTGAAACTCTCCAAGTGTGTTACCAAAGAATCTAAAGGTGTACTTTTTCAACAAGGATAATTCCTAACTTATCGATGCCAAGCAAGACTACTTTGTAAAATCAAAGAACACTAATTCAAGGGGTCTAAAAATAGGAACCCAAGGTACAAACAGATTTCTAGCGGCAGAGTAAGTCACCTACTAAAATCTGGTCGACTAAGGAAAGACTAAAAATTGCATAAACTAGACAGACAACAAAAAGACTCTATGCGACAGTTTCCAGGCAAATAGTATGATACAATCTAGCCAAGCGATATTTCACACTAAGTAGTGTGATAGTTTCTAAGAAGCCTGTGTGATACTTTCTAGGCAAGTAGTGCGATAGTTTTGCAGTAACAAACTATTGCACAATAAATCTCAGAATAGTGTGCGATAAAGTTTCATGATTGTACGACTCTTGACTAGTGAGTGCTAAAAATTTCAGTTTTAAGGGCAATTCGGTCAAAGTTTCAGTTTGAAGGTTGGATTTTTTGATTTCAAGCATAGTACTAGCAGTGATTAGACACATTTTCAAATAGTAGGTGATCAAACATGTCATAAAACACTTACACAAGGGCGAAAGCAACCTTGCCAAGACAAGCAATTATGATATCAAAGCAATAAAATCCTATGAATGCTACCATGATGTTTGATATTTGAGAATGTTTACACGGGAAGATGACAATGAGAACACTTCAAGCACTTACTAGCCTAAAAAGACAATGGCTCAATACTTAACAACTTGGCCCACACTTGATGCTCCATTGCTTCACACAAAGTGGTTGCCCACAATAGATATTGGCTTTGTCGTGGAAGTGCCAATGACACAACCAAAGGAACAAAGATGGTGAGTAATCTTGGGGTGATCCAGGTTAGTCCACTAGGATCAATCCTTGCACCAAGAAGCTAAGTGGAAAAATAGGGTGGCTTCTATCTATGGTTCTTAGTAAGGGTTTCCATTTGTAATACCCCTCTTGCTCCCCAAAGGGACTCCTTACCTTGCAGCAAGTAATGGACCTCATGGCCACAAGAGTACCTTAAGCATTCTTGCTCAACATTTTCCTCATGGTCACAATCCCAAAAGTAATCACATCAAGCGAAGACAAGTACTACATCTACTAAGGTTTTGTGTCCTTGATAGCCTTGAGTTTATAGTGGGTTAGAATAGTCGGTGAAAAGCTTGTCCCCACTTGGGTCATTCCTCTTGATTGCTCAAGAGCAAGCCCGCTAAAGGATTCTAAAACTAAATAAAGAGTGGATCAACCTTTGTGTTTCAGGATTTCTATTTCACCTCAAGGGTGAAGAGCATATTCTCCTAGCTTAAAAATTTCTCCCAAACACACCAAGCAAAGGTTCAATTACCCTCTTGCTTTCAAAATCCAAAGATGGGTCAAGATTTCTGTTTCACCACAAGGGTGAAGAGCATACTCTCCTACCACCCAAAGATTCCTACAACAAGATATTAAGTGCCTATGAAAAGAAACAACTAGTAAATGCCACACTAAAAAAGAAAGCAATTAAACAAGCACTTGATTGGTTTTTATGATTTGGGAAGCCTTGCAAAAACCATTAGTAGCCCTTGTGCATTTGGAGCTTTGACATGCATTCTTTTAAGAAAATATTTAAGCAATGAGAGCACCTACAAGAACAAATTGTTAGCCCTACAAGGGTTAGCACATCAAAACCAAATAAAATTTGCAAATCAAACTCTATTCTACCACAACAAATCAGAAATCCGAATCAAATAGATCAAATCTTGCAAATAAATGTTAAAAATTACTCACTGCCAAGCCTGGGTGATATTTCTGTCAGAGAAAGAATCGTATGATACTTCGCTGTATACTGCTGCAATACTTTATCCCTGTGCGATAGTTCGCGATACCTGCATGTGACAAAGAATAAAAAAATAGTGCGATAGACTCTACAAAGGTGTGTGATACTTTAACTGGGAAAGTATCGCACTGATATACAAGAAACTATTGTATGAAACTAGAAGACTGTCGCACAATAATTCTATTAGAAAAATAAAGAGCCGAAAAAGTAAGCTAAAATGATGACAAAAATTGACGAAAATACATAAAAAGAAGGACAAAACAAGAGTGTTCTGCCCCACTGTGGGCGCCAAAAATGTACACACTAAATAGTGCACTTCTTTAAGTCATTACTTCCAAGGGAATCCATGAATGGGAAACCTTGAGAAAGTGACCTAGAGCTCCCTAGGCATGGAGTCACAAGGATGTTGATGGTGCTCTCAGCTAGAGCTATTGAAGCATGCAACCTTGCTAGTAAACCACATAATGGGAGATTCAAAGAGACAAGGGCAAGAATGCCAATATCTTCAAGAATCAATAATGAAAATGCAATGCAACCATGCTAAGAATGAAGATGCAAGCTAAGCTATGAAAGGAAAGTATTAAAAATCCTTGCCAATTAAGCTATGTGAGCTAATCTAAAGTATAAAGGAAACTAAGCTAGATGCCATCAAAGCTAAGCTAAGAAGGCAAGAATGAAACTAGAATGCAAGAAGATCTCCAAAGCTCCAAAGTCTCCAAGAAATCCTGAAGCATAAGATTAGTATTCAAAGTTGGGATCCTATAATGAGAAAAGAGCTCTCCTTTTAAAGGAATTGAAAAGGAAAAGACCATGGAGATCAAGAGGCAAAAGATTTAATCAAGGGTGGAGCTTGAAAGAGGAGCAATCCATGTGCACAAATATCCTCCAATGAGAAAATAAGAGTTGACTTTTGTGTCCATATGAGACAAAAAGGTTTTTTCTTCTTTTTATAAAATAAGAATAATGCTTTATTTGTGCAACTTAGGATAAGAGGAAAAGTGGGGGCTTTTTATTTAATAAAAGGGGAGGAAATTCATTTAAAAAAAATAAAGACTTAGGATAAAATGGTTAGCCCATAGAAAATAATCGAATAAATGATAAAATAGGATTTGATCAAGGAAATTGATATAAATGAAAATGTTGATTTTTAAAAATACTGATTTAGGGATTTGATAAATTGCTGAATGGGAGCCCAAAGTCTAGGTGACCATTTTAGGGTGCATACAACTACCTCCCTAAGGAATTTGTAGTATATACAGATAATCAGGCTTTAAGCTTTCTAAACTCACAAGATAAGCTAAACCACAAACAAATGAAGTGGGTAGAGTATATCCAAGCCTACACATTCAAAGTTAGGCATAAGAAAGGACATCAAAATAAAGTGGATGATCCTTTGAGAAGAAAACTCTTGATAGTCCAAGAAATACAATTAAGGAGTATTGGCATAGACAGTTTCAAGGAACTTTACCTGGAGGATGAAGACTTCTCAGCTGCTTACAAGGTATGCAGAGAGTTTCAAAATTATTTCCACAGTGAGTATTTTGAATACATTCTACAAGAAGGTCTCTTGTTTAGGGGAGGGAAATTTTGTGTGCCTAGAGGTTCAATGAGAGAGAAACGAATCCAAGAAAAATACAATGGATCACTTAGTGGACATTTTGGTGTTCACAAAACCTTAGAATTGGTTCAAAGATACTACTATTGGGCCAAGATGAACAAAGACATCAAGAGGTATGTGGAAACTTGTATTTTCTATAAAAAAGATAAGGGAATTTCATCAAATGCAGGGTCGTATCAACCCATTCCAATCCCTAATAGACCTTGGGAGCATCTTAGTATGGATTTTGTTGTATGGCTGCCCAAGAAAAAATAGGGTTTTGATAGTATATCTGTGATTGTAGATAGATTCAACAAAATGGCCCATTTTGTACCATGTAAAACCACCCATGATGCTTTTCACATAGCTAACTTGTTTTTTAGAGACGCAATTAGGATTCATGGGCTACCTTTGAGCATTGTGTTAGATAGAGACACTAAATTCATGAGTCACTTTTGGAAGACCTTGTGGCAGAAGCTTGGCACCAACCTTTATTTTGGGTCTGCCTACCATGCCCAAATAGATGGATATGATGAGGTTGTTAATAGGAGTTTGGGGAATCTCCTAAGATGTCTTACCAAGGAATATGGTCAAGCATGGGACCAAGTCATTTCTCAAGCATAATTTTCTTATAATGACACCATAAATAGAACCATAGGTAAAAGTCCCTTTGAAGTGGTCTATGAGATTCATCCAAGAGACATCCATGAGCTTAGAGATTTAGGAAGTAAAATAGCTAGAAGTGGTTATGTAGGACTTTTCTCAGTCCATGAAGGAAGTACATGAATCAATCAAACAAGCACTTATGGACAATACCACCAAGACCAAGAAAAAAGTGGATGAGAGTAAGAAGGATGTTCAGTTCCAAGTTGGGGATGTAGTGATGGTTCACCTGAACAAAGAAAGGTTGTAAAAAGGGGTCCCTAACAAGCTCTAAATGAGAAGAATAGGCCCTTGTGCCTTTCTAGCAAAATATGGGAACAATGCCTATAAGTTGGAGTTGTCTGCAGATATAGAACTCTCTCCGGTGTTCAATGTTGCAAATTTGGTATCATATAAAGGACCAATCCCAGTAGAGGGTCATGGAAAATGTAATATTAAAAAAGATGTAAAAACTTTGAAGTTACTAGTCACACCAAGACCACAAGTAGAGAAGATATTAAACTCACGGGTTGCTAAGAAGACAAGACATAAAGTATACATGGAATATCTCATCAAGTGGCAGGGAATGGAAGATTCAGAGGCTACATGGGTACTTGAGATAAAGTTTCACAAGTTGGGCATAGATCCTAACTTGATCCCTTCCAAAGGGACTTAACTTCTTTGCCCTAGGGAGAATGGTGCAAGAGCACCTAAGGGTTATCTTCTTAACTCTCAAATTTTTGTGTGTTTCTAGGGTGTGAGTAGTACAATAGATTACCAACTGTGAATACAAAGTGGCAAATAAGAAATCCTCAAATGCATTGGGTTGACTCAGGTCGAGGCTCATAGTTCAAATAACATTTGGAAATTGAACCAGCGACATAGCAATACCGATGATATGTTCGGTATAACAATATTGATAATCTGATCAACTTAGTTTTCACTAGGGACAAAAGGCATTTTGAGTCAGACTGATAGTCGATGGCAATATCAAGTTGAGTCATGCCAACGTTGCTTATTAGTGTGACTTGCACTAGCGGAGAAGGGCCATTTGAGTTAGACCGATCTCTGATGAAGTCGTTAGAGTAGGCTTTAGCGATGGAAGACCAATCGAATATAGTCAACAGGGTAAGATATACCAATCATTGGGAAAAATTAGTCTAGCGGTTGAACCAGGAATCAATTAGATCGATCCCCAACCACATCAGTGGGGTAGGTTACGACGATGAGTAAATTTTGGCAAGTGTACGTAGGATAAAAATAATAGTTGATTCTTGGTTTTCTTTTTGTAGTTGATCCAAGGCCGATAAAAGACCTTTGTAATTTTGGATTGTGAGGTTGGACAAAGTTGTACAAGTTTTGTATTAATGGCACAAGCAATCAGTCATTGTTTTTAGTCAGTTAAGGAATAGATTTGTTATTTATTTGCATGAGTAGGATCAAATGGATTAGATTACTATTTTATTGAAGAATATTAGTAGTGTCAATAGATTTATTTGAATTCTATATAGAGTGTGAGTTTTTAATCAATTTTGTAGGTTCTTTGTTTATTGTTTTGTTCCTACCAGTTCATTGGCTTGTACATAGGAAAAGTCTTGAAAAATGACTCTCCCATAAAATCCCACCATGTGTTCATCACAACCTGTTGGGACATGGAAGTGGAGTCAATGTACAATATACATAAGTAAGTAGGAGGTTTGAAGATATATTTTTCCATAGTTGTGACCTTGCCCTAGGCAAGCACTGTCATTGCCTGACTAGGAACAAGGAGAGGATTTGTAAGGTTACTTGCAGGTGTGACTATGAAAGTTGATTCCAAGACAATGGAGTTGTGTATTGGGGTAGATCAATTGATGAGATCGGTAAGGAAGATGTTGAAAAAAATGTGTCAAGAAAAGAACATAGAGAAGAGTTTGATTACCTCCACACCCCTACAAGATTCTACATTTTCTTAGGAGGTTGAGCACACTTGGTAAGTTGAGAGAGAGAGCTTAAGAAGTGAAGGTATACTTGAACATTGATAGGGTCACCTAGAGAGTGGGAGTAGTTTTACTTTGATCAAGGACATTGACAGAGGTCCTTAGGAGGCAAGGAAGTGCCTTGTGAGACCCTAATCAAGGGATTGGGGAGTTAGTGAGTTAGGAACCTAGGTTGGTCCTAACAGAGAAATTTAGAAGTCTAGTGTGATCCTATCGCTATTTCGACCTTACAGGTTTGACATTTAACTCTAATTCTATAGCATGTTAGTCCAGATGTGGGTTAAAACCATTTAAATCGACATATTCCCATGCAAATATATCATTAAACTCTTAAAACAACTATATAAAAATATCGATTTACACCACTTTTGCTTTAAAAAAAAAAAAACTATATAAAAATAAATTTCTCTTCAATTGTATATACCTTTCCCAATTTGAGCATTTTGTCCTTGAAAACCTCCACCTCTTCGTAATGATCCTGCTGGACTTGTATATTGGCCTTAGGCTTCAAGATTCATCATCAATATTAAATATAGATTCAAGGGTGACCAAATCCGTCAAAATCTTTTTATTCTTGAGCTAAATGATTTGGTCATCAAATTGGTGCCAAAGTTTATTTTGGTTAGTATATGAGAACTTAGCCTCTTCTCTTAGAAAGTTTACTATTTGTTGGTCACTCTAAAAAAACCTACAAGTGAACATTGTTATCAAGTATAGCAACTTTGACAACTATTTTAGTTCACGTTGGTTATACTTATCACTATTGATTTCCTTGGGAATATCAAATTCAACACCTACAACAGCCAACATGTTAGCATGTTTATTCTATTTTATGGGTATGGAAATCAGATTAAATGCAACAAAACCTTCCAAAAAGATCCCATACCCTATGTTTGTACAATTTCAATAAGTTTTTCTTCACCAAATTAAGATTCCTCACTTGATTTACAACTAAATTATTGTCTCCATAGACCTTCAAAACATTGATTCACCTTCTCCTTGCCCGTTCCAACCCATGAATGAGGGATTCATATTCAACCATGTTATTAGAACAATTGAAACAAAACTAAAAATATGAATAGTACTTTTCTCCACTTGGAGAAATCAACACACAACCAACTCCAGCTCCAACTTTACTCTTGAAACCATAAAAAAATAGCTCCCACACCCTATTACCTTGCTATTCATTTTGTTGATTTGCACTCTTTTCAAAATTGGGAATGAAGGAATCCATTTCATGCATGAAGTACATACCCAAACTAGACTGCTCTATATGGGCATATGGACTTTCTGCCTAATTTTGGGCAGCCCAATCATCCAAAAGGATATCTGATATGTCATCAATCCATGTTTGACCCTCTTAGACAACATGTTCTTCTAACCCACTTACAAGTAAATTAGCATTAATGGGACCTGGAGTATAAGATTCAATGTGATCCTTAGCTATTGGTTCAAACTTGATAGTCACTTTAGTCTCATATCTAGTCCTAAAAAGCATGTGTGACCAGTCTGAAAATAAATACCCACCTATCTTTGTAGTGAATTCCCTAGACAAGCATACCCATATCATTTTAGTTGGTTACATACACTTGCATATCTATCCAATTTTATCCTATTTTATACACTTACATACACTTGTATTGTTTGTGTTGGGCTTTTGCAAATCACTCCCTTTCCATTTTCTAAACTCTTTTTTTTGGGAAGAGGGTATTTTTTTTACTTCACTTGGATGGATCTTGGTTTGTTTTGACTTTGCTAGACATTACCTTGTTCTAGGCATGTCTATGTTCCCGATTCTTCTACCCTTTATTTGGGGTTTTATTGGTGGTAGAGGTTTTGTTGAACCTTGATGTGGGTTTTTGGTTTTTTGCTTCCCTACGGGGCTTCTTTTGTACTACTCCTACATTTTTCATGTCAGATATTTTGAGCAAATCCTTGTTGGTGTCGGGGTTATTTTTGGCCCTTACTAGAGCTGGGTTGTTTTGGTTTTATTTTTTCTACGAACATAGTTGTTTGTACTGGTAGTGTGTGGAGAAGGTTGGAGGATGCCTTCCAAAACCTCATGGTCTTTTTTAGTGTTATTGCTCATAATGCACCTATTGAGGTGGTCCTTTATGCTTCGATTGTAGGGATTTTTATTGAGGAAGTTTATTCTACTGATAGGGGGCCTATAGAGGTGGTCTAAAATGTTGTCTCTGTAGTGGTTTCTTCTCAAATGGACTTGGATTCTTTTATGCCCTCTTCCCTTTCTACAAACATAGATGTTTGTAGTGGTCTTAATTGTAAAAGGTTGGAGGAAGCCTTTTAAAACCTCTCAATCTTCTTTGGTTTGTTCTATGCTTTGGCTACTTGTCTTATAGTTCTTAAGTATTCTTTCTATAAAAGGTTCAAAGCTCCCTTACAAAAATCCGCTTCCTTGTCTAATTGTTCCTCTAGAGCAAGGAGTTTTTCCAAGAATATGGCTTGAAGTTTCCTTAAACCCATTTATTCTAATTAGTTGATCCTTTGTTGGGTCACGACCCTTGTTCTCGCTAGCTCTTGGCACCGGTTAAAAGCCTTTCCTTCAAAAAAGGACATTCCTCTTTTAGTCTTGGTGGTCTCACTTCTTGTGAGTCTCTCCTTCTTGTCCACGTGTGTGGCCATTTTTTGTTAAGGGTTCATGCCCTCACCCAATTTATTGAATCAAAACATTTACTTATTGAAATAATATAGTTTCATAGAGAAAGCATCAAAGATTTAATTATTAAGAAACATTTTGTATTATTTGACATGATATGATCGTTTACAATATCCATATAATTGATACGAGACCAAAATTTTAATCATTAAAAAAGATTGTAACATCTTTCATTGTGACATAACACGATCAATATCTAAAAAAACTGATCCAATTTCATAGAGAAAGAATCATTTTTTTAAATTGTAGGAAACATGTAAAAACATCTTCCATCAGGAAATGACCTTTCAGAGGGCATGTGTCAAAGAACGCTTCTCGAAATTTTCTCGTGTACCAGACTTATAATTTTTCGGAACGTTACATGAAGAGTGTCACTGAAAAGCCCTAAAAAAACATTTTTAATCTCAGAAAAGAAAGAGCAATAATGATCTCCTAAACCCGTACGTCTCATGTTTCACGAGAGTTTCGTATCAGAATTGATTGATATTATTTGCTAATGTCAGTTCAACTCGTTAATCCCTTTAATAATTAAGATATTAAGCACATCAAAATATTGCAGTATCGAGTTTGGTCGCATAAAGAGAAAGCAATACGGGACGATGAACTCAAAAGTATTTTGGGATATTCAGAAAACAGTCTCCTTTTCCCATTTGCCTGTCAATGGGAACGTAAAATGAGCGATCATGACATTTTTAACACCTTGTTTTATTTCATATTCGATTTGAATTTTTTACTACTTTCCCACCCTGTTGAGCAAATCTGTCAGTTATCAACATGCATTGCTTTGAAGGATCAATTTGTTCAGATAATATTCAATAAGAATTGCGAAAAGATTGTGTTCTTGTACAGCCATTAAATTTTACCTTTGTTTGGATTCGTTACACAGCAAATCAGAATGAAGAAACTGACATTGAGGTCACGAGCAGCATGTAATTCTTATTATATGTCAGCTTTTGAGTTTTATGATTATTTTTTTTGACTTTCTCGTGAGCAATACGGGATTTGATTGTATATATCACTTAATTTTAATTTTTCCTATAAAGACCGCCATCCATTTACGTTTTTACTTTATCATGTCTGTCGAGAACTGATTGTTCTGTATGGCATTTTTTATTTTAATGGGTTCAATAGTTAAAAATATTTTGTTCGTTTTATTAAAATATTATGATAGTTCCTTTTTTTTTCATAAACAAATGAAGTGATTGATAAAATAATAATTTTTCTCTTCAATCTGTTTTTGAATTGCAAATTTATTTTATATAAATTCTCTAGAGTGATTTGAGAAGAAAGAATATATAAATACATTAGACTATTGTAGATTATAGAATTGGTAATTAAAAATTAATGAATGTTATTTTAAGAAATTAAATGTTGACAAAAAGTATATTTTGTTTTTGAGTTGAATATGGAATGTGAATACAGATAATTTATAGAATTATTTTGTGATAGTATAGAAAATTAATAATTTTGATGTGTTGATTCTTTTGACCTTTGTACAAATTTGAGATTCTTTCAAGGTTGAATCTATAGTTTGAGATCAACACGGATCTGATTTCTAATGTGTGGTTCTAATTTGACTGAATGGAAACTATAGCACAATTTAGTTTGTTATGATCCTTTCTCTTTGTTGACACGTGAAAATTGACGATATTTTGATATACCATAGAAAGAGTGTTGGATTTTCAGGTTTCATGCTCTTCAAAGCCAATATCTTAGAATGGCCAACTTTAAGGCATTGAGTGAGTATTGGAAGATAGAAAGAAACTATGCAAGTGATCTTAGAAATGCTCCATACATTCACCCTAATATTTTTTGAATGATTTTAATATATTTTTTAACATTCAAATGATTTATTTGAATGTGTGTCAATTTGACTCCTAAAAACTAATAAAAGAGGGTGAACATTTTCATTATACTAAGTGGGAAGGGCCCCAACCCCTTGCAAATCCATATCGAAACCCATCATCAAAAAATAAATAAGGGGCTTGGAGAGAAAGCCCACCAACAAAACCAAACAATATTGAGTAAACACCAATATAACCCCAACCATCTATCATTTTCTCTAGCTCAACTTTCCAAGGGGAAGAAGCATTGGTCTTCTTTCTTTGATATTTTCCTCCTTCGTACTCTTTGGATTTTTCTTCTTTTCCTTTCTTTCTATCTTCATGCCCATAGTCACCACCCCTATAACTACTCTCTGTGTTAGGTTCTTATTGATCTTTACTAGTTTCTCTATTCCCTTCTCAAGGTGTATGATCTAGCCCTTGTTTCTTTCATAGCTGATGCAATTCTGCAGGTTCTCCAATTTGTCCACCCTATGGCTTAGGTCCCCTATCTTAGTGGCCAACACATGCCAATCTTGGGGCTTGTTGGTACCACCGCAAATAGTTTGTTCCTCTTCTTCCTCATACCCATAGTCCTTGATAATGTTAAAGCTTCAAAAGCATCATTGAAGTGGGTCTCAACCATACAAGAATGAGAAAAGGAGTCATCATTAACCAAGTTGGGACCATCATAAGTTTCTTCATTGCTCGTTGTTTCTTCACAACTAGATGTAGAGTCTTCTAATCATTCATGGGCTACATCTTTAGGTGGATTTTTTTCCATAACAACAACCTTGGTTCTGATTATATTTTTAGCTAGCCTTGCTAACCTTCTTTCACCCAACAAAGTAGTTCTATCCTGTTAGAAAACTCACTAAATTGGAAATTGTAGGGGAGGGGTAAGTAATAGGGTAATTTTTAGGTGACCTAATCACTGCCTTACCTTTGCCACCAATATTCTGAAGGCCAAAGCTACTAGGGAAAATGTTTGTAATTAGACTTAAATTTTTTAATTTTGCATTAGATCCATGCTAAATGAAAGGGAACTTGCACACCTTGAGATTAACTAGAACTTGAATAAAGAAGGATTCTGGAAGTAAATATTAGATTTATGAAAATAAAGGTTAACAAGAAAGTATATATGTGGTAATATTAGATTTATGAAAATAAAGGCTAACATACATGCATACACATACACATACACATACACATACACATACACATACACATACACATACACATACACATACACATACACATACACATACACATACACATACACATACACATACACATACGCATACGCATATGCATACACATACACATACGCATATAAATATACATGGAAAATTGTCTATATTCATCTAATCAACAAGCTTTTCTAACTCCTCACTTGGTGATACCCACCTAGTTATACGTGTCTCTTTTCCTTCCAAAGAGGTCAGCTATCAATAATCAAATTCTAGATCCACTAAACCCCTTCTGAAATAGCATTTTTTCCTCAAGAACTAATTAACTTCCAGTAGTTGTCGACTAACCAACTGAATTGGTTTAACTAATTTTATAAATTATCATTCTTGAGCAGTGATAGGAATTAGTTTTGAAATGCATCAAGGGTGATGAGAATTCTTTGAAGACACTACAAAAAAGACAAAACCAAACAATAAAACCAAAATACAAGAGTTTGATGCTCTTGCATCAAACTCCCCAAGAGACTAAAGAATTCATGCGCACTTGCACATGAAGGTAACAATGTGATTCAACTTCACTTTCTTTTTCCACTTCTTCCAATTGTCTTGTCTTCACATTCCTTGTTGTTTCCCCTCCAAATGTTCTCTATGCTTGCATTTTCTCCTACTAAGTTTCTCCATTCATTTAATCTTCACATGTTGATATCTTTGCCTTCTAAATTCTCTTTCAACCTCAAATTTCCACAATTCTTCCTCATCGTTGTTCATCCACTCATCTAATTTTACAACTACATTAAAATCATTACATAAATATTTAACTTCATCATTCATGGCCCTGCCTTCTTTTTCTAATGAAACCTCTTTCTCCAAGTTTGTACTCTCTCCTTCAAGATGCTCTTTCAAATGGAACATCATATCTAATTGCAAATTCTTCTTCGCAAGCACTACTTTTCCCTTATCTTCATTATAGTTGTCATCTTTTGAAACAAAAGAATGAGTATAATTTTCACCAACATTGGGTTCTTAATCTCTTTGAGCAACATCTTTCATCAAATATTCAAAGTGACCAAAGTACGAGGTTTCTATCCTCGAAAAATTAAAATTTTAATCAAATTTTGTCACGTGGTAATCTTACCCATTTAGAACATCTTCAAAATGTTCATAGTCTGCATCAACATCCACATTCTCTACTACTACCCCAGTATTGGCTTCTTGCTAAACTGCTGCAATCTCATTCTTTTCTCCTTTTCTTTCAAGCTTTTTTATATGTATATCCTTAACTGCATTTTTTTCTTCTATGCCTTCTAAGAGACATGTCCCTGCTACATACACACTACCTATTTCCTCTTTTCTATTACCTACAATGACAACTTGATTAGGAAAATAATTATTTTTCAATGCATCCATTCTTCTTACAATTATGTTTAATGCCCCATGGAGTTTTCTTTTCTCCACTCTGTCCTAATACTTATCCATGACATAATTATTAAGGGTCTTCTTACACCAATCCCCATCCTTCTTTATGTTGTAACCTTCTACATTTAAAATTACAATCAATCTTTCGTGCCTCCTTCTCTAATTTGAGCAATTGTAGGTCTCCTTTAACCTACAAAAATTCTCCTAGAGTTTACTCAAGACACCACTGATTAACTCTTCAAGCATGATTTGCCTCCTTGAAAATGATTTGTTCACACATCTACACCACTTGCAAGTCCTGCTATTGGTTGCCTCACAATCGACGATCTACCCATGCACTCAAAATCGTCGACTCTAATACCATTCTAATAGAAGCCTATCTATAATCACCAAACCAGAAAGCTTTTCTAGCTCCTCACTTGGTGATACCAATCGACATGCCACCCGATTCTACACATCTCTTTCCCTTCCAAGGATGGTTGACTATCAATGATCAAATTTTAGATCAGCTAACAATATTCTAAAATATGTTTCTGTCCTTAAGAATTGATCAACTTCTAGCAATCATTGGCCAACCAATCGAGTTGGTTTAATTGATTTCATAAACTATCATTCTTGGGCGGTGACAAGAAGTTGTTCTGAAATGCATCAAGAGCAATAAGAATTCTTTGAAGACATCATAAAAAAGAAAAAACCAAACAAGAAAACCAAAATATAAGAGCATGATGCTCCTGCATCACACACACACACACATGTATAAATGTATGTATACATGTGCACACACACATGTATGTATATACACATATATACACACATGTGTAATAAACACTACACATTTTATCTTGTAAATATGTGATCCAAAATATATCACTTTTATATTAAATTATTTTAATCTTTATTTTGTACATATACATATTAATAATATCATTTTAAACCTCTTAAATTTGATAATAAAAAATAGGTTGATTGATACAATAAATTTATTTTCCAAGGTTGTCTACATTAGTCCTCATTTTTCTTTCCTTCTTTATATTATAATTAATTATAAAACTAACTTTAACTTGTGATTTTTTAAAATTCATTCTTTAATAAATATTGTTCAATTATATTTACTAAAATTATAATATTATAATGTTATTTAAATACATTAAATGCTACTAACATAGATATCTTAATTGATTTACTATATATATATTATTATTTTGTAATTTTTATGAAAATAAAAAAAAGAATTATGATAAATTTTTTTTATTTAGAATTCTTTTTATTAGAGTTCATTTTAATTATGTCTATTTTTTTAGATGTTTATGTCAACTTTTAAGAATGTATATTATATTCCTATATTGTATACATTAGTGTAATAGATTTTTTGATAACGTTTCAATATATAAAATATCTACTAAACAACATTTTCAGAAAATAATTCAAATTCATATTAATTTATACGGTTAAAAAGAAAAATCTGAACTAAGCCAATCTAAGAAAACTAAATTTTTAATTGAACTGGCTAGGTTCTTTCAACTTTTGACATTTAAGTGACATTCAAGTGACATTCTTTTTCAACAAATGTACCAAAACTAAAAGAAAATTCAAATATAAATTTCTCTACTTAGCTTAGCTTAGTGAAGTGTGTCCATTAAGGGCCAGTTTGGACACAGGCATACGGAATGCCAGATATAGTCAATTCTGGAATATGCTGCAATTCTGGAATATCATATCCTCAAAATGATATCCGAAATATGTGTTCGACCCGTTTGGACGCACTAGGAAGATGACTGAGAAGATGTATTTTCCACATTTGGGTGCCGCATTTTGGAATTGGAATATGCATTGAATGAGAATTTGTTTTTAATTTCTTTATAACAATTTGTGATTTTTTCAAATGTTATGATGTTTTTCACATTTTGTTCATGTTTTTGAATATTTATTTTATTTTTGCAATAAAATATTATTATAATATTTTATTTTGTTTTTGAATATTTATTTTATTTTTGCAATAAAATAATATTATAATATTTTATTTTGTTTTTGAATACTTATTTTATTTCATTTATATGTGATTTTGAATATTTATAATATTTTGAAATAAAATTATGTTTATAAGTTTATAAAAATTTTAACATTTTGTATAACTTTTTTATAAAAAAAAAAATCCTATACAAATTGATAAAATATGTAGACCCAAAATACACAAATTTATAAACAAGTTATTTATTTTATTATTTATTTTTTACAAAATGTTGCCAACCCAGCTCAATAGGAGCACCGGTAGGAAAGAGCCGGGTGGAGAAAACCTCCGGTCTAGCCCCACAAAGTCACGAGCTAATATAAAATTACAACTTGAATGAGGCATTCCTCATTTTACATAATGCAGATACACTGTTACAACTTGAATGAGGCATTCCTCATTTTACATAGATATAGTGTTACAACTTGAATGAGGCATTCCTCGTTTTACATAATGCAAATACAGTGTTACAACTTGAATGAGGCATTCCTCATTTTACATAATGTAGATACAATGTTATAATTTAGTCTAATGAGTCTTTGACACTTTGTCATGCCCGAACTCTTGTTTTTGTCTCTAGGCACTGCATACATAGAACATACAACTACTTTGTGCTTTTGTTAGTACACCAATGAAGTACATTCAGTTGCTCACTTTTGTATGAGTTTTTTTTTTAAATCTTATGAATTATTATTACCTTCTATGATCTCCGTTGATTCTTACCTGAATGATCCACACTTGTCATGATCAAAACACGACCAATTAAATGAGTTTGTACATGATATATCTCTGTTAACCTCAAAATTTCTCTACAAACCTGGGTTAGAATTCTACAAAGCAATAACCAAGAAAAAACTAATAAATCATGTGACTGATAGCAAATTGGGGCTCACTTGAGCCATAAACATGAAGAATTATTGTAAAAAAAGATGGAAACCATATATATGTGCACTTGGCACAAAGAGAAGTTACGCCAATCCATATTAAAATACTAGTTACAATATGGAAATACTAAACTAGCTAACTCCTGAGCTCATCTCCGCATATGGTCAAAATAAACATATGCAATTACAATACAGAGAAGGCATCGTAAAAATATAATTTCATTTGCCCTAGTCTGACACGTTTTACAATCAAATCCTTCATTGCAGATAAGTGGAGATGGGCGGACAGGTGCAGATGAGTTGTCATCGACCCAACTAAAATATCCGCAGCCATTATTTCCCTATGATGCCCAATCCACATTAGTTCTTATAATATAATGAATAATATTTACATTACAAACATTAAATATATACACATTAGCAACCTTTTTTCTATTTGGGCAGCACCAAAATTGTCGTCCAGGGTTGTTTGGTGTCTGTGAAGTCTTCATAACGCACCGTCCACCACCACATCGATAGTTTGGCACATTCACAAGAACCATCGAGCCTATATCAATAATGCACTGCACCATCTTTACTACATTTATTACATAAATATTCTAACATTTAATGCAATACAAATAATACATATAATTATATCAGAACAATACAAATAATGCAACTTTCTACATTTACAAAGTCTATTAGACTCATACTTGAGAGTTCATGAACCACAACAATCCAAAAATTAAACAAAATTCATTGAGCAAAAAAAAAAAGTGGCAAGGTTGATTCAACCATAATTAGTTATGATATATTGTAGTGTTGTCGTGTTATATTTAATGTTCTCATGTTATATTTAATATTGTCATGTTATCAACATTGCGTTATGACATATTTAGAGCTGTCAAAAGCAGTGCAAAACATGGATGTTGAGGTTGAAGTGATCCATCCAACTTCTTCTTGCAAGAAGGTATTCTGGACAAAAGATTACTTCTTGATTGATTGGTTTGACCCACAAATTACAGACTTGGGAGTTTGAGGGATTGTTCATTGTTTAAGACAACATGATAATGTATAGTCAGTGTAACATGGATCAGTACCAATACCAAATGAGGACATCTCACAGTGACTGTCCCTTGTGTAATTGCCACTTGAATGTATTGGTATTGAACCATGCAAATATGGGCTCATTGCCACTCCTCCTCATTTGGTATTGAAGTATTGGTATTGGTACTGATCCATGTTACACTGACTGTACATTATCTTGTTGTCTTCACAATGACTGTCCTCATTCATGACTGTCCTTGTCATAGATGAGGACATCTCATAGTGAATCAGGCTGAGTGCAAGGGTGATTCACTAGTTTAAGATCGTTCATTCTTAAACTAGTGAATCAGCCTTGCACTAAAAAATAGCAGAAATTATGTTCAACCATAAGCCTTAAACAGTGAACAATTCCTCAAACTCCTAAGTCTGTAATTTATGGGTCAAACCAATCAATCAAGAAAGTAATCATGTCAATATAATGGACAAATATATCAAAGGATTGATATATTTGTCCATTATATCAGCCTTCTCCAATACATCAGCCTTCTCCATGATCTTGCTGGAAGAACCGATGGACCTCCCAAGGTTCGCATGACTGTAGTGGATGACCCTGAGTCAACCTCCCATGTTGTTGGAAGCTTACATGTGGTAGGGGACACTATCCCTATCCCTATTTTGTAATGGTATTCAGGACAACAAAGTAACAATGTTGACCATGCACGGTCATATACTATCTTTTAGGATGATACAACAGTTACATATGGTTGAAATCTGTAATTTTTGATATACGATCTTTAATACAAGAAAAGATGGCTTATTATGGCAAAGGGCTTGGCCAATTCCCAAGATCATTATGGCTGAGGGAAGACCTCAATATGCAAGCCTATTGGAATTAACCAACATCCTAGTAAACTTTTAGAATGAGACTGCAAATATCAAAAGTAAAAGAACTCAGTGATTCACCATACAACTCTGCCAATTCAAACAAAATAAGCAAAATATGGAGAAGAAAATAATGAAAAAACTTAAAATATTGAGCAAATAAGAAACCTACAAGACCCAGTAACAACCTCGACACCTAACAACTAAAATGAAGTGAACTCTGGTAACAAGAGCAACTATAACTTAGAAGTGAAACTTGAATGCTGGTGCTGTATGAACTGGCACATAATTCAGTTCTAAACCTCTTTGTTTCCTGCAAACTGTCTCATGTTTAGAACTTCAATTTTATTGGGTTGAGTTCCATATGCATTGCCATAGTTTTTTAATCTCTCTATTCACTATTGATGAATTCCCAAACACTGCAGTGAGTTCACTATTACACTAGTTTGTAGAACAGTAAACTTTCTTTGTTTGTTATGGTTATTGCAGCAGGGATTTAGCCTAATGGAAATCATTCCATGAGTATGAGGGCCCAATATTCATGGAGTGACCTAATTTAACATGTATCATATATTATTAACCATGTATGTGCAGGATTGAGCAAGATAGGAGTGGTCACAATCAATAACAGTGTGACAGTGCATTGAAAATGCATGCTCGGGTATAGCAATGGGCATTCTACCTGAACAAGGGGTCTATTTGGTGATTGGAAACATTGAACAATGTTCATTTGATGGTGAATCTATCACCAATTGATAGTAGATTGAGGAAGCCCTAGTTGACAGGGTTCGAAGACAACAAGTTGGGGTTTTGTTGTTGCCGAGCACTATAAACCAATTCCTTTTGTATATGGCTATCTTAAGACATAACAAGATACTATCCAGGCTTTGGGATTGATACCTTCTAGGTTCATTCTAGATACCTTCTAGGTTCACAAACTAGGCACATTGTCTCTAGGGCTTGTTAGACATACAATAATCAAATTCAATGAAGGGCATACAACCTTGGGCTTATTAAGACCTCTCACCATGCATTTTGATAGTCTATAGGGCATCATTACATCAAACAACTCAAACAATGCATTATTTTATCAAGCCCTCCTTCAACTAAGAGTTTTGTAATAGTCATTCTACAAAATGAGACTATCAGTCTTAAATAACTTGCACAAATCAACATACCAAGACCCCTCCTTTGGAGGGAAAGTTGATAGCAATGGGGCAGAGGTTACCACAAAGTTTCATCAATTTTCAACTATGGAAACTCTGGTTATGAATTTATTACTCTCGCTGGAAATCCTAGTTAGGGTCAGGACAGTCAACATGAAAAATACCATAACTTAATCAAAATCCAATGAAATTTCATGAAACCAACTGTCTTTGAAAGGTAAAAGACATTATCAACGTTATCAATCATGTGCAGGTTTGTACCAAATTGTACAGAGCCATACCATGCCTATTTTCAGATTGTAACTTTAAGAAAAAACAAACTTTCAGGGCAGCCAATGGTATTTTTATCATATCTTGCTCAAAACTTAACAAAATTACATGAAACCAATTGCATTTGAAATCTAAAAGACAACATCAAATTTTCCAAGCATGTGCATGTTTGGCTTGTTCCAACCTGGACCGTCCATGTATTTTAGGCTATTTACCAGTAAAAACTCAGAAAAATAGTCTTTAGTGATGCAAAACAAGTTTTCTTGCATTTCAAACTACTTTTCTTGTTAAATTTTTCAACCATGGAACATTATATTTTAAAAACAATAGATTAAATCCATAAGTCTGATTGTTTTAATATGAAACATTAGTTTTTATTTGAAACATGGATCAACTAAAGTCCTCCAAACTTCTATCTAATATATTTGACTCTCTCCCCTTCAGTCATTGTTAAGAACCCTACGACTGCTGCACTATCATGCAAAAGAGTATCATATGCATCAAGCATAGTATCCTCGCTAAGGTTAGGGATTGCTTTAAGTGCTTTATACATATCCGATGCATCAGTTTTCATTCCAGATGATATTCTATCCACTTTCAGAGGCACTGTAAACCCTGTTGTAATGCCTCCAGACATATCTTTGATCACTTCACAAATCGAATCCAAGGAACCTACAATGCTTCCCCTCTTCCTCTTTGTCCTCCTTGATGATTCTAAAGGGTTGTCTCTGCCGCTTGTAGTAGATTGGTTCGATCGCTATGTATCCATACTATCACTAGCCAAATCAACAGCAGTCTCAAAAGATGTAGTATCGATACCATGATAAGTGAAATCTTCCTCATCATTGAAATCTTCCTCTGTCTCTTGAGCTGTTGCAACTGCAATGCCCTTAGCTATGTCATTCCCAACAATAAAGGATAATTCATTGTAGTATTGAAATGACTGCCTCTTATACATTCTGGCATTTTTAAATTCCTTTCTCTACATGATGGCATAACAATTGAATTCATTAGCTGTCTTTCATTACTTTAAAAGATATATTCAACTTAAAAGTATATTTTAAGACCATGTTACCTTCAACAACTCGTCCCAAACACTATCATTGGCATCCATAGTTTGGGTACTCTCATTCCATGCCAAGCCGCTTGTATTCCTCAACTCTTTCATTACCCTGTAGCCTTGCTTCCAAGTTTTCAGCTTGTTCTTGAAATTATCCTTGGATAGCTTCATATTCAACTCGTTATTGAACCTCCTTTCAATGGCGGTCCAAGCCTCTTTCTTGAAATCGCCATCAGCTTTTTTACCAAGTTGCACTTGCTCCTGTAGCAAGTCTAGCAACTTGCGTTCCATTTGTTTGGTCTAGAATACCTTCTTGGAAGAAGAAGATGGATGTATCACTTCAACCTCAGCATCCATGTTCATCTGTACATTTGTAGACATACCTGAGGCATGCACAACATGAGTTGCCCACTTCTTTTGACAACACTAAATATGTCATAACGCAATTGCAATGTAAACAGATGCAAAGAGGCATATAAGTAGATGTAAACATTAAATATAACAACATTAAACATAACATGAAAATATTAAATATAACATGAGAACATTAAATATAACATTGAATATAACACGACAACTCTACAATATGTCATAACGCAATGTTGATGATCTCAGATCTAAATCTAAGTTAGGGATGACTTGTCAATTGCAATGTAAATAGATGCAAATAGGCATATACGTAGATGTAAACATTAAATATAACATTAAACATAACATGACAATATTAAATATAACATGACAACATTAAATATAACAACATTGAATATAACATGACAACACTACATATGCCATAATGGCTTTAATATATAATATCAGTTTGTGAAATTTATGAAATCTAACATTAAAGTTTAAACACTGCCATAGTAGTTATTCAACCAACTAAGAGCGAGATCTATAGTCTTCCCACATCCTTCTTGCTATTTCATCTCAAAATTTCCCCCAATCATCTCTTTCATGCTGGCTCAACCCATATGTCTCAAGCACTGGTACATCTATCCGATCACGACCATCTTCCTCTTCAAATTCTACCTCGGATGGAAGGCTGTCCTCAATCGTAATGAAGTTGTGAAGTATGCAACATGCCAAAACAATCTTTGTCTGTGTCTTGATTTGATAAGACATCGCATGCTTCAAGATAGGAAAACGCTGCTTCAAAATCCCAAATGTACGCTCTATTACATTCCTGAGAGAAGAGTGTCGATGATTAAACAACTCTTCTGGGGTGTTTATTGGGTTTGCTCTTGAAAACTCCTTTAGGTGGTAGCATGTGCACTGATAAGGTGTGAGAAATCTAGGTACGTTTGGATATCCAGCATCGACCAAATAATATTTACCTAAACAATTTACAAATTGTCATTGTTATAATGTTGTCTTATCTTTCGTAGGCTTCAGTAATATAATCATATTTTACAAACCTGGGGAAACTACTAGTTCATCTGCTCTAGATAGAGCTGAAGCTAGAACACGGCTATCTACAACAGACCCTTCCCAACTAGCAAGGATGTATTGAAACTTATAATCAAATGAACACACTCCCATAACATTCTGCGACAAGTTGCCTTTTCTATCACGATATTTAGGTTGCACGATGACATCCACAGTGACTGGTATATGGGATCCATCAATTGCTCCCACACAATCTTGTAGTCAGAAAAATCATAATCTAATGAACACATGATAATAGGATTACAACTCAATCAAAAAAATTTGATCCACTGGGAGATATACCTTGAAGTATGGATCAAAACGGGTCTTCCCACTGATTTCCCGAGGAGTGTTTGGACTAGGGGGTATAAAATAATTTGAATGGAGCGCTAAGATAGCCTTCAAGACCTTGTGGAAGTACCGGCTTACCGTCTCTCCAGAGTGCCCAAAGTTATGGGCAATCTTATGATTCCTCAGATTGTGGCCAAGAGTATGGAGGAACATGACTAATTGTTCTTCTAACGCGAGGATTTCTATATCTCTGATGCTTTCCTTTTGCCTTAAAATATTGGCTAGGTTGAAGAAGGATCATCTACTCATGCGTATTTGGTCAAAGCAGTCTGTCTCATTGGAGTTGATAATACGCTTATAAAAAGGAATTACATCTCTTTTTCGCTTACACATATTTCGACTACCTTCTTTTACAGACACTGCTATGGTTGCGACAAGGGTGGCAAGAAGAACTACAACAATAGGTAGGAGTCTTCTCATCCTCATAAATTGTCCTCCAAGTTCAATATCATTAGTGAGATCCATCAATTACCTAAACATACCAACAAAACAATCACCAAACAACATAAGAAAACACCCAACTATAATGCATAATCAGTGAATAGAGTTGTAGGTTGAGTATAAAACATATGTAGACAAGAAAGAGAATATGGTATCTGCTGATATGGTTGATGATGAAAGTAATTACCATCAAGAGAAAGTACCACAGAACAATGTAAGTGACCATAAATTAGTTGAGAAAAAAATAACTTTATTCAGTTCATACTTTACCTGTTGACAATGTTCAGGCATCTGACAATGTTCAGGCATGGCTGTGAGGTAGAATTATAAGTAGATTTGGAGAATTGAGTGTGATAATTATAAGCTTTGTGTATATTGTAATTTTTAAATAATTGAAGCTTGTGTTTCAAAATAGCGGTTGTTGTGTGATGGGCACTGTGAGATGTCCTTATTTGTGACAAGGACAGTCACAAATGAGGACAATCACTGTAAAGACAACATGATAGTGTACAATCACCATAAGGATAGTCACAAATGAGGACATCTCTCTATTGCACTAAATGAGGACATCTCACAGTGATTGTCCCTTGTGTAATTGCCACTGTAATTGCCACTGTGAGATGTCCTCATTTGTGACAAGGGACAATCAAACCTTACTCTCGATCAAATGGTCAATTTGACCAAACAATCCATTACTATGTTCCACTCCCGAGGTATGTCAGAAAATACAATCAATTCCAAAAACCCACTCAACCTTAAAATATGTCTAACAACCATAGCTAAGTGCCAATTAGCATCATCCAAATGCTGCTCATTTAGCATATTCATCATTGCTTGTGAATTAGATCCACAAATAATCCCTTTTCCAACCAAGAGCACAACCTTGCTGCATGGTATACAAGATGACAAGATCTATTGCATTGAAAACATCACACTTCACTATCTTGAATTGCATTGAAAACATCACACTTCACCTTCTAAAAATATCCACATCAACATGATCTATTGCATTGAAAACATCACACTTCACTATCTTGAATTGAATGAATAATGGTCAACCACAATTGTTGAATCTCCAATTTGGCTTCCTGAAATATCTAATGATTCGTTTGTAACCAAAGATGCCAAATAATAAATGAAGGCCCAAGAACCCAAACTCAACCAACAGAGAAATATGCAAACAATCCTAATTCAAAACTCTTCACTAGAGATGCCAAAGACAGTGACTGTCCCTTGTATAATGTACAATTAGTGTAACATGGAAATGAGCCCATATTTGCATGGTTCAATACCAATACATTCAAGTGGCAATTACACAAGGATAGTCACAAATGAGGACAGTCACTGTAAAGACAACATGATAATGTACAATCACCATAAGGACAGTCACAAATGAGGACATCTCTCTATTGCACTAAATGAGGACATCTCATAGTGATTGTCCCTTGTGTAATTGTCACTTGAATGTATTGGTATTGAACCATGCAAATGCTTTTCTTCTTGATAATGTCCTCATTTGTTCAAGAAGAAAAGCATTTGCATGGTTCAACACCAATACATTCAAGTGGCAATTACACAAGGGATAGTCACTGTGAGATGTCCTCATTTGTGACAAGGATAGTCACAAATGAGGACAGTCACTGTAAAGACAACATGATAATGTACAATCACTATAAGGACAATTTCATTTTCATTCTCACCTAGTGCTGTTATTTGAAATAGAGAGATGTCCTCATTTGCGACAACAAAGAGGATACCTTTTTAGGGCAATTAAGGGATTCTAACATTGCCCTCAAAGGTATCCTCTTTGTTGTCACAAGTGAGGATATCTCTCTATTTCAAATAACTGTCCTTATAATGATTGTACATTATCATGTTGTCTTTACAGTGACTATTCTCATTTGTGACTGTCCTTGTCGCAAATGAGGATATCTCATAGTGACTGTCCCTTGTATAATGTACAGTCAGTGTAACATGGATCAGTACCAATACCAATACTTCAATACCAATACATTCAAGTGGAAATGAGCCCATATTTGCATGGTTCAATACCAATACATTCAAGTGGCAATTACACAAGGACAATCACAAATGAGGGCAGTCACTGTAAAGACAACATGATAATGTACAATCACCGTAAGGACAGTCACAAATGAGGACATCTCTCTATTGCACTAAATGAGGACATCTCACAGTGATTGTCCCGTGTAATTGTCACTTGAATGTATTGGTATTGAACTATGCAAATGCTTTTCTTCTTGATAATGTCCTCATTTGTTCAAGAAGAAAAGCATTTGCATGGTTCAACACCAATACATTCAAGTGGCAATTACACAAGGGACAGTCACTGTGAGATGTCCTCATTTGTGACAAGGATAGTCACAAATGAGGACAGTCACTGTAAAGACAACATGATAATGTACAATCACTGGAAGGACAGTTTCATTTTCATTCTCACCTAGTGCTGTTATTTGAAATAGAGAGATGTCCTCATTTGTGACAACAAAGAGGATACCTTTGAGGGCAATTAAGGGATTCTAACATTTCCCTCAAGTGAGGATATCTCTCTATTTCAAATAACTGTCCTTACAATGATTGTACATTATCATGTTGTCACAAGTGAGTGCACATCTACTACCTCTTGTTCAAAAAGCTTCTAAAAAAATGACACTGCATTTGCATATGCATGACTATAAAATCATATGGAAAGGTACATTGCATTGTTAGAACGTGGCATTCCATACCTAGAGACTATTTGGTATCATACTATGAGGAAACTCTATATATACAACTTTGCTATGGTCTATCCTGTAAATACGACAGTAATTACCCCATTGTGCTTGAACAAGACAGCCAATAAAGTTGTAAAAATGATTTTTTTTTTCCTATACAGACTCTTTCTATTTTGTTGAATAGAAAAAGAAATAGAATTGAAAGCATGAGCTAAGCAATTTTAGTAAACAAATGCCCATTTCCTATGTTAAATCTGGAAGCATTTTCTAGCTATTTTTTGGGGGTTTTTAGTTTTTTTTTTGGTGCCCATTACATGTAGAGTAATTGTCTTATTTGTGAAGTTTAGTTTTGATTTTGGCCAGGTTTTAAATGCAGAGGAACTATCCTATTAGTGTAAGTTACCATTGTAATCATGCATAATGATGAAGTGTCCTACTTTTTATGTTTATGCTATTGGAGTTCGGATTGGGGGATGTCCTACAGAATATGGGGATTTAAATGTTTGTAAACATTTTCGAAGCTATAATTATATTAGAATATTAAGAAATAAATAGCAACAAGAAGGGAAAAACAACTGGTTAGTGATTTCTAATGAAGGCAGTCAGACCACCCAAATCCATCTCCTATAGCTCTGTGCTGTCTACTTTCTCTGCATTTCAAAAATACAGATAGAAGGGACCATCGTTGGATTTGTGGGTGTGAAAGAGAACTAGAGATAAGTTTGTGGGTGTGCCAGAATAGTAGAGTTGAATTTGTCAGCGTGGTTGAAAAGAAAAGAGAGATATTTCTGAGTGGATTTTTTGTTTTTTTGGTTCCACAGGGGGCAGCATGACATCGGTGCCCTAGAATACAATCCTAGGACAGTAGGGCTTGTAAGCTGGCCCTATGTATCCCTTGGTCAGTGTGTTGGCAGAGAGACAAGGTGAGACAAAACACTGTTGCATGCACAACACCCTGTCTGGAATGAAAAGAAAGGAAAGGAAACATAAAACATAGCAGCTAGGAATGAAAAGAAAGGAAACATTCAGTGGACTGAGCAAATACATCAAAATGCAAGGAAAAAAGCATTGGCATTACCACTGTCCAGGGCATTAGAAAGTTAGCCTTGTTTACAAGCATTCAAATAACAAAGTTTCTAATTTTCAAATCCGTAACTAGGGTTTCATAGAGATCACATAAATTTCTGTGAAATCCTATTAATATCAAGTACCCACAAGGCTTTCATAGAGTTTCACATAGAAATTATGTGATCTCTGTGAAACCCTATTGAGTTTCACAGAGATCACAAAAAATTTGTTGCTGTACTCTACCAACACCAGTGCAAAAGAACAAATACGTAAATCCCAAACAAAAATTTGTTTTCGTGCTCTACCAACACCAGTGCTCTACCAATCACTTGAAATCTGCATATTTCGCCGTAATAAAAACCATTTAAATGCAAAACATGAGTTACCAGAGGATGTGTTGCAGAGTAGCAGAGCGTCGACGGACGAGAGCAGGGCAGCAAAGTTATCACGTTAGCAGGGCAACCTAGTAGAGCGTCCATGGACGAGAGCAGGGTTACCAAAAATGAAACCGTTGCAAAAATGAAACTGCAGACGCAAAACTTTTTATAAAACGCACGCGGACCCGACGGAAAAACTCAAAACTGTCATAGCAAAAGTGGAATTAGAGGCCCATATTCCAATAACACCTTTTCAATTGGAAGACCGAATGCCCATTTTATGGCCCAAATTGGAATTTCACAAATCCAATTCACTATTATTGAGATGGACACAAACATGAAAGATGGGAATCGGAAAATGCTATTCCGAAATATAAACCCATATTCCATGTACCAAACGGGCCCTAATAGATATACCTAGCTTAGCTTGTTCAGATTTAAGTCACTTGTGGATTTGAGTGAATGGACTGGAGTTCACAGGGGAGTGCGTACGTTTATAGAGAGGTAAATTACTTTTTAAACAAGAACACGCAATTTTAATAATAAATTCAAAACTTAAAAGTTGAGAGCGTGACTAAGGAGAATCCTTTTAAGAAAAAAGGCATGGCAAGTCGAGTCAAGTCAAGTCAATCCAATAAAACGTACACCACGTCTAAATACAGCGAATCTCGTGACTCTATGAATTTCCACCTTTTCAAGACCAGAGTAACTTGGCGACTATATTTACACCCTCCTCTTTCCCTTACATATTCCAATCTATCATCAAAATGAAGGATAAAATTATCAGAGCCTTGCGAAACGGGAGCAGAAAAGAATTCGTATACAAGAGGATTATCACCCGCCGTATTCTCAAACGAAGACAAAGAGAGAGGAAATTGAACCTGCTGTATGCAAGGCTCAGAGCTCTACTGCCTAACTCTATCAAGGTAAATTCGATGCCTATTTTTAAAAATTTCCTTTAATTTAAATTAGACTTTTTGCTGGATTGATAGTATATCTTATTCTATAAGAGAAATTCCTGGTCTTTTTAATTTATATCTATGGTTTTTGTAGGTGATAAAGGATGCTGCAAAATCTGAAAGTTTTTCTGAAGGTGAAAGCTGCAGCTCATCTTTAATGGCTGACCTCCCAAGAAGGGATGTTTAGGTAGGTCATGAAATATCATACATACCATTGACTACTGTATTCACTGGGTCTCATTATCTTCCTTAAACAAATCTGTTTCATTTAACAGTATTAACTACTGAGAATAATAGATTTTCCCTATAGATTATAGAGATTTTTCTTCCAAAGATCAAGAGCCCTAGCTGTAATGTGACTAGCCCTTCATTGTAATATTGGATATTGGAGGGACGCGGCTATTTTTCTGAAGGAATGCACCGCCGTACAGATTTGAAAAATCTAAAAATACTATGGATTTTTACGAAATTTTCAGGATCTATTTTTATTGATCTGTATATTCTGAATTGAAAACAACAAAAAAGTTTCGAAAACAAACGACTGTTTTCGTAAATCTGAAAAAAAAAATTCTGCAGTGCATTTTTGTCGGGAGGATAGCCAGCGCCATTTCCAATTAGATTTCTTAGATTTAAATTTAAAACTAAACTGACAGTATTTAAATACATATTACCAGATTTACACTTAAAATGGAGTTGAATGTATTTATTTATATATAATGATTTGTCATTCATGAATTGTGTGCTATTAAAATAATTTTTTTATATTGAAAACCTATTAATATGGTTTTGAAAAATAAGCACATTTATAATATATATTCTCTGGTACAAGGAAATATATTCTCATCATTAAACTAAAAGGTGTGATATTTGAATAAAGCCATTATAGTCATATATAATTATTATGTTTTTGTGCTTATTTCACTGAAGATCTTTTAGATGCATGCTTCACATATTAATATTGCTTATTATGCATGTATTGTCTGTATTAGTTTAAATTTACTCCATTTATCAATATAGTTCGATTGTTTCTCTGTATTTGCAGGAAAGAATTTACAAAACGTGTGTATTTAATTTGAAAGAAATCTGGGATCTAACGGAGCTGAATGTGATGGTCGATTTGTATGTAGGTTTTGCAATCATCCGAGTTGAAAGAATGTGATATTATTAGCAGGGCCATTCTGTCGAAACTCGCAAGCAAGGGAAAAACAAATAAAAAATTTGTACATGAAGTTCATGTACAATTCATGTCTTTTCTACTGTGGCGTTTTCTTCACTCAATTGATCATTTGTTTTCCTCTTTTTAAAGTTGAAATCCAGTGTTGTTGATCTAATTACTTGTCATGTGACTGTGAATACTTTTCTGAATACTTTTTAAACAATTAATAAATACAGTCAAACATATTTACAACATTAATAAATCCTAACAGTGAAACAATCATAAAAATTTATAGTTCACCCCCACTAAAAAGTGATAAATAATCATATCCAAGCAAAGAAATCTAAGTTAACAAATTTGATTTGTACTTCTATTTCTATAAAGTAGAGAGAGAATAAGAATAAAAACAAGAGTGCAGTCACAAGCAAAAGTGTGCATCCTCGTGAGGAAAGAATCCAAAGTAATTATTCTCCCCTTACTACGGAGGCCTCGATTCCCAGCTCACAAGATATTCACATCGACGTTCCGTAGAGTTTTTCATTAATTTTAATTTCAAAATACAAAATATTTTTCGAATGAATTCTTTCCAGAGATATAGCTTAATTAACTGAAAAGATCTACAGCTACTTTTCAATTATACTAATTTACCCTAGTTATTTTTTCTCTTAATATTTGCAGGATATTTCTTTGCGTCTTTCAAAATTTCAACATAATAAATCAGTCTTAAAAAACAATTATATCAAGAAAATATTTTGATATCTATATCTATATAATAATAAATGATTATTTGTGTGAAGTTAACTCATTTTTTAATAGTTTATCTTTATACATACACATATCTTTATACATTTAACCTTATCATATTTTCACACAGATAATAACACACTTCTATACATTCACATTTATCACATCTCTTTATGCACCTATCTCTACTTATCTATTAGCCATATTGGGCTCATTGTTTTTGTTTCTCAAATACTTGTTGAGAAAGTTCAAATATCACTTAATTGGCCCCATCTACTCTGCTATCTTGACTAAATGCACATTTCAATCAATTAAATCATGTCATTCGACAAATATCCGAATCTTCTACAAACAAACTCAGTCTTTAGTCATAAAGCTAAGTACCCTATTTATCTATTAGCCATATTGGGCTGAGTATTTTCCCGTTCTTAGATACTTCTTGGAAGAATTCAATTCTCACCCAATTGACTCCATCCACGTTCTTCCTTTGAGTTAACTAAAGACACATTTGGATCAATTGAATCTTGTCCTTTGACAAAGCCTAAACATAGTGTAGATCTTAACACATATTAATAATAGAAAGACATAATTTTCTAATCATACACCACTTTGATATTAGAATCTCCAATCAATGAACTCATTCTTCACTCATAGAGGTAAGTGCCCTATTAATCACATTTATATATCTTAGTTCACTCACAATATTTTTTTATTCTAGGTTGTTTATGCATGATTGGTTGAATTTATTGAATTAAATTAGACTAACCATAAACAAACCTCTTTTTCCTTTACCTTTTTGGTAATCTCATATGATCCTACAAAACTTAATTTTTATTTTTAGATTTTACATTATATTAGGATTTTTAGATGTACGATTTTCTAAGTTTACACCATATTTTTACATCTAAATATTATTGCAGCTCATGGATATATCTTTCTTTTAAAGTTTGGTCCTTATTTATACTTCTTAGATCTATCATCCATCCCATACATCATTATGTTGGCATTATGATTGGTATTTTCCACTTGATTTCATATTTGATTTATGTCTAATATTTATTTATTTACTTATTTGATCTACTTGATTTTTTCTTCACATTTATATAAAAATTGGTATATGTCTAAAAGAAGTGCATGTGTACATTCAAACCTCATAATGTTGTTTATATTGAGAAAAAATTAAGTGATTCAGATGTTTATGACCATGATGCTCATGTGGACCAACTAATATATTAATTATGAGGCAAGTTTTGGTATCTATACATTACAACAAGCTTAATCTCATCATTAATTAGAAAATAATTCCTATAATGCATTACTATGATTTCCCCATGACATGCAAATTTTGTAAGATCTTAGATCCTTAATGAATCTTTTAATAGTGTATTCATTTAACACATTCAATTAATCTAACTATTACCCCCACCACTTCCACTACTTCCACCTCATCCCCTTAAGACTTAAATATCTTATATGACTTATCCAAAGGTTACATTACACCTTTTACTACCAATAGTAGAACTTCCATCCATTCTAACCTTCCACCAATGTTTACGTTTGTAAATTTTATAGCCATTATTGTTTCAACTTCCACCTATGTAGCACATACTGTCTCTCTAGATACCAAAGCACAACATATACTTGTCATTCTATGCCAAATCCATTTTCCTCTATGTATATGCCTCATACATCATGGCCTATCTTCATGCATTCCACCATAACTCATGCTTCTACTACTAATATTGTCCCACATGACCTTGGATATTAACTTAGAGATATAAAAATTAGTTGAAGAGCTTAAC
This sequence comes from Chamaecyparis obtusa, assembly GCA_027943335.1. NCBI lineage: Eukaryota > Viridiplantae > Streptophyta > Pinopsida > Cupressales > Cupressaceae > Chamaecyparis > Chamaecyparis obtusa. The sequence goes on from BSBK01005323.1 coordinate 951,090, forward strand.
TATCACAAAAAAAGGACACTATTACATATAATCCTCTAAATCATGAACATGTTTATGTTTTGATGTTATTACATGTGTTTTTCCTACATGAATTTTAACTCCCTACTTTGAAATGTATGATGAAAAAATATACCTTAATATTTTTTAATTATTTGTAGAATCATGCATCAATTTTACATATGATGTAATCATTTTAGCAAATTTGATCTTAAGGAAAATTAATAATTATTATATTAAATGATTTTACTCATTAACTTTGAGTTTATGTACTTCCTTTGCAACGAATTTCATATATATATATATATATATATGAGATTAAAAATTTCTATTAATTATCTTACTAGATGTAGACAAAAGAGTAATAAGTATATGAATGACTATGTTATATATGTTTTTTCCCCTTTGTATGTGAAAATCAAACACCAATCAATCTAAGTTCAATAATTTAATTTAATCCAAGGATTTTTTATTTTTATTTTACTTTTGATTATAAAGAATAACATGCACTTAAGAAGCTTCCCATATTGTAAAGACATGTGCACATATTTTAAGACTGTGGATGTTAAATTATTAGCATCAAATACTTTGGAATGTGGGTCCACCATCACATACTCTTACTAGTCTTGTAAGTTTCAAACAACAAATTTTGTTTTTAAAGAGTAGTGAAGTATAAAATAATATGGATCAAGTTATCACTGCTTATTTTCCCTCTTCTTAACCAAATAATTTTTGGAAATTCATTATAATTTAAGAGTGCATAAATGTTGTGCTTAAATATTAATTGAGGGATAATTTATTTAAACTCTCTCCATCCAATGGCAACAAATAAATTATGTTTGATTAAGGTAAAAATAGGTTTTTAAGGGACCCAAAACCCTTTACAAGTAGATTTTTAGGAGGATCTGGAACTCCATACAAGTATTCATCTACAAAAGAAGAGGCAATACAAAATAATAGCCATCATCCAACAAATGGTCAATAGTCTTAAGACATAGATTATTCAACAAACCAATTGTTCAAATGAACATATCACATGAAGCCTACTCTTCATAACATAGGGTTTTCAAGGCTATCTAAACCTTAAAAGTAAAACAAGGGTTTTTCTAGGTTCCCATAACCTCATAGTGAATACCAATGATCCTTCTAGTTTATAAGGTTTTTACAGGCTCCCCTAACCTTGATAATCAACCTTAATAGATTACACATTAAATAATTTGCTGAGGAACTAATGGGTTTAAACATGGCTCCCAAAACCATAATAGGTTTTTGAAAGGCTGGCCAAACCTTCACAAGCTACCAAAAAATCATAGCCAAAAACCAGCTGAAAGGCCATTAGGTTTAAACTTGGGCCCAAAACCATCATGGGGTTTTGCAAGGCTCCCAAAACTCATAAGGTGGGTTTTGACTTGGCTCCCACAACCAAAATGTTTTAAGAAAGAGAACCTTGCTAGAACATCCATAAATCTCTAATGCAACTCCTCTCTACCTCAATATGAGAGGATCCCACCTTTATACGATCATCAAAGAAGGGGAGAACTAGAAAGGAGATAAGAATAAAATACAACACCATACTTGAGTAATCACAACAAGGGCTAGATCAAAACAAACCCCTAATCACCACCTCTCTAGAGCCCAAATCCACCTCCATAGGAAATGTCATCATAGGTCTATAACAAAAAAGAGAGATGGATACAAAGGAATGAAGAACCATATCTATATCATTTCCACACATAGATTCCCCACCTCAATAGGGGAAGGTTCCACCTCAATAGGAACCTTGTAGGGGTTAAATCATTTATGAAAAGCTAAAGCCCTCAGAAAAAGAGAAGAATGAAGCACCAAGGCACCCACAAGGCCATACCAAGCCCTCACACCACAAAACCTTAACCAAATATAGCAAGGAGCCAAGATGGGCCCTTGAAAACTAAAAACATCCACTTGGTCAACTGACAAAAAAGATCCTCCAAGAGCCACAACAACCACAATGAGAAAGGAAAAACCAACCATGCTCTGCTAAAAATAGAGAACTAGATAAAAACAAAATCAAAGCCATAGAAACACCCAAAAAAACTAAGAAAGAGGGGCATCTAATAAAGAAACTGAGCATCAAACATCTAAGAAGACTCCACCTCTCCACAACAAGCTCTAGACCAACCAAGACCAGCCAAGACCACCCAACACCTAAGAGCCTTCTCAAACAAAGCCAAAGAGGGCTTCAAAGAAACACCCTTCCTCTAGTCATCAAGCCTAGACACTCTATAAACATGAACAAGAGATGAATCCACTTTCAATCAAATGAGAAACAACCAAAAGAAAGAGACAACTCTAGAAACTATAGACATCTCTAAGGCTCCAAATGAAAAGGCCAACACAAGTCCAAACTCCAAACTCTGCCCAAACATAACTACACAAACCATAGAGGAAGATGTTAGGGGAGAGGACCAATGTTTCTACCAAGACCCCCCAAAATGCCTAAACATAGAGCCTCAAAGCATAGGGATCAAGCATAGATAGATGATAGATCACGAACATGAGACGAGAAGGTAAAGACCTTAGAGACAAGGCCCATCTTTCGAGCTAAAAGAAATGAAAACCCCCGTCCAGGCTTGAAAATTGAAGCCACCAAAGACCTTGTAAGACATGGAAGAGACTAAAAAATAGGGCCATAGATCCAACAAAAATGATGCCAAGCCTTCCTCCACGCGCACACCAACAACCGCCACCCCCCCCCCCCCCAAAAAAAAAAAAAAAGAAAAAAAGAAAAAAAAAAGAAGAAAAGAAGAAGAAGGGGAAAACACACCAACAATGAGAAAAAGAGGAAGATCATCATCATCCTCATCCGATTATCCATCTTTCTCTGAACACCCATGAACCCTAGGTGCTCTCGCTCTCCTGCTCCCACTCACCATTTCGAACTAGAGTTTAATCATCCTCTTGTTAAGAATATGTTGCTGTGTGGAATTTATTGTTGATGAATTAATTATATTCAAAACTATAATGATGTCCTTTTAACATTTTTTAATTTTAAAATATTAATACTATCATGTTTCTTCTGTGTAAAGTTAGTTGCTGGCCTATTGTAATCATTAGTAATTTATGTATTTCTCTTTCAGCTACTTGTTGTAGCTATTACCAACAAATAAATTATTTAGACATAATGATCAAGAGTGTTTTAGCTACTATAGAATTGAACCTAATTACATAGAAAACTACATTAGTCTTGAGAGTAAGGTACAAGATCTTGAATAGATATAAATTGATATTAAGGTTTAAGGATCTAATGATAATGTAAATCATTTATCTAATCCCTTAATATTAAATTAATAATTTATACAAATCCATTTTTACATCTTTAATATTTCCAAATTCAAAATATCCTTTTGAAAATTTATAGTGTATCTACTATTTTGAATATCATTTATTTTTCCCATAATAAATCTTAGGTTTAAAACTATAGCTATACAATCTTGATACTACAATTATATCTTCTTGTGATGCCTGATTTTTAAAATTTGGAGATGAATCCACAAATATAGATAGTATAAGTTATTAATTATATTTAATATGTTATTTGTTTAGCAATCTTGCATTCTTTATGTAACTCCCAAGTTGATTTTCATGGCTCTCAATTGAAAAAATAAGCTCCTTTTCATATCAAAAGATTTTATTTTGGTGGTATTTGGCCAATAGTAATTAGAAAAACAATGTTATTCACTTTATTGATAGTGCATGTGGATAATCCTAGGTAGAGCACAATGTTCTAGTAGTTATATGGTCCCTAAAAAATATTCTTCATAAATGTAATATATAAGACGTAAATGATTTGAGAAATATTCTTCAAGAGAAGTTGGAGAAATAGTCAAATTTGTTTTTATAAATATTTTCAAGATGATATTAAAAAATGTGTTAGAATAATTAAGAGAAAAATAGTGGTTTGTTAAACAATACCAAACATCAACCGTTGCCTTGTAAATTAGAAGTAAGAACTACAACATCAAATCAATCCATGAAAAAAGCAACAAACTCTATTCTAAGATTTTCAAATTATCTAATTAATAGTTTATACATTTTAATATACTATTCATACAAAATCACTTACATACACATATATCTATATTCATGAATATTATATCTTATGAATAAAAAAAATTGGAATTTGAAGGATGACACCAAGGCAAGTGCAAGAAGTTGAGTCTCAATTAAGGGGAAGTTTGAGCATTGGGAAAAAATCCACTAGAAACAAGTATCCATTATTTAGAAAATGGGTATCCATTATGCTTCAGAACCCTAAGCCAAAAAAATGTATCCGATACCTATTTTTAAAACAACAACTACTCATTTTCTTCATAATGAGTACCTATTATTAAAATAATGAGCACCCCTTTTCTAAATAACGAGTAACCATTTTTAAAGTAATGGCTACCCATTATTTAAGAAACAAGTACCCATTTTGTAAAAGTATTAATTTTAAAAATAATGAGTACTTATTTTTTAAATAACAAGTACCTTTATTTGGAAAACAAGCACCCATTCTGTAATTAGGTATCCATTTTCTAAATAATGGATACTTATTATTTAGGAATTGCATGCCCTTTTTGTAAAAAATATTAAAAATAAAAATTCCAACAAGCTCATTTTCACATAAAAGCTAATTACTTGTAAGTAACTAGTTTGCATTTTATAATGAGTACCCATTATTGTAATTTTGAAATCTCAACCTACTCATTCTTTGAGTTTTGGGTTGAGAAAGACACGGTGAGCCCAACCCTTCGCATTGGACCTACAAGTACAAGGCCATGTCAATGTCTATTGAAAGTACTAACTATCAACATACATTTGATGCCTTTTTGACAAATTATTTTCACAAAATGAAAACCCATTATAGATTACAATGTATATATTTTAAATATGTAATTTTTTAAGGATTTGATTATTTTTCTATTTTTCAATTATTTTTTTAATGAAACTAGTCCATAAATTTGAAATATCAATTTTTTAAAATTAATATTTCTTTATTTTCTACTTTTTTGGAAAAAATAATTTGACATAAATCTACAAATAATTATTTATTGAATGAAAAATACAAAAAAATGATAAGTTTAGGTCTAATTATGGTGAATGTATTTGTGGGGCTTTCAAAACAACTATTAGGATAAATTAAAAATTAATAAAAAGATAAAATATTCTAAAAAAATTACATAAAAATATCCTCATCAATCTTTAGCATTGTACACATCATTTCCAAATAGGATTTAGAATTTTTTAAATTTAGGTCAAAGTATGATGATTGTACATGTTATGGTTTGGTCCTAAAACAAACACTTTTAAACACTGGTCTTTAGGCATGCTATTGAAAATAAAATTGGATCATATGGGTATGAAAATAAATTACATATTTGAAAACAAGACTCAAATTACTGTACACTTGAAATTATTGAACTTTTTTGAGATTCAATCTCTAAGTGTTCCAAATTTTAAGATCAATTGTTAAAAAATTTGAAAATTAAGAAAAATACTTCTACTTTAGGAGCTTTTAAGGGACTCAACTTCTTGGAAGCACCCATTATTAGTACTTCCCACACAAATGGCATTCAAGATTAGGAAGTTAGTTATAATGAACATTTAAGAGAAATTCTTTAGATTTTAAAAGTGGCATATATGGGATCAACATGACCAAAATTGGATAGAAGAGTCATTGGGATAGTTTATTTGTCGATTATAAGCCTCTAATCCATTGTGGTTGTGTGATATTACAATATTTTACCTGTGTTTCTTTTCTATTGGCTACGTGATCAAGTTCAATGATCTTCCATGTGGTTTTAGTCACCCATATTTTATTTGTATGTTCTTATATTTTGTTGTGTAATCTATGTTTTCCATTTTCTTCTCCTCAATGAGATTTCCTATATAATATATTTGATATACTCTTTGATCATGTCCATTCTTCTTTGCAAAACTTATCAATCTCCACCTAGAAATATTTTTTTGCTAGTTTTTGTGCTTTCAAGTTTAAAGAACTAAAAATGAACCATAAACAAGAAAACATATTTTTTTGAGAGTGATATTAGCTTCTAATACTAGGAAAATATGTAACATACTTATAACTACATGCATCAAGTGTTGTACATTTTCTTTATAACATCATTATAAGGAATAGGGATTAGAAAAGCTATTTGTAATACATTTTTTGGAAAAGTTAAAAAAATGTTCCTTTTTAATTTTGAATTTGTGGGATAGAAAAAAATAAAAATTAGAAAAATCATACATGATAACGACATGAAATTTAGTGCATCTTCCTTAGGGACATATTCTAAAACTATCAGCATATGTAAACAAAAAAAAAAAAGTTTTTCTCTAATATATAACCACTAGATTTTCTGTAATGAATTACACATTTGGGATTCTACAAGATTGTTTAAGTACCTAATAATGGAGAAATCTGAAAATTTTGATAAAACAAATATTTAAGAGTGAACATTTTTCAAAATAAACTTTATGCTTATGCATTTTTTCAAAAAGAAATAAATATTGCTTCTTCAAAGTTTAAATAGATTGCCAAGTCAATCTTCCACATCTTTATCATTGCTCCAACTATACACTTTATCTTTAATGAGATTAGAATTCACTTGAATGATGTTATTGATGAGATCTCCATACATCATTCATTCTATCACTCGTAAATGATCTTATTTTGCAGTATCTTTACTGACGAGAGTTTATTTTCTCAAGTGGGTTTTCTCCTTTTCTCTATTTATGAGAGATCAATTGTAAAGAGGTACCTAATATGGCGTAGTAGTTGGGACCCATCTTTTCATTTTACATCATTTGCATAATAATTTCATCTCATTAAGTTGTATTTAAGGAACTTGGTGTTACAGAGAATAATGTCTAATACCTAGTCAAGGTCTTGTACCTTATAATTCCTAATGAGAGACATATTCACATGTTAACTTAACTTATGTGCTAAGTTTTATTTCTAAAGGTTAGTTATAAAGAGGCCATATTTACCTCATTTATTTTTAGTTCCCTAGGCATTTAATATTTATCTTTTTATTTGTCTCATTTAATTTGATCAACACACATGTCACAATCTTGTCCAATCTTAACCCTCACCTTTCCCTTATAAATGAGGCCTCTTGTACATTTGTAACATATCTCATATCTCAACATTTAAGAAAACTCATTATCTCACATACTCTCTTGTGTGAGACATCTTTGTTTTTGTTGGTAATCTTGAAGTTTGCTCAAGATGTTCATGTCATTTACTTTTAGTTCTCTTTCCATTTAATATTTTCCTCTTTAGTTATCTCATTGCATAGAATTAAGACACACATCACAATATTGTCTAATTATACCCCTCACCTTGTCTTTAAAATCAATGCCTCTTCTACATTTGTAGCATATTTCATATCTCAATATTCAAACAAGCTCGTTATCTTGTATACTTTCTTGTAGAAGACATCTTTATTATAGTTGGTGATTCTAAAAAGCATCAATAGTAACGTAATAGGTACCTGAAAATATATCACGTATAATTCAATTTGCATAAAAAAATGAAAGTTTTTTCTAGAATTTTTAAATAAGTAATAAAACTGACTTTTTTTGAAAGGAAATAATCTTCACTTTCCCACTTCCATGAAGGACAAAAACTTCCCCAACCATCTCCAAGCTAAATGGAGTGTTTCTTATGCCACCCCAAGATAAATGAAGTATTTCTCATACTAAGAAAGAATCATTTTTTTCTTATAATGTAAGAGTAAATATACATTATTTAAAAAAACCTTACAAATTATGCACAAAGAAAAATAGGTTATGTAGAGCTTCTCAAAATTAATACAACTTTTAGTTGGAGAAGAGTTTTGATTTGTTTTCTAGACTATGCTATGTCACTCTGGAAAAGAATTTATGAGTGAGATGTGGCTACTGAAAAAAGGTTGGGGACTAGACTCAGGGTAAGGGGGATGAAAGTATGTGGGGGATTGTCGAGGATTTTATGCAAATGTTGGACAAATGGGAGATCATGGAAGTCCAGATATGAGAAATTAAAACTCTAATACCTTTAGAAGAGGAAAAATATGAGATGTTTAGTGCTCTAACAAATGTGAAAGATAACCAGTCTTAACTCAATATAAAATTATAGGATTTGGTTTCCTATTGCAAGAAAATGACGGAGAAGACTACTCACTCTTTCAACACTTTATAGGTTGAACTGGAAGAAAGAAGGGCCGAGTGCAGGAAAATGGAGGAAAGTTTGCAAGTGACTATAATAAGAAATGAAGGGACCTCTTCTAACATGGATTTGCATCCTCCTAAGAGGACTTCTTTTTTGGACAAGCTCATGGAGCTGAATGAGGATTGGAAAGGCGTTAATCTTCCCCTTGTTTAAGATCTGGTGGCTGGTCCTATTTCTGTCTTTGTTTCTAGTTCTTTAGCTAGTAGTTTTTCTATTTAGTTAGCTGGTTGAATTCACTTCTTGTGAATTCCCTTTGAACTGTCTATAAGACTTGATGTTATTTTTCTTGTTGGGTTTGGGTCCATCCCGCTTGACTAAATCAAAACTTATTAGTAGATGACAACTTACAATTGCAGAGCCTTTGTTAATGTCGCAAATTAGAAATAGGTGTAGAGGACAATGCGATTGAACCCTAAATATATTAGTTACGCAAAGTCGGTAGTGTAACAATATCTAAATGGAAAGAGAACATCTTTAGTCTCCCTTCTTTCTCAAATTTTCTTGATTTTTTTAATGTCAATAAAATACCAAAAGAAGTCATAATGTTAAACAATAATTTTTATGAAGAACAAGTTGGCATCACTCACAATCCATAAATCACATTTGCAAAGACATAAAAGTTATAGTTTCGCTTTGTAATAACTGTCAAATAACCAGTCCACCTTTGTCTATTTTATTTAATTTCTTTTAAAAAACCCCCATCAAAAAATAAATCAATTTAGACTAATTGACTACAACTAAACTTGATTACTCACCGAAATCCATTTCCCATCCCTCTGGTTTGTATAGAAGAATTTGAACGAAAGTATATTAATCCACGATAAATAGAACTGTAGACTAGTAAGCTCATTAATTCTGATTACTATCTGAAAGTTTGATTTTCAATTTCCATATCAAACTAATATAATCAGGTAGTCATGATCTCATTGCTCCGAAACATGAATTTTTGGAACTCTATTGAAAGTCGTCCATGATTGTATGTGGGGGATACAATGCAAAATTTGAGCCTTGTAATCTATGATTCACAACAATGAAAAATAGAAATTTTAAGGTCTACATACATTTTTGATAGGTTCTATATACAACTTTTTTTCAATGGGCGCAAAGAAGCATCATCATTATTCTAACATATGCAGAGCTGGATATTGCGTAACTCTTTGTAAAATTATCCTATATTAGGTGAAGTCCCACCCCCCTTTGTTCTAAAAATAATGAACTTCAGTTCTTAGGAATTTTGTCAAATAGTTTGCTTGCAAGAACTTCTAAGTTTTGTTGTGTTTTTTTTGGCAAGGATTAATAGCTACAACTTGATCTCTTAAACATATACCAAACATTGGAATCTAACAAACATATCTAAGTAACACAACCACTTCAGACTTCCCAAAATATATCAGATTTATTTTCAGAACTCTATCTTCAATACAAATTAGGAAAGAAAGTGGTTTACAGATCTGGTGCATCTCGAAGCACATAACAAACAACATAAATGATAGCTACAAAACTCATAGAAGTTTCCAGAAATTACATAGTTTGAACAGATGTTGGATGGTAGACCTAGGCTGTCTGTAGCATCCATGTCCCACTTCTAGGTTGCTGTAATGACTGGAAAGGCTTCTTTGGAGGACTCATAACTCATTACAACGATTAGTTTCTAGGCTTCCAGTAAGTGCGTCCTCTTGGTAAGATTTCACAGACATCTCCTCACACAATATCAACTTCCCAAGGTTTCTCTAACACTCCCTTAAATATGCATACTCCCAATGATAGCCTTCAACTTATATGACAGTCCAATTAACTAAGAAAATATACTTTCAAACCCTTAAAATAAATTGTCAAACATGCATTTCATCACAGCTCCACTTGATCTCCTTGACTGTATATTTTCAACAACGAAGAAGATGTTAGCTCAAAGGGGTAATGTCCTCAAAGCCCAAGGAATCAAACCTCCAAAACAATGTTCTTAGATTTCGTATCATATCCTGTATGCCCAAATCGACCCACTTCCGCCTTTAAGCAGTCGACCTCCATGTGCTAGCAATGTGGGAGAAGAAAGTGCATTACTTTAATATTTTATTTTCTTTGAAAGGGGTGCCCATGTACTTGCCTCAAAGGAGTTGGCCTAACTTATAAATATTACAAGAAAGTGACTTTTATGAAAGCATATTAATATTTAATTTAAATAGTCACTTTATAATAACTTTAGACATTAAAATAAAATAGCAACCGAATTTGAAACCTCATGTATGATAGCTCATTGGAAAGAGCTTGACGAGACACTCCAAATTCCACCACTAAAATTGTGAAAAATCCGAGCCCCCACTGACTTAGTAAAAATAGTAAGGACCTTCAAAACTCCATCAAATGAACTCCATTTGGCCTGAAACTAAATTTGACCTTGGGCCAAATATCCTCAAGATCCCTCTAAAGTCCTTGTTAGCTCTCAGGACCATAATGAAATGGGCTAACAAAAAGTCATGTCATAACTGCCTAGAAAGGGAACATTACAGTCTGCCCCCTTTAAAATTGCTTGTCCTCAAGGAACCTCAGCTTTGGATGCAGTGAGATGTCCTCACTCTCCCACACAACATCCTCAATTGACAAATTCTTCCACCCCACCAAGTACTCTTTGATAGTCCTCCTCTGAAGTGTACACTCTTTGGTATCCAAGATAGTCTCAGGAACCAAAACCAACTTCCCCCCATCATCGATAGGAGGTAAATCTGTTGAAGGTACCACATTGTGTCCCAGTGCCTTTTTGGGACATGACACATGGAATAAATTATGTATTTTACTATCCGCTGGCAACTCCAACTCATAGGCCACTTCCCCTACTCTCTAGATTACTCTGAAAGGCACATAGTATCACGACTTCAATTTTTTTACACCACTACTCTAAGAGAGGTTTTCCTATATGGCTGCAGCATGAGATAAACCATATCACCCACATCAAATGGCTATTCTACTCTATGTTGATCTGCATACTGTTTCTGTTGGTTCTTAGCCTTCTACATATTTTCCTTCAAAGACCTCATGATATCCTGATTCTCTTGTAGAATATCCCTGGCCCTAGGCACCCTACTATTGAACTAAATAATAGATCCATAAAAATGGGAGCATCATACCTATAGAGAGCCATAACTGATGTCATTTGAATAGACATGTGATATGCAGTGTTGTATAAGTATTCACCGAGGTGAAACGACTTCACCCATGCCTTCTTTTTCATTTCTATATATAATTACAAAGATGCCTCTTAACCTATTTATTAACTATTTTAGTTTGTCCATTGGTTTGAGGGTGGTAGCTAATGCTTGGGGTAAGCTCTATCCCACAAAACATGAAGAGCTCTTGCTAGAAAATACTCATGAGCCTACTATCCCGATCATTGACAATGGTCTGGGACAATCAATTCAACCTGAATATATCCCTGAAAAACAACTCTACTACCTATGCCATAGTATATGTGGATGCAATGGCAAAGAAGTGTGCAAACTTAGTTAATCGATCCACCACCACATAAATGCAATCCCTATCTTGGACCTTAGGTAGGCCCATGATAAATTCCATCAACACACTATCCCACTTCTTTTGTGGAATGGGTAAGGGCTGCAACAAACCACTTGGGAATTAGTGGTCATGCTTATTCTGCTGGCACACTAGACACTCTCTCACATATTGTAACACATATTTTTTGAGCCCTTTCCACATAAATAATTCTCTCACATGTCTATAAGTTTTGAAGTATCCTTGATGTTCTACCATAGGTGAGTCATAAAAATATCTCAAAATATAATTCTTAATAGTAGATCCAGGCACCAATAGAATCCTGTCCTTGTAGATGATCAAGTCATTTACCACTGAATACCTCTTGTCCTGCATAGTGTCATCAATAATACTCATAGCCCACTTGTCCTTCGCATAATCTACTGAGACCAACTCTTTTTAATAATCTAATATCACTCCCAAAGCACCCAAGTGAGGACTCTGGGATAAGGTGTCAACAACACTATTTTTCATCCCTTTAATGGAGACTATGTCAAAGTCATAAGCCTATAATTTGCTAACCCATTTATTCTGTCTTTCATTTAAAAATTTTTGCCCAAGGAAATGTCTCAGACTGTTTTTCTCAATTTTAACTATAAATTTTCTACCCACCAAATATTATCTAAATTTAGCCAAGGCATGCATAATGGCTAACATTTCCTTGTCATATATTATGTAACTCCTCTCAACACTTCTCAAATTCCTTCTCCCAAATGAAATAAGGTTCTTATCCTACTTTAAGGTCAGCCCAAAACCTTCTCTTAAGGCATCACAATATAGATCAAATGGCCTAGACTGAAGTCTTGAAAGGCTAAAACTAGGCAAGTGCTCATTGATTCCTTGAACCTATCAAAACACCATTGAGATCTATATATCCACTTGAATGCATCCTTTCGAGTTAAATATGTGAGAGGTGCTAATGATTGTGAATATCCCTTCATGAAATGACGTGGTAGAACCCATAAAGACCCATGAACCCTCTCAGCTATGAAAGACTCTTGGGTGGCGACTAATCCATAATAGCACATATTATATTTGAATCCACATGAACACCCTCAACACTGATAATGTTCCCCAAGTATAACAATTTAGTCATCCCAAATTCATATTTTGACATCTTAGCATATAGGGAAACCCACTCTAGGATTCTCAACATAGTATCAAGATGTGTCAGATGCTCCTCCCAAGTCCTACTGTAAATAATTATATCATCAAAGAATACCAGAACAAATCTCCTCAATTGCTCTCTGAATACCCTACTTATGCATGATAGAAAAGTGGTTGGCACATTAGTCAAGCCAAAAGATGCAAATAGAAGCTCAAAATTCCCATAGTGGCACCTGAATTTTGTTTTCTCTACATCATCCTCCTAGACTTGTATCTAATGATAACTAAATCTCAAGTCTATCTTAGAGAAGTAGCAGGCTCCATGTAGTTCATCTATGAGCTCATCTATGCAAGTAATTGGGCATCTATTCTTGATGGTCTTCTTATTCAATTACCTGTAATATATGCACATCCAAAAGTTTCCATCCTTCTTTTTGACCAAAACCATTGCTAAAGCGAATAGAATCTTATTGGGTCTAATGTGTCCCATCTTGAGGAGCTCCTTGATATCCTTTTCGATCTTATCTTTATACCTCTTTAGATGCCTATAGGGAGTAACGATCATTGGTTTAGCTCTCTCATCAAGCTTTATCACATGTTCAATTACCTTATTTAGAGGTCTTCCTGGTGGTATATCTCTAAACACTTTGGTGTGTTTGGTCAACAATTCCTAAATCTATGGAGGGTACTCATGCTTCTTCTTCTCGGTGACCTCTGGCATCACTAAAATATTTTCTACCCACTACACCTGATCATGTCGTATCAATCTCTCCATCCTCCTAAGTGACACCACTCTAAGTCCCCCATCTGATAAGGATCTAAGTACCACATTCCTACCTTGATGCTCAAACTGTATCTCCATTTTTTTCTAAATTGAAAGTGAACTCATGGAGATACTTCATCTAGGTCATGCCAAGAATAACATCATATAATCTTCCATGTTGAGTACATAAAACTTCCCCACCATGTCATAGTTTCTCATTTGCATATGTAGATCAATAATCAAGTACGTGCTCTGGAACTTATGTCCACTAGCTACTATAACTCTGAAGCCCTCATGCCCCTCAGTCTAAAGCCCTGTCCTCTTGGCTAGTCTCTCTAAGATAAAATTATGGGTAGCACCTATGTCCACCAATTTAATAACTCATTGCCCATGTATTACACTTCTCACCCTGAAAGTTATTTCCTTCTCATCACCTGAGAGATGTGCAATAGTTTTCCCAGCACTTGATTCTTCTCCTATAGTATTTTCCTCATCTCTTCCGTCAGAATCATATTTTAAACTATTTTACATCCTCAGATGCTGACTCTTCAGCTGAAAATTACTCAATTTGTGGTGTCTTTTCTTTTATTGGACATTTTTGTAAAAGATCCCTAGGCTCCCTGCAATGAAAATATAATTTCCTTCTCATCAATTCATTCAGTTAATCATTGTCCAATATTTTCATTTCCTTCTTAGGTTGAGAGTCTTTCTGAATTTTTTTCTTATCCTTGTCCTTTTTAGGTGAAAAACCCTTTGAATGAAACTTGTCTTTTGATGATGAAGGTTCCATGTCTCTAACTTTCTTGTAGCCTTCTTGTAATGTGGCGGGATTGGGGCCCTTAATCCATCCCCTCAGAGGTTCTACAAGCCCATCCATGAACAACACAAACAACCTCCTCTACAAAATATTTGTAACCAAAACTGAGAGTTTCTAAAATTATGATCATATGAAATTATCAACTGAGCCCCACTATTTAAGCTGAGCTAACTCCTTGAAATGTAGTTGTGGATCTTTTATGTCAAAATGATCAATCAAACCCTCTGTAAACTTAATATATGAATTAATTTGATTGTGGCCCATAGTGACCATGCCATGATGCCACTATTCATGTGCTAAGACATCCAGATGTAATGTTTCAAATTTAATGGCTGCCTCTTTTAGCATTGGGTTCAACTAGAAGTAAGCATCTACCTTCTATACCCATGCTCTAGTGGTTGTTTTTTCTAGATCCATCAAAGTACGGTAAGTTGAGCTTGCTTACTTTCTTTTGTAAATCACTAAATTGACCCCTCCTACCTGTGCATGGAAAATTCTTCATCTTGGCATCCATATATTCTCTGAAAGAAATGGCTATCCAAAATTCCTCTCCTCCATCCTCCCAATCTCTTTTGAATTGTGCCTGTAACTCAATAATCTGTGGCTCATTTTCCTATTGAACTAGAACTCTAGGTGGAAAGGTAGGTATGAGTGGTCTCTAACACACTGTTCTCACTAGTCTAGGTCCTTGGCCAAAATTATCATCCACCTGTCTTCCTCCATTACCATGGTTTTGTCCATTATGCCCACTATTATTTCTTCTATTATTTCTTCATTGTTTCCTCCTCCATTCCCTCTGTTATCACCTCCAATGTTTAAATGAACATTTCCATCTACCTTGCCATCATCTACATCATAAGCTCCATCTACCGGCTCTATTCCTGAGCCCTCTATTTGGCCAACCATTGCCCCTATGCCAAGATATCCAATAACTATAAAAATATCTCCTCACTTATATCTCTAGCATTCTGGCCTCCCATGTTTGCAGTAACTTGTTTAAACTCGTAGCCCTATTTTCTTCTGGATCTATATGTAACAATGCCCTGTTTCTCCTTGTATTATATGTATGAATCACTGGTGGAGGCTCTTTTCCTAACATATCACAATCTATTCATTTATGAACCCAATAGGATGGAAGGAATCTGAGCTATGGTACCACTATAAAGTCCCACCGCCCTTTGTTCTAAAAATAATGAACTTTAGTTCTTTGGAATTTTGGCAAACAATTTGCATGGAAGGACTTCTAAGTTTTTGTTTGTTTGTTTGTGTGCTATGTAATGGAGCATTTTTTGGAAAGGATTAATAGCTACAACTTGATCTCTTAAACAACTACCAAACATTGGAATCTAACAAATATATCTAAGTAACACAACCATTTCAGACTTCCTAGAATACATCAAATTTATTTTCAAAACTATATCTTTAATACAAATAAGGAAAGAAAGTGATTTATAGACTTGGTACATCTAGAAGCACATAACAAGAAACATATATAGTAGCTGCAACACTCATAGAAGTTTCTAGAAATTACATAGTTTTAACAGATGTTGGATGACAGACCCAGGCTGCCTGTAGCATCCACATCCCACTCCTAGGTTGCTATTATGAGTGGACTTCTTGGGAGGACTCATAACTCATTGTAGTGATTAGTCTCTGAGTTTCCAACATGTGCATCATCTTGGTAAGATCACACAGATAGCTTCTCACACAATATCAACTTCCCAAGGTTGCTCTAGCACTCCTTTAAATCTACATAATCCCAATGATAGTCTTTAACTTATACGATAGTCCAAGGAACTAAGAAAATATACTTTCAAACCCTTAAAATAAATTGTCCAACATGCATTTCATCATAGCTCCACTTGATCTCCCTAACTTTATATTTTCAACAGCAAAGAAGATGTTAGCTTAGAAGGGTAATGTCCTCAAATCCCAAGGAATAAAACCTCCAAAACAATGTTCTCATGTTTCATATCATATCCAACAAGCCCAAATTGACCAACTTCAGCCATTATATATTCCTCTTCAAGAAGTCAAGCTCCATGTGCTACCAATGTGGGATAGAAGAAAGTGCATTACTTTAATATTAATATTTTATTTGAAAGGGGCACCCATGTACTTGCCTCAAAGGGGTTGATCTAACTTCTAAAATATTACTTATAAAGTGACTTTTACAAAAGCACATTAATATTTAATTTAAATAGTCACTTTCTAATAATTTTAGACATTAAAATAAAATAGAAATGAAACCTGAAACCTCATGTATGATAGCTCGTTGAAAAGAGCTTGATGATATGCTCCAAATCCCACCACTGAAATTGTGAAAACTCTGAGCCCCTGTTGACTTACTAAAAATAGTAAGGACCTTCAAAACTCCATCAAAAGAACTCCATTTGGCTCGAAACTTAATTTGACTAGTCCAAATATCCTCAAGATCCCTCTAAAGTCCTAGTTAGCCCTCGGGACCATGATGAAATAGGCTAACAACAAGTCATGTCATAAATGGCTAGAAAGGGGACATTACATATTGGTCCCTAATATAGTTATTTCCCTTAAATTCATTTTTGATTGAATTAGACTCTAGCATATGTGAGCTCATATCCAACCCATTCTTGAATTCCTTCTTACTCATAGTTCAGAGTTTGAGTATCCAAGGCATTGACTTCCCATGGGGATACACATTAGTTGCATCCGGTGACATATGTGGTTAGTTTGTGGGAATTACAAACATTTTAATTAGCATTTCTTAGTCTTTGAGCCCATAACATCATCAAGTCACAAACCAAGTATTTTTTTCTAATAACTGAGAACAAAAAAAAACCCAATAAATGTTATTGTATTTGGAATTATTTGTAATCTTATTGTGTGCTTAGTCATAGGAATAACTAAGATATTGCCTTGTGTTTACCTCTTGGACCAGTGGAGCAATGATATTGGCATAAACAATATCAAATAAAATCCAAGAAGATACGGTTACATATTTTACAAGTGTATTGACCATTATGAGGGACTGAGCTTCAAAACAATATTGTGAGCATGATCATGATCAAGGCTATGCCTTTAGATAGCTAGGATAGAGGAAGGCAAATTTTTAAGTAGAAATAGAGTAGAGAAGTATGTGTTAGTAGAAAGAATGTATCATAAAGTACTACACAAATTTTAATATGGATTTATATTAATAAGAGAAAAAAAATAGATATATAGAATTTTAACAATATAAAATTAGTTTTGTTTTAACTTTGAAAAGATTAAATGTTGAAATATTAATCATATATTTTTCTTTATTTCTAAAACATCTTACACAAATATGAAAAAACTAAGTTGATTACAATATATTTTTTATTTTTAAAATTTTATTATTAAACACAATTTAAGTTATCTTATGGATTTTATCTTATTTTGTCTCTTTAAACATATATTAAAAATCTCCGAGGCTCCCTTCCAAGTTTACCGAGATTTGGCATACTTTCAGGATGGAGATTTTGTTTACTTTATGGAAGGATAGGAATGCTGTTATTTTTTCCCACAACTCTCTTGATATCAATGTTGCTTTGTACACTAAAGCTTGTATATGTAATAATGTAATGATGTAGATTCAAGTGTAAGCCAACAAGGTGGTGTTGGAGGTGGACCACCTGCAGGAGCTACTTAATCATTGGGGCAATGCTCCATGTACGGTTGCCAAAGTTCCTCCCGACTCTTTTGTTGATCGTACTCCACCTCGGGGTTGCTGCCAGGCTCGCAGCTCTTCGGCTCACCGCTCTCACACCCTGCGTTCTCACGCTCCCCTCCATCATTCCCCTACTGGTGATGGTTGGTCTGTTCCTGGTCCTCCTTTCAAATCTAGGGATGTCTGGGGTTTTGATGACAAAGATCCTCCTCCTTCGGCTGACACTGCTCTTACAGCCTAAAGACTTTTTTTGATGAATAGTTTATGTTTCCGGCCTTGTGTCATGTGAAATTTCACGGGGTGATCTTG
Source organism: Chamaecyparis obtusa (assembly GCA_027943335.1). Lineage (NCBI taxonomy): Eukaryota > Viridiplantae > Streptophyta > Pinopsida > Cupressales > Cupressaceae > Chamaecyparis > Chamaecyparis obtusa. Next base: position 969,532 of record BSBK01005323.1, read on the forward strand.
TATCCTCCAACCCCTTTTTTGTGAATATGTATCATTTATATTTTTTTAATATAAATGAGACTATTCATCAAAAAATATATATTAAAAAGACATATTAAATCTAACATACTTATTTTGTCTATTCAATAGAATTGATACTTATTCATAAAAAAAATATATTAAAAGAATAAAGAGTTGCAAATAACACAGACTAAATAATTAAATACTCAAGATAGATTAAAAATATTCTTGTCTCAAAAAAAGTGACTTATTGACAAAGAGGAAGCATTCTCATGATATTATTATGATAATCATTAAAAATAATTTATTTTTTATAAAATAAAAATATTATAATTATACAAAATTATCTTAATAATATTGATACAATAATCTAAAATTATAAATTACGTGGAACTTAAAAATAAATAAATTATAATCTAAAAGAATCAAATATTAAAAAATAATACAACTATATTTAACTTACTACATGATACTATTGTATTTGATAAAATCATAAAATAAACTTTTATCATTAATTTTTAAACATTGAAAATTTGAAATGTTAAAATTAAATAAATACAATATTTAAATATATTAATTTATTTATAAATTATAAGTTATATTGATAAATAATTTTAAAGTTACTAATAAAATTAAATAAGATTGCAAGCTTATAAAACACTGTGTTGATTTTTCTCTCTATGATCTTTCATCAGGAATAAGAGTAAAATGATTTTCCTATTTCTGATAAAAGATCACATAGAATGAAAGGAAAAATTAGCACACATTTTTTTAATTTAGAAGCTCGCAATCTTAATTCATAAAATATAGAAAACTTATTCCTAAAATAACTCAAAACAAATAATATCTTAATAAGCAGGAGATATTTTCTACAACAAGTCAAATTGTATATTGTTATCAAGATTCAACTATGTAGTTTTTGAGTCAAACTTATTGATCTATGTTTCATGAGTAGTGGTTTATAAGAACCCATCTCTCATGAGAATGAATGAAACATTTAGCACTCAAAGAGGTCATCCAGCTATGGTAATTGTTCAGGAGGGTAGATGCCATTGGTTGGGAAATGTTAGTTGCCCTTTCCAGCTAGTTTCCCACCTATTGATGCGTATTTTATGACTCACCAAATAGTAGAACAAAATACCGAGATATATTATCCTCTCTTGAACAAAGTACTACGTATGCTAAGATTGCAAAAAGATCATACGATAACTCCAAGGTTCCTCGACTTGTGGATATGCTCAGTGTTGATGTGATTTGCTGATGATCACAAGGGGCCTTACATTTTTCAATCCTTTATGTCATGATGAATATGGGTGCTATCAAAAGATTTTCAATTAAGTACTATTTTTGGGTTTTCACCAGATATGCAGAAATGAAAAGGTTTTAGGGTTCAGAGATCCTAATCTAATCCTAAGGGTAATGATAACCAATGAAAGTATTTTGATGGATGAGTTTCTTAATTTACCAAGTCTCGCTTCGCCAAGTCAAGCTACAACTACACGTAGACGGGTACAATCTTCAAAGGTTTGTACAAATGATTGAATTTAAGCACATGGATAAGGGTTCAGGCTAACTTTGCACAATGCTTTAGAATCACCAAAACGTCAAAAGTATGAACCAAAGAAACTCATCAAAACATCATCATATTGTCCAAAACATTCATTACACTTTATCTACTAAACTTAATCTAATTGAGAGAATAATGAGACCAAGCAAGCATTAAGACACATCAAATGATCACCACACTTCAATGAAAATTCTATTGTCTCAATAGCTCATAAGCAACAATCTTAGAATTCACTCCCTTTACAAATGAGAAGAAGAGGCCTTTATATAGGTCCTTGAAAACAATGAGTGGCCCAGATCAAAACAATAACCGATGGCCCATATTTTTCCACCTCAACCCTAATTAGGGTTAGGGCATAGAAGAGGGAATCTAAATTAATGCAAGGAAGAAACCACTACCGTAGTGGGTAATAAATGCCCACTATGCATGCATGCTCAAGAAGAGATTGAGGTGTCATAAATGACCACTGCATGAATGTCCACTATGCATTAAATGCATCTACCATTGACCTCTGCGTTTGAATTCCTGGAATCTACCCAATATGGCCTCCAACTCATCAATGCTGACACTTAGTGCTGATTCTTGCCTAAATTCCAGTGCCACCACTGCTCGCTCTGACCTCTTCAGGCTATCCTCCCATTCTGGCAATAGATCTTGAGCTATGTGCATGTTGTTTAAGAAGGCAGAGAGGTTCTCAAAATCATCCTTTGTGAAAGAGTTAAGGCTAAAGAACTCCTCCAATTTCTCCTTCATGTTGTCTATTGTTATTTCCTCCCCGACCAACCTTTGCAACCACAGTGATGCAATGGTATTGGAGAGCTCCTGTCGGATATTCTCAACTATCCCCTTTAATCGAGATGACTCCTTACTGAAATGCTCAAACATGTCCTTTTCCAAAAGAACTGCACAATACCACCAAGAGAAATCATACGCTCCTTCTCCAATGACCTTGCCGTCAACCAAGACCTGCCTTGGGGTTTCCATCAGCTTCTGCAAGTCAGAGATTGCCTCATCTTGATAGATATGCTCATCTTCCCAAGTCTCCTCTATGCAATGAATTCAGGAAAGGATGGCCAAAGCCTTATCATGAATTCATACTAACTCCTCCGTGTGGATGTAGGCCTCATCCTTGATCCCTTTAATCCAAGTCTTTTCACCCTGCGCAATCCTTCTGATCTCATCGATGGCCTCAACTGACTTGGTTGGAACAGCTGTTGGTGGAACGAAAGACGGGTCCTCTTCTCGAACTGGGCGAGGCAACCTATCAATATATGCACATAAAGCCCTATTCTCTTCCTTCATCCTCTGATATTTTTCTTCCAGCCTGCTCATCTTATCCTTAATAGCTTGTGTCGAATCATCAAATTCCTCCATGACCTATGCTCGAGAGGCCTGACCAAGATCTACCTCTGTTATGTGATACTCCTTAGGAGCAATTTGATCTTTGGTCTTGTTGACTGCTAGAGTCAGTATCTGCAAAATTCTAGATCTGGACTCTCCTCTGACAACCTTAGTAAATTTCTTGGCTTTTCCCTTTTCTATTGATCGGTCAATTCGATCTAGAATTTCTTGTAACTCAACTGCAGGGTCCACCTCCTTTTCCTGGCTTCTTTGAATCCTTTGCTTGAGCCACTCTGGAACATTTGGATTTGGGTCCCTCTATACTACTAGCTCTTCTTGTCCTTGCACCGCCCTAGTATCAATCTCCTCAGCTCTAGGACTTTCTGCCATTGCTTCAGGAGCAAGTGCCTCTGTCGCAGGGATCTCCTCTTCTGCCACTGGGGCCTCTTCTTCTACCTCAAGAATTTCTTCCTCAATTATCTTCCTAAAGAAGACACCAAGACTCTCCTCTGTCGTCACATCTTGTTCCCTACTTGTTCTTGGCATGAACCTCTCATTGGCATTAATGCTCAATCTATCTTGTATCGGTCTAGTCATGCGTTTCTCTCCTTGTTGCATTCTTCTTTCACCTACTTCTCCTTCGTGTTAGGTGAATGCTCTAATTTCCTGCACACTGGGAGTTCGATTAGGTGAAGATGGTGCATCCTCAGACCTTAATCTCTTTTGCTGTGGTTCTTCAACATGAAGATCCAATCTCCTCTTTATATGCATTTCTTGAGCTACACCCTTCTCCTTTTTGTGTTCTGCACTCCCCGATGGGATGTCTCTTTCTTCTACTCTTTCTCCAGATGGCTGTCTTGGCCTCTCATCTCATAGCTATGGATGACCTATCAACTTGTAGGTCAAATATTCTTTTGACACAATCATCCTTTCAAGTTTTCGTTCTACCCACCACCTTGTGAAGTCCACAATTGGCTTTGTCAATACATCAAGATCCACGATCTCTTTTGTCTGCCAATTGTAAGGATGAATGACCTTTTCTTTATCTGGGTTAAAACCTCTTTGTAGCACATTTGGGTCCTCTTCCATCTGATCAGGAACATGGACAATCTTACATGCCCTGATCAGGTCCAAGGGTAATTAGGAGCACATTCTCTTCCTGACCTCATTCTCATCAACTGCATTTGCCCAAAAATCCTCGAGGTGAGCCTTGTGTTGATGCCTCATCCTTGCCACTACTCTAATCTTATTATATGGGTCAAAAGTCAACCTTCCTAGATAGAGTGGTAGACAAAAGAATTTTAGCTCATCAGATGAGCTCTCAGCTACTGGAAGACAAGGACACACTTCAACTCCATCACCTCCAATGGACAAGGGGAACTCTAGTCCTAGCTTCTTCTTCTTCTTCAACACTTTGTCATAGGTTGTCAACTGTCGGGTGACTTCCAACAAGACCATTTTATCGGTAGGGTACCGTGGAAGTTTGAATGGATGCTCAGAGAATCCTTGCAATCTGATATAGGAGAAGGTGGGAAACTGAATGAACCATGCCCCAAATTCCTCCACCAGCTTCATTGCCTTTGAAGACAATCTCACATGCAATCCCTTCTGCAAGGTTCTCACGATGCGCATTGCAAATGCATCATTAACCTAGGAGTAGTAATCTATAGCATGTAGATGTAGTTGTGGGTAACAGTCATGGACCCTTAACCTTGGATTTCTACGTCTGAGGACTCCCTTGTACCTCATTCCTTCATACCTTGTATTTCATGCCAGCATATATATTACATATGAGCTCATGAAGAATTTCTTCGTATGCTCCAAATTCGTCAGCTGCTCATCGAGGTTGTCGCTAATCAACTCGGCCCAATCGATGTGGTTGAACTCCTCTACTACCTCTTGAACAAAGTACCACATCCATGTCTCAAACAGGTAAGAGTGGGGTAAGCCAAATATCCTGTTGAGCATCATTATTAGATCACTGTATTCATAGTGGAAATCCATCCACACAAGCTCCTTGGGAAACTTGGAGTAGTGGGTTTTATTCATCCTCATCCATTTGTTGTTGATGATCTCATCACAGTGTTGAACTCCTACTGTGTAGAGTCTGTGTGCCTGCTCCTTTGTCTTTGAGACCAACCTTTGAGATGAAGGGATACCAAATGCTTCAGTAATGGCTGGAGGAGAGAGATCCACAATGATATTCCTGTCTGAGTCCTTGATCCTTCTGTCACTGGACTGATAATGTTTTGCACATTCCACGATCAACTCAACATGCTAAAAGGTAGGAGGGAATCCGGTTGTAGCTACAATTCCACTGTTCATAGTCTAGGTAGCCAGATGTGTCAGGTGATGATCTTTGTAGCCAAACATCCTCCTTTGGAACTCACTCAAATCGAGGCATCCAAGATTCGTGTCCTTCACATCAATCCACTTCGAGACAATCTTGGATTCCAAGTAGAATTCTCTCTGTTCATTCTTGATCAGTTGCCTTCTACTTACGCTGATTCCTCTGGGTTCATCCATCTGCAAAATAGAAAGAGAAAAAAACTTATAAGAGCATTAAAAAGCAGAGAAAATAACTTCATCCCAAAATTCAAAGATCTACCAAAATTTCTTCATCTTGCCCAAAATTCAATTTTCTCTCTCCTCATGGAGATTTTTACCTGTCATCGATTAACTGAAGAAAATTTGAAAAAAAAAAACAAATTCCTTCACCTCTCCAAAATTAATCTCTTTCTCACCTCAAGAATGCTCTCTTGATTTGTGTGAGAATGAAATGAACAAAGCCTTCTCTTAAAGCCTCTCAAAAACTTGAAAAGCTGCTTTAAAGATTGTAGGCTAAAATTAGGTAGCTACCCCGTTTTAACACAAGTTTCCATTTTTTGAAAAGATTCCTTGCCACTTGTCTATTTTTTTCTCCCGCTTTTTAGAATCTGCTAATTTTAGTACTTTTTCTTCATGAAGAAGTCTTCCTTTTCCCCAATTTTGTTTTTTTGCTTTTTGATTAGTTAATTAATTAAATATTAATAAATCAATATTTAACCAATTTCAATTTTAAAACATAAAATCAAGAAAATTTTTTTAAAGCAATTTCATTTTTGATCCTTCATTCTTTAATTACTTTTTTTATTTTTATCAATTTTTTTGTTTTAATTAAATATTGATAAAAAATCAATATTAATTAAATTTTCCATTAAATCCAAATCAATTTCATCCCAATTTATTTTATTTCCAATTTTATTTTTTGATTTTCAAAGATTAATTAATTAAATATTAATAAAAAATTAATATTCAATCAATTTTAAATTTGAAACCCAAAAACCAAAAAAACTCAATCTTTGAACTCGGGTGTGTGCTGGATTTAGCCTCAAGAATTCATTCTGTCATTGAGTAGTTTCGTGCCTAAGATGAGGAGAAGTTGGGATTTTAGGCTTGTCGTGGGTTTTTGTCTAAGGAACTCATTACATGAGTAGCTCGCATTTGTGCTTCCACCTTCTTTGGAGCAGGAATTTGGATGGGTAACGGATTGTTATCCGGAGCACACATTCCTCCATGCTCTTGAAAATGTGCCTCCCACTTCCTTGGAGCAGGATTTGAAGTGAGTAAAGGAACTTGTCCTTCACACACATTCTACCACTCACCCTCATGTGCGCCCAAGAAAACATGCTGGATTTAGCTTCAAGAATTCATTCTGTCATCGAGTAGTTTCGTGCCTAAGATGAGGAGAAGTTGGGATTTTAGGCTTGTCATGGATTTTTGTCTAAGGAACTCATTACATGAGTAGCTCGCATTTGTGCTTCCACCTTCTTTGGAGTGGGAATTTGGATGGGTAACGGATTGTTATCCGGAGCACACATTCCTCCATGCTCTTGAAAATGTGCCTCCCACTTCCTAGGAGCAGGATTTGAAGTGAGTAAAGGAACTTGTCCTTCACACACATTCTGCCACTCACCCTCATGTGCGCCCAAGAAAACATCTTATCAGGATTTTGCCTTAGTGAAGGAATTTGTCCTCAGCACACAATCCGTGACCTGCTACTATTTGCACTTGCTAGGAAATCGGAGAGGGATTCAAAGGGTATCATGGATTTTGTTCTTGCGGAGGAGTCCATTGACTCTGTTGAAATGCGCTCTGAGGGAAGTGGAAGCAGGATTTGGTGTGAGTAAGGAACTTGTCCTTAACACTCCTTCCATGAGGTCCTTGAAAATGCACCTCCACATTCTTTGGAGCGGGAATCAGAGATGGTTATGGATTCCATCCTTGCTGAGGAGTCCATTGACTCCATTGAAATGTTCTTCGAGCATGTCGGGGTATGCAGTTTCTTTTTCATGCACTTTCCTCACCTGCCATAATTTCCTTATGCCATTCAGATGATCCACGATATTCCCTTTCCTTCATGCGGGATCCAAGTTAGGCTTTTTTAGTGATCTTGCAATCACCATGAGTAGGAAATAGGGGAAATCTAGAGGCTGTTGTAGGAGCAAATGAGATGGGAAAACAAAAGGCCCCAACTAGAAAGGAGAGAAAGGGGGAATCCCATCGTTGATGGGGTGATGTGTGGAGAAGAGGCCACAACATCTGGCGACTCCACTGGTGAAATGTTGACAACATTTCAAGGATAAAAATTTACTTGGAACCCAGATTCCTTGATTAACAAACTCATGCTATCATGAAGAGAGAAAACATAACTCGAAAGGGGAGGAGAATCATATATTGGATCAAGACTGTTGGAAATATAGATGCAATAACTGAGAGGGGGGGTGAATCAGTTAACCACAAAAATATTACCACTGATCCCTTAGATATCTTAACAAAATATTTACTGTTGCCACTCGGTAAACATACAGAGAAATGCTGAAACTTGATCCTTGAAGTGTGTAATAATTAAACCGTTCTTAAGCATTCATCACTGATTAACTTACATGAATAAGGAAAATAACATGAACACAAGAGACACCAAATTTACTGTGGAAACCCAATATGGGAAAAACCACCAATGTAGCTAGTTACTATTTTTCACTCTTCTGAAGTGATGCCCGGTTAGAAGCCAACCCGGTAAAAGGTTACAAAACACACTGTTAGGTGTGACCTTGTTAGAGGATTTAATCACCCTGCTAGGAGTGGCCTTGTAAGAGGTCTTGAAACAATTCAATAGAACTGTCACCTTGTTAGAGGATTTACAAAATGGTTGTTAAACCAACTCGGTTAAGAGATTTTGATATCACTGCAACAATTGTAAGAGAGTAACAATGAAATGACCTGAAACTGAATTGCTGAATATAGATCTTTGTTTTGCTTCACTAGATCCTTACTGATCAAATAAATCTTTGCTGCTCCTCAAGGATATCTAACCATCCTTCAAAATTTGCACATGCCTTTCTTCAAAATTATTTCTGCATGCTGTATATATCCTATTCACCACTTGACCTTCTATATATATATGCCATTCTAATTAACATTTAGATTGTCAAGTCAGCACTAATAATTATTACAATAGTCAGCTTGGATAAACAAACTATAATAACAAAATCCTTTGAAGGGTCGACCTTGCTCAGTAAACATTAATCCTGAAAAGATTTCCTTCGGTTACCGAGTGAACTCGGTAACCATAATGAATTTTGCAGCATCCTTCGAAGATCGAGAGAGCTCGATAACCACTAATTTTCCTTCGATAACTGAGGAGGCTCGGTTAACACTATTTCCCTATCATGTTTCCTTTTGACACCTGAGAGATCTCGGTAGACACTAAAAACCGCCTAGCTGACCGACTGAACTCGGTAGACACTAAGAACCGCTTAGCTAACCGACTGAACTTGGTAGACACTGAGAATGATAATTGATATGACATTTGTGTGACATCAAAGACAACACATAGCTAATCCAACAATGTCCTTCAAACAATTGTATCCAACAATCTCCCTCTTTGGCATTGATGGCAACACAACATGTCATAGCACAATGAAATTTCACAGAGAAACCTAGAGTAAGAAACATTTCCTTAGCTTTATTTTGATTCCCATCATCTTCAAACTTCTTTCTAACTGAGAACTCTCCCTCTTAACTTCTCAAATTATTCTTCTTAGAAATTTCTTGAAATGACAGCAAACTCTCCCTCTTTGACAACACATGCCAAAGACAACTTACACAGTTTCGGTAAATATCAATGTACCTTATGTACTGATTCATATGCAATGATTCCCTAACTATGCTGCATCAACTTATTGATCTTCAACATGTTCTAGTTGATGCATCACTAAAAATTTATTTAGTGAACCTCGGACAGGGGAGTGACCCCTAACTCGCCTCTTAGATACAAGAATGCATCCTTAGGTAGTGGCTTGGTGAAGATATCTGCAATTTGTTCTTTTGTATGAATATATTCCAATCTGATTTCCTTGTCCTGCACCAATTCTCTGACAAAATGATATTTTATTGCAATGTGCTTGGTTTTGGAATGCATTAATGGATTCTTTGAAATATCTATTGCACTTGTATTATCACAAAACATAACAACTGGTTCTTTGATCTCAACCTTCATGCCTTCCAAAAGCTGTTTAAACCATACAATATTAGAGCAGTTTACTGCTGTAGCAACATATTCTGCTTCTACTATGGATTGGGATGTGCGGTTTTGCTTTTTACTAGTCCAAGATACTAACCTCTTGCCAAGAAAGAATGCTCCACCACTTGTACTCTTTCTGTCATCAATGTTTCCTGCCCAATTAGCATCAGTAAACACTTTTAAATCTAGATTGCCTCCAAATTTATACCACAAGCCATAATCTTCAGTTCCCCTTAAATACCTCAAGATTCTTTTGATTGCCATCATGTGATTTTCTCTGGGTTTAGCCAAGAATCTTGCCACTATACCAACTACTAAGGCAATATCAGGCCTTGTGTGTACTACATACTGTAATTTTCCAATCATTGATCTGTATAAGGTCTGATCTACTTCTTTTGAATCATCATCTTTGGTAAGCTTCAGTCCAGTACACATGGGTGTACCAACTGGTTTTGAATCTTCCATACCAAATTTCTTAAGTATTTCCCTGATATATTTAGACTGAGTAATGTAGATACTATTTTTGTTCTGCTGAATCTGAAGTCCAACAAAATATTTTATCTAACCAAACATAGACATTTAAAATTCTTTGTTCATATGCTCTAAAAATTCTTTGCATTGATCATCATTTCCTGTAAACACAGTATCATCCACAAATATTTCTACCAAAACAATTTTGTTATCTGATCCTTCTTTGATGTATAAATTACTGTTGTCATTAGCTCTTTTGAAATCAATCTGAGTAAGATAGTTATGTAATCTTTCATACCATGCTCTAGGAGCTTGTTTCAGACCATACAATGCTTTGTGTAATTTGCAGACCATATCTCTTTTGTCTGGATTAATAAAACCTTCAGGTTGCTCAATGTAGACTTCTTCCTCAAGAATACCATTGAGAAATGCAGATTTTATATCCATCTGATATACCTTAAATCCTTTATGTGTTGCATATGCAAGTAAAGTCCTCACACCTTCTAATCTTGCAACAGGAGCAAAAGTCTCTCCATAATCTATTCCTTCTTCTTGAGAATATCCTTTACATACCAATCTTGCTTTGTTTCTTGATACTTGACCATCTTCATTCAACTATTTCTGAATACCCATTTTGTCCCAATTACATTTTTATCTTTAGGCCTAGGTACAAGAGTCCATGTCTTATTTTTCTTTATTTTCTCTATTTCTTCATTCATAGCCTCAATCCAACTTTCATTTTCCAATGCATCTTTGACATTTTTAGGTTCAAAATCAGAAAATAAACATGTACCTTTTAGTTTACTTCTTGTCATAGTACCATCTAATTTGTTTCCAATAATCTGATCTAGTTTATGATGCTTTCTGATGTACTTGGCCAATACAGGTTCCTTGCTTCCTGAATGAGTTACATTGTCATCTTCTTCATCTTCAGGTTCAGCTTGCTCAGGCTCGGTAGATACTTGCTTGGTAGCTTCAGATTGAGACTTGGTACTTTGTGACTCGGTCTGAACTTCTTCTTGTGACTCAGTTACTGTACTGGGCTCGGTAGATGTAGTTTCCTTATTGACAGATGTGTCTTTGGTTTGTTTGCCTGATCCTATCAGTTTTCCTTTGTCATCCAGTAGTCTTGCTTTGCCATTCATGAATTCAACTTTGAATCCAATGTTAATTAGCTGTGCTACACTTAGAAGATTATGCTTTAGTCCTTCAACCCAATATGCATTATCACATATAAGTTCTTTGGTTAATGAAATTCGTCCCTTTCATTTTATACAACAAGGTTCATTGTTTCCAAACCTTACATTACCACCATCAAAGTTTTCAAAGTGTTCAAACTTAGTCCTGTCACCAGTCATATGATGTGAACATCCACTGTCTATAATCCATGTATCATTCTTGCTTATATGAGAGATAAGTGCCATCTCATCTTCATCATTATCAGATTCATCTTTTACACCAATGAAAACAATTTCTTCTTCACTATCATCCGAATCTTTAGCAAAAAAACATGTTTTCTTACCTTTATCCTTGAATGATTTAAAATTCTTCTTGCCATTGTACTTGTAACTTTTCTTGTCATCTTTGCTTTGCTTGTTTGGGCACCTAGCTACAATATGACCAATTTCTTCACATGAAAAACAAATTAAGGGAGTTTTACCTTTGTATTTTCCTCTGTCTCTTGAAAACTTCTTTGCAAGTAATGCTTCAATAACTTCAAGATTGCTATCAGAACTTTCCTCTGATTCTTCTTCACTTTCTAATTGGATTTTCTTCCCTTTCTTGAGTGAAAGTTTGGCCTCAAAAGCTGATTCAATATTTTTAGAAGTTGGAACATAGTTGTCATAGTTATCCAGTTCAAAGGCTGTCAATCTTCCAACTAAGGCATCCAAAGTTATATTGTGATTTTCTTCACATCTTCTTTCTTGAATAGCAGAAACTCTTATTGCATAAATAGGAAGTAATGTTCTAATAACCTTACTTATAATAGTTTCATCATCAATTTTTCCTCCAGAAGCTCTAATTGCACTAACACTTGTCTTGATCCTTTCAACATATTTTGCAATGTTTTCTTCTTCTCTCATTTTTATCTGATCAAACTGTCCTCTTAGGCTTTCTGCTTTGGCTCTCTTCACATTGTCATCACCGCCATAGATTTTCTTCAGCTTGTTCCACATTTCATGAGCAGTTGTGCAGTCTTTGATTTCATCAAATTCTTCATAGCTAAGAGCTGATGCAATGTCTATCATCATAGTGTTATGGTTCTTCTTCTTTGCAATGTCTTCAACAGTTAATGTGCCAGTAGGAATTGTCTATTCTTGATCAATATATTTGCATCCTGAATCACCAATGGAAGCTAGATGAAGTCTCATGAGACCTTGCCATGCTGAAAAGTTATTTTTGTTAAGCCTTGGAATTTCTCTTTTGTAAGACATCCTGATCTTTAGCTTAGGTCCTTGAAACCCTTCCTGCAAGCACCAAAAGCTCTAATACCGATTGTTGGAAATAGAGATGCAGTAACTAAGAGGGGGGGGTGAATCAGTTAACCATAAAAATATTACCATTGATCCCTTAGATATCTTAACAAAATATTTATTGTTGCCACTCGGTAAACATACAGAGAAATGCTGAAACTTGATCCTTGAAGTGTGTAATAATTAAACTGTTCTTAAGCATTCATCACTGATTAACTTACATGAATAAGGAAAATAACATGAACACAAGAGACACCATATTTACCATGGAAACCCAATATGGGAAAAACCACCAATGTAACTAGTTACTATTTTTCACTCTTCTGAAGTGATGCCCGGTTAGAAGCCAACCCGGTAAAAGGTTACAAAACACACTGTTAGGTGTGACCTTGTTAGAGGATTTAATCACCCTGCTAGGAGAGGCCTTGTAAGAGGTCTTGAAACAATTCAATAGAACTGTCACCTTGTTAGAGGATTTACAAAATGGTTGTTAAACCAACTCGGTTAAGAGATTTTGATATCACTGCTACAATTGTAAGAGAGTAACAATGAAATGACCTGCAATTGAATTGCTGAATATAGAAATCTGTTCTGCTTCACTAGATCCTTACTGATCAAATAAATCTTTGCTGCTCCTCAAGGATATTTAACCATCCTTCAAAATTTGCACATGCCTTTCTTCAAAATGATTTCTGCATGCTGTATATATCCTATTCACCAATTGACCTTCTATATATATATGCCATTCTAATTAACATTTAGATTGTCAAGTTGGTACTAATAATTATTACAACAGTCAGCTTGGATAAACAAACTGTAATAACAAAATCCTTTGAAGGGCTGACCTTGCTCAGTAAACATTAATCCTAAAAAGATTTCCTTCGGTTACTGAGTGAACTCAGTAACCACAGTGAATTCTGCAGCATCCTTCAGAGACTGAGAGAGCTTGGTAACCACTAATTTTCCTTCGATAACCGAGGAGGCTCGGTTAACACTGTTTCCCTGTCATGTTTCCTTTTGACACCTGAGAGATCTTGGTAGACACTAAAAACCACCTAGCTGACCGACTGAACTCGGTAGACACTGAGAACCGCTTAGCTGACTATCTGAACTTGGTAGACACTGAGAATGATAATTGATATGACATTTGTGTGACATCAAAGACAACACATAGCTAATCCAACAATGTCCTTCAGGCAATTGTATCCAACACAAGACACCTTCATCCTTCAATTACCTATGCGTGTGCAAATGCATTAATTCCCACTTAACAAGACCACTCATAAACCCTAAGATTGGCCATGGAAAGCTATATATTCTCCTTAACTCCAAAAGCATCCTGGACATTGCCCCGTTACCAGTCAGGCGTCCATAGCCCTGACGGAGTTGCCACTATAAAACCAACTAAGATTTCTCCACTTCCAGTGATTTATACTTTTGAACACCTATGGAGATTTTCGTGTACCCCCAAAAGCCAATTATTTCAACTTTTATTTTTATTTTTATTTTTTTCTTTTATCCTTTTCAATTGATATTGCATTTCTTTCTTTTCTTTTGGCTAGTGAGCAGTGAAGCTCACTATGGGTTTAGGAATTATAGTGCGCTGAAGCAAGATTTTAAAATTTTCACAAGCCATGACCTCTCCTAAAGAAACTAAGATGGACTCAGAGAAATAGTTAGGTGTGAAAAATATAGCAATCTCAAAGTTCGAGTGTCAAGATATAGTGCATGATTAACCTCCTGAGTCAAGTTTGTGTTCCAACCTAATGATAAACATAAGAAAGACAACCTTAGCTTCTAGGGATCTTCATAAGCAGTTATCCAGGAAATGAGGTAAACAAGACTTAGTGGAATCTTCAAATGAAGTTTGAAATCACACAATGCCCCTATGTAAATGGGAACACCCAAACCTCCAAGCCACCTGGCAAAAAACCAAAACTACAACCAAAACAAAAGAAAACCAAAACTGCCTAAGCAAACCAGGATTAGGGGAAACAAAACCCTAAACTAACAACCTAAACTACAGAAAGCCAACATCCCACCAACGGGAAAGAAACAAAGGGAAAGGAAACAGGGGAAGAAAACCAAAATCCCCTCTAAGCTAGAAGAAAACCAAAATGAAAGAACGCAAGGGAAAACCTAGACTATGTACATGGTAGGCTTCTAGAAGGAAACCTAAGGGTAGAAATAATGCTTGAGGAATTTCCCATTGACAGGCAATGGGACTTCCTTTCCCGTCAGAGTTCTCAAATTGAATGCATTATGAAAAGGCCCCATCTATAGATTATCAAACTTGTCATGGTCACCTTTCTTTTCATGGGCCTTATCCCAGCAAAGTACTAGATTTGAAATTCAAAAATCCTTAATTCTGGCCATTCTGTCAAACCATCTTTTTACCACAGCTTGATGTTTTGCAAACTTTTCCAGTGCTTGATCTCTTTTCTCTTTTAGGAGAAGCAATTGTGTCAATTGTGTGTGTGCTATGTCTTCACCTTCTATGTATTCCTGCATAAAATGCAATGTCAAGATCTTCAACTAAATGGGAAAAATTGGATCTTGTCCATAAACCAAATGATAGGGAGATGTCCCTATAGAGCTCTTGATTCTTATTCTGTCTTCCCAAAGCACAAATCTCAGCTGCGTATGCCAGTCCCTAGGATTTTTGTCCAATAACTTCTTGATAGAACTTAGTAGATTCTTGTTTGTTGACTCAGCTAACCCATTTCCTTGAGGATAGTAATTTGATGAGAACTTCAGGGTAATTCCATAATCAAATGCCCAGTTTGAAAACTTCAAAGATTTAAATGCAGTACCATTGTCGCATACAAGAGCATGTGGACATCCAAATCTTGTGACAATATTTTCTTCAAGAAACTTGATGACAACCTCCATCGTGCAATTCTTTAGTGCTTGAGCTTCCAACCAATGAGTGCAATAATCAGTAGCAGCTAGGATGTACCTGTGTTGTCCCGAAGAAGGTGGATTAATTGGACCAATAAAGTCTAACCCCCACTTTGAAAAAGGTCTTACTTCAATAACAGGTTGCAAAGGCATTATAGGATTTCTCTCACGTGTTTCCATTACTTGGCAAGTGTGACAAGTTTTTACATGTTTGTAGGCATCTTTAAATAATGTGGGCCAATAATATCCTGCTCTTGAAATCTGGTGGGCCATAGAGAGACTACTTTCATGACTGGTCCCATACTTGCTATGAAAATGTTCTAGGATCTGCTTTGCTTCTTCTTTTCTGGCACATCTCAAATAGATTCCATCATGATTCTTTCTATATAGAACTGCTCCTTGAAGCATAAATTGTTGGCTTTTCATTCTCAAGGCACACTTTTGGACATAATTTAGGTGTGTAAGAGACTTGTGATTCATGAGGTAGTAAACAATGTCATCATACCATTCATCTGGTGATACTTCTTCCATCACATATACTTGTTGAACCAATCCAGGACCGGTTGTTGCGATTGTTTGTGTCAGACCTTGTCCTCGGACTAGCTTCATAGGTTGTATCTCCATGTCGTATTCTTGAATGATAGACATCTATTTTCCTCTTCTTTCTCCCAATTCAATCTGCATCAATAGTGTCTTCATGACCACATCTGGGATAATTACATAAACCTTGCTTCTCAAAATATAATGTCAAAATTTCTTGATTGCCTTCACCAAAGCATAGGCTTGCTTCTCTATGTTTGGATATTTCAATTCTACATCCTTTAATGGCAAGCTCATAAAGGCAATAGGATGCTCATCTTTCTCCTCCATCCTCTAAGTTAGGATAGCTGCATAGGTATGCTCTGATGCAAATGAATAGATGTAGAATGGTCTAGTGTAATTTGGACTGATCAAAATAGGAGCATCCACAATTGCTTGCTTTATCTCCTCAAAAGCCCTTTTTGCTACAGGTGTCCAATCTATCTTTGCACCCTTCTTTAACATGTCATTTAGTGGCTTGACTATTTCTACAAATCCTGATATGAACTTCCTTACGAAGTTAATTTTTCCAAAGAATGACTTTAACTCTTTCTGACTAGCTGGCAGCCCCAACTTTGAAATTGCTTCGATGCGCTCAAGATCGATTGAGATTCTATGCTCTGAAATCATATGTCCCAATAATTTTCCCTCTGTGACTGCGAACATGAACTTCTTTGGGTTTAATGAAATTTCATATCTCCTACATCTCTGAAATATTCTCTTTAAATCAGTCATATGATCCTCTCTGCACCGAGAAAACACAGTGAGATCATCCATGTATATAATAATGCATTTCCCAACCAAATCCTTGAAAGCGTAGTCCAGGGCTCTTTGAAAGGTGGCTTCGACATTAATCAAACCAAAGGGCATTCTCTTGTATGCAAATGTGCCCCACTTGGTGGTGAATGCAGTTTTCAATCTGTCTTCTTCTTCTACCATCACCTAGTTACACCCAGAATAACCATCTCAAAATGACATCATTTGGGATCCGTTTACAACTTGTATCACTTCATCTAATGATGGTACTTGATAATTGTCTTTTTCTGAAGCTCTATTAAGATTGTGGAAATCCACACACAATCTTATTTCTCTGCTCTTTTTTCTAATAGGAACCAAGTTGGCGACCCATGTCGAGTGGTTGACTGGAAAAATTATTCTGGCAGAAAGTAATTTCTTCACTTCTTGATGGATTAGTGGCTCTAACAAGGGATTTATCGGTCTTTGTCTTTGCCGAAATGGTTTACTATTTGGCTTCAATGGGATTGTGTGTGTGATGAGGGAGGTATCATAAGTTTTCAAATCCTTGTATCCCCATGCAATCACATCTGGGAATTTCATCATAAGCTTCAGAATATCTTCCTTTTCCTGAGGAGTACAAACTTTACCAATAAAAACATTCTTGACATTTTCTTTAGTCCCTAAGTTCACTTTTTCACATTCCCCTCCTTCAGTTGTTTGATACTTGAGGGCACTCAATCTGTCTGAATCAAAAATTCTTTCTAGCTCAATCATCCCCTTAGGAATAGTATTTGTCCTCAAATTCATTATCTCATCTATTTCAAATTGAGCTTGTTGTGGTTCTCCCTCATCGATGACTTGTGCTATTCTCCCTTGAACTTGTCAGGAAATCAAGGATATGCTTATCATCTTCAAATACTTGGAAGTTCGTTATGTTGTCTGGAATAGATGGCACTGAAGTCAATTCAACTGTGAGCTTCTTCACACACTCCATGGCTAATGGTTCCAAAGAACTTGCAGATTGAGCTAATGAATTTGCAACCGGATTGCACATTCGATTTATTCTTTTAATGTTGAAGGCATCAAAGCTTTCAATTAAATCCCAAACTCTGTTGCGATACCGACCCAATATTTTATCATGACATGCATACTATTTTTGAACTTGTCCTACCACTATGTCTGAATCTCCATGCACGTACAGGATCTTGGCACCCTTTTGGATAGCGAGGAGCAAACCAATAACTAGTGATTCATACTCAGCCACATTATTTGTGCAAGGAAACTGTAATTTGTGTGCTGCAAGATAGGCTTCCCTTGTTGGGCTAACAAGTTCAACGCTGGCTTCACTTCCTTTCTTTGATTTTGATCCATCAAATGATAAAGTCCAGACTTGATCATTGGCTTGAGTACTGGAAGGTTCACCTTCTAATTTCTTGACTTGTTTCTCATGTTCTTCAAAAAATTTCTTCTCATCTTTTTTAACTTCCTTATATTGTGGTTCTGAGGTTGCTACTTGACTTGGATATTCCACACTAACAACTTCAAAGTTTCATGCCATTGATACTTGTGGGACCATCTTTGAAACTTGTGCAACCACGGTTCTACACATCGTACATGATATTTTAGAATGAAAAGCATTATGTATTCTGCACCAATTAGGGAGTAACAGATTTTGAATATGAGCATCTTTCCCTAGCTCAACTTCTTGCTTAACACTTTTCAGGATAAAATTCCTGAAATTTTCAAACATTCCTTCTGTCATTGATGGTTTTGAATTATCATCAGTTTGTGCCTCTACCAACCTAGGCATCATGTCTGGGCATCCTCCTTGGTTGTAACTTTGTAACATCAAAATTTCCCCAATCTTAGGTGCATAAGAGCCCAGACTTGTTTCCATGAACAAGATCTCATTATCTTCTCCATATTCGGTTATCAACAATCGGAGCCTTGGTGTGCTCTCAATCCTTATCTGATTTGGGATTCCTCTCCATGGGAGCCACATATGTGAAAAGTCAGTCGCTATGTATCCATTCAATTTCCTTGCCCATTCTCTCCTTAAAAGCATTCCATACCCTTTTGGAATGTCCACAATTGATATGTCGATACAACTTTGAATTCGTGGATCTGAAGCCAATTGCATATGAATATTATTTAGTTCTCCCACAACTGGAACTTCTGTCTTGTCTAGCCGAGTCACCTTTTTATCTGTTTGTAACGGGACTAGCCCCAATTTTCTACATATATATCAAGGGGCATTACATTACTTGATGCTCCAGAGTCAATTAGACAGTTGTGCAACATTTTTGCAAAAATTCGGACTGACACAAGGAAAGGGGCGAACTCTTCTTTTCCTTGGTAGAAAACCACAAGTTTTTGTGTTCTAGGATTGAATTCCTCATTGTTCACATTCTGCTGGGTGTTGCTCCCATTCTGAGTAGCACTTGTTTGTTCTACGAGAGCGGTGAGATTTCTCATTGTTTCTTCTCCTTGAAATGAAGGATCATTTTGCGAGAATCCTTCCTCAAAATAGTTTTGCACCATCCCAATGAAGCTTGAACTTTGTGAGACATCAGGTGCACTTGCTTTTACATCAACAACATTCGTGTTTTGTGCAAAACTAGATTGATGATTGTTAGGGGGACCTCTGGGTGGGTATGAAGCATTCTGTGAGATGATCTTTGGAGGTGCATCATTCAGGCTTCCCAACAATGCATCCCTTATCTTAGGAATTTTCATTAGTTCATACAATGGTAGACTCACTTTTATCTTCTTGAATTCTTCCAATACACAAGAGTTCAACCTCTTGAACATTCCTCACCTACCATAATTTCCTTATGCCATTCAGATGCTCCACGATATTCCCTTTCCTTCATGCGGGATCCAAGGTAGGCTTTTTTAGTGATCTTGCAATCATCGTGAGTAGGAAACAGGGGAAGTCTAGAGGCTGTTGCAGGAGCAAATGAGATGGGAAAACAAAAGGCCCCAACTGGAAAGGAGAGAAAGGGGGAATCCCATCATTGATGGGGCGATGTGTGGAGAAGAGGCCACAACACCACCCCAAGCTATAGTTGAGAATTCTAGTTATCAAACACGCCCTTTCCCACCTAACCCAGCCTCTAAAAATGAGTGGAAGGATATAAGATTATACCAATACTACTCCAACTCAAAGACACTTGAATAATTTCTTACTAAAAACATCACCCCACACCATCATCTTTCAAAACTAAGAAAATTAAAACCTTGAAGAAAAGTTGGCACTAGAAAACTCAATATTAAGATTTTATGTGCACGGATTATCCTTGAGTAAAGGGAAAACGCGTGGAACGTCAGTTCAGAATGTGGGGTCGAATCCCAATCAAACGTACATCAGGTTTCCATACAGCAATCTCGTGACCCTCTACATTTTCAACACTCCTCTTCTGCACGCTCTTCAATTATAAAGACCACATGCAAAGCCTCTTATATATTTATTTATCTTCTCCTCCTCTTCAATGATTACCAATATATCATCAAAATGAAGGATAACGTTAACAGAGCGTTGCCAAAGGGAAACTTAAAAGCTTATGTGTCCAAGAGAATTATCAACCGCTGTATTCTGAAACGAAGAAGAGAGAGGAAATTGAATTTTCTATATTCAATATTGAGAGCTATACTGCCCAAACCCATCAAGGTAACTTCAATGGGTATTTTCAGAAACTAGTTTCTGTTTAAAATTTTGTTTTTTCCTTTAATCTTGTATTTATTGTTGATGAAGGTAACAAAGCAAGTTTCAAAGTCCAAAGATTTCTCAGATGATGAAGTCTGCAGCTCATCCTTAACGCTTGACCTCCCAACAAAGAATCTCCAGGTTTATGATAAAGTAGGAATACAGCATATTATACTATTCAGTAGCTCTCATAATGAACATATCTGTTTCCTCAATACTAGAGAGTGCTATTGAATAAAATTATCTAACTAAGAATATGGTGCATTATATTATTCAATAGTTCTAATCATTTCTTTGTTAGACATATATTTTTGTGTAAATGATTATGTTTCATTGATTAAACTATTGGATTTCTATTGTTAAAATCAAAGTTCAATTCTTTAAACGGATATTTATAGTGGATTTCTAAGTTGTTGGGGAATATCTTGGTCATCTATTGTGATCTTCTAATAAAGAAGTGATTTCTGAATAAAAGTGGATTTCTAAGTAGGACTCTTAGTCTTTCTACATGTATTTCTAGTGTATTTGTTCGTAAGGTCTTTTAATATGAAAGCAGTTACTGAATAAAAGTGAATTTCTAAATATTGACTCTTGATTTTCTTAAATAGTTATAGTATATTTGCTCATAAGAAATTTACATTTATCTCATATTAAATTTGTATAAACAAAATATTGTAATCAATAAACAATTGAAAAACTATATATATTTTATTAAGATTATGAATTTATGAATTTATACAACCATAATTAACATCATCTTCCTATTATGTATTATTGAAGTCCTGTCTGTTGTGGATGATTGTCTTTTTCTCCTGGATATTTTAGGTTGTGATATAGATATTACAGATCCGCATAGCTTTTGTGGGGCAGGGTCAACATTTGATAGATTTTCTAGAGATAAAAAGTGGTTAGTTGATCTTGAAGGTCATGCAACAGCAATGATGTTTGTCAATTTAAAAAACATGTTGTTAACCTGTTTGTCTTCTTGAATTGCAAAATGGCAGGTGGGCTGCCTGGGATACACCTGACCAATTGTTTTTAATATGAGTCAAATGAGTATGGTGCATTATTTTGCCTGTATATTCTCAATTCTGATGAGTATGTAAATATTATATGTTTGTGGGGTACTTATTTCTTTTGACTGCCATGGTTAAGTGAAGCTGGTGGGTCCTTGTAATACTATTGTTGATTATGATTATGCTCTCCTTGTAATACTATTGATGATTGTGATTATGGTCTCCTTGTAATACTATTGTTGATTATGCTTATCCTCTCCTTATTCATTAGTAGAAGTTTTACGATTTCCTGTATTTTCATTCAAGAATAGCAAAAATGCCAAGTGTGTTTATTTGAACTAAAAAATAAAAACACAAACAAACTATAATTTAACTAAGTAGGTTTGGTGAAGTAGCTGGAGGTCAAGGTAGCTGACATTTTGAAGAATCTGGTTTAATTTTCTGCTCTCTTTTGGTTTTTTTTTGCTGTGCTGTAAGGTTGTTTTTTTGCTGTTTTTTATGCTGCGGGTTCTATTGTTTATGTTATGGGCAGTTTTTCTTGTTACTGTTGGACTGGCTTTTGTGATCTTTTCATTTTGGTTATGATCATTTGTTAAAGGATTTTAGGTCCCTTCAAAATCTATTTTTACCTTAATCAAAAATTAATTGAATTTGGTGGTGACTTTTATGTATGTTTTGAAATCTTCAGAACTAAAAGAATGTGACGTTATCAAAAAGATCGACATTCTTGACGCAAAAGAAGAATGACTGTGTGAAGACTGCAGCAGTGAGAAAAAGAAAGGCACATATATGAAGTTTATGTTCTGGTTACATTATACTTCATTGAAGAATGAACGCATCTTTCTACCTTAGCTTTTTCTTGACTGCATTGAACATATAAATAAAATAAAATAAAACCTTTACAGAATTTTTCGAGTGGTTTTAGTCATTTTCGTCAATTTCTTTCACTGTTTTCATAAATTTTATTTTCCTGCGACGTATATTTTTTCTGCATCCTCAAAAGTTTGATAGCTTCTTTCATAAGTCATTCTAGAATGCAAATGGAATTAACTTATATTGTGCTGTATCCAATCATTCGTTTATCCATTATCGAAATATGACAGCAAACCAGGAGTAAAACAAGATTGCAGTCACGAGCGTAAGTGTGGATTCTTGTGAGAAAATAATTCACGAGAATTTTTCCTGCCTTCCTAGAGAGGCACCTATTCCCAAACTCTCAAACAAAACATTCACATCAATGTTTCCTTTTTTCATTAATATTCATATTGAAAATACAAAACGATTTTGTAATGAGTTCTCTCAAATGTTTAGGTGATTGTATATATATTTAAAATTCTATTTGTATATAATTAAAATTTTATTTGCTCATCACATATAAATTTAAAAATCAATTAATTTTTTTAATTTAATTTCTAGGTAATTTGATTTGTCAATTGATTTAATAATAATTTTAAATTTATATTTAAGTGTAATAAATTTTAAAAATAAAAATTTAAAATATATTGATGTTTTATTCTTAAGATCATATAATTGAATTAAAAATTAATTAATTATAATTTAATAAAATAAATTTACACTAAGTAGAAATAATTAGTCTTATAACATCTAGACTAGTTATTACTAGTAAATTATTCAAATATAGTCTAGTAAGAAATTGTCAATAAGTATATATAATTGTCAATTATTCTATTATCTTATGGTGATTTCTTGATATTATTGTCCTCATTTTAATGTTATATGTTAACCATATTTCATTATTATTTTCTAACTTTTAGTGTAATACATCTAAATCAATTTTGATAAAAAAAGAATGTTTAATTTATATCAATTAATATGTCTAATTATAGCACTTGTATATAACTATGATATTCTTACTCAATCCTAGATATAAATATCTTATAAATGAAATACATTCTTGCATCCTCACCAATCATACCCACGCTAACCAATGAAGATGTTGAAAAGAATTAAAACTAAAGTATTAGGAGAAAAAAAGTATGAGATGTGGTGTGAATATTGACACCATGTGAAGGCATGGGCACTCATTAATTGGGTCAAGCTATTGAAAAAGAAAAATATGGGCCTCCCTCTTTCATTAAATGATCTAGAAAATTTCAAGCAACACCAATAAGAAGATGTAATTTTAATGCACAAAAATACTCATATGACCACGAGTTCTTGCTTACGCTCAAGGAGAGAGGAGTATTTTATAGACATGGGGGAGAGGAAGAAAAATAGTTGAATGGTGCGAAGGAGAAGCATGTAGAAAGTATGGAAAGAAAAAATGAGAAGAGAAATGAAAGAAAACTTCATTTGAGGGTAAAAGGATAGTGAAAAGATGGTTTCCAAGAGAAAGAAGGTATAGAAAGAGTACGAGAGAGAATGATAGAAAGTAGGAAATGAAGAAAAGAAGGCAAAATCAAGGCACAACTTGCATGATAAATAAAATAATATAAATTGAAGTGGAGGTTTTAATAACATATAAAAAATTACAAACAAGTTTTAAAAGGAATAATGGGCCCTCCATAAAATTTGTGGTGAAAGGAGAATGTTCAGGTAGTAGTTGATGGGTGGTCGAAGTCCCATTTTCTTGGTGTATGTGACTATACACCAGAGCTACAATGTGGAGCTAAAGCAATTGAGAATTTCCACGACCTTAATTGTCCATTGATTTGAGTTTTTCTCAAGTTGGCACATTCTCTCAACAAATATGGTAGTGTTGAGGACAAATGATTGTGTGTGAAGGTGAATTTCTTCTTCTTGTGCTATCAATTTTAGAGAGCATAAATTGCGGAGATCCAAAAATATAGTATGCTACTTTGGTATTGAAGTGATAGTATATTCTATTCCAAGTGATCTTCATATGATTCCAATGAAGTTTAAGGGTAAAAGAGACATATTGTTGCATCATATGGGGTTGTTTTCTTGCAACACTATTTATTGGTATGTAGCAACTAATAATGTTTTTGGGTTTAAATTTTGGTGACTTTGTCAACTATTTTTTCCCCTCTAAATCAATTAAAATGGGAGTGTAGGGGGAAAGAGTCCCTCCTATGTGGCCCAAGAGGGATGACCCCTCTAGTGGAGGGCTAGGGGTAGAGCCCATAGTAGGGGTTTGGTAGAAATGCCCCTAGTGGGGGTTATCAAGGGTAGCAACCCTAGTTGGGTTTTGGGGGCAGTGACTTGAAGTGAAAATTCCCTATTATTTTATAAAAGAGTCAAGTAATATTTTGTCATAAAAAAACCTTTGTAAACCACCTCATGGGCCTATAAACAAGTGACTATGAAATGTGAAATATATCTTATTGTAGTTTTATCTTCATTGGATAACAAAAATGAAGCATATGACTATTTCTCTGGAGGATGTAGCCCACATTAGGTTAACCACGTTAAATATCTATGTTATTTTGGTTTTTATTTTTACCTCTCTTATTTTGTATTATAATTTAAAATATATTTTTATTTGGTCCACTTTAAAACCCTAACAATTGGTATCAGGGCCATGTATTTGGGTCATTTTCGTAGGAGTTTTAAGATTCAAGAAGGAACGATGGTAGAAGAAGGAAAGATTAAGGTTGATAAGTTCAATGACCAAACTATTAGCTATGTAAGATGCAAATAAAATTTTATTTATATTAGAAGGATCTTTACCTACTGTTGGGTGGAGTATCAAAGAAGCCATTGAATATGATAGATCCCCCATTGGAGGTTCTCAATAAGAAGACATTGCGAACACTATGACTATAACTGGCATCATTGGTTGCTTTCAATATATTAAAATAAACAACAATGGTGGGTCTAATGATGGTAGTAGAAAACCTATATGAGAAACCCTCGACCTTCAATAAGGTATATCTTATAAAATGTATATTTAATATGAAGATGTGAGAAGGTGGGTATGTTATTGATTTTTTTCTCATTACCAAAAAGATAGAATTATAGATTGGTCATGGTTGTAAGTAACTCCATCTTTGATTCAAATACTTTAAAGGTTAAGTATGTTGTTGGTACTATTCTAAATGAGGAAATGTGATAGAAAAGAATAGGTGAGACTTTAGGTAATGCTTTGACTACTGAGAATAGGAAAAGGTGGAGGGAAAGAGGGAAAGCCCTAGGAATTGTAGACAATATAGAAATGGTAGATCCAAATATAGGAGAAGGCTGGAGTGCTAACATTTTGGTAAGATAGGACATTTGAAGAAATATTTTTGGTCTCAAAAGGGAAAACAAGGAGATGAACACCAAGAATATAATAAGGAAGAAAATGTAGTAGGCGATGTATTACATGATGCTTTGATTCTTTCTATATTACTGATTCATAGGTGTTAGATTAAAGTGATTCATTTTACTCCACACCCCATAACAAATATTTTATAGACTATGTTTAAGGTGACTCTAGGAAAGTTTATTTAGGTGATGAACAATCATGTCAAATTGTCAAAAAAGGAAACATATAGATAAAATTACTGAATGAAAATCAATGGTTGCAAAAAGATGTGACACATGTTCCTATTTGAGAAAATTTTTAATATCATAGGACAAATAGAAAGTGAAGGTTGCATAGTTATGTTTATAATTCATGGAAGGTGAGTAAAGGCTCATTGATAATAGAAAAGGGAAAAATGTAGGTACGTTGTATTTATGTTTATTGGAAATTATGATTATTATATTTTCCTAGCTTCCACATGAATAGATAAAATATTATGGAATAATAGAATTGGACACATGAGTGAGAAGGGAATGAATATTATCCATTCTATTGCCAAGTTTGAAGAAAGTTGATTTAGATTTATGTGAAATTATGTTTATGGAAAATAAAAGAGAGTCAGATTTCTTAGAGTGGGGAAGGAAAATAAGAGTGAAAAGTTAGAAATGGTACATTTAGATGTATCGAGAATGACTCAAATATATTCTCTTGGTGGTTCTTATTATTATGTTACTTTTATTGATATGATGCAATTGAAAACTTGGGTTTACTTCATTACACAAAAATATGATGTATTTGACACCTTTAAAAAATGTAAATCTTTGGTTGAGAATGATATAGGAAAGAAGTTGAAGTTTCATCGATCAAATAATGGAGGTGAATACTACAACAAAGAGTTTGACAGTTAGTGTTCATACCATGGAATTGGTAGATAAAAGATGATTTCCAAAATACAACAAAAAAATGGCACATTTGAAAGGACTAACACACTTGTATCATGGAGTGTGAAAGAAGTATGAGATTGTATGCAAGATTGACATTATAGTTTTTATAAGATGCTATAGATAACACTATTTACTTGATGAACATAGCACCTTTAAGTTCCTTAGATGGTGGTCTTCAAAGGAGGCAATATGGATGGGTAAAAAGGTAGACTACTCATTCCTAAAAACTTTTTGTTGTGAAGTATTTTTCCATATTGAAATTGAGAATAAAAGAAATATTAAGGAAAAATACAAGAAGTGTACTTTTATTAAGCATGCAGTTAATGATTTTGGAAATTATTAATGAGATTATGAAAATAACAAAATAATTAGGAGTAGAGATGTCATATTCAATGAGAGGGTAATATATAAACATACATTGCAAGGAAAGAAATAGGAAAAATAAAATAGAAAGTACATAGTATTTGATGGGATCCCATAAAATATACTACAATTAGTGACAAAAAATATTGAGCAACCAAAATAACTAAAGGTACCTCAAACTACCACAAGAAGATCTATTAGGATAAGTAGACCCCCTAAACGATTCTTTGCCTCATTATATAATGTATTATTGACTAATTTTGGTGAACAAAAAAGTTATGAAGAAGTAATGCAAGTTGAAACCAGAAATAAGTGGGAGCAATGAATGAAATAGGAGATGGAATCTTTGATACAAAATCAAACTTGGGACTTAGTTGATTTTCCTAAAGTAATAAACAAATGGGTTTACAGGTTAAAGGAAGAACATGGA
Source organism: Chamaecyparis obtusa (assembly GCA_027943335.1). Lineage (NCBI taxonomy): Eukaryota > Viridiplantae > Streptophyta > Pinopsida > Cupressales > Cupressaceae > Chamaecyparis > Chamaecyparis obtusa. The sequence continues at coordinate 996,834 of BSBK01005323.1, forward strand.
GGTGAGAAATGATATAAGGCTAGACTTGTAGTAAAAGGCTTTACATAATATAATGAGGCAGAGAATCGTAACTTATTATTTTATAAAAGAGTCGAGTAACATTCTTTAGGATAACTTATTTTGTTGAACATTTTTTCCAAGTCCTTACTAGATCATTTTGATAATTCACGAATAATTTGTTTGAAATCCAAAGTATAGATAGAAAGGGTAGATCTAAAGTATGAGTTTAGAAATGTCAATTCTTATAAATAGATAAAGAAAATAAAAAAGTAATGTATAATGAACAATATTTTTTAAATATTTTTACATTATTAAAATATTTTTTAAAGTACAAAATAATAAAAAAATTCAAGAGTAATTTTTTTGAAAGTTTTTCATAGATGTATCTTAAAGATATTTAGATTAATAATTAAGGAAATCAACTCAACCTCACACAAATCTATGTTTCATTACTTTTAAGAGTATAGTTCTCTCTAATATACATTACAAATAATTATCAGTAATAATTACATAATTAAAATACTTTTTCAAACATAAAAACATAAAATAATTCAAGAGTAATATATTTTTAAAAATTTATAATAGATATTTATATTAATAATTAAAGAAATTAATTTAAATTTGTATCAATAATTGTGACATCATACTTCAATCTTCTAAATAATACAAATCTATGTTTCATAACACTTTCCTTCTTAAATATCTATTTTCGCCAATCTAGATTGAGTATAGTCCTCTCAATTATACATTACATATAGTGATGATAGCTATTACTAATAAATGAAATTTTTATGTATAATTTTGTACATGTAATTTTGTCTCTTTCAATATATTATTCAAAGTACAATCTGTAACCATTGCACCTCTTTAGTATATAATTTATTATAACAGTCCAAAAAGGTGTTACTTTAATGTGATAGAATCTAGTTTGGTTGATGAAGTCCCAAATTTTGTACCATACCCAGTTAATATCCATTTAATACCTACTCACTATCCTTGGTAAGCCCAGTCAATACCCAACTTGAAGCAGAGGTTTTGATTGTAAATATACTGCAAACATACCTGAGATTCCCCAAATTCAAAGATTCTGAGCAATTGCCAAGCAGAATTCTTTAGAAAAGGAAAGCGCGTGGAAGATTGATTACCAGTGTGGGGTCATGAGACTTATATACATCAAATCTCGTGACCCACTACCATGTCTAACATTAGCCTCACAGCTCTACTGCCTAAATCTATATATAAAGACAGATTAACTTTCAAAATGTAATTTTCAAACTTTTAATTTTAATTTTTATCTCTTTCATACAGCCATCAGAACATGATAAAACTCTAGATTTTTCTTATAATGAAAGCTGCATTTCATCTTTAATGGTTGAAAGGATATGCAGATATGCGACAAAAAAATTCATGTTGGTATACAGCTTATGATCTCATCATCTCAATTTTAACACACCCATTTCATTAAATATTATTTAGTGTTGGATGAACAAGAGCTCCTTGTGACCGGACTGCTATAGCAAAAGACTTTAGGGGAATCCAGCTCTAAAGTTGTGATTTATTTTAATTTTAATTTTTGTATTGGTGAAATCCAAGTCTAATGTTAGGCTAGGTTATTCTGATCTGAATTGAATATCAATAAACTGATCAAGGAAGATTCTTTTGTGTTGGATATCATGGCTGTGAGATAGATATTATGTGGAGAGCCTTGAAGCTATCAGAGCTGAAAACATCTTGCAATGAAAATGATTTTTCATAGCACCATTTTCCTGAGTCTTCTGTTTTTGTTTTTCTAGTACTGAAAATGATTTTTCATAGTACCATTTTCCTGATTTTGCTGAACTTCTGTTTTTGTTTTTCTAATACTGAAACTAACCAGACTAATTGGTATCACTTTCTTCTGCTGTTTTTATCATTTACATATTGTAAAATTGTTCTTCTATACATAATTATTGTCAAAAGCAATCTTAAAAAGCTTTCATACAATAACTAACCAGACTTCTTGATACCCCTTTTTCTTGCTTCTTTTTATCATTCAATTATTTTTCAATTTACAACTCTTGTAAAAAATGTTCATCTAATAAAAACAAGCTTTCATAATATAATTAATTAGACTCTTTGATACCACTTTCTTCTGTCAGTTCTTTCCCATTCATAACTCTTGTCAAAAGCATTCATCTAATAGAAACAATAGAATTTTTAATATAGAATACAACTCTACAGATTCAGTGGTTTGATAACCGATCAAACCCAATATAGTAGATAAATTCCTGATGTGTTCCATCCAACCAGTTACTTTTGCTTTCTTGTAGAATGAAATAAAGAATGTTTTCTTTTATAAATACTGAGTCAGTACATCCATTTGAATAATGGATATATGCAGTCACGAGTAAAAGTGTGGATTCTCGTGATGAAAGAATTCACGAGTATTATTCTCACCTTAATAGACAAAACATTCATGTCAACGTTAGATTAGCTTTTTCATTCATGTTGGTATCAAAAAATACAAAACTTTCCAAAGGATTATGTCAAGATGCAGAGCTGGAATAAGCTAATATATTTAGTTTAGATAGGATTTCTTTCTGTTTGGTAGTATGATCCTCTCAAAAGAATTTGTGGTTTTCTAAGTGCCATTTGCGTGAGTGATGGAGATTTTGCATAGTAGCATGGCATTAAGTACAGAATTGAATAATCATAATAATAATAATAACAAAACAAAAAATTGAAAATGGACAAGAAGAATACAATCATGTCATTTCATTTTATAAGTTTTTCATCTCTTGCTCACAGTGGCATATTAGGGGTGTCAGAAAGATGGTGATAGTTATATAGACTGAGCTAACGTGTATCAGCCTTACAGTAGCCCTATAATTTTGGACAGCAAAGTAAGCTTCGTCTTGTCAGCTGATATTAGTACTTCATCTCTTAGGAAGAATATTATGTTTAGGTCTTTTTTTTAATCATTAATGGCTTAAATAATTTAAAATTTCATATTAGAAATTATATAGATATTCATTTTAGGATTTAAATTTAATATTTATAGGAATGGGATTTTTTAAATTATTTGATCTTTAATTTTGTAGACAGAAAAAATAAATTATAATTATAATTTATTTTTATTAATTAGAAATGTAAAATATGATAATATTTGATAACTTGAAATAGAAAGGATATTTAAAATAAATATAATATTTATTCATAATTTTGTACATATTTCATAATAACAACTTTTAAAATAAGTAGTCATATATTAAAAAAGAAGAAAAATAGTGGTAAGATGTCCCAATCATTCAAAAGAAATGGGGTTAATAAGTGGGCTAGGAATGCTTTATTGAGAGAGTATTAGGTGGTCTCTTAAAAGGAGAACTAGGTCCTAAGAGATGTGAAATTGATGGAAAGGGTGGAAATAGGGGTGAACGAGTGGATAAATGGTGATTTAAAGCTTTGAACTAAGAAAGTCTTATGTGAATATAGAAAGTACCTATTCATTAGCATTAGAGTGAGTGAGTTAGAGAGCGCATGAGATAAAATGATGGTAGATCATAGGTGAGCAGTGCCTTGAAAAGTTAAAAATTGTATTGATCAAAATTAATTACAGTTCAAAGTTAGGTTGATGTAAACATCATAAAATGAGTTCGTCATGTGCCCATTCTATAGCAAGTCATACATGTGTACCATATAGTGTAATATTTTCATTTTGGGATGTTTAATCCCCAGTACAAGGTATTTATTTAAGGATTCAAAATGTTTGTGCTTTGAGTATAGGATCTAAATGGGGAATTTCAACCTTGTTTGAAGTTATTTAGATAAGGGTTCATAATTTTTACCTCGATCTGTCTAGCATTAGCCATTGTTAGTGACACAAAAGTTGGTTTTTGAAAATTTTATGTATTTATGAGCCATTAATGACTTTAATATCTCGCGGAAGTAGTTGGAAGGGATGAGACAGATGAAAGCATTTGGTAACATCAAATGCGGATAGTTGTTGTTGGTAGCATTGAAACACGTGACCCATGTGTCAAAATTCCATAGATACAAGATAATGTTGATGGCATTAATAGAGTGATAACATATTGAAATAAGAATGAGACATATTTTCATGGGAGAGATGATAGATATAATAAATGGCATGTTTGTTACATACTTTGCACTCTCATTTTGGAAGAGATGATGCATTGACAAGATGTACAACCACTGCAATTTGATGGAGTGACTCATGGGGGATGTAAGGAATACCACTATAAGTTTTAGCCCTTTATATTCAGGCATTCCTAGTAAGGGATTTTGTGAAATATTTATAAATATTTTTTATGACTCTTTTTAGCTTCATAATATTACTTAACATAATAAGTTGATATTTTGAAATGAAATTGTTGGACTACATGTGTTTAACATGTTGGAGAGTGAGACATGCAAGGATTTTTTATTGGCATAGTTATGTCTAGAAGTTTTCATTTGGTAGTGTACAATGGTGGTTGTATTCTTGCATCTTCTATACTTCTATAGATTGTCTTGAGAACATATTTTAGTGAATAAGCTACAAGGGTGGAAGATATTAATGTTTGACTACTTAGGATAATATCTAATAAATCATATAATTAGTCCCTTTATTACTTTATTCACTTAAGCTAAAATTAGGTAATTTATTATTTTATTATATTAAGCTAATAATAGATCATCTTATATAATTCATTATGATTGTTAATCTTGGCATGAGCTAATTTAATCATCCTGTAGGTTTCACCTTGGATTTCATTCATCATTTTCAAAAGAACTCATTCATTCTTTGTAGTAATAATATGTTGTGCATCTTGATACAACTCTCAAGTTAGTGAGGAAATATATCTTGTTTGATCTCTATTTGTGATAGGTATTTTTATTGTAGAGGATTCATGAGATTGCACAATATTGAATGTTAGTGGACATATTTGTCTTTTCAAAATGATTAATAATCTGACTTAATATACCCTAGATGTAAAGACAAACTACAACTAATTGTTGGAGAAATCACTATTGAATTAGTGACTTTCCTCTAAATTGGAGAAATCACTATTGAACTAGTGATTTTCTTCTAAATTTTAGTTACACATCACTCATATGATGTAATCCAACTTTTTGTTGGCACATTTTTAATAAGAAATAAGGTAAGGTGAACTAACACTTGCACATATCCATGATGTAGATGTTATTTAAAATTAAAATGAAAGGAACAAAGGTAATCAACAAAAAGACTATACACTCATGCCCATAAATGATAAAAAGAGGAATAATTAGTAATCCCTCTTCAGATATATGAATAAATTAGAACTCATAGATTCGATAGGAAATATATGCATTATCTAATTGAGTAGGAAAACACCAATGAACAACTGTAAAAACTCAAAGGAAAATCTATAGTCGAAGGGAATACATATAAATACATAGATTTAGTATACATTTCCTTCTTTTCTTTGATGAAAACAAGCATCTCATAGACTACTCTACTCTTGTACAATGATTATGTGTGAAACAAATAGTTGTTGTTTTGTAGTGTTTTATCTTTTGCACCTAGTCATTTGTAAGTTCCAAATCCCTCTCAAAATATACTTGTTAAGGGTTTTGTGCTCTCTATAAAACCTATTTTACTCTTAAAAAAATAAGAGTAATCCTAAGGTAATGTCTAAATAGTTT